>OY743140.1:28956455-30200340 GCA_963555695.1 Dasypolia templi | reverse complement strand
TGTGCGGGTCTAAGACATGCCGGTTTCCTCACGATGTATTCCTTTACCGTTTTGAGTGCAGTGGTGATGAAATAATTTCCACGAAGTAAAGCGCCTGTCTCGGTTCGAACCTACGACCTACAACTCGTAGGTAAGTCACGGCCGTTACCACTGGGCCACCACTGCTCTCGGATCGGTTATAATACTTATGAAGTGTTAAATAGTGTTTGTACTGTGGTACTCAATAACGTATTATAAATAGACGCGTCATACACGAGCATTAGTGCCGTCAAAAACAGCGAAAGCCATGAATGTAGCTACGTACTAGTGCACACAATCATACAAAGCGTGAAGAAAAGCAAATACCGATACCGATACCTGTTGTTAGAAAGAGATGAACATACATAATTAGTTATCTCAGTAGCTGCTGCATGTTCATTGACGCATTAAACATGCAGGAGCAAAACAGTTTCAAGTCAGGCAATTGCCTTGCTTTTATCTTGCCAATATTGAGCGCGGTAACGCATCTAAAGGATAATAACACATCATTGCATGAACCTAGGTTCCATCAAAAGGTACCCGATACACTTCGCGTGCGAGTGCGACTCGCACTTGGCCACTTTTTGTTACATTTGAATGACTGTCTACCCAATGTCCTAAAAAGAATAAGTGATTGACTTCTGAACTCATTGACCGTAATCTAAAAACCCAATACGCAATTGAAATCATTACAAATCAACAATCACTTACTACCAAATGTACAAATCTGGAAACTGATGCAAGTTTAACTGAATTAATACGCATTATGAAAGAAGTTTCTTTCAGGATCGTTTAAAACGGCACCTTGAAGTTGAGGACCAAGAACCATCTTCTGCAGCTGGCAGAGCGCCTACATATAAAAGATGTCACACGTATGCCCAAGAATCAAATACAGAAAAATAAAGAATACTTGTTCAAAATTTTAAAACATGTGTGCAATGACCACATGGTTATCTGCTAATCTTGTGGGGAAGAAAACTAATCTATTTCTTTAATTTGCTTGTTTTTGTTTTAAATATATATGTTTAAAAGTTAAGTATTATGTGAGTAATAATATTCTAATAAAAAAATGCTGATTTAGCGTTTGGGAAATTTGGTATCTCACACCCCACGCGACCGTTTTGTTTACTTTTTTTGTTGATTTAATTGTCAGGACAAGATTTGTATGTTTTTTTTTGTAATCCACAGGGTAAATCGGAAATTTCGATGCTATTTTTATGCATGTTATTCACCCCGGGGGCAAAGGGCACGAGCAGCTAAATTAATAAATAATTTTTAAAATAACTATTTATTTTGATTTTTTTCATACTCTACTCCATAATTTTACACTCATACATTCATACATTAAAATTAAAAACAATATTGCATTCTAAAACAGATAAAAACCTAAAATAAAGTTGTGATCAAGCACTTATATATTCAACACAAAAAAAACAATGTTTTATACATAATAGTAAAATGATTATATCATAATGTTCTAATTGTTTGCTCCACCAAACAATTAGAACATTATGTGCATAATGTGTGATAGTGAACATGTTGTACGCTGGTACTTAACACAAGTAAACAATGTGTTTAGTCAGTTATCACGGACAACTTATGTATTTCAATGATTTACCTCTTTTGTAAATAACTCTTTGCAACAGGAAATTGAGGAAACTTGGATTGCAGTGCTGAAATCAACACTCAAACTCAAAGCATTTATTTCAGAAAAACCAACTACAGGCACTTTTGAATTGTCTAAGGATCAACAGTCAAAAATATGAAGCTATTTGCTCATTCCAAAGCGTAGTAGGTTCTTATGGAGAAGATAGGGCAAGAAACTCCATGAAAGAACTGCGTCGCTACTGAGGAGAGTGAGGGGAAGTCAAAACAGCATTCTAAGAACTGTAGCCGAGAGTCTCGGATCTCCGATTAAACGAGCAACAGTATGTGCGGAGGATGATTTTTACTAACACTAGACAATAAGTTATTTTTTGTATGAAACTAACACTTTATGGATATTTGTGTCCGAAATAAAGTTATTCTATTCTATTCTAATACTCTTTTAAATCGTAATAGTGCCATCATTCACTTAAATCTACGTAAAAAACAACTCGAACATGTAAATTACATATATTTTTCACAGAACATAGCCGAGTTGAGTTAAAAATAGTTAAAAATAAATCTGTCAACAAAACGTAAGTGGTGTAATTAACGGTATCTCCGTTCCGTAATACTTTTAGAATGCCGTAAAATAATGTCATACTATGTTTTATTCATATTCGGTATGTGTAAACAAACTATGTACTCGTATGTTTATTCTACCAAAACAGCTGATAAATAGATCTAAAATGAGTCAGCCATGCTAATTCCGATTTTTGTATTAGTCGTTACCATAATCATTCTTGAATTAGTCGTAATCATAATCATTATGATCTGCACGCGTAGCATGACCACTCAAAAACGAGTTTTGTCGACGAAAGAATAGACAAAATTACAGATGATAAAATTCGATCATTTCGTCTATATTCCATCTGTCAATTCTTCTGTGGACAAAACCCGGACATGCAGATAAGGAATGTGTCCCTTAATTCGAAACTAAGACTGGATAAAAATGTTTTATTATGGTTGCTTAGCGAAAGCTATGAGTTTTAAGCTGTATTATTTTACTAGATCAGAATTGATTTGGAGAATTTTTAATAGTATTGATTATATATGTAAATTACCATATGTTGATAGTTTTAAATGGCCATTGTTTCTCGTAGTTGTTTTATGAGTATTAAAGTCAGCTTGGCGTAAATAAATAATCAAACTGAATGCATGATGTCGTTACATCACTCAAAAAGAAACATTTCACCAATTGTATGCAAATGTTACTAGTGCTTAAACTCTAATTAACCTATATCTAATTTTGGTGTACAATAAAAAAGTAGGTATATTCTGTATTGTCTGAACTTCTATGACTTCTACGTGAAGATTAACACAGGTTTCCTGAAAAGATCGAACTACTTTTAATCCCGCATCCTTTCCGCATTCGGTAAGGGGAAGCGCCACTTTCGTTTTTTTTTGCAATTTGCGGGTCAAAGACAGGTTGTAAGTTGAAAAAAAAAATTATTCGAGACCGTAACAAGTAGGTAGAATTATAATCATAATTATCATTAAAAACACCCTCTAAGTTTGTACGACTACCACTATCAATCACAACCTGAATCTTTTTGAAGAATATTGTTAATCCATTGCTTCATTTGTTCGAAAAAAAATATCTGCTCAACAACGTAAGTAACGCAATGAATCTTGTTCAACTTCCAAAAAGAAAGCCATTTCTACTGTAAGTGTGTTACGCAGTTGCCTCGCTGGTCTGTAGCTGAACACATCTTACGCGAGTTTCATGCCCTAGCACAGTTTTAATGTGTAGAGACCCCCAAGTGATAAAATAAAGTACCGTACGTAGCTTCCAATCTACCAATTTTAGGCCTCTTAAATATTTTTTTAGTCAAAGATCCTTGAAGATCTGAAAAACGATAAAGTGCTTACGGTATGGATGTATCGACGTGATAAAGAACGGATTACTGTTACGTGTTACCTCCACAAGTCCGATGAGAAGTTGCATGCGCAGTGGAGAAACACAAACAGGAGTCTGACATTAGACATCGCTGTTAAAAGCTCAACTACCAACGCAACGGCTAAAAAGCAGGCAGTTTCCTCAAATCGACAGCGTCCCTACCAGGTAACCCGGTCGACGCCCGTTGTAAGCTGTGGCAGGATACCTTTCCTCCACTTACTCATTATCTACGTCCAAACGAGCATCTCCGTGCAGGGTGCAACCTTCCGTGGTCTACTTGGAAGTTCCTGAACCGTCTCTGAACCCAAGTCGGAAGGTGTAAATCGAACCTCTTAAGTGGGGCTACTCCGACGTTGCCGTTACGTCGGAGTAGCCCCACTTAAGAGGTTCGATCAGGGTGTGGAAGTGGAGCTAACTAGCTAAGTCAGAAACTATGCTCCACCTCCTATCCTACCCTATGAGCCCTAAAACGTGAAGCCAAAGTGACCTGTGTGCTGCCACCTATAACGCCGTGGAAGTACAAAGTTTTGGACAAACAGTATTTGAACAAGTGTTGTGCCATCGACACGAAGCAGAAGAAGAAGTGTTAGAGAAGTTACTAACGAATACGACTTACTTTGTGAAGTTAAAGTTATTGGAGGCGAGGATCTCTGCTAAGGAACCCCACAGCGTCCTGTGTAACTCTCTCACTGGAGCACCCCACCAGCTGGCGTGCCAGTACCGCACTGTAGAGGATACGCAGCAGTTTACACCTGGAACAAAGCAGTACAACATTACCGATACGAGAACATGCTATGCACGGCCGAAGAACAAAAAGGATAAGCAGATTTTGGAACATTTTTAATAGCACGATTCTTTAAGTAATTTTACAGGTCAAATTTATAATAAAAACCCCTGACCTGACGCAAATACCTTTGAAAACGGCTGAATGGATTTTCACTTTATATTTTTTCCTTTCATAGGTTTCCGTACCTCAAAAGTAAAAAACGGTACAAGTTGAAATTAATATCAAAGATGAACGTCTATGGTCCCTTGGAGCTCAAAAACAAATCAAGCTTTGAAGTCAACGCAATAAAAAATACTGCGATTTAATGCGACATATTTTGGTAGTCGCAAATAAATCAAAACCGATAGGCGGTTAAAAATCACGTTCCTACGAAACCTGTTGTTACATCATACTGCCTTCAAACAAATGTTGCATTTTAAAGTTCAACCTTTTATCAGTCTGCCAAATCAATTAAAATGCTATTTCTGTCTATTTGATATTTGAAATTTATCATGCCATGATTGTGTGCATATTTACTATTTTTATTGCCCGCTTGCGAATGAGGAACTGCAAAAATGGTAGATTATAAGTGTTGCTATGCTGTGGCAAGTGTTACACTAGTATTATCTTATATAGTACGTACAGACATACACTCACGCCGTCTTCCAATGGGGGTAGGCAGAAACAACAGAACGACACCTGCTACGATCCTTACTTATACGAAGTATGTAAAGATCGCAGCAGGTGTCGTCCTCGTATACGTCCATACAACAGAGAGCAATTCCTGTATTTAAAAAAATGGTCGCAATCTAATCTTATTTTGTCAAAAATACCTGTAATTTACAATTTTTCATGGTTTACATGCGACCACGGCTTTACCCTGAACATTTTTGTACCTATGTCTTAATTTCTGTCTGAAATATTTACTTGTTTCGTGCTTTTAAGAGCGTGTTTTTTCAGTAAGTAACCGGGTTTTACTTTTTTGACATTGATAATGGCCGATTCCTACAATTAACGGACCGTTACTGGTTAAAATTAACTCTTTTGTATATTTACCAATAATGAAGCGAAGAACTTATAGCTTCGCATAGTAGACCCTTCCATACGGAAGTAGCTATCACAGGTAAAATAAGCTTACGAATCTCTAAAATGCTTAGTTTGGCAAAAAAAATGCTACAATTGGTAAGCAAAACGATTCGTTTGTGTTCATAGGAACCGAGCGTATGTTGAGATTGACTAGATTTCGACAGTTTTTAATTACGGGAATTGGCCTTCTGGTCATACAGGCACTCTAGTTGCGAGTACTACGCACCTGACCTTCGTGAAGAATATCAACATTAAGGTGGCAATCAGTGCATATTATTGAGGATCAAAAATGCAATTATCCGGATAAAATACAGAAGTTACCGACACAGCTTGCAGAGTAAGCAAACTGAAGTGGCAGTGGGCTGGCTATGTTTGTCGTAGGTCCGATGCACGGTGATGAAAACGAGTCCTGGACTGGAGACCGCGTATCGGCATTTGTAGTGTGGGACGTCCACCAGCTAGATGGATCGAGGACTTTAAGAAAATGTCTGGGACAGACTGGATGCTAAAGGAGGTCAGGGTGTTGTGGCGCAGCCTGGGAGAGGCCTTTGTCCAGCAAAGAACAGTGATATGCTTAACTTGAATGATTGAAAGTATTAAATACATTTTCATTTTCAGGTTGTTTAACGAGCCAGACAGACACGGAACTCCTGTTTTGTATCTAAATAAAGATGCTTCGATGAAATAACAACCGCACTACTACAGTCACTATTCAAAATGTCACGTGAATGACCTGTACATCGGACAGAAGCTAAACTGACTAGCGCGTGCGCACGTGACATTGAACGCTTCTTTCGACACACGTCGTCGCCTACGCAACCTGTTCGAAGACTGTTTTATTATGCAAAATATGGCTGATTATCGATTTCTTTATTCGTTGATTTTTGTGTTGCTATGGGCATGTGTGGGCAGAGGAATGAGGAACTGCCGTAAGAGAAGCTTTTAATACCTATGAATGTAGGTGTTGGGGAAGAGAAAAGAAACATAGATAGCTGTTGCCCGCGACTTCGTCTGCGATCCAGGATGAAAAGTAGGCCATGTCCTTACCCAGGTCATGGTCTATCTGTGTGACAAATTTCATCCAAATTCATTCAGCGGTTTTGGCGTGAAAGCGCAACAAATAAACGAATTTACTTTTGCATTTATAACATTCCTACATCATTCTGCACTCGATAGCCGCCCGGGCAGATAGTCCGCTTGTGTGGGCGTTAGCCGATAGGACAGTCTTTTTTAGTTTTTTACTAACATAGGCTAAGTAAGAGATTGTTACTAACACAATGGACCTAATTTGCAGTCTAAATAAATAAATGATAATAATAATAACATTAGTTAGGAAGACTATGACTAATATTAAAAATGTTCATAAAAATTATGTAATTCCAAAGAACGAATTTCTTAGTAAAAATGACATAATCGAAAAAATCTGTGTAAGATACGATACATACATGCTTTAAAAGTTTTCGGATGGAAATTTTGCCGTCCTTGTCGCGCGTTACTGACAATGTACGGCGCTAGCAAGAAGTTGCATAGTCACGTCACTTCTACGATAGTGCTGTCCTTGTCTAACAATTATCTTAAAACGTTTATAACTTGGCAATTTTGAAAAGCTTTCACACCTTTTGTAATATAGTTTGCGCTAATTGGAAACAAACAGTCTTTTGAGACAAAAAAAAAATTCATCATCCCAATTGTAATTAAAATATTTACATGGAAAACGTTAGTGCAATGATGCGCAAGAGTACCTAAACACACTGTAGCAAGCAAAAATGAGGACTACAATTCTTCTAGAGGCCACGGTTTCCATCTATAAATATTTAAATACATCCCCATTCACAAATGACAAATTGTTTTAGGTAAAAATATTCGAGTAATATTAGCCACAGGCATAATAACACATTAATCTACGTCTGTCTGGATGCGTTGGCAGCTCTTCAAAACAGCTGCCGGCTGAGTGCGAGTTCACTCATAATATTTTGAAGACTAAAACGTTTAACGTGTTGATTGCATTAATTAACCTTTACAGTGCCACAGACACTAAACGCATAGACAAGTAATTGATGTTACGTTGGGTGCTGACACGCGGATAGCGATAAAGTTAATTAACAAATATAAAACACACACATAACATCACGCCTGTAATCCCAGAAGGGTTAGGCAGAGTTGTACCTATAGTACACCCAAAATTCGCAAAAAAAAAGCAATCCTCAATTAATAAATATTTTGTTTTTTATCTCATTTTTTAGTTTAATTGACAGTTTTTTTTAAAACAGGTATTGCAGCTTTCGGTCACTTATAGTTTAAAAATAGATCTAATAGAGGGTTCTTGCACCTTAAAAATACATTCTCTCTCGCTACTGTTGCGCCAGAACTTTACACCATACATTTTGACAGCGTAGGTACCTATTGCAATTTTGAAGGCAACAATTTTTTTTTCATAAGTCTAGGGGGTCAAGAGTCATGTGCTGATATCCCTGCCACCCTGTATTAGTAAAAGAATATAAATGTAAAAGTGACTGATAATAACTTTTATATTTGCAAAAAATATTGCAATATACACATAAAAAGCGCATATAGAGACTTTTTTAATATCAGTTTCGCAATATTTGAGAAAACCGGCCATGTATGCGCGCTTGGGGGTTAAGTCGATTAGGCTGCACGCGAGTGTAGTTGCAAATGCATTTAATGCAACAACAACTTAAGTACCTACACATTTCGAAAGCGTTTTTAAGGTCGTGTAGCAGCAGTTCTCAAATCACGCAACAAATCTATTTTTCTTTCTTTCTTTCAGTTTTCGACCAAATTTGGATTAGAAAGTTGTATGACGACTTTCAAATGTAGCATTACTAAGAGGTTTTTTTTTTATAAGGTGATATCCACGCAATCGTCGTCGACAAATAAATTATAACATAAAACGTTTCGCTTTGTTTCGCTGAAGGGTTGGGCAGAAATGTACCTATCTACCCCCACATTCCGGCAGTTATGTTTAAGTCCCAAGTAATAGGGGGCGAGCCTATTGTCATCAACTGGGCACACATCCAGACTCAGGGCTGCTACTCAAAAATTCCAGAAAGAAAACTACTGAAAAATCACGCTCTAAAAAGTACGAAACAAGAAAATATTTCACACAGAAATGGTCAGGATAAAGCCGTGGTCATTTTTTTTAGTTCATGACTTTACGTCTTCTAGAGGGCACCATTACCTCATTTGTCAAATTATGATAAGATGTTTAGAAGTTATGAGGGAACAGATGATCATACTTTCACACAGAAATGGTCAGGATAAAGCCGTGGTCATTTTTTTTAGTTCATGACTTTACGTCTTCTAGAGGGCACCATTACCTCATTTGTCAAATTATGATAAGATGTTTAGAAGTTATGAGGGAACAGATGATCATACATACATACCCATATTACCCACGTACATACTGGTCATTATCAAAAGGAGGCTTTTTACTTCGCTGTAGTCGGGTTTAACACTGCCTGAACTGGGAATCGAACCCAGGACCTCATGCTCAACAGTAGCGCTCGCGACTAATTGCGTATATCTGCGTACACTTACGAACTTAGGACATTAATAATTAATCAGTATACAGTTCGGTCTAAAATTAGTACTATTTCTAAAGTATACAGTTCGGTCTAAAATTAGTACTATTTCTACAGTTCGGTATAAAAATAGTACTATTTTGTAGGTGTGAGGCGACCTAGGGTGTGTAAATAATTGTAGTAAACAAATATTACACAAGAAAGCTACTTGGCATTTTAAAATGGATGTGTCACAGACTTCATGAGTTTGTACGCACGCGAGGCGGATAGGGTACAATGAAAAACTAACAAAGATATAAGTCCTCTTTATGGACATACATTTCAATTCAGGGAACTTGAATCGATAAGCTAATTGACTCCCAACTGTTAATCTTCGTCAGCTTTAAAAATGGTTCAAACTCAAATCATTTACTTCAATTAAACCATTTACAGGCACTTTTGAATTGTCAAGGAGTCGGTCAGTCAGAAATATGAAGCTAGTTGCCCATTCCAAAGCGTAGTAGGTACCTATGGAGAAGAACGGGCAAGAAACTCCATGGACACTCTTTTAAATAATAATGTTTTTACATATATCTTAGTTACATCGATTAATGTTGACACTATAAGTGAGAACGATGTACAAAAAACCGTACACGTTAAAAGCGTCCAGAGTGCATCAAAACATAATTAAAAACAATCCAGCTAATTAATTATTAAAATAAGCCGTGGCAGCTAAGAGATGACCAGTCCCAACTGACGGCGCCCGTTCACGAACATGACGCATGGATCAGCACCGTTCAGCTCAACCATTTTGAAGGGAGCTAAATGATCCGACACACGCGCCACCGTCAGCGAGACATTTGAGTGAGCATGACATACTATCAGCCGCCAAGGCACATTCAAGTCAATCTATGACATTACCCGGTAAATGGTAGCTATATAGTACAAAGTACTCACATCTGTGCAATGCATCTATATAATAAAAAGGAGATTGAGTTTATATAATGCAAATAAATTCTTACTATCTTCAGCAGCTTCAACAGTGATTCGAATGTCAATTAATTAGTTGTGGTGTGGAGCAGGACCGGCATTAAGCCAGGCATTTTTATCAGTTATGTAATCCTCCAACCTATAATATGCCTGCCTGTATAGTGTGCGTTTGACAAAGGATTTGAATTTTGTCTCATTCAGTTGAAGTATGTGGGGAGGTATTTTATTATAACATTTTAGACAGTACCCCATGAAAGATGAGTCTACTTTAGCCAGTCTGAAACCTGGTTGAACTAATAGGTCCCGATTTCTAGTACTATAATTATGTCTTTCACCTCTTTTACTGTAAAGATGTAAATTTTTTCTCTTGTAAATTTTTTCTCTTGGTTGTATCATGCATTAACGTTTAGTAGTGTGTCAATCTTTTGACTCTCCCTACATTATGTTAAAATATTTGTAGACAAAGTTTAAAGAAAAGGCAATAAGTAGGGTGTCGATTTTGACGAGTAAATGCAAAATTCCCTCGTCGCACTTTTAGCAAGCTATTTGAATAGCTTGCTTTGAGAACACGGTCACTGGTTTAGTGAGTACGAAAGTGCAATCGAGTTCATTCAGCCGTAGACTTTTTAGAGGTCGATTGACAAAGGCGAGTATGGTATACCAAGGATCCTCGAACAAAATCAGCCTATTCAGTTCCCACTGCTTCGTCACAGGCCTCCGTTTTGTCAGAGGGAGTGGGCCAAAATCCACCACGCGGCGCGGGTTGGTGGATGTGACACGTTTTTAATTTCTTGGTTTTAGGACATGCCAGTTTCCTAACGGTGCGGTGTTTTGTTTTACCGTTTTGAAAGGAGTCCGTTGATGAAATAAATTACACATAGTAAAGTGCCTTTCTGGGTCCAAGTGTTCCCATAATACTTACGACTTGTTAGTCGGGGCCTACACTGACTGGGCTACCGTCGTCGCTCTAAAATTGGGTTATATTACATCTTGTGCACAGAAAACTTGGTAACTCTTGGAGTAGGCACCACAGTTGGGCGTAGAGGAGTACATGGCAAGATTTATTTAATGGTGGCAAAATGTAAATAAGAATGTCCATTTTTCCCCTGACTATGTATAGAAATGAAATAAATCTTAAAATTCAGATAATTGAATTTTATATTAATAACACTTATTACAATGTTACAAGAAAAAATACTTTTAAACATTTATTTATGCTTATTCTACGTCAAGGGCAAACGTATTACCATGTTTTGAACGCATCTCAACTACCTTTTTTTTACGACATTCCATTTTACATACTTTATTCAACTCCGTTTCTGATGATTTAATCAGTAAGGAAGTCTTTATTAGTATTTGTATTATACCGACTAATTAAAAATAACATTATAATTAAATTAATTAATCATGAAATTAATATTGATACGGTTTTTATTTGACAGTTAATGCTTGACACTCAAATATAGTGACAATCATCGAGAGTCTAAGCAGTGATGTTAGCTTCAAGGAATTCAGGAAGTAAAAAAGACGTTTTGGACCATAGCTAGGTAATTATTCCTTTTTTAGACTAAACTTCGAGCGTTACACAATTAGTTCCAGCACATTTAATTCTTTATATTTGGTAACAACAAATCCTAACCTAAAAAGTAACATTAATAATATTTTTTAGATTTCTTAACGTTTAAATCGTAAAAATGAGTACATGGCATTATTTTTTAAACATATAGGTAGTGTCTTTCTAGCCTTATACTTCAACTTATACATCAACTTTCATTATCAGGTTTTTCAAAATATGGGCAGTGGGCATTGTTCTTTGTGACATGACTAAAAAGAAACATGTCAGAACATAAGAGTGGGCTCGTTTCATCATAGACGACCTCGTAGATTGACTATTAATTTTGGACATACCAAGAAAGAAAGAAAGAAAAAGTGTTTATTGTGACTCACGCAGGACTAAGCAGTACGTAGTAGGTAGCACGCATTATCACAAACTAAACTAAACACACTTTTAAAAACATGAAAAATAAATGAACAAGGAAACAAAACAACAAGAATGGAGGAACAAGGATGACGATAAACGGGCCCAGTATCAAATCTTAGTTGTGGGGCCTCTTTACCCGATTGCGGTGAAGCTCCAAAGCAGAGTAGGTAGTTTATTACGAGAATGAAATGAGTATGATCGGAATGTGCTAGGAAATTGGAGCATCCATACTGGGATACTAGGCTAATCAGGCGTTCAGGGTTGCGGTTTGTGCGAAAGAACTATCGTGGCCCTGGCACAGGCGACTGAAGGAACACGGGTGGGTATTAGTCAGTAAAAGTCTGACACAAATTGTTCTAATTCGCTTCGCTCTCTCTATTTTGTTAAAATCACAATGAAAGTTTTTTTTTGGATGGGAAATCATCAAATGACTTCTCCCGCTCTGGTAGAGCGGGAGGGCGTGTCAGACTTTTACTGACTAAAATCCACCCGTGTTCCTTCAATTGCCTGTGCCAGGGCCACAGTTACTCTTTCGAATTACCCGATATAATTTTGAGGCGCACGTGGAACACGACGCGCCGTCGACTTGGGCCTGGTCCCTACCGGACGGCAACCATGGGCTGCACCAGGGCCGGACGCGAGAGATCGCCGCCGCCGAACGGAGTCGGTCGGAGGTCGGAGGAACAAGAAATTTCACGCAGAAAAATTCCCGGAGAGGTGGCTATAGGATTTTTGACATATTGAGACTTGAGACAGATTATAATGCGAACGTTCTTAAAAATACAGGAATTGCCCCTCCGTTTTGACGTACGACTAATGAAGAGAGTGAACGTTTATTAGATCACGAATAGGTTAAATGAATAGGCCTATTTTTCAGTGTATAAGTAAACATCAGTTGTGAATGAGTTTAAACGCTAGACAAAATTAGTTTAAAAAAACTACTTTCACAAACGTGAATACATTTAAATGGTGTTTGAAATTGTTAACTCATTTATCATTTAGATAAACATTTTCTCTTCACAGTAAACAAAAACTATAACTCTAAGACTTATATCACAAAATTTTGCTTGAGATAATGCTAATTTTATAAGCTCTCTGCATTTAGCTCTCTCAAAAATAACGTGCCAACATATTTTTTGTTATTTTTATTGATATTATCTCAATCTAAATAAGGTTGTGATTTAAGTCTTGTAAACACAGGCGCGACGCCACAACGCGACACAAAGGCACCGCGTGTCGCGCGACGAGCGGTGACTTTGTGTCGCGCTGAGCCGTTGTGCCGTTTTGCGGGGGAGCCTTTAGCTTTGACAGGTGAACACGCGATTTTTTTTGGTAAATGTGTTAATTACTGGCCAGACTGTGACCCACAAATACTACTCGGTTTCATATAAGATTATTTTGGATTGAGTGTTTTTACCCGTCCACACTGCGAAGTATAAACAGCTTATATAAATAAATTAATAACACATAAAAACAAATAGACTGGTCTTTGTGTCACCTTTTGTAAAATATCTACATTTATATATCTGCAATCTGCATACTATATGTAGAGTATGAGTATTCTAATCTAATTATCATGAGGAACATGTTTTCTTTTTTTAATTAAACAATAATTTTTATGTAAAATGTCTACATTTATATCTGTAATTCGCATAATAAAGAGTACTAATATTCTGTTCTATAAATATTAGTAGTAGATATTCTATTATGTCACGAGAAACATTTTTGTTTTTTTAAAATTAAACATAATTCATGGTATGAATTTCTGGTTAACTGATTTATTTTCACGTCGACTCATGTGACGTGTCCCATCGGCAATTTCAGTTAAAATGTTAAACATCTTCTTACGAAGTACGTATTTGCCAACATTTTGAATAAACATGACAGATCGAAGAGTGACATGCATCCGCATGTGGAAAAGAAATGTGTTTTTGGCTCCTTGACCGTAACTAAATTTAAAATAGGACGTTTTATTCGCGGTCACACATATCAAGCAGTTTCTTTATTTTCTGTTGCTGACCAGAGAAATATACAAAGACGTATTAGCATACTTATTGTATTTACAGATAAAATTCATATTTCGAGTCATACAAATCAATAGGATTTCTGTAAATTTTCGCCTTCAAGAAATTGTGCTTAAATATGAAACATGATGATTTTATACAGGGTCAAATTAAATTAGCTAGAGAAACTACGCAAACGATGTCAAATCGATATCTCAACATGATAAAATGAATGAACATGATGTGGCTGTTTTTTATGGGGTTAGTGACCGTAGTAGCTATACTAGCTTTTACATTTACTTGAAACATGAATCTTGAAAATCATCTTTTTTGTTTTATAACATAACATCACGCCTTGTTTCCCCGAAGGTTTGGGCAGAGGTGTACCTATAGTACACCCACATTTCGCCAGTTATGTTTAAGTCCCATGTAATAGGGGGCGAGCCTATTGCCATCTACCGGGCACAAATCCAGACTTCGGGCTGCTACTGAGAAATTCCAGATAGAAAAACCCAATAACACGTTGCCCGACCTTTTTTTTTTTTTTTGGGTGGGAAATCATCAAATGACTTCTCCCGCTCTGGGTGGAGCGGGAGGGCGTGTCAGACTTTTACTGACTAAAACCCACCCGTGTTCCTTCAGTTGCCTGTGCCAGGGCCATGGTTTTCTCTTTAGAATAACCCGTGACCCTGAGGCGTCGGCCCTATCGGACCCCGTCATTTTGTGCTGACATCTCTTTGAGGCGCGCGTGGAACACAACGCGCCGTCGACCCGCGCCTGGTCCTACCGGACGGCGAGCTACCCATGGCTCGCCGTCCGCAAGCCCGCGCCTACGGTGGCCGGGAATCTGCTTGCGATTCCCGACGCCCAGGGCGTCTCCTGCGGCGACTAGGGGCGTGAGGGCGCAAGGCTCTCTCCCTCACGCGCTCCGCCTCCTCCTTTGCGAGCATTACTGCTTCGCAGAAGGAGGTGACGGCTTTCCATTCCCTCTCGCTCCGTACCATGGCCTGGACCAGGGCCGGACGCGAGAGATCGCCGCCGCCAATCGCCGAGGTCCGCGAGGACACTGCGGTGCTCCGCCCAAGCTGGGCATACCTCCACCGTATTCTCCACTGTGTCCTCTGGGCGATCCACACAATGGTGACACCCGGGCGTTTCCTCCCGCCTTATGCGAAACAGGAACCTCCCGAAACAACCGTGTCCGGTGAGGACCTGTGTCAGGCGGAAGGTGAGGACGCCGTGGCGCCTCTTCAACCACTCCTCAAAGAGGGGACTTACCGCCGCTATTGTGGCGTGCCCAACGTTGCCCGACCTGGGAATCGAACCCAGGAGTAGCGGCCAGGAGTGCTCAGCAGTAGCGATTGCGACCACTAGACCAACTACTAGACCGATTATAAATAGTTTTATTTTATTTTAATTAATGTGTGACCCAGTATACGTTCACGGATTCACGGGTTATTTGCATACACGAACGAAAATAAAGGAATTACAAAACAAAGGCCTGTATTGTTTGAATCAAACAAAGCCCGAAGACATTTGGACATTATTTTCCGCCATCTTAGTTTTCCGATGTTTGTCCCACTCACATAAAATTACAAATGGCGTCATGTAGCTGAGTTTGTGAAATAAGAACAGCTTGTACTATTGCTTCACTCCCAGAATGCTTGTTGGAAAGTAAAATACAATATGCCACATAGTATTTTACTCGTAAGTTACTTTTTACATTTCAATTTTAATTTACCTTTTCGGCAACTATTTTGTGGTCAGCTTCCAATCTAACCGGATACAGCTGAATACCAGTATTTAACATGGAGTGCCTGCCTATCTGACCATCACAACCCAAATACTGGGTAACACGATACCGCTTGGTAAGACGGGTTGTCAGACTTTTGGGACTAACCACCCGCAAAGAATGTCTTTGACAGTCGTATGACAGCCGGACACCAGCATGATAAATAAACAAGTCAAGGCTGCAGGTGACGATTGGTTTAGGATCATCAACCTCCTCCAATAGGGTAATTAGAGTGCGCGAGAGATAACTCTGCGCGCGTGTTAGAACTTCCATAATATATTCCTGCCAGCATTTTAAATCAATTTCGGCAAAATGGATGGCAATTATTTACTTTGGAAAACACGTAACACAGCACACTCTCTTGACACCTTCTAGATGGCGGCAAACGATTATTTTCTACATTTCGCCGCGCGCAGACTTAGTTTGCGCGCACTATAGTGTCCTTATGCTCAGAAAACAATTTGCTCTTGGGGTGCAACACCAAGAAGTGGTGAAGGGCGGACGTTTTGTCGGACTGACTTTTATAATTTTGACGTCCAAAAAGCGTTGATTCCCAGCCTTATTTGAATAAACGGTTTTTGATTAAGACTATTCTATTTGTCTTTAGAAAAAACCCTCGGTTGAAATCAAAACCAATGTGAGTCTGTTTGCATTTACATTTTTCAAGCAAATTATAATTTGCAACGTACACAATGATGTGTGCAGGTCACAATGATGACAATTTAAAGAATCCATATAAACGTAGTCGCAACGTAGATGTACAAAATCATCAAAAAGTTTGGACGTGGATGATTCCCAAATCACTTCGTCTCGTGTCTCGTCTATGTAGTCATGTGTTCCGACGTTAAAAGAGCCCAAACAAAATCAAAATCAAAATATTTTATTTCACATAAACCTACGAAACGTCAGAATCTAGGTGTACGGTTCCAATTGGTTGTTTGCTATGGAGAAGAGCCGGCAAGAAACTCCATGGTTACTCTTTTAAAAATATTTGTCTTTTACAATGTTTTCAAATTACAGTGTTAAGAGGACAGTGCACAACTACCATACCGTACAAGTACCATATGTTTAACAAATAGACCATGGTCTATAAATTTACAATCTACAAGGCCTACAACGTTCTCACATTTACAAAGTATAAAATAATCTAATAAAGTAATACAAAAAACTAATTTAAACCAAAAGCCAATAATGGAGACTTGAATGGACAGTATTAATTAGCCTTGTGATTCACCAAGCGTTGATTACGGCATTTTCTCCAATATCATTTGTCGCGGAGTTCAAGTTCAGTGTAAGTCTTCAGTCTCTTCAGTGTTGTCATTTCAGATATAGTCTTCAAACTATTGTAATCAGACGGTTTTGAAATTAGGATATCTTTAGTACTGTATACAACTGCCATGACTGTATGTCCAGCAAGGAACTGTTGAAGGCTGATGGTGATGATGAAACTGTCATCATTCATCTGAACATCAAGATCTCTGATCTCTGCCATCGTCTTTCCAAGTTGGTCTCATAGTAGAAGTTTTAAATACAGGCTGGATTTTTGAGACGGGGCAGCAAGGATACTTTAATCGTTGTAGCTACGGGAGTACGATGTTAGGGGACATCCGTAACTTTTTGAGAAATTTAGATCGGCGGCGTTCACAGATTTTGAAAGAAATACAGTTATCAAGAAAATGTTAGTTTGTTACAAAAACTTTTTTTATGCCATCCAATCCTGTTTCTTATAAGGATCAAAAAACTATGGGACCAACTGAGGTTTGAAGCAAAAAAAAAACGACGGGTTGCACTACGGGAGTGCCGGCAGAAGTGAAAACTTGAATATTAACGCACACAATTTTGCACGAATTGCTTTAATTATCATTATAAAAGTACTATCATTTATGTGGTAGAATACAATATTTATTTATTGCGCTATCGTACACAAACATGACAATTTGTATTACATTAAAAAGTTTATGTCTCATAAAAATCAATCAACAAAAATCAAAAATCAATAATCATCCGGCTTACGAATTTTCGATCAGGTCACGTGTCCTGACGCGAGCTTATCATTTTTTACCCATACAAAAAAAGTGTACAACGCCGCTAAAGAAGTTTTCACTTAAAAAAAATCAAATTAAATCGCCTATTTTCTTGCTGCCTGTTTTGTTATATATTTGTGAATGATAATCTAAATTTATCAAAAAGTTATAGATTGTCTCCATAAAACGTTTTTTCGTAGCTACAACGATTAACGTACCCTTGCTGAGTACTACTATCTATATGCCTGAGAACTTCCTTCCCCTAAAATTTTGCCAATTAATAAAAAAGTCCTCAATTTGGGCAATTGGTTCTCTTAGCTCTTAGCTATAGCACCTATTCGGAACAGTGGTTTTGACGATGAGTTAAGTCCTATACAATGTTCTACCGTGAAACCGTTCACACAAACAATGTTGGATTTTTGAAATGACTATCACTAGGTGGCATCCTTGAGATGTCAGGTCCGGGCACCTGTCAAAAGTGACGCCTACATTTTCTTTGTCTGAAATTCGAAGTCGTGACTGAATGATATACAAATGATGAACGTCATCATATATTTTACATTCATTTCATTGTCCTGTTGAAGACTTGTCAAAGTTGCGCCAACTGGTGGTGTGGATTTTCATGAAAAACCCTCATTACTTTTTGCTTCGTTCGTGCTTCTTCGTGCTTCGTTTTGCTACACTTTCAAAATTATATTCTTACAAACGTTTACTAAAGACGTATTTATCTCTACGTCACGTGTATGTACCGTGAAACCGATACAAAAGCGTGTATTACAAACAATTGTCTTAACGTAACTCTGCTTCGCTTTCTACAATGTCTGTGAACCATGACACTGAGTGAAGTCACGGTTGATGGAACATTTAGTTAACCAGGTTTATTCCCCGCACGTTCTGGGTTGCTGCAGTGTAAGGAGGGTGCATTACGAAAGTTGGCGACGCCGCAAATAGCTGTCAAATATTTCGTTGTTTTCATTAATTTATCAATATTAAATTAAGTTATGAAATAACGCTCTTTATTGCACTTAATATTGATAACGACTTACAATAATAACACTAAATTATAGTAAGACATTTCATAATTTCATTGAGTATAGTTAATTAAAACTGGATTTTTTTACAGCTACTTGCGGCGTTGCTATTCGCGCACCCGCGTTCTTCAACAGATAATCTAAATAAATATATTTCTACTTAAACCCATCATCTCAATATATGTTTGATGATGCTCGACCTAGCCATCACTAGGTCGTGGCCTGTGACTCTATAGAAGGTTGTCCCTTTTTAATTGTGATATATACGCCGGTTGGTAGGGGCAATTCTTGGGGATACCTGATCTGATTCACATGTACCACGTCTGTATTTCGACGCTTTGTGTGGTGCAAAAAGGTGGCTGGGATTGACTGGATGCGGAAAGCGAAGGACCGGGTGTTTTGGCGCAGCTTTAAAGTGGCCTCCAGCTGTGGACAGCGAGACTGAGTTGATAGTGTGGTCCAAAAAGATTAGATGCGAAAGAGGTTAGTGCCTCGGTGCGGTGAATTGTTTGACATAAAAACAATTGACAGAACAGTTGCATTGAAAAACTCCTGCAAAAAAATGTGTGCGGTCAACCAAAAAAATATCGTCATGATAAAATAGTTATCTGAATACTACGCAACTAGTGCGCATGAACCTGTACCGTTACCATTAACGTTTTGGATTACGCGAATGGTTAAGTTTAACCGGCTTTGTAGGTGTTATACTGTTTTGCTTTACGACCAGTCCGTAAAGGGCGAAAGCAGGCAGTAGGAAGGTGTTTGGACTTTCACTGACTCAAACTTTCAAAGCAGTCGCGTGGTTAGACTCTAAGTAGGATGGAACCAGCTGGAGGTCGCGAGAATCCGCTGGATGCGAGAGGAACAGGACTGGTCGTTGTGGCTACGCTTGGAGGAGACCTGTCTAGCAGTGCAAGTCTTTAGGCTAAACGATGATGGTAGGTGATGACAACAGATGTACCTAGAAGCAAGTCATTAATTATTTAACATTCTTGTCACTGTCTGCCTTAAGTTTGTTTTAATCAAACAAGCACTAGCCTGGAAAGGGAAATATTTAATTGACCCTCTAAATTTATTGATTTTCTAATGACAAACGTTTTTACACCCCACTGCGCCAGTTTTTCCGAGTGTATGTAAGTATTTATGTTTTTTTTTTTTTGGCACGCTCTGTAGCCTAAACGGCTTATTGGATTTTAGAATGAGAGGTTTCGTTATATTCGTCTTAATTGAAAGAGTGACATAGGGTATATCAAAATATAAAAAAAAAAATGGCCGATGTTTGGCGCCAAATTATTTATCTTCAAAAATGTTTTTTTTACCTATTGAGTGGAGTACGAACACAAAGGGCTTACAAAAATATTTACAACCTAAATTTTAATGTAATTTGGAATGAGAAATGCAAAAACCTAAAAACAAAAACCCGTCTGCAAAAATACATACCTAACTGTAAAGAGAAAAACAAGCATTTTTTTCTATTGTACTTTGTTTTGTGAAAGTTCATCGCAGGCGACAAACAAAACGTACACCATATTTCAAGTTATTGGCACAATTCTCCCCGCCCGCCAGCAATAAACTTACTTGCACAAAAGCCACTATTAACTTTCTAGCCGTTTATCCAGTAACTACTCTATGGCACATTGCAAAGAGACGATATAATTATATTAGGGAATCGATTAATATTTTTAGGAAACCAAAATTATTTTGGGATCGATTAAATGCATGCCTTGAGGAAACGATCGTGTTTGATGAATTTTGACGACATAACCTTTATGCTATGTTGTACACATAATAAAACTCGTTTATCTAACCATTCAACTCGCTAAATCTACCTGCAGCTGCAAGATCCACACATTAGCGTTGCAGTTAAACTCTTTCCACTCTAAAGTACACCGTATTTTCAACGATTAAAGTTGTTTTCACACTGCCCATATCGCGATTAGGATATTCCCCGTAATGGCCGGGGAACTTGCATCATGTGGTGCACCGCATCTCGTGACCTAATTGGCATTGCGTTGTGTCACCTTGCCAAACGAAGCTTCATTATTTCGTTTTAAAGCATATCGTTCTGTCTTATCAGCACGCGTAGCCTGACGCGTAAAATGACAGATATAATAGACAAAATGACATATTTATAATAGACAAAATGACAGATAGAATAGACAAAATAACATAATACCTATCATCTGTTTATTTTGTCTATTCTTCTGTCAACAAAAATCGTTTCTATGGTGGTCTAAGTTACGCGTGCTTGCTGGTCCTGTTCTGAAGGCGGTTTATTTATTGGGTTTCTTGGGTGGTATTATAGTTATGTGTGTATCTGAACGTTTAGATAGATAGATAGAATACTCTTTATTATGTACACCTGTTAAATAACAGATATAAATGAAGAAATTTTACATTGGGTGAAACAATGGGCCTTCTTACCGCTAAAAGCGATCTTTTACAGACAACCTTTGGATAGATTGAAGGGAGAAGGAGAGACAATACTGTAGTCAGTGTGTATCCAATAAATACAGACGTACATAAAACACATAATTATTTATCTACACATATACAGGTTGTCCCGTAAGTCGACGTAATCGGGGTCGGGTCATTATAGTTAACAAAAAAGATATATATGTAGAAACGAGTCTGAACAACACGTATAAAAATATGTTTTTTTAAGTATTAGCAACTATCTAATAACTAGTCAATCGTTGTCCACAAGTGATTGTTTTAATTATATTTTCTCTCTATCTTTGTCCAATCATAACGTTTTTTTATTTACTCGAAGAGTGGAGAAATTAAAATAAAAATAGGGAGGAAAATGGAATAATCCAATATGAAGGGGGGAATTTCTGGATTTTTCGAAAATTAGGGTTCAATTTTCCCCTCTGAGAGGATTTCGGAATCACTTTTACACGTCATATAAAAAATAAGCAAGATGGGAGAAAAAATGGCAAAACAAACTCAAGGGTCTAAGTCTATTTTAAAGTCCAGAAATTATCTTAGTCAGATAATATGAGGACCATGTAGATTACTGATCATGAAGAAAAGTATCCCCATAGTAAGAACACTATTAGATTTGTTCTTTCGATACTTTTATGTACATAACTGTACATTTGTAAATTGAAAGTATATTACGAACTTCATACGAGTAAGTATGGCGAAATTTTCGCATTCAGCCTCAATCTAGTAACGGTTCAAGTGGCAGACCTTCAATTAATTGAAAGTGGTCTTGCTAAATCTGATCGGGGCAATTATAGGAAAGGAAGAAAAGGTTGGAGATCGGATTAATTACATCGGAAGCATGATTAAGTTATAGCAAGAGATTATAAAACACGGAACTGAGCGAGAGCCGAAATATAAGGAAAGTTTGAGGTTTTTTTTTTCTATTTAATTCTTTAAGCACACAAATACATTTGTGTGCTTATAGTATTCAGAGGCAGACGAACGAAAGCAGTGGTGGCCCAGTCGTATTGGCCCTGACCCTGAACCAAAAAATCGAAGACAAGGTGTCATCCGCCAACCCGCATTGGGCCCGCATGAGTCCCGTCCACAACCCACTTATGGACTACTCCCTCATTCAGAGAGGAGGCCTGTGTCCCAGCAGTGGACCGTTATTTGCTGATTATGATATGCTTTGCTTATGCTAGACTAGACGAACGAAAAAATTAAAAACTAATCAATGAGTGTAGTGCCAATTTCAACAATGAAACTGAACGCGATCAGTACATCTTAAACGCGTTCAAGAGCTGTCAGTGTTAATTTTCCACAAAAATTAATGACTCTGACAGTCCTTAAACCTAGTTTATGTGCTAATCGTGTTCAGTTTCATTGGTGAAATCACTTTCGCACGGACGTATTTTTCGCCGAGAGTTAAAAAACACACTGTTGGATTCTCAATGCTCAGTTGAACACCGAGAGTTGAAAATCCAAGCGAAATTTTTACGTACCCTGAGAACGTGGTCATCATTCAATAATGGCAAGTGGGATGGGACATGATCACCTTAGAAAGTGTAAGCATTGAGTGGTGTTGTAAGATAGGATTTAAACCCAATGGTGTGTTGAAAAAGGGCGCGAAAATCTGCTGTTTACTATGGGATGGGTCTGGTTTTGACTTTGATTTCGCCTGGTCGATGAATGAGGTCTACGTTGGAACGTGCCCAAGAAGTTGTCTATTCTATAAGGGTTCTAAGTGGAAGAGAAAGAAGATGCTGGCAGGAAGTATCTCACTTTGTTCCCGCTGTGCGCATAATGACTGTAATCTAGCTTTCGGTAGTATTTAAGCTACACATTATCGTCTCAAAACCTGCTTACTGTATTACCTGAACGCGTAGCATTACAGGGGTTTGTCGATGGAAGAATAGACAAAATGACAGAAATAATAGAAAAAATTATATATAAAATAGACAAAATGAAAAATTTCCTGTCATCTGTCATTTTGTCTATTCGTCCGTCAACAAAAATCGTTTGTAATGTGGTCAAGCCACGCGTGCTGGGATACGGTATTGCTGGTCCAGTTCTGAAGATGGTTCAATTCTTTCAATAAGTTCATGGACAAAATAGACAGATTTCTTTTATATATCTGTCATGTTGTCAATTTTTCCGTCAACAAAATTCATTTCTATGCGTGCTGGACAATAAAACATTTTCTATTTATATCTTGCAGTGCATATCTGGAAGTCTGCTAGAACAAATTAACACGCACAAATAAACATAACATCTCGTCGGTATCCCAGGGTTAGGCAGAGAAAAAAGAAACTTACCAGTATAGCCTATAGGTGCGTTCTCCTGTACCTTGAACGTAAAAGGTATGTGCACCCTCTGCATCAGGAGTCTGGGAGGCTGCATGGTGCGCGCCCACGCATCTTCCCGACCCTCACCCATTATGCCTATGACCTCCATGTTCCTGCAAATAAAGAAAACTTTTTTTAAGATAAGAGATGGGATACTTATTAATGGATCCTCAGCTTTAGCTCTCCAAATTCAAATTGTTCTTGTTTAGTTGCAAATTGCAGTTCTGTTTTACGTTGTACCTATGTTGATCAAAATTCACTTTTGATATAACTTTGTTCCACCTAATAATTATTCAGAAAATCTCATATAAACATTCTTAGGCGAAACAAAGATTGACGATTGATATGAAATTGATGATTCAGTAACCATATCGTTCCTACAGTCGCCAATCGCATTTTGACCAACATACGTCATAAGAAAGGGCTGCAATTTGAAAGACAATTGTTTTATTTTTATTTTTTTGGGAATGGTATCTCGCAGGTCAACCTATGAGGTTGTCGTCTGCTTAAACGGACTTGCCTGTGGTTACCCTAATAAATTAAGGCCTCCAGCCAGGACTTAAACTTATGTACTAACTTAAAAACTAAGCGACTACCCCCCCTCCCCCTGTGGGGTACGAACCTCGGCTTAGGGCGTCGCTGGAAGAGGGCAGCAAGGGACTAGCTGGATCAGGATTTGAGTGATTTAGGGACGAATTTAAAGCTACAGGCTCAGCTGCGCGGGCTGGCTCGAGCAAGGGTCGGGAGGGGGGAATTTATTTATTCGTTAATCCATACTAATATTATAAATTCGAAAGCATTCGTATACTAAGAAAGTAACTCTGTCTGAATGTTACCTTTTATTTGGGTGGGAAATCATCAAATGGCTCTGGGTGGAGCGGGAGGGCGTGTTAGACTTTTACTGACTAAAACCCACTCGTGTTCCTTCAGTTGCCTGTGCCAGGGCCCGCGAGGCATCGGCCCTATCGGAACCCGTCACTATATGCTGACATCGTTTTGAGGAAATCGCGTGGAACACGACGCGCCAACTTTTTACGCCTAAGCCACTGAAAGGATCTCGATAAAATTTGGCATATAGATGGTATCCTGGGGAAGGTCATAGGCTTCTTTTTGTTCCGGTAGCACGATCTCGTGGGATAATTTCCTACATCCAAGCGGGCGATCCGCTGGCATAAGCTAGTAACTTGTATTTACAGTTCGCACCACACATACAAGTTATAGCCGATCTAGTAGAGGATAAGATTTTTTTTGTGTTCAAGGTTTGCTTGTAAAAGTACAGTTCATATGTAGCGTTCGTTCGAGCAGTGCTTGTAGCTTTACTAAGTAATAATCTTTGTATGACTAAACCTTTATCCTAAGGAGACTGACTGACAACTAACAGACTTTGATTAAGTCTAGAAAAATTATTGCAGTCAATATGCATTGAATCAAATATCAAATTAATTGTGCATTTGTCACCGTATAATTGTGGGCACCGTTAGTTTATAATCTATCTTGCGAGATTGTAAAAGACAGTCTTTTATTAAGGCATCTAGGAAATCTTTTGAAGCTCCATGCGAATTATTTTGGTTCACTGCCATTTTTTTGAGTGTATTGCGATAATTTCCATATTTTTTACACAAACACATAATAAACAAATAAAGTACTGCTAAAACTCATGGTTCAACAAATAACATACATAACATCACGCCTTGTTTCCCCGAAGGGTTGGGCAGAGGTGTACCTGTACACCCACATTTCGCCAGTTATGTTTAAGTCCCGTGTAATATGGGGCGAGCCATCCACCGGGCACAAATCCATACTGCGGGTGCTACTGAGAAATTCCAGATAGAAAAACCCAAATAACACGTTGCCCGACCTGGGAATCGAACCCAGGACCTGCTCAGCAGTAGCGATTGTAACCACTAGACCAACGAGGCACATGGTTCAATTGATATAATAATCATTTTTGTTGTATTTACATTGGTTTTTATTAGCATTTTATTTTTTAAACTGAGTGAATGATTAAAAATACACATCATCATTGTTTTCCTTCATTTAACTTCCTAAACCTTTCTAGTATAGTTACTGAATAACCGGTTATGATTGAAGTGCAGTACAGCTTGAAGAGAACTTAAAATAGGTTATTTAGCATCAAGCATTAAGATGAAAAATGATACCAAACTAAAACAGATAAATGATATCACATCAGCTATTATGCAGCTTTCAACTTTTTAAGCTTTAAACAAGAAAATCAGTGCTATAGATAATAAGCACAATAGTTTATACACCATTTGTCTATCCCGAAAGCTTTAATTGCTATATAAAATAAAGCATTGAACTGCTTATTCGTTTTTTTTTTTTTATACGGTTATCCGGCTTATGTGTTGCTTGGGTGATTTGACGTTCGAAAAGTGTTGATTCTCAGCCTAATTTGAATAAATGACTTTTGATTGATTTTGACGGTCTTGGCGGCAGCCGAAATGGTAGCAGTAACTAAGCCAGGGCACCTCAACGAACAGGGTTTGGTTAGGTTAGAACTGAATGGTGCGCGAGCCGAGCGAGCGAAGCGAGCGGTGCCGGCGAGCGCTACTTCCAAGTTGGTCGCAGTTACGTGACTATTTAGTATTAGCGCCAGGTGCATTCCGTCGTATGCAAGTTTTCATTATTTGTTGGTTTGCCATTGACAGATTATAAAGTATCGACAAATAATGCATTTAATTGTAATATAATTATGGTTTGTTCCAGTTCAAATGTTTTCGATAGTTTATAATCTCGCGAGATAGATTATAGACTAACCATCGAACTGGTTTGTCCGTTTCTGTCAAACTTCATTTTAGTTTCTCAGAAAGGGACAAAACACTTAGATAGCTTAAATAGGTTTATTAAGCGAATTGCTTTATTATGAATAAGACGGTATGTATAATTATTATGTTCTTAATCATTATAAGGTGACACATTCATACTCGAATCTTTTACTGATTTTGTTTGTCAGACGATTAAAACGGCTATAAACTTATAACACGGCAATTAGACGTAGTGTAGAGTGTCAAACAATTAATCCATGACTGTACACAGATCTATTAAAGTCTCACGGGCTTTGTTTCACGGGTTCCTGTTTTTATTACTCCATACTTAAGTGGTTTTAATTAATATTTAAATTACATCTTCATAAAATTTACAGGCGTAAAATTAACATTTGATTGGTTTGTTATCGTAAAATAAGAGATTTATTGCCACCGGTAATAAAAAGATCCTTTAAATACAATCTATACTCATAAAGCTGAAGAGTTTGTTTGAACGCGCCAATCTCAGGAAAAACCATTCGGTCTTTAAAAAATCTTTTGCATTTGATAGCCGAACTCTTTTTAAATAATTCAACATTATGCTACGATTTTAGGACACGGGCAGAAAGAAAGAAAAATAGAAAGAACGCTAAGAGTAAATTAAGTAATTGCAAAGGCAGGGGGGGGGCGGTGCAGTGATGCGACGCAATGAGTTGCGGGAAGAAAACGAAGAAAATTTCACGTGGACCATGCCGCGGGCAGAAATTTTTTCCAGGAGCTCTTGACTTTGTAGCACAAATGATTGCCTTGCCTAGAAAATCTTATAAATGGTTTAGGGCAGGCGGAATGAATTTTTCGGAACGAACGAACTACTAAAACCTCAAACTCAAAGCATTTATTTCAAATAAACCAATTACAGGCACTTTTGAATTGTCAAGGTCAGAAAAATGAAGATAGTTGCCCATTCCAAAGCTTAGTAGGTTCAATGGAGAAGAACGGGCAAGAAACTCCACGGACACTCTTTTAAATCAAATTATGTTTACAATTGATTGGTTACATCATTCATGTTGAAATTATGCATGTGAGAACGATGCAGAACGTTTAAAGCGTCCGATATATAAATATGAATACAATTCAAAAATAAAATTTAATTAAAATATGTCGTGGCAGCTAAGAGATGACCAGTCTCAACTGACGGCGCCCGTTCACGAACATGACGCATGGATTAGAACCATTCAACTCAAACATTTTGAAGGGAGCTAAATGATCCAACACACGCGCCACCCTCAGCGATACTTTAGCGTGAGCATGACATACTCTCAGCCGCCAGGGCACATTCAAGTCAATGAAAGACGTACCCAGTAAATGGTAGCTTTATAGCATGTACATACTCGTAGTACTCACGTATGGCTTAAAGCAATTATACAGTACTAACATTTTGAGTTTATACAATGCAAAGATTCTTGTTTTTAATCTTCAGCAGCTCCAACAGTATTTTCAAATGCTAGTCAATTAGTTGATGCCTCCTTGAGGAGCAGGACCAGCGATTAGCCAAGGATTTTTATCAGCAATGTAATCCCCTAAATTATAATATGCTCGGCTGCATAGGTAGTGTGCGTTTTATACAAGATTAAAATTTGGTTTCATTTAGTTGATGTATGTGGGGAGGTATTTTATTGTAACATTTTAAACAGTACCCCATCAAAGATGAGTCTACTTTAGCCAGCCTGAAACCTGGTTGAACTACTTGGTCCCTATTTCTAGTGATATACTTGTGTCTTTCACCTCTTTTACTAAAAATATGTAGATTTTTCCTTACGTACATGATATTTTCATAGATATTGACAAGGTACCGTCATGATGTTCATATCTTTGAACAATTCCCTTAGAGAGTCGCGCCTGCGGAGGCCATATATGGCTCCGATGGCTCTTTTCTGCAGAATGAAAATAGACTCGATGTCTGCAGCCCGTCCCCATAGTAAAATACCGTACGACATAATACTATGAAAGTAACTAAAATAGACTAGTCTCGCGGTATCTACATCAGTATATTGACGGATTTTTTCACAGCATATGCTGCTGAACTTAGACGTCCTGCAAGGGATGTTAAATGAGGACCCCATTGAAGCTTTGAATCGAGCGTGATCCCCAGGAAAACAGTTTTATACACGAATTCTAGTTTTTCTTGATTCAATACTATCTCACAATTTATTAGTACTTTTGACATTTGGTAAAGAAAATCTTATGCACTTAGTTTTTTTTCCATTTAATACTAAATTATTAGCAGTGAACCAATTTTGGACCTGCAGTAAAGCGTTATTCACGTCAAGATTTGATGCAAGCCTATTAATTTTAAAAATTAACGAAGTATCGTCAGCAAATAACACCATATGTGGTTGGGTTTTAAACAAATGGGGTAGATCATTAATATAAACTAAAAAGAGGAAAGGACCCAATATCGAGCCTTGTGGTGTAAACCCATTTTTACTTTTAGACCGAGTGAATTGACACCGTTTATTTGGACTTGCTGTTGTCTATCATTCAAATAAGATTTTACTAAACTGAGCGCAAGTTTTCCAAGTCCGTAATGTTCAAGTTTTAAGAGCAAGGTTTCGTGGTCGACGCAATCAAATACCTTGGAGAGGTCACAAAAGATTCCTCTGGCGTCTTGAGCCTCTTCCCGCGCCGTAAATATGTGTTTTAATAAGGTGACACCGGCGTCAGTCGTACAACGTCCGTTGGAGAAACCATACTGTTGACCGTGTAAGATATTATTGGTGTAGAAATGATTTAACATTTGATTCAGCATTACCTTTTCAAACACCTTGCTGAAAACTGGCAACACGGATACGGGTCTATAATTATTGGTGTCTTTACTGTCCCCGGATTTGAAAAGTGGTATTACCTTATTGTATTTCATTAGATCCGGGAATACTACTTGATCCACACACAAATTAAATATTAAAGCCAAGTACGGCGCTATAGTATCAATAATGTAGGTACAAACTTTAATGAAGGCTGCAGGAGCTCCGATAAAATGCGCCAGTGAACCATTCTTAGTTCTTGTCCTCATTTTGGTTAGAAATAAGCATAGAGACAGAAATTCATGTAAATAGTTTTCTTGCATAGAACCTTATTATTTGTACCTAATTATTGTGACATCTCAAGCATCCTGCTCCATATATGTTGAGCCTGCAAAAAGCCTCCAGTGGGCTAATAACTGCCACTGCCCGCCTGGAAATCTCTTAACCGACTAAAAAGCCAGGAGGGCCTATGCAGGTATCATTAAGTCAGTTGGGGGTTATCCTCCAATAATAAGCCACACAGCGACTGTGGAACCACATCACAAACAAAGCCTCACCTCTTTTCGTGCTCATCATAATCAGCACAGCTGGGACACAGGCCTCCTCTTCGTGAGAGGGAGTGGGCCTTAATCCACCACGCGGGCCTAGTGCGGTTGGTAGATGTCATTTATCTTCGAATTTTTGGTTCTAAGACATGCCGGTTTCCTCACGATGTTTTCCTTCACCGTTTTGAGAGCATTGGTAATGAAATAATTTACATAAAGTAAAGCGCCTTTATGGGTTCGAACCTATGACCTACAACTCGTAAGTCGCGGCAGTTACCACTGGGCCACCACTGCACTGCTTTTCGTGCTCGCTGTGCAATAACTCCCGCGGGGTCATTGCGTAACACACAAACAGTTGCAATGGCTTTCATTTTGACAGTTCAACAACATTCATTGCGTTATTTACGTTGCTGACCAGGCACATTTTTCGAACATATGAAGCAATGGATTAGCAATATCATTCAAAATGATATTACAGGTCGTGATTGATACTACCTTTGCCGTATTAAGACTTGGAGAGACTGGCGCGACACAAACGAACCCCTTGTCGCGCGACGAGTGTTTAGCCGAATTCTGCTCGAAGCTAATTTAAATAAATATAAAAAATAAATCATTAATACGAAGAAGAAGAACGAATCGTATCATGTAAAAGTAGTTACCGTGACTCACCCTGTGTAGCCGGGTTTACTTACGGCACCAGCCAAAGGAGGTGCCATCATAGAGTAAGTACTGTTCAAGTTTAGATTCAAAATCTGTGTCAAGTTGCAACTCTCAAGCACTGTCACAAATGGTGGTTATGGTTTGTTAGTATATGCAAATTTTTCGCTAGCATTGGTTAAGTGTATTGCGGCTGCGGCATATGTGGCGGTATTTTTCAACAATTTCTGTCTGGCAGTGGTAGCAAGCGTTACTGCTGAGCTTGAGGTCTTGGGTTCGAGTCCCGGGTAAGACAAAGGCATCGATCGTCTCGTGCGATTCGCGTCGCGTGTCGTGCCAGTCTGAACGAGCCTTAACTTTCTTTGAAGATGTTCATAATGACGATAAGACACATTTAGTGTATGTGATTATAAACACGGAGAGTCATACAAAATATACTATTACATAAAAGGTTGTTTAATTGCTAAGACTAACTTTTACCAATATGTCGTTTACTTTTATATTTTCTAAAGAAAGAAATGTCAGCGACCATCAATATTTATGACATATTAGGCAGAAATTATCCTACGAGTATTAATTCGAGGTCACTAAACTATACATTTTCTAAGGCTAACTGGCTTTTCATAATAAATTATATAATTATACAGTATTTCCGTTGCTAGCCCTTGACATAGTAAGGAGGCATATTATTTTGTTAGTAAGTATGTAATATCTTTCGTTAAATAATTCATGCTTACGTAGGTTATTTTTGTTATGTCATAAACGATCCATACTATCGTTTGATCTTTAAAATTGTTTGTATTTGTTGTTTAGTTAGAGTTTGTTAGTTTTTTTTTACATAAAATTATGTTTATGGTGAGAGATAGTGTTTATACCATAGTTTTACAAATGGTGAAGGATTGACCACTTAATGGTGGCGTCTTCGCCGAGTATGTTTAAAAAAAACTGAAAGTTTTTTGATAAATAAAACATCTCACATAAATTATTATATTTGCAGGATAAACTACGTATTTCGAATTTATTTTTATGACTAGGATTTATTGTTATACTTTATTTTTAAACTAGTTTTATTGATCTCATTCGAAATTTTATTTGGTTTAGTTTTCATTTTTGTGTACTTTGCACGCCGAAAGGCAAAATATGGTGATACAATGTAAAATTGCATATTGTTTACCCATATTTGCGAATAAAATGTTTTTATTTTATTTAGAACATCTGGGTGAGAGCACCCTTAACCGGTTGCGAAAAGGTTATATTAGCAGCTAATCTACCCTTTTCATTGACAAATAATGGCAACTTTTATTTTCGACTCTAGATTATCATTCAATCAATCTGCCTCGCTGTTTTCCTACTATGTTAGAAACAGCTTTCAGTGTACAAAAATCTGACCCCCAAAGCCCAGTTGCTAGATAACACGATACCCCTTGATAAGACTGGTTCTCAGATTTTTGAACTTCTGACTGTGTTCTGTGTGTGAATGTCAAAGATCTACGAACGACAGCCGGGACCAACGGCTTAACGTGCGTTCCGAAGCACGGAGGGGATCTCGATATGTAATGGACGGTCACAAAAGCGTAGTTTAAGCTTACTTCGACCCGTGCGGCTCTGCCCTCGACGTGTGCTATGCTTAAGGCTAATTCCACCGATGAAACTCAACGCTATCAGCACATCTAACCGTATCCGAAGGCTGTCAGTGTCATAATTTTTGTGGAATACTGACACTGACAGCTGACTCGCGTTTTCGGAATCGGATCAGCCTATCTAGACAACCGTTCGGTACGTTTCGATGCCGAATCGAAAATCCAATGTTACTAAAAGGTACTCTTTTAGTAATATTGGATTGATATTCGATTCCACAGAAGTTGTTGTTAACAAATCCAAAACCCGAAAATATTGTCATTTTTAATCAAATAAACGACCGCCACAAAATATACTGCTAAGCGAAAAATTACTTTAATTTCGGTCTTTGTTTTTTATTATTATATAAAAGTTATTTTTCACTTTTCTAGTGTTTTATTTGGAAGTAGGCTGTTTTTCTTTAAGACTCCTATGGCATTCCAAATCCATTAAAAAAAAATCGTAATCGATTCACAATTACAATTCAAAGTGCTGTCTGCAAGGCAAAATCAGTCATTGAAAATATGTAATTTTCGATTCGACAAGCTGTTGAAGAATTGTGAAGACTACGCTGTAGTTCCTTAGATTACCACTGCATACAAACTCAGGACATTTTACCTCTTAATAATCCATACTAATATTTTAATTCCAAAGTAACTCTTCTCTGTACATAATGCCTTTTCACGCCTAAACCGGTGAACGAATTTCGATAAAATTTTGCAAGAGGATAGATGGTATTCTGGGGAAGGTCATAGGCTACTTTTTGTTCCGGTGGCACGAACTCGTGGGATAATTTCAGACATCCAAGCGGTTCAATGTTTTGAGTTGAGCTGCACCATTACTAACAAATGCGTGCACTGAATGGACAGGTCCACTCAATCCGTGTGGTTCTATCCTCAAAAGACCATTTCAGACATCAATCCACATGTTCTTCACATGATCTGGCCAAGATTACTGGACTTTAAAAGAGACTGAGTTTGTTTCGGCCTTTCTTCTCAGAGTAGTCAGATAGGAAACGCCGACCTCATCTATTTAAAAAAAAATGTTTGACGTGTAAAAGTGTTTGTACAAACCCACTTACAGAAATAAAATCATTTATCATTAACAAGACGAAAAACCGAGTGAACCAAAGATTGAGTGTTTCTGGCGGATGAACTTTTCTTATTGCTGCTACCGTCTCTTTACATATTGAAATATGTATGTTTGTTGGTAAGGAAGCATAAGGAATTGTTCAATAATGCAGAGGATTTATATCCTCGTAACCGACGTGACCCCCACAGGCTCGTACTGGATATCCTTCCGAGACTAGCTAAATATGTATAATAAAAGTTGTTTAGCTATGTGTTAGTAAAGTAATCTCAAGACATTAATTAAGAGATTATTCAAAAATAAATTGCATGAATGTATGGGTAGTCATAGTTTTTATAGTGTCAAAGACTTCTTTGACAATTAATATTAAATATGCTTGTGAAAATTTGTGCGTTCATAACTGTTATGCAGAAACATGTATGCTCTTGTTATTTTGTATTTTACCATGTTATCACCTCTCGTCACTCACCTATCCTATTCTATTATCATTGGTATTATCTTTTCAGCCGAAAGACGTCCACTACTGGACATAGGCCTCCCCCAAGAACCGCCACTGCGACCGGTTCTGTTCTTCCCGCATCCAGCGGATTCCTACGGCCTTCACAAGGTCATCGGTCCACCTTGTGGAATCCCTAAGAGTGGAACTCACTACCTGCGTCTGTGTTCCCGAACGCATACAACCCGAATCTCTTCAAAGTTAGAGTGAACAGGCTTATTCTGGGTAAGCTCACTTCATCGTAGATTTTGTCTCTGTCACTTCTGACCTAGACTACAGTCAAGAGAAAACCCATCTCAAAAATCTAAAAAACTACGTCACTCCAGAACATTCTGGCCCTATCGGCCGTCTGTTCGGCAAGCAATGTGCCTTGATAAGAATGTAAACAGGATGTAGGTATTATTAAATCACACTCACACACAAGTGTCACAATGGACATTTTTATAGGCTATTATTGCCTCCATTGAATCATCAATCAATTGATTCCCACAGAGCACAATAGGTTAGACGGACAGACGGATACTTTGTTGAAAAGGAAGAATGACCAGAGACATGTTTTAACATTCATGGGACTGTTAGAACATGTCTCTGGTCATTCTTCTAGCTAGATGAATGAACAAATAATAAAAAAACTGCAGTAAAAATTACATAATTTTACAGAAGTGTTGGGAACCACACGATGTTAAAGCAAAAATCGTCATTCAAAATTAAAAATTAAAAGAGAAAGCTAAAGATGATTTTCAAACACCTATTCAATGATTCACTTGAAATGACATAGTTCGTTGACTTTCATTTTATGATTTTTCTTAATACGGCGTCTGGTTATAGCCTTCATGAATTTTGATTACTGTCAAGTCTTACTGACACTCGCAAGATTAAGACAAATCGATTGCACTTGAATACTTGATTACTTTCACTCACTTTAGGAAAATCATCTACTTTTGCAACAACATAAATGTGAGCAACATGTGTATTTCACATAATTTAATGATTCGGGCAACGTGTTATTGGGTTTTTCTATCTGGAATTTCTCAGTAGCAGCCCGAAGTCTGGATTTGTGCCTGAAAGATGGCAATAGGCTCGCCCCCTATTACATGGGACTTAAACATAACTGGCGAAATGTGGGTGTAATATAGGTACACCTCTGCCCAACCCTTCGGGGAAACAAGGCGTGATGTTATGTTATGTTGTTGCTTTATATTTAACTATTTTACCTATTGTGGTATACTAATTTTATTCAAGGTGCATCGTCGTATTCACATGTAATTTATAATGAATACAGTATTATTAATGTATGAATGTACTCGTAGGTACAAAATATTGTGGAACATTTAAAAAGAGTATCGGTCGAGTATCTTGTCCATTCTTCTACATACACTTTTGGAAGAGGTCACAAGAATCAATTTTTTATTTTTTATTTGGACGTTCAAAAGTGCCTTGTATCATGTGTCTATTTGAAATAAATGATTTGGCTTTGATTTTGACGTAAGAATCATCAAAGAAACAAACATGTTTGTATGTTTGTTCCTTGATACAGACATTCATATTATATTACCTTCGTTTTTTTAAACAAACATAACATCATGCCTACCTTCCTTCCTCTACCTTACCCTTCGGGGATAATCCCGAAGGTTAAGCCAGTTATTTTTAAGTTTCATGTAATAGGGAGCGAGCCTATTGCCATCATAATGCATATGCATGCATAATCAGCAAATAATGTGCCCACTACTGGGACACAGGCTCAGTGATAGTGAGTAGGCCGTGATCCACGCGGGCCAGTGCCGGTTGATAGATGTCAAATGTCTTCGAAATATTTATTCTAGGACATGCCGGTTTCCTCACGATGTTTTCCTTCACCGTTTTGTAAAGTGAAGCGCTTGCCTGGGTTCGAACCTACAACTCGTACGTCGCGGCCGTTACCTCTGGGCCACTATTGTCTTCAACCGGGCACAAATCCTGACTCCGGGCTGAAAAATTCGTAACCGAAAAATCCAATAACATATTACCCGACCTGGGAATCGAATCCAGGGCCTCACGCTCAGCAGTAGCGCTTGCTACTACGAGACAATAAAAAAAAATTGTTTTATTAACAGATAAGTATTGAATCCATTTTTTTGATAAGCCAGGACGGTATGTATCTTTACTAGAGAAGTGAGTAAGTAATCGATACTAACTAAATTTACTGTAACACCTCATGTACTTACCATATACTTGCAAATAAACATTTTTGAATTGATTTGATTTAATAATAAAACTGAAGAGTTCGTATACCTATGGAACTTCCAGTCGTATTTGAACATTTTTTAGCCCAATTCTTGAGGAAGGTTATAGGCTATTTAACATCAAGCTTCGGCCCTAAGGAGCCGAGCAAAAATGAATGAAGTCAGAAAGAACGGTATGCGAAAACAAAGGAGCCGTTTTGCGTGGATGTGAGGAATATTTTCACCAACTTGTTCTTTTCTGTGTTCGAGTTCGTTCTCAGCGTCATGTTTACCGCAAATATACGTTTCTTCTTTCTTTAATTAGCAGCGCGGGCAGGCGATACGTTGCGACTCGGTGTGTCGGTTGCCGGAATTTCACGGGGACTAGTTTATACAATTTGCGATAAGTTACCATGTGTTGCCCAATAATTGTTAGGCACCTCGAGAGTGTAATAGCATGATGAACACATAAACCGAAGGAAATGATTACAAATAAAGATTGCCGTAACTAAACACGCACATTTATTCAATGGCAAAGTTGTTTTATATTCAATTTGATTTAATGTGCAAAAGTTGTTACTTACTTGGAGATTGAATAATTTGTGTTTTTTTGTAAAATCAGAGATTTTATGTAGTGTCAAGTTATTTATTTATTTAACACACTAATGTACAGTGGCGGACTTGCATTTTCTACCATTTGGTTGATGCAGCTACAAACAGTGGTAGGTGCAATTTGGGAATGAATATTTTAAATATAAAAGTACGCATAAACCTAAACCATAAATACAGTACACATATGTGTATATTTTAGTCAGTTTAATTATAAGTTTAACTTGACATGAGCATAAGTTTAATGTATGTGATGTGGCTGTGCTTTTTAAAAATAAATAAATTAATCTACCATGAATTTTAATTAGCTATGAAATGGCAAATTGATGTAGAGTGTCAACTGCTCAACAATCCTGTCACTGACTGTACTTTAATATATAAATAAACTAGACACTCACACAGTAAAGCTCAAAGCATTAATTTCAATGAAACCAATTACAGGCACTTTTGAACTGTCGGTCAGTCAGAAAGATGAAGCTGGCAATTGCGTTTTGGAATGGGCAATTGCCCATTCCAAAACGTAAAAGGTTCCTATGGAGGAAGAACGGGCAAGAAACTCCACAAACACTCTTTTAAATCATAATTTTGGATACATCATTGAATTTATGAAAGGATTTAAAAGTCTATAAAGTTCATTAATCATAAAGCAAGAGGAAGTTGACTATCCAAATTAGAAAAAAAGCGTTTTGTTTGTGCAGAATAAACAATTTTCATTAATTGTTTATTCTGCACAAACAAAACGCACATTACAAAAAAAATACATAAATAACATACATACATAGTAGCCAAAGATTCAGAATATTAAAAGTTTTGCAATTTTGTCTATTGTTTAATGTCACTCAGCACCAAAGACAATACATATTGCTCTGTGTGTGTTGCGACACTGGCAAATGACAATAAAACAACCAATCTGCACAAAAGCGAGATGCCGATTGCAAAGTGGAAGGATGCTATTGTAATAAACAATCAACAGTATTATGAACAATAAATATGCAATGCATGGTATCCGTGCAAGAACAGTACCCTAATTGCGCAATACATTTTCAATCGGAATCTGAATCGTTTTGAAACAGATTGCTAATCCATTACTTTGTAAGTACGAAAAAAAATATGCTCAACAATGTAAAGAACGCAATGAATTTTGTTGAACTGTCAAAACCAAACAGATTAGTCGTAATCGTTTACGAAAATGTGTTACGCAATTAGGCTGCAGGTCTGAGTACTTGAGTAACTGAGTACTCAGTAAAATGCTGTGACTTTGGACGAACCTATCGCCAACAGCGCTGATTATCAGCAACTACCTCTCGAATGACGTAATGACGTCCTGTGGTGTGACCTATCAAATCGTGTAAGTATAACTATAATTTTTCACAGAAATAAGTGTGATTCTTACTGAACTTAATATAAACTTAACGATATAAATAGATTTATAAGCATATACTATATCTGTATAAATACGTAACATATCATTAAAAAGAGAATACTGATAAACATTACAATGAAACGAATATGACAAATAACTCTAGACGATGCAGTATGGTGTTAATTCCTATTTATGCAATTCAATGCATAATAACTATAATTTCGATACTATCAAACTCAACCCTCAATTATTAAGTAGTGAATCTCCGGTTGTATTTCCGGAAACGTGGGTTGCGCATTATTAATTTATTATTTGTAGCATTGGACGAAGGGTTTGTTTATTTCTTACATCCGCTTATGTAATAAAAATCTTTCAGTACCTACTAAACCACTCATAAATCTAGACTACTGATAGTCTTGAGAAATATAAACATTCTGCGACACGGGGGAAGCGTCATGTTTCCCAAAAACATCAACTTATCTTGACTTATTTGCAAGTTGCTGGTCAGTGTCAGTGTGTTGTCAATCATAGTTTGTTCAACATACAAACTGAACCTTACTTACCTGCAAATTGCAAAAAAAACGTAAGAAGTTCTGATTTTCACGGGCAACTTGGCACGTCAAAGTCAAAGTCAAAATATTTATTTCAAATAAGCACATAAAAGGCACTTTTGAACGTCAAAACTAACAAAAAAATTAAACCACCGTTAAAATGCTCTCTTCGCTTTAAAAAATATTTTACAATATTTTGTACCTACGAGTAATATTAATAATAATAATAATACCAGTTTTTCTTATTACCAATTATTGTCCCACTGCAGGGCAAAGACCTCTTATACATAGAAGGCATGAGCATCGATTACCACCACGCATGCTCAAGACGGATTAGCGATTTCAGACTTCTAAAGTCCAGGTTTCCTCACGATGTTTTCCTTCACCAATGTCAGTACGAGTACACATTAATTATTAGATTATGTACCCAGAATAAAATTACTACACCAGAATAGCCAAAAAGTTAAACATCATAGCCAACACATGGAGCGACTGTCCACACTCTTTCATCTTCTTTACTATTGTAAAGTAGATGATTTTCCTAAAATTATAACAATTAATAATTTAGTGTGTGAGTTAAAGTAATTACAGAATGATAAATCAATGTCTAACAATTTTAATCGCCGGAGCTTTGGGACAGGTGCCTTGACATTCGCCTTGATCTTCTTAAATTCATTAGTGTCATGGCTGCCAGCTAGTTGTTGCATGCTTCCCACTAGTTGTTGGAAGATAACAACAACATCAAATTATGTCGGAAGATAAACCTCTAATGATCTGCTGCGTCCTAGATCTTACAATAGGTATAAAGCACGTGCTTCCACATTAATGTTAGTAGCTGATAATTTGTCCATTAACATAATGACTCAATGAATCATCATTCCTTATTTTAAGATTAAAAACTAGCTTTACCCGGGGCATCAACCGCATGGAGGTCGATAATTATTCCATGTAAATGTAGGTACTTCCGGGATAAAAATCTATCCTGTCCTAACCCATATCCTGGTCTATCCGCGTGTGCCAAATTTCATCCAAATCTGTTTAGCCGTTAGCAACACACACGGGACATAAAAATATGTCGACGGGATATTTTCGCGTACTGGATTTTCAGCTCTTGTTGTTGAACCGAGCATAGAGAATCCAACAGAGTGCATCGTGAAATCAATTAAACAGCCTCGCGACAAAATCGAATACATATATATTTTGTGCCGGCTGTTTCAATTGTTTTATAACATGAAAGCTCGAAAAATTTTTTTTGTTTATTCTGCACGAACAAAACGCACATTACAAAAACAAAATGACTTAAAAAACACGTGCAAAGTAGCCAAACACCCTGTAATCAACCAATTAAAAGTAAAAAATGTGATTGTGTTGTTTAAATGTGTAAGCTGTGGTAACTTAATGGGCTATCGAGTGTGCACTAAGGGAAAATACAGTATACTGTATGAGCTCATATTATGTAGAAGATAATTGTAGGGACATGATTGTCATCATTTTCTCGCTGGTAATCTTAAAAAAATATGTTATTGCTTCGTCAACTAGTCGACCCCCTACTTCAGACTCAGACAAAGATTTATTTTTCTGATATCCGGACGGAACCGAGGCTTCCAGCGACGCCCTAAGCCGAGGTTCGTACCCCACAGGGGGTGCCCTTAGCGTGTAGTCGCTTAGTTTTTAGGTAGTATTTAAGTTTAAGTCCTGGCTGGAGGCCTTAATTTATTACGGCAACCACAGGCAAGTCTGTTTAAGCAGACGACAACCTCATAGGTTGACCTGCGAGATACCATTGGAGAAAAAATTGGAACCGAGGTTACAAATACGATACTTATTAAACAATACACGTATTCAGATATTTATACTACTTAAAATAATTGTAGTCGTGATGTCAGGTTGACTCATCGTGGGAATTACGCATTAAATCTCAATCAAATTAAATTGTAATTAAGTAAACACTTCACACTCTTAACCCCGCACAAGGATTCCCAATGAGGTGGGTGTCAATTAGTTAATTAACAGTGCATACAACACGGGGCGAATTAACATGGCACCTGGCTCAGTGGAAAAGACACTGGCGGGACGCGACAGCGCGACACAAAGGCACCGCGGCGTCGCGATTGTTTTGCGGGAGCCTTGATGTTTGTTCATAAAGTTATAAACGTTTATTTTGCTTGATATCTTAATATTACAATATACTTTGAAATAAAAAGTTCCTAAACATTGGCAATAATAAACTATAGTATATAAATATCTGTAATAGTTCCGACTGGGTTGGAAAAAAACAATACCTATTTAAAAAAAAAAACGAATAAAGCATAGTTATTTGAAAAAATCCTAATTAATCACGACGTTTTTGATTTTTTTAATTTTATTATTTAATTCAACTACATGTTGGTGGATGTTGACAGAAAAAAAAAATTACGAAGAGGAAGTCAATTTTTTTACAATGATTTTTATTGAAAAAATCATTTGATTTAAATCAAAGTCATTTATTTATTCATGCCAACCGTTCCGAGCCAGGATATCGAATATGTAAAAATCTCACCATCCTCCATCATCCCGTCTTGGTCAATCCCTGGCATCACTGGCACTGAACTGACAGCTCATTTCACCTAAGTTTTCACGGTGAGATTTACAGAATAGCACTACAGATGCCTTGTTAATTCGCCCGTGTTGTATATGTCTGACACAGCCAGAAAACGTCGCGGAGACCCCGTATAAAAAGGCAGAGCGAGCTAGAGAAGACAAAGACAAACGGGCAGTGGTGCACAGTAGCCCAGCATGCGTAGTAAGGCCACTAGAAACTGATGAAACAAATGACAAAATGACAAGATTAATAGGTGGCAGCACTGTTGAACGTCTACAAGCTACCATTGTTTTGTTTATGCTTACTTTTATGTCGATCACAAATTAAACGAAAATTGGATAAATATGTGTTCGACTTAGAGCACTATTAAATGGCCAGCTAAGATAAAGGGAACCGTCTACCAGTGGTAAAAAAGCTGCTGTAGTGGAAAAGTAAAATAAACAAAGCTTTTTTTATTGCTTATAGGCTATTTTATGTTTGTTAACTTTATGTTCTTTAATTTTAAAACTGGAGGCGTACGACAGGATTAATCTGATCGGAGTTGAAAACCGACTCGAGAATGATCTTCCTGACTGAAAAACTTCAATGTTGTAATCCTAGTATTGATCTAATATGATAATATAAACACACACACACACACCTTTACTATAATTTACATACTCGTAATATAACACCACAAGTGCCTGTAGGTAATGAAAACAGGCCAATAAGGATGATGACTGATATTAGAAATGTTGATAAAAATAATGTTATTTCAAAGAAGGCATAGTAAAAATGAAATAATTGAAAAAATCGGTGTAAATATGAAGAAGATACACGCTTTTAAATTTTATGAGGGGATTATTCCCGTCTTTGTCGCACGCTACGGACAATGTACGGCGCTAGTATGAAGTTACGTAGTCGTGACGTCACTTCTACGATAGTGCTGTCCTTCTTGTCTAACACTTATCTTAAAACGTTTATAACTTAGCAATTCTTTAAGCTTTTTCACGTTTTGTAATTTTGTTTGCACTATTTGGAAACAAACAGGTTATTGAGAAAAAAATAAAAAAATTGTCATCAGCCCTATTCTCGTAATTACTTCAAATTCATATCTCAATCTCATCTTAGCGACAATCAATGACAAAAACTTGTCAAAAATGTATGTAAATGTATTTATGACAGATTTATGTACTTAAAAATACGGGAATCGTCCGTCCCTCTGATGAGTGCGTCAGTGAGCGGAGTTTGCGCAGCTGAATTTTGGCCTTCTGGGCGACAAAAAAGGTTATGTTTGAACTTTTTGCTAGCAATACGCTTTGAAGAAGATTTGCTAAATATTTTCTATACTCGTAGGTGCAGGCATTCTCTTCAAGACGTAATTCACAGTTTTGTATCAACATGTATCTGCTAAATAGGGTTCACAGTTGGGGTGCATTAAAAACAACCACCTAGTGTGGCGTCGCGATACCTAAATGAACAGTAAAGGATTAAAAATGATAATCACCTTAACCCATTGAAGAACACAAAACGAGACAGAATAGAAGTTTTATTGTTATTACGTCTGTGGGCGTTTAGTGTCCCGCAGTGTTTAGTTGGAATTTTCATAATCACCTATAATGTTCCCACTGCTGGGACACAGGCCTTCGACGGAGTGGGCTGTAATCTACCACGTGGGCCCAGTGCGGGTTGGTAAATGTCACACGTCTTTTTTTTTTTTCTCGGACACGCTTCCTCACGGTGTTTTTCTTCACCGTTTTGATCAGTGAATCAGTGGTGAAATGGACACTTAGAAAGTTTTGCGAAAATACAAATAAATATTTTCAAAGTACTCTCCACTAGCCTCTATACATAAAGTATTGCCAGTTTTTTTTAATGAAAATGACAGTTACGAGGTGACAATGCGCGCGCAAAGTGAGTTTTTTTTGTTGATAATTATGTAGGTACATAAAATTTTCGCTCCTTGACCCTAAGTCGCTGTACCGAGATAAGTATCTACTTAATTACCTTGAAGGTAACCTTTAGCCTCTTAGTCTATCCTTTAGTGTCTAGGCTGAATAATTTTCTCTGTATACCGACCGTACGTCTGCGCACTCTTTGGATTGTCAGCCCCTGCCACTTTGTGGACTGGCTAATACTTTTTTCCTTGTAGGTATGTACGGAACGTGTAATCAACGCATTACCGAGTAATACTGAGGCACGAGCTATTTATAGTTTGTGCGAAGAATAATATTATTCGTCATCTATTTTACAGTACGTAGTTATTAAAACTTTATTTTTAATTGAATAAAAGATTTCATGGAAATTTACTGTTCATATGTAAATTACATGTGTCACTAAACATGTTACAGTTCATACCTACTCGCATTTTAATTGTTTTTCATAGCATCATGTTGTAGGTACAATTTTTATAGTGCATCAATTACATACCTATAACATGATAGGTCATGTAAACTGTCCCTTTACTTGTAAAAAGTGATGCACAGGTTAAATAAGTAAATAAGTAAAGTTTAAGTTTAAATAACTGAAACTGTTTGAAATTCCAATAAAAAAATAACAAGAAACTATTAAATGTTGGGTTAGTTACTGCAGCACGTGTTGTGGTTATTAATTTCCTATGACGAATTTGCATCATTCTCGAATTTATAACTGTTTTTGCCATGTTAGAGAGAAGCATTACGGGAGCCTAGGTAATTGCGTAACACACTTTCAATTACAAAGGTTTGAAAAATTCGTCTGCTCAATGACGTAAATAAAGCAAAGAACGTGGCTGAACTGCCTGCCCGAAATTAAGATCAGGTGTCATTTTGTGTTTGTTACGCAATTACCTCGAAGGTCGTTTTTTTTTAAAACAGCGATCACATTGGCAACTTTGCCATAGCTAAAGACTTTGAAAAAAATCTTTTCGTTGTAGGTACCTTCTTAATATTTTATGAAATAACCAGATACCATCAAAACTGGACAATCTTTAGTTGGCAGCAGTCATAAGATCCCTGTTTATAAACGCCCTTAATTTTTGAGCCACAACTGCCATCTGGTTTTCGCAGCATGTGTCCTACAACACTACTCTCGTCTTTTAAGACCCATGCATTCAGCAAATGTAGTAGTACCTATTGGCAATTTTAGTTACATAGGTATAGCCATTTCGTTGTGATTCGCATTTACAGACAATTGGTAGTCAAATTACCTATCACTTAAATGCCCCGACTTATACATATACTGATAACAAGGGCGTACATAGGTTATATAATTGAGATAAGCGCTATCAAGTGCGACATTTATTAGTGCAAAGTAGGTGCATAAAAGTTTGTTCAAATTTTAACTTTGTAAAGTATTCCACCGCTCTCAAAATCGGTGAAGGAAAACATCGTGAGGAAACCGGCACGTCCTATAAGAACCAAAAATTCGAAGACATGTGACATCTACCAACCCGCACTGGGCCCGAGCGTGGTGGATTACGGCCCACTCCCACTCACAGAGAAGAGGCCTGTGTCCCAGCAGTGGAAACATTACAGGCTGATTAATTAATAAAGTATTCTACACGAACACCCGTTTTCTGAGGGGCTATTAAACCCAAAAATTAACTAACAGGCTGAGAATCTTAGGAGAAGTGGTGGCCCAGTGGAAACGGCAGCGACTAACGAGTTGCAGGTCGTTCGAACCCAGGCAGGCCTTTTGTGTTAATTATTTCATCACCACTGCTCTCATAAAACGGTGAAGGAAAACATCGTGAGGAAACCGTGTCCTAGAACCAAAAAATTCGAAGTAACGTGATAGCCTATCAACACGCACTGTCGTGTCCTAGCAGTGGGACCAGTATATGCTGATTATGCTATGATAAAGCTATTAGCTGTTTAGATAAGGATGAAGTCATCAACATTATTATAATTTTATTAAATTGCTAGTTTTTCATAATGATGATTTTCTTATTTAAATGATCATCATCATCATCAGCCTACAGCAGTCCACTGCTGGACATAGACTCTCGGCAACCAGCCAACCCGCAAAGATTGTCTCGCCACCTAGCCCAAGCTCCTCCTCACACACATTAATTAAATACAAGAAGTAAATTATGATTGTTATGGGTTAATCTAAAATTATCCACTAGGATTGTTCCTAATAATAATCGGGCTTAAGAAATATAAACCTGCAATCAACGGTTTAATTTTATCATCCTCAGCCCTAATACCTCAGACAAGTTTTTTTTTTTCTGTATTCTCTTTGTGTCTATGCCAGCCTCATAGGAGGAAAATAACAGGTGTCCCAAGACACTTTACGAAGCCGTGAGTCACTTTTACTTCCCGTCATTGTAATATTTTTTTGTACTGGACCATACCTGGAAACCTTTTGGTTTTGGAGATATTACTGAAGTTTTTAATTTTTTTTTTTTTATATGGCATCTCATCTCGTAGTTGACCTTGAGAGATCGTGACTACTTAACCGGACTATGGAAGTTTTTAATGTTATAACACAACTTGAAATACCTCCCACGACCCCTGTACCGTTGATTGCACCCATAAGCGCAATATTTTGCGTGTGTTGTTCCATTGCGTATTACCGTTTTACTTACCGAAAACAGACAATTTTCACACCAATAATAAGAGTTTATTCCTAGCAATTATTTTTATGCAATGTTACTTAGTTTGATGTACACAATCCTATGATTACAGATAAGCGACAGCCCCATGTAATCGTAATCACAAAGTATTGTCATTTTTCTTAGCACCATTTTAGAATATAATATATTCTAAAACGGTGCTAAGAAAAATTACAATTTATTTAAATGAAGTATTTAATTTTTCATGTTTGAAATGTGAAGTGGTAAGCATTATGAAGGATAACACTTGTCTCATAAATACTTAACTTCATGTTTTTTTATTATTCTTATTAAGTTTGACATTTGTTTGGATAGAAAAAATATATTCCTTTATTACCTTCTGAATGTCAATGAAGACCAAAATATGTAAATGATGAATTCATCATAAATATTCAAGTCAGATTTGCATTTACATACAATAATAATATATATTGATGATATTTAAATTTTTGTTAATTATCTACAAATTAGAGAAAACTTGAATGCAGTAACACAGGCGTAAGAAGGTAATGTCTGGAAGTTCTGGGGTCCTAAAACGCCACATTGAGCAATTCCTATAAAAGAGATTAATTTTTTTAATTCCATACAAAACTGTTGAACAGATGAATTTGCACGCTTTATATAGAAATGGTACAACGATAATATTATAAATTTTCAATTTGTGACAAATTTTTATTTATTATGATCCTTTATGATTCTGTCAAAATGGCCTTTTTTGGCCCCCTGATAAGTTTACAAAAAAAAAAAACACAGATAGAAAGCAACACCGCACACCATTGCGGAGTGCCACAGGATATGTTTTATGGTATAGTTGACTTCCATGCAGAAGTTGAGGGCAGAATCTAGTGTTTATATAAATTCCTCTTCACAAACAAAATGTGTTGAATGATTCCTTGCCATAAAGAACACACAGGCCTGTGTTATTATTGTTTCAGCTCTTATCTCCTTTTAATATCAGCTCATACATACAACAAAGATAGTTGAAATAGGTACCAGATAAGTACATTATGTACAATGGTGACAAGTGCAAGTACTTTGGAGGCACTTAAACATGTTATTTTAATTTGTTTTCACTTTCAAATTCCAGTATGATAGACCAACAGCTAACATAATAAATAAAAGAGAAAGTCAAGTGTGCTGTGACTATGTCATTTAAGAGTAGCTTTCTTTATTTTTAGATGTAACAAAGAATTGAACTTTATTCTATTGATGGAATTATCAAAGTGGTTAAACACATTGTTCATGTTTATATCCTGCCAATTACCAAAGGCTGATTTTCCAGATTCAGCCAATTAATTTATGTGAATCAAATAGGCAGCTATTTCAATTATTGTTCTGTGTGTCTGAGACTGGACACTTGATTTAAGCCTATTTGATTCCCATTCCACACGAATTTGCACCATAATTTATTTTTCATATTACATTTTTATGGGTTTGGCTAGAGGAAACAATCTAACACATTCTGCAGGATAACAACCATCAAAAATACATTATTTTTAGCTATACTCCTTATCTTTAGCGGTAAACTTACCTGAGTAGGATGACTAACATTACGAACAGCGCCACGAGAGCGCCGATCATAATAAAAATATTTGGCAAATCTGCCAGAGTCAGTCCCGTGGTGCCCATTGTTCAGTCCGCTCTTCACTGTCACAACACTAATTTACAACACACTAAAGTACCACAAACGACGGGGGCACGCATCAGTTCACTACACAATCTAGATTTTCATCTCAAAAAGTCATGACCTTGCTGCAAGATAGAATTTGCAAAACCCGTAAAGGCTCGTACTGTTTCACTTATTTCATAGCGAGTGCAAAATGTACACCTGGTGTATTGCACAATAATATTTGTAAGAACCTTAAAATATTAGCGGTGCTAGCGGGCGCGACGTTTTATGATTACATTATACCGTTCACAAACAATAACAATGATCATTGATCGAGAAATCGGGCATTAGCTAACGTGTTCTCGTACGCGAGTTTTTGACAGGAATGAATTCTTTCTTGGCAAGTTTTGCGTCGACGAGTCGTCAATCGTGAGCAAATCGCAATCCAGCGCATGACAATTGAACGAATGAAAGAGATAGCAAACATGTCATTGCCGGTTACTGCCCGCATGTCTGAACGAGATAGACAAAACAGCTGGCTCTTTCTACGACGGAAACGTTCGAAACGTTGCATTATCGCGCCCGTTTCAGAGTACAGTTTTAGGATTCTTAGCATTTTAACTTTTATCCAATTTTGTTTTAATGCTCAAAAAATAAAAAGTTGAAACAATATATTCTGATAAATGTAGTACTTTAACAGTTTGTAGTCGTAGGTTAATAATAATTTATTAACTGTTATACAACCTAGCAGCCTTGAATAATAAATAATATGAACATAAATACAAAAAAAGAAGGATAAGAATCGTGCCCAATTGGCTGGCAGAATTGCCACGTTGCATATTCTTTGGCGGCAATGATAATTTTTGGCAAAAAAATAGGCAAGCCCTCTGGTCACGTGAAGAGACGACCAACCGTTTGGGAATGTTCCGAAAATCCAGGTGGGCACTCTGACTAACGACTCAAAAATATAACTCCCACTAAGATTGGAATATTTTGACCATTTGATATTATCCACACCTGCAGCATCCGCCTCAACACAGTCCGCTGTACTAGGAAGATGGGATGCATCCCATACCAAAGGCATGCCTAACTTCCAGGGCATTATGGTCATTTCATTTGGTTTCTTCCCATCGTCGGTCGCGTGCCAAGCCGTTGGGTTCTAAAACAGCTGGCACCCCGGCAGTGACCAGAGAACGACGGATGATGTCAATAATGCTGGCGTGCCGATACAGTCAACAGCTTCACCGCACTTGCAAGGATACGGAGCCCCGCAAGGAGCGCCCGGACGCAGACAAATAGAAAGCTGGAAAGTGGTGTCACCTAGCATAGTGCCTATTTCGGGTGAGCCTGAAGCTAGAGGCCCGACTCCCATTCTCCCACAGCCAGCAGGCGGGTACGTTCAGCAGTATTGGAGGACGTAATAAGATTATTTCGTACCAGCCTGCAGAGCGGCTCATCTCACTGTCTCGGGGAAGATGGGTTCACGGAAGATATGTATCCAGGCGAGCCGCTGTCCAGGCCTTCACCGCATCAGTCAAGCTCGGCACTTCAGAGTCAACCAGGTTGTAGGCAAAAAAAAACCCGATCAACTCTTCAGTGTGGACAGAGGCCGGTAAGCTAATACTGGAAAGTTTTCGGACGCTGAGGACACCAAAACGGATGGGTAGTGTGGCTTGAAGCCACGCTCGGTTTGTCCAAGGCCACATTTAGAATGGATGTTAGTGTGCTGCGAATAATTTGGTCCAACAGATGTGGCTGTTTAGATAGGGGAAGAAAATAGAAAATTTATAAAATTTATTCCAAAACAACTTATCAGGGTGAATGCCGAATGAAAATTCATTTTGGCGCGTCTGTTTGTTTTTGATTCCTTCGTCGATGAAAGAAGAAAATCTGTCTTCTAAAATTGGGGACCGTATGAGGTGCAGTGAACGTTTTTCCTAAAGATGAATGTGTTCAATTTCAATTGTCTGTCGGTACCTATTGTCAGAAAAGTAAATTTCACATATTTTGAGGGGTTAATGTTTCATTTAAAAACTTATCAATTACATTTTTTATTTTTTTTAATAAACAATAAATAAAAATTGTAGCCCACTGGTATCGGGAACAGGGTCCAAGCTACCGGCGGTCAGGGCTCCAGAACGAGGAATCTCCTAAATGTAGTATGAATAATTTCATTCTAAAGGGTATTAGTAACAAAATAAAACCCCATGCTTATCAGTTGCGCTTGCCAACAAGGCAATCTCAACGTGAATGCTGACCGTGGCGTCCGGGTTCGATCCCCAAGTCAAGCAGCTGCCTGGAGTGCTATTCTGCAACCACCTCATCGTGAAAACTTAGTTGACGTGAGCGTGGAGTGCTGTAAGTGCCACTGATGCTAGGGATTGACCAAGAAGGGATGACACTGACAGCTCACTCCACGCAAAGGTGAGATTTTTACAGAATTGACAAGCTGGACTCTTGGCGTCTGGATTTGTGCCCGATTGCTGGCAGTAGGCTCGCCATCTACATATTAATTGGGATATAAACATAACTGAGGAAATATGGGGATGCACAATAATCTTTCGGGATATGTAGGTATGCGCGGTAAATTTTCACAAATTCGTTCGTGTGTGTACCTTTTTTTTTTGGGTGGGAAATCATCAAATGACTTCTCCCGCTCAGGGTGGAGCGGGAGGGCGTGTCAGACTTTTACTGACTAAAACCCACCCGTGTTCCTTCAGTTGCCTGTGCCAGGGCCACGGTTTTCTCTTTAGAATAACCCGTGACCCTGAGGCGTCGGCCCTATCGGACCCCGTCATTTTGTGCTGACATCTCTTTGATTCGTGTGTGTACCTGGATCGAATATATTGATTTTATTTCTTTCTTTAAAAGTGAGGGGGATTCGGCAAACAAACATTTACTATCACGGCCTTAGATTAAACCAACCACTTTCTGGATGCTCATATAGAAAAAAATTTGAACAAAGCCTACCAAATGTTTGGTTTTGTCGTGGAGCTTCCAGGGATTTTCGTCGGCCTTTTTGTAGCTACATATACCTACAAATAAATAATTAGGCCACAGTTGGAGTTTGCAGTACCTATTTGGAACCCTTTTTACGTAAAATACACTGAACAATTATAACTGGTACAACATAAATACCTTCGTGCAATGAATTTTAGATGTTATCGGAATAAAATGCCATACCACTTACCTCTTAGAAAGTATGATCTTTTGACCTTAAAATCAAGAGAAAACTTCTGGAAGATAAGACTCTGTTCAATGTTTGCCGCAATCATTTTGATTGTCAAGACTTAGGAGTCTGCGTTACTTGGTTCCTCGAACAGTTATCTTATGTGAGGTACGCACTCGACGTCTATTTGCTTCTCGCCTCTGTAAATCCAACGCTGGCTCGCGTTCACCACTTCATCGTTTGGTTGAGACATTTAACAATGAGTTTAATTCAATCGACATTCTTTTGCTTAGTAAAAAACGCATTGAGGAAGCAAATCCAAGCAACCATAGAGGATCAGCAAAGTATTATAAAGAGACGTAGGTAATGTTTAATAATGTATGCACGCTTTACTTTTTAAATTCAATTTAAAATCCAGATATGAATTTTAGGATTGTGTCGATTATATAGGTATTTGTATCTGTGTTACTAGTTAGTTTTTAAATACTTTTAATTGTAATCTGTGGAGAACGTAGTGGGTAATATAATTGCATGTAAATTAAATAAAAATGTAGTATTTAAGATATTATGACTATTTCTTATTGTGCTACTGTTTGTTCTTCCTTAAAAAAAAAAACAAAAGGCCGATTCATATTTTTTTTATCAGAGCTTTATTTTTTCTTACTCAAGCAGGGCTTATCTATTAAAATTTACGTAGTCTATTCTTATACAGCACTTTTGTCAAGTCTTTCCAACCACTTCGTATTTTTTTGTAAATAACTGGGGCCATACAGTAAACACTTTCAGTCCTGCGCACCAAAGGAGTTTGACGCGGTAATTGACATCATTTACTATTGTCTGGCCTATTTCTTGGGAATACATCAGCTAGACGTTCAAAACGACTTGGATTTTACTATTTACAAACATAGCTACTTCGAAAATATAAATAAAAGTAAGTGTCAAGTGTCTGCAACTGTCTGTAGTTCTAAGTTTATACATTGATCGGAGACTTATACATATTTTCGGCCTTAAATGCTGTGTCTATCAGTGGTAAGCCATTAGAATGGTTTTGGTATCTACTATAGAGGATAATCTATTTAGAACTTATGCAGATGAACTTATTTTCTTGTACAATATATCTATATGCTAAATGTGCTATCCAATTTAAAATGCAATCGATCTGTAATCCTAAAAAATCGTATTACTTGCTCCGTCAATATTGTAATGTATGTGAAAATTAGTAACGCTGGGCGTACGCTGTCTACAGTGCATTATCTTTGTGTTACTCAAAGGACATGGATTTTCTTTGGCCCAGCACGGACAAAGACTTAATAATTTTACAAAAAAAAAACGTATAATATTTGAATTTCCATCATAGCTTTCATTTCTCCGCATAACTCGGTGGGGAAAAAAATTAATTTTAAAGAGTATTAATTTGTTTGTTTTATTTTGATTTCCATCCGTGAGTAACTAATGTTGCAATTGTTTGAAATAAAATAGTACATTTTTAGGACCACATTTCTAACCATATAGTTTTTATTACGTCTTTAGTTAAAGAATTGAACTATTTTTGCTATTTTAATCCGTATCGTGGCCTTATCCTGTTAGTACCTTTGCCCTTTTTCTTTCTGACGGCAACTTTCAAATGTAATGTCAGTTTTTTTCAAAATATTTATTTACATTAGGTGTACTTTTATAACATTATTTATACGACGCGGGATGTTTTCGCTAGTTTAGTAAAATGGCCCCAACCGCTCCAGCAGCAATTCATGCAAAAATTCAGGCCTTCCTCGATTTTATGAGTGAGCATAATGAGTTGGCTCGCGGACTATTGAGGGGTGCCGACGGGAGAACCCGATCAAAACGGCTGTGGGAAAGCTGAGACCCGGACCACCAACTTCCAGCTGATCCGGATATTAACGGGCTCCGCGCCGGGTACTTATTTTACCCGCGTGGCCGCGTCGAGCTCCACTCGACGCTCGACTCTCGCCGCGGACAGACGTGTCTGTGAGTCTGTGCGCTCTTCTGCTCCCGGCCCAGTGTTGTGTTTCCTGTTCTACTCGTTGCGACCACGTGACGTCATCGTAGTCGCCCCGACTACACCGATATAAAATCATTATCAAGAAATTGATTTTGATTTTTAATCAATTAAAAAGTGCCTTTTTCAAGGCAAATCGTATTTCTTATTCAGACGTTCGTGAGTAGCTTCACTAGGCCCCTTCTGGGTAAAACCAGTTTCGTGGTCTTCGGTGGAAACCTTACGGTGCCAACGAAGCCGAGTGGGGTGTTGACCCAATCACACCCGCCGAACCCCTTCAGGGCGAGGCAGTTAGTTGGACGGGTCCCAGATAACCGGCCTTGGGGGATCTCCTAGTCTGCTCTGGTGACAGTTTTGCTTTCCAGCTACTCACCTAGTGTCTTTAGGGTGTGTCTACACCCTTCGCGCTAGACTGGTCAGGGCCCCGTTCGCACAATAAGACTGGCGACGGGTTTACAAGCTTAGGGCTCACCAATAGGTACACACCTCCCTGTCTGCACCCGACAGGGAGGGAACTCATCCCCGGGCCAATCCACCCGGGGAGTTAGGTATAGGGTTAGGTTACGTGGAAACATAATTTCCACCATTCCATCCCTCAAGTTGCCCCCCCACTCCGACCATGGAGGACGCCCTAATTGTGGCGTTCTTCAAGGAGGTCCTGTTTAAGGACCCAGACTTCCTCGCCAAGTATGGCGCCAAATTTGCTGCTCTGCAGCACTCCGTCCCCGCTCCGTCTGAGCAAGTAGGCACCGCCAGCCCAGACATCGCTACGTTTAGCGATGCCCTCGAGCCCTCTTCGTCGCAACTTCCAGGTTGCTCGCCGCCGGCTGTCCGCATGGACACCAGTGAGCCGTCCCCTCGCCCGACCTCGCCTTATTTTGACGAGAGCGAATCCCAAAGCTCCTCCCCCTCTTCCGACGAAGGCGTCTTCAAGACGGTCGGATCCAAAAAGAGGAGCCTTAAAGTCAAAGAGAGTCCTGACACAAGAACTAAAAAACCGGCTGTCGAAGCTACCTCCGCTCCCGTGGCCCCATCCGCCACTTCCCCCTCCCAGGCCGCCTCGGCCTCAACCTCTTCCCTCAGCCACAGTGCTGCCAAGCCCTCTGCCCAGCCCTCTGCGGCAAAAAAGATCGCCCCCCCTCCCCCTGTGTATATCCAGGACAAGGGGAAATGGACCGACGTGTCAAAATGGTGCACCGACCTAAAAATCGGCTACACCAGTGCCAAATCAACCCAGCAGGGTATAAAGGTGACAGTCCCTACGTCGAATGACTACAGGGAGCTAACCAAAACTCTCCGACTTAGAGGTGTGTCCTTCCACACCTACGCCCTCCCCGAAGACCGTCAAACTAAAGTCGTGATCCGTAGGATCCCGAAAGAAATACCTGCGGACGACATTAAAGCCGACCTTCTGACGCAAAACGTCCCAGTCACCGAAGTGCACCGGATGCACCGCGCCAGAGGCCGAGTGCCATTCGACATGGTCCTCGTGGTCTGACCTCCTACTGAGGGTCACCACCCCATCTTTAACGTCCGATCCATCTGCAACCTCACCGGCTTGCAGATTGACTTGAGAAACCCTTCAAGACCGGTGTCATAGGGCAGTGTCACCGCTGCCAGCTTTACGGACATTCGCAGATGCACTGCCATGCCAAACCCAGGTGCGTCAAGTGCCTGGGCGATCACGGCACTGCAGAATGCACCCGTCCAAAGGACCGCACCTTGTGCACAGAGCCGCCAAGCTGTGTGCTATGCGGAGACTCAGGCCATCCGGCCAACTATCGTGGGTGCCCCAAGGCTCCCATAACCTCATCTCCCAAGCTGACGAAGCATGCAGACGCCCGTCAACAAAATCGCCCTGGAATTACCTCCACCATCAGCAGGCTTTTCCAGCCTTAGCTCCCAGACCCGTTCCTGCGGCCATAACTCCACTCATGGACCCCCGCATCCGCGTCAACGCGCCGCCAGGCATTCCTATGCCCGTGAACAAAGCCGCTCCCGCCGCTTCAGCTCCACCCGCAGCCACCCGTGTTATCGGCCGGAACCCGATGGACGCCTTTAACGTTATCTCGAGCACGTTTACGGCCTTCCTCACCCCTCGCGCCAGGAAAATGGCCAGCGAAATTGTTGCCGCCAGAAATGCTGGCAACCTCTACATGATTCAAAGTATTTATAATGCGTACCCGGACATTACACAAGCCCTGATGTCCTTCACCAATCAACCCAACCCTAATAATGGATAAAGCTATCCTCGCGAGAACCAAACCCCGATCCCTAAAGCTAGGTTATTTCAATGCCAATGGCATCCTGCGACAACGTGCTGAAATCTGCGAGTTCCTCCGCGACTACCACATCGACATCCTCCTTGTTCAGGAAACGTTCCTTAAACCGAGTTACCGAAATCCGTCAATTGCAAACCATCGTACATTTGGCAATGACAGGACGCGTTGCCATAAGGGTGGTACCCTTATCTACTATAAAAAGGAGCTTTACTGCATTCCCATCGACCCTCCCACACTTTCACGATTGGAAGTGTCTTGCTGTCGGCTTGGCATGACAGGTCATCAACCGATCACCATAGTATCGGCCTACCTCTCCCCCATTAATACTTCGGAGAATTTCCAACTCCTTACTGAAGATCTTTCTGTCCTATTCAGCCTGAGTGACTCCGTTATCATAGCGGGTGATCTCAACGCCAAACATCCCTCCTGGAATAGCACCAGGACCTCTTCCAGAGGGAGACACTTGTTCAACCTCTCCTCCTCTCAGAATTTCGATGTCATCGCGCCGATGACTCCCACTCACTTTCCCCCCGATCCCAATCAAACCGCCGACGTGCTCGACGTGGCGCTCCTACAGAACGTCAACCTACGGTTGGACTCTATAGAAGTGGTACAAGAGCTCGCTTCTGATCACCGTCCAGTAGTCATGAAACTGGTCCCCCGCTATGGTCTGCCCGACTCCACCCAACCCCCTCCCACCAAAGTGGTAACGGACTGGAGGATAGTAAGCGATCGCTTAAAATCCACCACGTCCCCCCACTTGGACCCAATCCCCGATCATTTTGACTCAATCGCTGACACGACGGCCGCGATCGACTCATTTACAGCTCACGTACAATCAGTCCTAAACGATTGTTCAAGGGAAATTCCCGGACAAGGAAAAAGTTGCCGGACGATGTACGCGAACTGCTGAATGAGAAGAACGCGGCTGTCCGTGCCTACAGCAACTTCCCCTGCGACGCGAACAAAGCCCATATGCGTTACTTACAGCGTACTGTAAGAACACGCATAGAGGAGCTGCGTACCGCCGGCTGGGACAAGATGCTGAGCGAACTAGAGCCCACCCACCTAGCCTTCTGGCAACTCCAGAGGAAACTAAGATCCGGAGAAATAGTCTCCATGCCCCCCCTGATCCGTCCCGACAAGACCATCGCCTTCGATGATGTCGACAAGGCTGAGCTTCTAGCCGACAGTCTAGAAGCCCAATGCTCGCCTAGCTCTCAACCAGTAGACCAAGCTCACCTCTCTGAGGTCGACGCTGAAATCGAACATAGAGCCTCCCTCCCTCCCGTCGAAGACCCAGAGTATCCACTGCCCCCCGTCACGCCAGACGAAGTGCACGACTTCATCAAAGGTCTTAAGGCTCGTAAAGCCCCAGGCTCAGATGGAATCACCAATAGGGTATTCCAACTTTTCCCTGCCCACCTGATAATGCTACTGACCACCATCTTCAATGGTGCTCTGAGCAATAACATCTTCCCACAGGCATTCAAAGAAGCCACCGTCATCGGTATCCCGAAGCTCGGCAAGCCAAAGTCGGAGCCTACTAGTTACCGCCCCATCAGTCTGCTCAATGTCCTCGGCAAAATCTATGAGAGGCTTATTTATAAGCGTCTCAGAGACTACGCCGAGACAAAGGGCCTTATCCCCAACGAACAGTTTGGTTTTAGAACCCAACACTCGTGCGTACAACAGGTCCACCGTATAGTCGAACACATCAACTTCGGTTTCCAACGAGGTTTGATGACCGGTGCTGTCTTCTTCGACATAGCGAAAGCGTTCGACAAAGTCTGGCACAACGGCTTATTATATAAGCTGTACCAACTCGGTGTGCCAGATCGTCTCGTGCTCATCTTATGGGACTTTTTGTCGAACCGCACCTTCCGTTATCGCATCGAAGGAGCGCTATCCTCCCCCCAACCTATTCGCGCAGGAGTCCCTCAGGGCTCTGTGATCTCTCCTCTAGCTTTCACGCTATTCACCAGCGATATGCCCAAGTGCAGTAAGGCGCAGTTGGCCCTGTTCGCAGACGACATGGCCATCTACTACACCGGCCGTGATGAAAAGTCGATAGCTCGCATTCTCCAAACCCAAGTGAACAAGCTTGGCGCTTGGTTTAAAAAATGGCGAATCGAAGTCAATCCCGACAAAAGTCAAGCGGTTCTTTTCTCAAAGCCGCGTCGCAATCCCTGCCCCCCTCGACCGATCACCATGTTTGGCAAGCCGATCCCTTGGGAGAAGCGAGCCAAATATCTGGGTGTAGTGCTCGATGAGCACCTCTCTTTTTCAGAGCACATTAAGGCGGCTCGTTCGCGCGCCGCCTTCGCTCTAGGTAGACATCACTTTGTCCTAAATGCACGTAGCAAATTGTCACTAAAGTGCAAAATGCGTATCTACACAGCGGGCATCCCCCCGATCATGACATATGCCAGTGCAGTCTTTGCAGATGCCAAGCCCTATCGCTTCAATAGAATGCAGACCCTCCAGAACAAGTTCCTCCGTAGGATTACAGGCGACGAAGTGCCAGCCCGCGCCGTAGCTGAGCCTGTAGCTTTAAATTCCCCAGATAATAATAATATAATCCAGATCCAGCCTGTCCCATCTTGCTGTCCTCCCGTCAGTGACGCCCTAAGCCGAGGTCCGTACCCCACAGGCGGTGCCCTTAGCGAGCGTTCGCTTAGTAATATAAGTAGTTTTACGCCCCTAGCTGGAGGCTTTGAGTCCGCTTAAGGCAGCCACAGGATAGTCCGGTTAAGTAGTCACGACCTCTCAAGGTCAACTACGAGATGCCATACAAAAAAAAAAAAACGCGTCGAGCTCGCTTCCACGGGTCTGGCGAGACCATCCGCCGACCATCACCTTCCTGGCGTCTGCAGCGTGGCACACCCGCTGCGGTCATCGTCACACCAGGCTGAGCCAGGACAGTACTGTGCAGCTCCCAAGGAAATCAAGGAACTTTGTGACCATAATCCTACCTACCCCTTAATACCACTATTATTTTTATTGTCATTTATCTCCCCACGAAAAGCCATTACGTCACAAGGTGTCAAATATGTAATTATTAGTATTTTGTGTACAACACAATATATCAGTTATTTGAATACGACGCTCCTGTACGACTAGATGTATGAAAGCGGACAAGGCAAAATGAGTACCTAAGTACCCTTCGTAGTAGTGAGCGTTTTGTAGTTTCTGCCTGCCCCCATGGGAAAAGCAGTGAGTTTTTGTATGTTTGTATACATATTACAGCTAGATACGTGTTTTACGGGTTTTATGTCGATTGTCTCGACAAAGCCAAGACATGACATACTATTGACATGACAGTTTATGTCATTCGTTTTTATTGGTGTATAGATTTGTGTGGCTCGCATCTTGAATGATTTCTTGTGGTGTTACGACGACCTTTGGTTTTGTATCTAAATATCTGTTGTTACTGCTCTCCGGCTCTCCCGACCAGCCCCGGCGCTCACGGACTTTCCATCTTTTTATTTCAATATACCTTGGGTACTCGATTATGAACAACAGATTTTTACACTATTTCTAATGAAGAACTGACGCTGCACTTACTGTGTTAAAGCACCACCCTTATTCATATATTAGTTTATAACAAACGAATTAAAATAATAGTCAACATCATCATTCTGCCAAAGAAGTCCACTGCTAGACATAGGCAGGCCCTTTGCGGGAATTTGCTGTATGCGAGAAGCACAACTCCGGGCTATGTGATACCTATAGATTATTATACACACGTAGTTAAAAATGATTATAAATAATAATAATACCAGCCTATTATTATCCCACCCACTGCAGGGCTACTCGTACAGCGAAGGCACGAGTATTGCACGCTTGCTCAAGACAGGTTGACGATTTCAGATATATACTAGCTGACCCCGCAAACGTTGTATTGCAAATTTTTTTTTTTTTTGAAAAATGTTGGCCGATTCTCAGACCTACCCGATATGCACACAAAATTTCACCAAAATCGGTCAAGCCGTTTCTGAGGAGTATGGCAACGAAAACTGTGACACGAGAATTTTATATATTAGATTAACTATAAGTCTAGGTTTCCTAGGAACGGTTTTCATTCACCGATGTCAGTAAACTTAGAAAGTACATATGAATTGGAAAAAAGTCACACTAGTACTTTGCCAAGAATTGAACCCACAACCTCGTGCATGAGAAAACGCAAACGTCAAAATGTCATAACAAAGTATAAACCTAAAATGTCTTAAATCTCGACACCACCGAGTTCTGGAGTCATAAAATATTAACAGGACTATTAAATACAAAGATGCCTTCATATAATATAATGTTTTATTTATACGGACATACTTGTATGGGAGCATTATCCATCTCCTTTACATTCAAATTATTTTTGTCTAGCCATTTAATTATACAGTTATAAATGATAAATGATGAAAATTTATTTTTATTTCTGTAAGTGGGTTTGTACAAACACTTTTACACGTCAAACATTTTTTTTTTAAACTAGATGAGGTCGGCGTTTCCTATCTGACTACTCTGAGAAGAAAAGCCGAAACAAACTCAGAGGTCACAGTCTCTTTTAAAGTCCAGACATAATCTTGGTCAGATCATGTTAAGACCATGTGGATTGATGTCTGAAATGGTCTTTTGAGGAAAGAACCACACAGATTGAGTGGGCCTGTCCAGTCAGTGCACGCATTTGTCAGTAATCGTACAGCTCAACTCAAAACATAAGGAGCTCAACGATTCGACGAACAACACCAAAGAAAGGACATTGGGTAGGCCGCATAATTACTCAAACCGCCAAATCAAGATTACGATTAAAACTGCCTCGTTGGTCTAGTGGTCGCAATCGCTACTGCTGAGCATGAGGTCCTGGGTTCGATTCCTAGGTCGGGCAACGTGTTATTGGGTTTTTCTATCTGGAATTTCTCAGTAGCAGCCCGAAGTCTGGATTTGTGCCCGGTAGATGGCAATAGGCTCGCCCCCTATTGCATGGGACTTAAACATAACTGGCGAAATGTGGGTGTACTATAGGTACACCTCTGCCCAACCCTTCGGGGAAACAAGGTGTGATGTTATGTTATGTTATGATTAAAACTAACTGAGATAATAAAAAATAAAAAAACAAAAGTAAAATAAAAAATGACGCACATAGTCTTAACATTCACAATAATAACAATAAAATAATAATTTATGTAATGATTATAATAACAATAGGTTAAGATAATGATTTGTCATTTTCACATGAATATGCATTTGTATATGGGATCGTTATGGTGCTATGATCAGCAAACATAGTCAAAGGTTGTTCAATGGACATGCATATCATTTACATACATTATAAATAAAAATGGACTCAGAACGTTTCCCTGTGGAACACCGAATGATATCTCTATGTTTATTAACTACATGAATGCAACTAATTGTGGTTATTTGCGTTCTGTTTACAAAAAAACTATTTTACAAGTTCGAGAACGATACCTATAAAGGCATAGACTTCTTATTTATTAAGCAATGTATTAAAATGGACATAATCATAATCAATAATTTATTTGCGCCTACAAAATACAGGTGGAGTAGGTAGGAGTGAGCAATGTATATTCTGCCTGGAAATAGGCACGCAAAATTATAAAAAAAATGTTAAGAAGCTATCTAGAAATAAAATTACAAAATTAAAATGTCACAGATATTATTATTACAATTATACATACCTACATTAATTAATATTGAAAAATGTCAAGTTAAAATGTTACTATGTAGAATAAAATAAAAAATGAATGCATATAGGTCCTTAAGTTCAAGATAATATGAATTATATTATTATAGACATTGCTTATTAACAAGTGTTGTCCATTTAAAAATCAATAATCGAATACTAACTATTTTCTATTAGGAAGGCCACTAATTTCTTTTAAAAGTTTTTAATTGTATAATTTTTCATTACATCTGGTAATTTAGTTTTAGTAGGTCCCATGCAAATAACACTTTTTTTTAATAGCGCTGTGTTACAGGACTTGATTTGTAATATATTTTTCTAGTTTCTGACATGGTGAGATAGGTTTTTAGCACAAAATATGGCACATATGGGGGTGCGTTTATCTACATTTCTCATAATGGTATACAAAAAGTCATAAATTGCCATATATATGTTTCTGTGCTGTCTAAATCCTTTTACAAATCTTGTAGATGTTTTTTTCAAATAGAATCTTTTAACTACGAGTGAAATGGGTCTATAATATTACATCAACTCCTTATCTTCTTTCTTAAATAAAAGTTTAATTTTTGATGTTTATAAAGCTTACGAAATGCGGTTAACAATGTATTTTAAATTACCGCGTATATCAGCTGACACTGACTTCTATACCTTTGTAGCTTCTCCTTGTCTTATGTTACAGTGGCCAAGTTTACGGTGTCCGTATTAAAAATATCATATATTCATGAACTACTGAATTAACTAGGTTAAATCAGTCGACGCCATTTTGTCCACTTTCTCCTTTAGTAGCAGACACTCCAATTTATCTGAATTATTATTCCGTTTTATAATATCGATATTAGAATCGCCTGTATTTTAATATTGTTAGAATGCCTGTTGAATGCTATGTTCGAGTAATTTTTGAAGTTTATCACAACAGTCATTTATATTCCTAGCATTTGGTACTCTATTTACATATGACTATTAATTTATAATTAATAAGCTCAACAGCACAACACTCAAAAACCCCTGGTGATGACAATTTTGTTAATTGAGATACTTATTGGTGACCTCCATTGGTGACAATTATTAATAGGTAATAATACATGCTCTTACTCTCTTTTTTTCCTGTCTAAACCATGGATTTAGTATATGCTACTAGGTCTACACATACCTATACCTACATTCCCCCTACCTTCCGTATTGAGGATTAACAATTTCCATATTCCGCTTGTATTTATGTGAGAACATTATCATATATGTTTCAGTGATGCAATTAAAATGTTCTTGAGAAAACCATCTGCCTCTGAAACTTAGCAGTTGATCAGTTAAGATTAATTAAGTAGATTTATCATTTAAGTGACACTTAACACATGGGCCTATCCGCAGTTGCAAGTCAACTTACGAATTCTCTAGTGCAATTTTATTTGTACTCGAAAATGCCTCTGTTCCACGACACCATATTATGTAAATTGCATGATTATGCTGAACACACGAGAACCCTCTGCTTTAAGTGGCGGTGTAAATGCTAAATGATAAATAAAGGGAGAGGGGTAATCAATTATCCCACCAAAAACATTCTGTAAAAAACTAGCCAAGTCTCTATGGAGCTGCTTGTTTATCTCTAAAAAGAAATGAAATCTAGACAAAGTCGTGCCAAGTCTAGGGTTCCTTGCTGCGATTTCTTTATTATTATAGTTAATGTTGTGTGACTTGGCCGTTAAACATTATATGATTAGAAGTCCGTTTTTACTGGAAATATTTTTTTATACTGTTTGTTTCAGGCTCACCTATACATTAGTATTATTGAAATACGCAGCTTTATCAAGCCTACAATTGACTGGTTATTGAATCAACGTTTTCCAAGTGGCAATTTCCCATCGTCAATGGTGTCATGGAGCACCTGGTTTTGTACCCTTGTGTACCCTTCAACGGCCAAGTCACACAACATCTTCTAATCTCTAATATATAAAATTCTCGTGTCACAGTTTTCGTTGCCATACTCCTCCGAAACGGCTTGACCGATTTTGATGAAATTTTGTGTGTATACCGGGTAGGTCTGAGAATCGGCCAACATCTATTTAAAAAAAAAAAAAATATCAAAAAATTTTTTTTTTGCAAAACAACGTTTGCGGAGTCAGCTAGTTAACTATAATAATGCATAATTTCAGACAATTTTTGACATCAAATGAAGCGGCCCACCAAGTTGAATATTTTTTGTAAAGGCGGTATGTCGATCTCTAATATTTTGGTTGGGCTCTTGTGTTTTCTAACATGGGTCACCAGGTACTCCAGATCTTCGATTATCCTAGTTTTTTATAGTTTTCCCTTTATGTGGCCATTGAACCCTAACTCTGTACCAAAGTTCAGCTGTCTGAGTTTATGGGAAGTACTAGTTCTATTCTGATGATCATGAGTGAGTGAGTGAGTGTCATAAATGCGAAACTTTGCTTTCGCTTAACTTCGGACCTAAATGACCTACAGACTTGAAATTTTGGATTTTAAGTATGTGATTATAGCTTACTGAGAGCTTAGAGGTTCTCAAATAGGGGCCTGAAAATGCGGCGAAATGGTTCCAGTGAAGGATGTTACGGCAGTGTCTGCTTCGCGTTCGACTTGGCGGGGGCACTGCCGTACCCCCCGATGAAACTTGACTCTTATAATACTGTGAACTATTGAGGGTAAATTTCACCAATGAAACTTAACGCGTTCCGCACATCTAAAACCCGTTCAAGAGCTGTCAGTGTCAAAACTGTAATGGAATAATGACACTGACACCATTTGAGGCGATGTGCTGATCGCGTTCAGTTTCATCGGTAAAACCAGCACAATTGATGAAGATTATACCTACCTACTATTATTTGATAGGTAGAGAAAGCTCCGCGTTTTGTTTTGGGTTTAAATTGGCGATATAATTAGAGAACTAGAGTAGGTAGCTTCCTATACCTAATCATTGGTTATAGAGGGTTTGATGACAGAGCTCAACACCCGCATATCTGGGTACATAGTCCGTCGTCTTGCATTCATGTCTGTATATCCAGAATGGGTAGCCAGAGGTTACAGCCACCTTAAGCCGTTGGGTCCGGCTGTCATTCGTAGATCTATGACAGTCGTTACGGGTAATCAGATACCGTTACGAAAGTCTGACATCTAGTCTTAACAAAAGCTACCATGTTACCTAGTTACTGGGTTGTGGGGGGCAGATTATCAGTGGATCCATGTAAAATACTGGTATACAACGGCATCCGTTTCGATTGTAAACCAACCCCATCAAAGTTGTGGTTTCCCGCATTGACGAGGCGGAGGGGCTCAGGAACCGTGGCTTGGGCACCACGGGGAAGCTAAGAGGAACCGGAGGAGGGGCCGCTCGTCAGGGCTTCTGCCGAAAAGCCGACGACGTAGCGGCCAAGGTTGCGGTGCCGTTGGGCGTAATCGCAACTGAGGTGAGGCCGCAGCGGGAGAGATGTGCCGGTATTGCGGTGCGCCGCTCTCCCTAACTTCTGCGGCCTTAACGGGGTCGCCCCATTTGATGGCGGATGCGGTGGAGCCGTAGGGGAAGAGGAGTGTCGGTATGTCGTTGGCCGCTCTCCCTATCCTCTGCGGCCGAAAAATGGCTACGGGGCCATTAAGCTAACTCGTCGCAGGGGTTGGTCGTAGACGGAGGGTGGACAACGCCCTCTTCCAGCCCCCCCTAAATTAGTCCAGGGATGGCGGACTCGGGGTCGTCCGTCCCTCGACACAGCAGGATCCGAGGTGCACCCCCCCCCCAACACGAGGAGGCCAGCCGAGGCGGGCCGGCACCAGTCGGCTTTGCGAAAGAATCATATGTTCCCGCGACCCCGACGTAGGTGTGAGATGGAACACCGGGGTGGCTTTTAGTCAGTAAGAGTCTAACAGATCCCTCCGCCCGCCCTAGGACGGAGGACATCCGTGAGGATTTCCCACCCCGGAACAAAAAAAAAAGGCTGGGCAGATTGAATCGTCTTTTTAAGGTCATGATCGTTAGAATCAATGGTTAAATAATAATAATTATAATTAGCCCCCTAAACAACCACGCGTCCAGATTTACCAGCTTATCACGTGGGGGGCGGACACATGAATGAGAAAACACTGGCGTGGCTAACGTGGCTCTGGAAACCCATTTAACATGGAGACTTGATCGAAGAAAATACGTATAGGACCGCTACCCGAAGGCAATCGTCGGGCCGCATCTTGGGCCGATGCTGGGTGTATCAGCATACGACTCTTCGGCGGTGGGGGACTGAGCAGGGGGTTCTTCCCGACAAAAATACTATTGCCGAACCGACAGACAGACTAGACATTAGTGATGACAGTAGAGCAGTTACGTCCGCCTTGGTTGTTTCGCAGGCGGCGTCAGCTACTCAGCCTGCGACCACTAGGGCAGGAAAACCCGGAGTGGGTATGAAATAGACTGCTGATATGAACATATTCATCATGCGCACATACTACCTATGATATATTACAAAACTTGAAGAGGACAGAGCAATGTACTGCACACAATTATTAGAACATTTTATATTACGATACCCAGACATTAGGCTAACAGAACAGAGAATAGCAGACCAAAAACGGCTTATTATTAGAAACAAGCTCTTATCGACACTTAAAATAGAATTAAATTTGAAATGGCAGAACAACTTAAAAAAGAAGTAGAAAAAGAAAATATTAATGTTACACGACAAATGAACACCTTACTCAATCTCACATACCCGATAATCCCACCTTACAAAACGACAAGAGTCCAGTGACTGAACATTTTGATACAGAACCAACCGTAAACACACCAGTCACACCACACAACATTCAATCAACTACAGATGATTCCGAATCACAATAACATAACAAACACAAACTGTATTTGACCCTTCATTAGTAGAGACATTAAGTAATTAATTAGAAACACATGTTAAAATACAATGGAATGGACCCTGCATTACTGCCAAAAATCAGACAAATGGTCTAAACTATCAGATATCATTAGCATATTAAACCAAAACATTACCCCGCCTAAAGTTTCAGCTCTATGATAAATGATTTTATTTCTGTAAGTAGGTTTTTACAAACACTTTTACACGTCAATTTTTAAAGTAGATGAGATCGGCGTTTCCTATCTGACTACTCTGAGAAGAAAGGCCGAAACAAACTCAGAGGTCACAGTCTCTTTTCAGAAGTCCAGACATAATCTTGGTCAGGTCATGTGAAGACCATGTAGATTGATGTCTGAAATGGTCTTTTGAGGAAAGAACCACACAGAATGAGTGGAAGTGTCCAGTCAGTGCACGAATTTGTCAGAAATCATTCAGCTCAACACAGAACTTAAGGAGCTCAACTATTCGACGAACATTACCAAAGAAAGGACATTTGGGTAGGCCGCATAAATTACTCAAACTGCCAGACCATGATTAAAACTAACTTAAAAAAATTAAAATAAACTGAGATATAAAAAAAAACAACAACTCCACACTGCCTTCACATTCACAATAAAATAGAAAGGACATTTGGGTATGCCGCATAAAGTACTCAAACAGCCAGACCATTAAATCAACTGAAAGAAAAAGAAAAGAAAAATACAATTACCCACATGGTCCTCACATTCACAAAATTAAAATAATATTATACTTTATACAGTAAATATATACATGTCATTGTGTATGTAAAAAGGTACAAATATTGAAAAAATCATAATAATAAAAATATAAATATAAAAAAATTACAAAATAATATTAAACATCAAGATTGTCTGTGTAAATTTATTGGAGCAGCTCAATCCCAAGCCTTCCTGTCCTCAATATAGTCTTTGACAGTATAATAGGCTTTCTGGCATAATTTCCCTTTTATAAAAGATTTGAATTTATTAAGGCTGAGTCCTTGAATGTGGATAGGAAATTTATTATAAAAACGTATACATTGACATTTAAACGAGCCACCAATTTTCTTGAGTGGTTGGATGGATTTCACTGAATTTTTTAAACAGATTAATATTTTTTTGTGCTTAAAAAAGATTTTCATAAATATACTGAGAAGGCACAGTCATTATATTAATATATTTAAATTTGTCTCTGAGGGAGTGTCTGGGACTTAGTTTATAAATTGAACGAATTGCCCTTTTTTGTAAAATAAAAATTGTATGAATATCGGCGGCATTTCCCCACAGAAGAATACCGTACGACATCACACTATGAAAATAACTAAAGTATACTAAACGGGCTGTCTCTAAATCAGTTAAATTACGAATTTTTCTAACGGCGTATGCTGCAGAGCTTAGTTTTTTTGACAATGCATCTATATGGGGGCCCCATTGAAGCTTGGCATCCAAAGTTAAGCCTTAGAATACTGTGGTGTTTTCGGGTTTCAACTCTTCACCCTTTATAAGAACACTAGCTTCTACTTGTGTACTTATACTTAATGCATTTAGTTTTTTTCTCGTTTAGAAGTAGGTTATTAACATTAAACCATTTAACTATTTTAGCAAGGGCGCTATTTACATTGTCAGTAACCAGCTGCTGACGTTTGAGTTTAAATAAAAGTCAAGTGTCGCCTGCAAACAACACTATGTCATGATTATCCTTTATGAGATAAGGCAAGTCATTAATATAAATAAGAAACAAAACTGGGCCAAGAATTGAACCCTGGGGGACCCCCATTCTTACTACAGATCCAGGTGATTTTTTTCCGTTAACATCAATTCTCTGAATCCTATCACTTATTTATAACCGTTCACAAGTCCAGGGTACACGCTAGTGTACACGCTGCTTCAACTCGACAAGTCCGTGTACCGAATACGGAACACGGGTAAAAGGTGTGATAAACCGAGTCATTTGTTATTAATTAATCATATTTATCAAAAACTAGTTATTTTGTGCTGATTTGAGACAGAATATTACAAAAAATTATTTGGACATTTGGGGTTATCGAAAAATGATGTATGGGGACAGTTAACGTGTTAAGAAGTAAGAAGATCCAGAGAGGCGTTCCGGATTCCGTAGTGGTGCAGTCTCCTGATCAATGTTTCATGAAGAACACAATCACAAAAGCCTTGGACAAATCGCAAAAGATTCCCAAAGCATCGCATTTGTCCTCCCATGCCTTACAAACATGTCCTAAAATTTCATCAGTAGTCGAACGACCCCTTATAAAACCGAACTGTTTGTTATGCAGTAATTTGTGTTTGTGTCTAGTGGTCGCAATCGCTACTGCTGAGCAAGAGGTCCTGGGTTCGATTCCCAGGTCGGGCAACGTGTTATTGGGTTTTTCTATCTGGAATTTCTCAGTAGCAGCCCAGAGTCTGGATTTGTGCCCCGTTGATGTCAATAGACTCGCCCCCTATTACATGGGACTTAAAAACATAACTGGCGAAATATGGGTGTACTATAGGTACACCTCTGCCCAACCCTTCGGGGAAACAAGGCGTGATGTTATGTTATGTGTAGAAAACTTATACACACCCTCATTAATTTATTGCATAACTCTCACAGTTGATAAACACTTTATATTAAAAATGAATATGGATAGGTCTAGCTATAAAATCAGAGTAACGAACAAACCACCATGGCAAAAAAGATGAGAAACTGACATAGACCCACTAAGAAAAGAAAAATTTATTAACACAATATAAATGCTGTAACACAACTAGAAAACTTGAAAAAAAAGACAACACTGAACATAATAAAGAAGCTGAAGGGATACAAGAAGAAATAGTCAGATCTGAAACAATACAAGAAATTCTGTATGAGTATATAGATGCTTTTGAAATAAATGCACTTATAAATAAAAAGCACAACTGGAAAGCAGCAGGAATATATGGTTTACATAATTTTTGGATATAAAGATTTAATGTACTACATATAATACTCGTATTATCGGAACAAATTAATTATATTTTAAAAGGGAACTAAAATATCCCAGAATTTCTAACTAAAGGGCGAGCAGAATTGAATGATGAACAAAATCGAAGGCTTTGCTTAAGTCTAAGAACAGAGCTGATGTTGTAACTTTAGCGTTATCCATGATCCCAAAATCAAGTAGAATCCAGTAGTAGTCGCAGTATAAACCACGTATAGACCAATATTACTAGACTCCCAACTATGTGCAAAATTATTACATCATGTATTACTAATACAATTATTAAACATACCGAACAGTAAAACATTCTTACTGAAGAACAGAAAGGCTGCAGACGAGGACATATGGGTTGCAAGGAACAATATACAACGATAAAATATTAGATTTAATCACCGAAACTTGCATTCACATCAAAAATATTAACCCATTAACAAAAGGAAGTACAAAAAATAGCCGTAAATATAAAACTAATGGTTTTTTGTTTTAAAAATGTCTTATAAGTACCATAAAATCGAATGGGAAACATTATTTTTACACGAACGCAAGCCGCTGGCTATGAAAAACTTAGCGTGTACAAATGTTCTAAATTACGGAAAAATATTCAAATTAAACATAATACAGTAGGGGATTTGTAATTGGGCAAGGGTAGGTATACCTGCGTTGTTATCAGTTCGGTTAGGTGTACATCAAGGCTCAATACTGGGTTCATTCTTATTCTTAGTGTAAATCAATGACTTACCATTATATTTAAAAGGTATCAGTGATGTTGTACTGTTTGCTGATGACACCTCTCTTATCTTTAAACAAGACAGGAATAGACAAGTGCATTATCAATGGACACTTGATTACATTGCACTATGGATGGAAAGGTTTACCACAAATAACCTAGTTAGCGAACTTTATACATTTTGTTTTCTTGGCATTGGTGCCAAGAAAACGTATACGTATGTATAAAGTTCGCTTTATCGAATGTTCGATAAAGAGGTGCTTGAAACTGTGGACTCAGCAGTTTTTCTAACAGTAGATGGCAAACTTCAGTGGGGATCAAATATATCAAGCCTAGTGGGAAGGCTCGTTTCGGCCGCCTACGCCGGCGCAGGAAAGTAAGACAACACAATGACGTTGATAAAGCCCGGTTAGTCTATTTTAGTTATTTTTATACTGTTAGGTCCTACGGCATTCTGCCGTGGTGGTGTGCCTCTATGTGTGTGCTATGCTCACCGCATAGCCGCTGATATTCAAAATTTATTTATTCTTAAAAAACGAGATGTTTAAGCAATCTACCAGCTAGGTAGAGTTAGTCTGAGAGATTATTTAAAAGAAATTGGTATTCTTACGGTGTCATCATAATTCATCTTCGCCAAAACCTTACTATTAGGCAAAATTTACACTTATTCACTAGTAACAGTGAGTTAAACTTATTCATAATATTAACACTAGAAAATAAGGAAATTCTTCATAAGGTTCATAACAAAATTTTTGGTATAACCTTTTATAACAAGCCTCTTTCTTCTTTGCTACAACTGCCCTTTAATGCGTTTTAAGCTTTAGTAAAATCCAAACTTTGTTCAAAGGCATACTATTCTATTAACAGCTACTTAAACAGTTGGTCGCTGTTATTAAGTCAGGACAATGTTTATGTTTTAACTCCAGAGCCGCGAGTCTGGGCTAAGGCTCAGCCTTTTACCAGTCTTTAGATCAGTCCTGGCAAAGCTGCTGAATCTTGAACCAAATCTTGGCTCAGTTCTTAGCGGTCTCTGTAATAATTTCTACAACTATTAAATACAGTTATTTACGGAGGTAACCTGTTTCATTGTTAGAACTGTTATTATGTGTGTGCGTATTCCACTCTCCCAGTACTCTTGCTTGCATCTGTGGGAGGCCTCTGACGTCTAGAGCACTCCAGTTGCATGACGTCGGCTCCGCAGAAAGCCACTCCTGGATAGGTAGGTCTCCCACACTGGGGACACTCCTTCTGCCGAGCGTGAGGCGCTGCCTCTGACATCGGTAGTTTGGTACATTACACTCGCGTAGTGCGGGTCATTACGCGATACTCTTGCTGGCGTGAATCAAATGCCACGAACGAAGCATTACTTGCAAAACTCCTTAAGATGTTTTTCTCCTTTGGACCGATGACGACACGAGGCTCCTAATGACATCTTCGTCCAGCTCCACCAGTACCTGCCGCTACATCCCATTCCTGACTGCGAGCGTCCGAAGCTGAAGTCGACCAGAAGCTCTCACCCTTTTTTTCATTTTATGTTTTATCATTCTCCTTTTTTTATGTGACTTACGATTAGCTCCGGCTAAACGTAACGGCTTTACCGTTGCGGCGTCACACTTTAGAATTAGCTTACCTACTGACAGGTTAAATCAGTTCATATATTGTTTATTTGAACGGTGAACGGGTGCTTGTGGTAAGAGGTCGTCTTGCGCATGGTTTTGTTATTATTTAGTAAATAACTGTCTATTTATTTTACTTCGTAAGTCCTAGTTTGTCATTTGTGACTTCAAGTTACAGCTGTGTGAATAGTATTAAATCCTTGTTATGTTTTTGTTATTAGGTATTTACTTCTGCTGGATTATAGGTAGTTTTTAATGTTTTTGTTGATGTATTGGCGTGTGTTATCTGACATTTGACAAATTATTTTATTTAATGTTTTGTGTTTGTAATGTTTATCATGTATGTAACCATCTCAGTTCTTCTAGCTGAACAGACAGCTGTGCTGCTGGGGTGTTTGCTGCGCCACTTCTTCTTTCCAGCTAAAGCACTAGGAAGTGGTGAGAGGGGCGTTTTGTGGGACTGTCCTATGTAATTTTGACGTTCAAAAAGTGCTGATTTTCAGCCTAGTTTGAATCAATAACTATTGATTTTACTTTTGCCTCTGATAAGCAAAGCTTAATCAGCCTATACCTAATGTTCCCACTGCTGGGACACAGAGCTCCTCTCGGTGAGAGGGAGTGGGCCGTAATTCACCATTCGTGCCCAGTGCGGGTTGGTAGTCACATGTTTTCGAATGATAGGTTCTGGGACATGCCGGTTTCCTCACGATGTTTTATTTCACCGTTTTAAGAAATAATTTACACGAAGTAAAGCTTGAGTTCGAGCCTACGACCTACATCTCGGAAGTCGCGGCCGTACTGGGCCAACACTGCTCTCTGATTGCCGTGTTCAAAAAAACATCAATGCCACTTATTTGATAGGCAAACAAAAGCTCTACGCAATTCTTCTGACTAGAATAAGTAGACAAGTACCTCGGTAGTGTGTAGGTAATAGAATTATTTTCAACTAGCTGTTGCCCGTGACTTTGTCTGCGATCCGGGATGAAAAGTAGCCTATGTCCATACCCAGGTCATGGTCTGTTTGTGTGCCAAATTTCATCCAAATTCGTTTAGCCTTTTTAGCGTGAAAGCGTTTAATATTAGGAAAGGATAATACGGTTGTTCAAAACTGTTAGTACTTACTTACTTTTATAGTATTTTATTTAAACAATATAACTTATTTATGTTTGAAACGCTTGCGACATATAGGTTTATTAAAATGTTATGCCCTCATATTAGGACCGCAGATGACATGTATTTAACGTCGAATACGAGCAATGGGGACCACCATGTATGAACTCTATATGAAAGTATAGTGTAGGAGACAGGCATATTTTTTTTTCTTGTGTTCATATGTATTGGTTGGTGATGTAGAATTTACCGCAAAACTAGATTGTGTACCTATCCTCCTATATTTCTGTTCAGTCTCTGGGCAACGAGGCGAGAGGCCGTGCCTTTGGCCACCTAAATGTACTCTGCTCATAATTTACATTAACAAAAGAAGCTGATTAAGACGAGTTAGGTACAAGAAAACAATCGGATACGACTGATGACTATTATTTCTAGCTTGTGTGGTCTCGAATGACACAAACTGGGACATCTTGGGCATTAGTGAAGTTAGAAGGCAAGTGGAAGTGATAGAAATAAATGGACGATTTTATTCTACCACATAGGCGAAACACCCGGCCACCATGGCGTAGGCTCAGACAGCCGGCATCAATGATGACGAAATAAAAATCATAAGAATTATGTTAGCTAATTTACAACTTAATATTTTTTTTATTGTGGTAGCATGTTTTAAAAGGGTGTGAATAAATGGCTTTACTATTATTATATAATGGTCTCGCATCAAAGTTTTCGCTCTCTCTTCACACACAAATTCGTTAGCAAAGCGTTCAACTAAGTATTTTCAAAGGAGATTAAATTCCAAGTTGCGGTTCTGTCGATAATTATACAATTGATGTACAGAAAGAAGTTAAAAATAGGAGTCGATCCCCTAGCCTACATTCTGCCCTACCACCGCGGTTGTCATGTACACAGGCCGACACAAACTGTAAACAAACCAGCGATCGATATTCTCGACAACCACAACTAAATGCTTGGCAGCTTTCGTGACGACAACTCGTGCACATAGTAAAAAAATAAAATCGCCATCACTGTCATTTACGAGCGGGCGAGAATTTTGACATAATTTTTGGCGGGATATGATCGCGAGTTTTAACGTGCGGATTCTCGAATGAAGGATTATATTGTGTGGGACTGTTCGCGAATCAAACTGTGGAACAACGTGGCGTCCTGTATGGAGAAATGGTTCGGTGATAAACGGTTGTGGTTATTCGGCAACAACCTGCCACTGCTACCAAGAAGGTATGCAACTGGTAGTACTACGAAATCATTTATTAAGATCATTGATGTGAAAATACGAGTGAGAGTTTTGCACAGACACAGAGTTTAGTGGATCCGAGTTCTTTTATGCAGCGGGCCCTTTTTGTAAACAATATTTAATGTATTTGATTAATTTATTAAACAATTAGTTTGGGTCTATGGTCAAATTTCCTTTAATTCGTATTTCTTTTTTATTAGGTATAACCTATGATTGATTATTGATAGACCCGCGAAATGTCGAGAACTCGCGACCACTAACAGAACATTCTCTATACATTCATATCTCAACACAACTAGACATTCTTTAATAATCATAATTATGAGACTTTTTAAACAAAAGGAAATGCGTGACGTATGTAGGTACGAGATGTGCAGTGAGCATATCATGTACTTTCGTCACGCGTTTTGCTAATAAAAATACGAAATTTTAACGCTTAATCTTATCTTCGATAAAATTCTTCTTCGATGCACGATTACAGAATAGCATAAAATTCACAGAAAAATACTTTTATTTTTGCATGTCCAGTCCTATAGTGCTATACCTACTTACCTGTAAAGTTTTCAATGAATATATACTTATTCACTAGAAAGTACACGTGTATTTCGAGACAAAGTGCGCAAACGTCAACCGCATTTTCACAACACAAAATTGACGTCAAAAAAAGTCGTTGTGACGTGACAGGGTCAAATTAAATTAGCTAACGAAACTCCGCAGACGTGATGGCTATCGCGTGTCGGGTGGATCCATTGTATCTGTCAATTTGGCTACGCGTGCTGATTACTTAAAAATAATCTCTGGCTAGCTAAATAATATTAATTTACTCCGTTGTTTATTCCAAAACATACACAAACAAGCACGGTTTAATCTTAAACTGACTCGAAAGAGTAACAGGGGTGACAAAGTTAATGTTTACCCTAGTTAGTGTAAATTAATAGCGAACTTGAACTTGAAAACGTCCCCTAACTTAGACAATGAGTTCTGCCTTGAGACAGAATATGGATAAAGTAGAAACAAGATAGTTTATGAAATTAACTATCTACCTATTGAATAGGCATGACGACTTTTGGCACCTGCTCCGGGGTAATTGCGAAACACACTTTTAAGGCGCGATTCCACTAAGCAAGTTACTTGTATACATGTTGCGAATTGCTTACAACTTGAACAAACCTCCATACAAGCTACAATTTCTATGAGGTAGTTTGAACTTGTACATTTTTTTTTCAAGTGACTTCGTGACGTGCAAATTGAACGCGCAAACGTTAGTTGCACGTTTAGAATTGCGAACGAGTCACGTGTATGTGTTCCACCAATGATATCCTACTCAATTGTTGAACATCTCCATTTGTATGCAAGTAAAACCTGAATGCAATTTGCACTCTTGAAAACATGTTTCCTATGCAAGCAACTTGAATGCAAATGTGACGTCATATTTGCATGCAAGACTTGCATAATGGAATCGCGGTTTTAAAATTCATTTTGACAATTCAACAATATTCATTGCGTTATTTACGTGTCGAGCAGACGATTTTTTCTAACATACGAAGCACTGCGCAATGGATTGTGATAGTGTTGCGCAATTAGATTGCTGGACAGTCCGCCAATCATTCTTGTTTTATGACTATATTTCTAATCTTTATACCATAGAATTTTATGCCATGACTGTTCTCGTGGTGCTTATGCCACCAACAAGAAAGAAGAAATACAATGCTGACTACTCTTTAGCTGATTAATACCTAAATACCCTTGCGCTTGTAACATCTCAATTTGTATTTAACGTATAATACCTGGAAAATAAAGAATTTTCTAATTTTTTTTTTTTTTCTAAATAATATAATAAATTAAATAATTATACAATGTGGAGACAAAAATACGACAATATAGGGTGGAAGGGACATCGACGCACAACCTGATACCATGGATTCAGTACATGATTTGGAACCCCCATACGTTGACACTTTTTGTCGGTTATCATAAAAATAAAACTGATGTCTTATAGAAAAGTGTAAATACCTACGCGGCCAAAATGTATGGCAGGGCGAATTAAAAAAAAAAGAACCGACGTAAAATTTCAACGCAGGGGAGTTCAAAATCATGTACTGAGTCCATGGTATTAGGTTGTGCGTCGATGTCCCTTCCACCCTGTATATGAAAGCACTGGCAATGCTAACGCATTTAAAGAGTATTTTGAAACGATGAAATAAATCCTAACATCGAAATTAAAATAGTTATTTTTTCAACAACATTTCAAATATTTTTGATGGGCCGACTATGAAATTTGACAATGAGTGACAAAACTTTTGTAAATATTTCAGATAAACGAATTTCAAATTACTGTTGAATCGTCGTCTCCGCCTTGTATACCCATTGCATATTTTATCTTTAACGAGGTCTGAGATCCAAAAGTCTTTCATTGCCTAGGTATTGTCGTGATTGCAAGAACAGATTCTGAGTTGTCTGTTAGGTACCATGCTAAATATAATTCATGACTTGAGCAAAGAAAGGTCTAATGCCAATTCGTCAAGGTAATAATTTTTCAGATTGACTTTTTGGGGGAGCCCTACTTTCAGCAGTTTGCGCTGAACATAGAGGTTCAACTTACTAAAAACCCGTGATATGAAGGAAAACATAATATAATATATATAATAATATATATATAATAATATATATATAATAATAGGAGAAACAGCTGGGACTAGGAACGTGAAAGACACACGGCTTCCTTTTATAAAGTAGGGGAGCATTTTTTGTTTTCTTAAACTACCCTCTAAAATGGGGATTAGTGGGTGTAAAAAAAATTGAGTAATTAAAACGCGTAGTCCAATAAACTCGAGTTTATCGCACGCACGTTAAGACCGGATAGAAAGAAGACGTTTATCAGGGTCTTTCTTTAACTTGAAAAGGGGTAGTAAATTTTAGAGGGAATATATGAAACGATACATTTTTTTTTCAAATCTCAAGTACTTTCGGGGCAAAAGGGGGGGGGGGGGGTGGGGTTTAGTTTTTAAGAAACATAATTTACCATCATATCAACTTGAAAATTGACCCCAATACTTTTAGATAAGAAGATAATCAAACAAATATCGAAAAACGAGATGGTTGGGTGGTATCGTCATCTACAAAATTCAATGTAAAGTCGCGGGTGAAGTGCTTGTTGAAAACATACACGTGACATTAATAATAATAAACTCGCACACAATAACATGATAAAGAAATTACAAACAATTAACAGGTAGGTAATATCAGTGCAATTAGATTGATTAAAACGTGTTCGATAGCTTTGGACTTATCGAGTGTATGATACTATTGATTAAATGTATATTAAGGCAGACATATAGACGACGTAATATTTAAATAAACTTATTAACGCTATGTCATGCATGGTGGTTATATTTATAACCGAGAAGTCTTCTAGTAAATCTTCAAGTATGCTTTAATTCGTTACATTTAAAAAACGCTAGATGACACAACGTTTAATCACGCCAGCAAAAAAAAGTTGTGGTTTTTACTATGCGTATAGACGGTTGTGGGTTTTGCCAATTCAAGTCACCGCACTGTATTACTTTAAACTTCTAGCGCCACTCCACGTCTGTTTTATCGTCAAACACCTAAGTTCACACAGAGCCAACACCACACAAATATTCTATAATAGTGTGCTGCTAAACGAAGTGTTAATTGCGCGGTTCGCCAAAAATATTAGCTAGAATACCAATGAACATATTAATATAATGTTTAAATAATTCGCCAAGAGACTACTTCAAATCAATTTACGGTTTTTTGTTTTAGGTTATTTTATGATTACAACCTATTAATGTATTAAGTACTCGGAAACGGTGTTCTACGGTTTGTTGTTATCACTATCAGTTATTATGTATACTTTCTCGAGTATGCTTGATGAAAGGCGACAAATTGCCAGGAACTCCCGAACAACCAAACATACTTAGTTTTTTTGTTGTAAACGCATTGGATTTCAGAATGAAGATCCAACACACCCTAACAATCTTCTTTCTGGTTCAACAAGAAAAGACTAACGCCAAATTAAACGTCACAATTCCCATGATAAGGTCTGGACATGATAAATTAGGTTATAATAACCCGAAGTAAAGAAACTTAGTGTTATACTGCTTTCTGCTTACCATGTTCGAGAGCAAAAACAAATTTTGCAGTCTACTTTTCTTATAATGAATTAAAATCACAGTGACGAGATGAGAGGGGAGATAAACAGAGCTATCGAGTCGCCCGAAGTGATCGGTTTTAGGTAACGTATTTTGTATAACTCAGGCCCGTGGCACACACAAGGAAGGCACTGAATCTCCGTCGCCGGCCTGGACACGGACGAGTGTGAACACGTTCATATAAAATGTACACATCGATAATTTTATGAGTACTTAACGGAGCACCGTCCGTTCTCGTCCCGGATACATGTGGATAGAACTTGATTAGGGATGTAGAAGCAAACTTGCTAGAAGATTACATCATAGGGCCTCTAACTGTCCCACTTCAGGGCAAAGGCCACTTCTAGAGGGGAAGGCGCCAGGGTAGTCCGCGAAATTTCAAGTTATCTTACTACTTGATTGATATTTCGTGTGAAATAACAATCAATAGGGTTACATGAACTTAGAGGGTTGTATCGATTGTTTAATTATTGTAATTCTGCAAATTAGAACACGCTTATAGGAGCGCTGTTGAACAGGCAAAAAATCAACGGATGAAATTATCTATTTATAATATTATTGTGTTCTCTATTGTATCTGTGTATCATTTGTTGGAGATAATAAAATAAAAATAAAAAATATCCTCTGTAAACTATCTTACAACCTCTCTAACATCTGCTGGCCTCTTGAAAGGATCCTTGAAAGACATAAAGTTGCCCGTGTGAAAAGCTACCCATTAACTGAGATCCACGTCTGGTAATGGCTGCCATTTTGGATTTTCATTTCTGATTTTCGGCACCGTCGCCCTCAAAAACAGTAAAGATGACACCCATATCGAGAATTTTGTCTTTTTCACTCCCAAAAAACATAAAAAACTACACCCTCATGAATGCAGTATCTTTTTTTTTTTTTTTTGGTGGGAAATCATCAAATGACTTCTCCCGCTCTGGGTGGAGCGGGAGGGCGTGACAGACTTTTACTGACTAAAACCCACCCGTGTTCCTTCAGTTGCCTGTGCCAGGGCCAAGGTTTTCTCTTTAGAATAACCCGCGACGCTGAGGCGTCGGCCCTATCGGACCCCGTCACTTTGTGCTGACATCTCTTTGAGGCGCGCGTGGAACACAACGCGCCGTCGACCCGGGCCTGGTCCTTACCGGACGGCTAGCTACCCGTTGCTCGCCGTCCGCAAGCCCGCGCCTACGGTGGCCGGGAATCTGCAGGCGACTCCCGACGCCCAGGGCGTCTCCTGCGGCGACTAGTGGAGGCGTGAGGGCGTATCTATGATTATAATTCTGTAAATACATACTTGTTACGTTCGCGAATCAAGTTTTGTTCAACATACAACCTGACACTGACCTGTACCCTAATTGCGTAATACACAATTAATCGGAATCTGAATCGTCTTGAAACAGATTCTAATCCATTGCGTCATAAGTTCGATAAATAATTCCGCTCAACAAATTAAATAACGCAATGAATGTTGTTGAACTTACAAAATCAAACATATTAATCGTAATCGTTTACGAAAATGTGTTACGCAATTAGTTCGCCTAATACTGGTTCCTTCTCTGTATAAGGGGGAAGCCCCTGGAACCAGTATTATCACCACGACTGATTGCTCACGGAATATTTTTATTATTATCAACTCCCATAATTATTCAATTCAATTCTTTATTGCAAATCACGTAATATGTTTTAAATCCTCAAGGAACCAGACTCGGTTGTTTGCTTACCGTTTTTTCTTTCTCTTATTAGTTCGTGGTGTCTGAGGGAGAAAAGAATAAATCACAATCACGACAATCGAATCCAGGAATAGAACCCCTGGTGACGTACTACCGGGTATACCGGGGTTTTTACAAGAGTTTTTATGTAACTATATTGGTTTACTTAGCGCACGCTCCCAGTCAGCATGAATTTTTCCGATATCTTCAACAATTATTGTCTTATTTCAGCCCATTTGCACAGCAACCTTTAATGAATTATACACCTAATCACGCTACATTGGTAAAAACCGTATGAAAAAATTCGTTGTGTAGTTTTTGAGTTTATCACGTTCAGACAGACAGACGCGGTGGGGATTTTATAATATATTGTGATTACAAAGCGAAATTTTGAACATTATTTCACTCTAAAGGCTTTTAATCTGATCTGGCCACACTTGAAATCAACTCAAAAGGTGTCGGTACCGCAATGTACCACAATGATCATTCGCCGTAGAGAGTCAATCGTAGTCCTGAGCTACGCCGTACTACATTAAGATGTCCTGTACTACGCTGTAGAGGCGCTGTCCTGTGCTGCTCCGTAGAAGCACGATCTGTATCCTGTGCTACGCCGAGGAGAGTCAATCGTAGTCCTGTACCACGCCGTAGTATATTAATATGACCTGTTCTTCGCCATAGAGGCTTGATCGGTGTCCTGTGCTACGCCATAGAAAGGTAGTAGAAAAACAAAGCCCCCAATACCCACGCGAATAATGACTACCTAACAGCGTAGTTCCAAAGTTAACGTCTATAGGTACTGTACCACCAATTTTTTTTTCTTTATTTCTTATCTTTCTTTTTTAATCCTTTTTTTTCCTTCAAAATATGTAAGTATGTGTATTTCTCTCAAATTCTGTTCAAAAACAACCATCTTAATTCTTTGTTTCGTTGTCCAGGTCACGCGCGAGCAGCCGCGCGATGGAGCGGTACGAGAAGCTCGCCAAGCTGGGCGAGGGCTCGTACGGGCTCGTGTACAAGTGCCGCAACAGAGACAGCGGCGAGATCGTCGCCGTCAAGAAGTTCGTCGAGAATGAAGACGACCCTCTTATACGCAAGATCGCGCTCCGGGAGATCCGGATGCTGAAGGTGAGTTTTTTTAAGTTCTTATAACTTAACAGAGAGTTGTGCTGCTTTGGAGTTCGTTGCTCCACTTCTTTTTCTCATCACTAGGAAGTGGTGAAAGGCGGGCGTTTTGAAGGTCTGTCTTATGCAATTTTAAGTTCAAAAAGTGCAGATTCTCAGCATACTTACTTTTTTCGTTTCAACCCGCAACCGCAACTGCAACCCGCTCATTCTCAAGGTCGCGCTCCGCATATGAGTGCTGAAATTGAGGTCTTTGTCTTAATAATAATAGTACATTCCATGCTGATTAGGGCTCCGGTGACTATCTGTTTCATTTAGGAGAGGAGAGTGTACTCTGATTTATGTAACCTATCTTGGCACCGAAGAAGTCCGAAGATATAAATTATTTGGTTAGTTGCTATGCTGAAATAAGCACCACCTTTGTACGTATGTTTCTGTTCCCTTCTTCTTGTCCGTTTATATGTGCATGTGTGTGGTTAAAATAAAATATACAGAAGGAAGATAGTAGAATAGTTTTTTCTGCACAAATTAAACGCACGTTGTAAAATAAACATTGAATAATATCAAGTGGTCAAAATGTTCTTGCACAGTGTAGACACATAAGATTTTTGTTTTATTCGAAGTTGTAAGAATACCATATCTAGTCACTTCTAATTCCTGAGGGCTTAGACAAATGACATTCGCTTCGTAGCGATTCTATTTCTACAACAATCGCTATCGCTTCACTATGATACCACACTATGACCTTTGATCACGTGACTGTTCGACAGCATATGTCAACTACATATTTTTTTTTACCTTTTCTACTAGCGTCATCGCTAGTAGTTGCAATCGCTACTGCTGAGCATGAAGTCCTGGGTTCGATTCCAAGTTCGCGCAACGTGTTATTGGGTTTTTCTATCTGGTATTTCTCAGTAGCAGCCCGGAGTATGGATTTGTGCCCGGTAGATGGCAATAGGCTCGCCCTCTATTACATGGGACATAAACATAACTGGCGAAATGTGGGTGTACAGATACACCTCTGCCCAACCCTTCGAGGAAACAAGGTGTGATGTTATCTTATGTCATCGCTAACCGAATGTTATCAATGTTCTAGGCCCTCGAATCGATTTCATCATCATCATCATCCACAGCCCGACTTCATTCACTGCTGAGCATATGCCTCTCTTTTCTTGTGCCAATCTCCACGCTCCCGTGCCAGCCTCATCCAGGTTCTACCCACGATGACAACAATATTGTCCGCCCCTCTCGCCGCCGGACGTCCGACATTTCGTCTTCCAGTCCTTCCAGTCCCTCTCACCTAATCAGGTGTTGGGTTTCGAATAATCACTTGCATTCATTTAAATCTCAAACAATTTGGCAGCAACATACCTTCCAAACTATTTCTATTTTTGGTGGTATAAGGAATCCCAATCCAATTATTTCCAGTTATGCAGTCACAGCTATAACATAATCAGCCTTTAGTGATACAAGCTTCCTCTCGGTGAGAGGGAGAGGGCCGTAATCCACTACACGGGCCCAGTGCGGGTGCATGGCGGATGTCACATGTCCGTAATATGTTTACCTTCACAGTTTTGAGAGCAGTTGTGATGAAATAATTTACTCAGGCGCTTTAGCGCCTGTCTGGGTTTGGATCTACAACTTGTAATTCGCGGCTGTTACTACTGGGTCACCTCTGCTCTAAGATCAATGTCAGTAACAGCTTTATATCTGTTTTATTTTCTGAACATAATAAACTCTTGCGCAAACAACAGCTTAACATTATATTTAGGTACTTTTAAACCCATTATACGTAATTTTCGATGTTATCTACGAAAAACGTCTATTTTTATCTGTCAATCAGATCAATACGGAAATAATTACTCACTGTGCGTCCAAGCACTATTATCTAAATTGATAAAATAAGCAGATAAAAAAAAACTTTGAGTGACAAACGATGAACATCCTAAAAGGTGCAAATTAATTGAAGTATGAAAGTCGGTACCACAAACTGTTAATTAAGACCTCTCTTGACACCTCAAAGATTGTCCTTGTTCACCCAAAATAATTAAACACACTATCAGTAGCAATTGCTTTCATTTTGACAGCTCAACACCATTCATTGCGTTATTTACGTTGTTGAGCAGACAAATTTTTCGAACATACGAAGCAATGGATTAACAATATCCCTCAAAATAATTCAGACAATGATTGTGAGTGTGTTTCGCAATTGCGAATGATGATGGTTGAATTGAATTGATGATGATTGGTTCATCATCGAAAATCAAGTTATCAGTGCTATGAGATAGTATCCAAAACGTTAGCCTTCCTGCTCAAAATCACTTTTACAATTGCATCAACATATTGCTACTCAACAAAATGAATGCGGCCTGTGATTATAACATTTTCCTACGCAATGTTGACGTGACGCGACCTTCAAGCTCTAAGTAATATCGTTTGCAACCCCACCAAGGCCGTGCGCACCGATAAAGATCAAAATGGCCACAAAATATTGATTTGTGCATTCACAGTGAATATGGGAAACACAGGTTGCTCGTCATATCAGTTCTAAGAAGAGTAGCAATGAAGTCAAAATAGAACTATATCGTATTATTCAACGTGTCGAAAGAAATGACACAGGCAGACATATGGTGGCGAATTAAAGAAGTTAGTAATTCATAAATGATGATAAAAAATCATAAGAAACGAAAGTATTCAAAATTGGGAAAGGAAGCATTACCTTTGAGTTTTTTTCGGCACTTCTTCTCAAGGATCAGTCAGCTAGGCAATCCCGGCGCCATCTAGTTTTAAAATATTGTCCTACAAAATGTTGACGTGTAAAACATTTAGTTTCATTTAATCGGTTTATTTGTCAAAGAGAAATAATAAACATAAACTCACGCCTTCTTCCCATGGGGGTACTCAGAAACCACCTTACATACAAGGGGTATGTAAGGATCGTAGTTTCCCTCGTTTACATTCATACACGAGCGCCGGTTGCGAGTACTACGCACCTGACCTTTCTGAAGAACATCACCAATAAGGTCACTAAATGTCCTCTTAGGGCGTCCCCTCCCGGCGTTTTCACTCACACCTGCATTGTAAATACCTTTTGTTAGTCTCCTTTCATTCATATTCTCAACGTGACCAAACCCTCTAAGCATACTCTTTTCAATTTTTGTCACTACATCTTCTTCGTCAAAGACACAACCAACGGAATAACCTCATAGGTCATAGTTTCAACCAAAATTACTCCTTCCAATTTCTATTGTCTATTTATTTGTCTATAGTTTGTTTATTTATTTTGTCTATTTCAGTGTAATGTATGCTTATCGACAGCCCCATTTTATGTCCAGGCAAATCACTGTACATTCCAAGGTTGCCTGGAAAAGATCTGGGAGAGATTGTTTTTTTTTGTTATGTAAATTTGTTGTGTTGAATAAAGTATATGTCGGCGTCACCGTTAGCGGTAGGTACAGCGGGCCGAGTAACGCTGTGCAAAGCGGGTCGTTCACCTCCCCACTCTCCCCAATTCTCAAGCAACTTAATGTAAGCTAGTGCGCAGCGAAGAGGGGGATCATTCTTGTGGCAGGCTCGGCCCGGTGCGCCTGCCGTAGCGCCTACAGCTATTATCGCGATCTATTTAATTAATTAACAAGCTGTCGGAATAAATAAGTTGGTTACTGCTATATCTCATACTTTCATTTAATATGTCGGACCTCTGCCTTCAGGTTATTTCATGGTGATTATTTTATAAGAAATTGTGAGTGAAATAAAGTGATTGTGCTGTAACTAGTATCTCTATGTTCTTCGCCCGAGAATCCACGCCTACTTACAAAGTGCAAGTGTAATATCGCTGATGAGGGCCTATCCCGATATCAGAATTGGGATTCGAAGGGCAAAAACCTGAAGAAAATAATGACTACAGTGAAGTGTGGGCTAACGTCTAATCTATTCAAAATATGGAGTTTTTGCTATGACGACTTCCGGCAACCACTTAACCGCAAACGTCAAATTTCACCGCAACTGCGCGACTGATACGGTTTGATCCTGATAATGACAATCGCTTCATTGGCACATGCCATCGTTAAAGCACAACAGTCCAAAAATCAAGTGATTGAAGCAAGTGGCAGTACGAACCTTTGACCGAAGTGAAAAATTCGAATCGAGCACCAGCACCGAAGAGTCGTGATACGAACCGTCTCACCTGCTACGTGTAACCACATCATCCGGTGAGCTCGTTCCTTTTCTTTTTAATAGATAATCTGGTAGTTCGTTTGTAGCTTTTAGCTTTGTCAAAAAATCCAGGGTACTATGCGCTGTGATTTAGTTTACCTTACAGGTATACCTGTGTAAAGAAAACGTTAAATATGAATCGCAAAATAACTGAGCCGTGGTGAAATTCAACACGTCAGTGTCCTTTTTGTTTCATGTTGTGCCTGTTAACTCAATTACAGAACCAGTTATTATAGGTAGGGATCTATTAGATAGTAGATCCATGTACGTACGGATATTGCAAAATTACATTCTATTTGGGGTAAGAAAGTTAACGTTACTAAAGAGTTTCATTATCATATACCACAACATCAAAACTGACCTACATGGTGAAGATAAACTCGCATTAGTTCAGTGCGAAAGGCTAATTGATTCTTTATTGGTGGTATGGTGTTTATGGTTTAAGAAATTTATTTCTCGATAAGAAATTACAAAGATTTCACTTACTTGAGAACGTTTTTAAACTTAAAATATAACTTGGACACACAAACTAAGCAGCTATTGTTTGAATTTATATTAAATCATCTAAGTTGTAATACCATTTCTTTTCGTACGCAAATAACATTATTAACTAACACAAAACTTAAAACTTTTCGATCCACCCGCAAAAGAAATAATTACCGTAGATAAGGAATGCGATCCCGGTGCCACAATAAAGCAATGCAGTAGTAGGTCAAGTCTGTTTAATGGAGTAGTGTTTGATCACTTAGAAAGTGATTAAAAAAAAAAAAAACCAAACGTTTAGTTTGCATTCTTTACTTCTACAGGTAGCTTATTACATTGTTGCACTCCCGCAAAAAAAAAAAAATTGTTCTCTCGCCATTTACTGTCCACACTCGCGGTAGTAAAATGTGATCCTTCCTACTATTGCTGCGATTGTGTACCTGATGTATTTTTGTGTGAATGAACTTACTTAGAATTTTTAAGTATTCTGGTGGAATATGCAGGAAGTTGTTTAAGTTTCGTTTCCCTGTAAATTTTAACTGTAGGTGTAAGGTAATCATAGTGAAATTATTGTTTAATAATTTTATTTTGAGCGATGTGTAGGTCCTTTAGATTAGTTTTTGGCGGTTTGCCCCATATTTCACGTGTTTTACGTTAAGAATCTTGAATCAAATTAAAAGGGCCTATCAAATGGACAGACAAGATATTTACAAGAAAGTGATCGAAATACTAACATCAGAACGGGTTCTGACTAAAATGATTTGACTGGAACGCACTGATTGAACTTCACACTTGTGTGCTGGGCCTCAAGGGATTGCTCGGGGCTCACTCCATCCTATGCTTAGGGTTTCTGCACAATGTTATACTGTACATTTAGACATCGCGGAGAAGTTGTGTGGAGAAATCGATGGTAGGGAGTGTTCTTGTCATTGTTGACTCTTTCACTAAATGAGTCCTTCTCGAGTGCACTTCTTAGTTTGATGCAGCAGGTGCAGATGAAGCACTAAAATAGGCTCTGTCTTTTCGGTGCGACTTCGCGGATCATTTCGGATCGGGGTGGGTATTGTATTGGCGCAGACAGAGCAATTTTATGGTGAACATGGTGTAGAGTTGCACCTTGTTTCTAACGGTTCTGGCAGGGCATGTGTTCGGGTAGAGAGAGTCATGAGGACATTGAGGTGCTTACTTGTTATAATCGAAAGTGATTTTGGTGGGACCTGGCGCGGCGAGCTTCTCGAAGTGCAGCTAGCGACGGATGGTGCAAGGTCTAGGGTAACACAAACAGAACTTGTGTTTGGGACTCGGGTGCGGTTTTTAAGTGTGGCTTCATATTCTGAGTCTGGGTTTCGGTTAGATTTGGGTGAAATTCGTAAGATAGCATCGGAGAATATTGGCAGAGTTGCTGCGTCACAGTAGGAAAAATGAGACCGTTCTACAGTGGTGATTCCTACTTCATTGTATGTGACGCCCCTCTGGGTTCGATTGGGCTTCGCAGGGAGTACAGACTTCCCTTTGTTGTGTGTCTAATAGAGAATGCAAATATGGTCGTAAGCATTTTCGTGCAATGCCCGGGGGAAGTGAGGGCTTGGTGCATTTAGCTACCACTTTGACAGGTAGCTTGAAGGAGGCCGAGGTGGCGGCAGTCCGCGATTGACGAATGGAGTGGGCGTCATCAGGTGGTTTTAGTGTCGCTTTGTCTATTTGTAGTTCACGTACGTTATCCGCCAGCTCTGAAAACCTCTCGGCCTCTGAGAGTGAAGAAACGTAATTAAACGTAAAATTGGTACTAATCTGTGAGATAAAGTAAGGGTCCGACTCATGCGGGTTGACGTCCTATGGTGTGTGTTATTGGGTAGTCTAAAGAACTGGCTTATGCAGGCCGATGTTCTGGGTCATATTATAAAGTGATCATCTTGTCTGAGAGGCTATGAGATCAATGGAGATATGTATGGTACTAGTGAGTGATCGGAGAGACGCTGATTAGCTGCCTGGTCCATGTTATCTGGAGAGATAACTAGTTCAAGGGAGGCCTATTTAAGTTGTCCGGCTCAGCTCCTAAAGGTTGATTTTGTGGGTTATAAAACGTTGTAATGTATGTCACCGATGGACGAGCGTACAAAGTAATGTATCTACCAGTTTTATTCTTTTTACAGAAAAATGGGCCCGCAGTGACTTTAAGGGGATGGAGACGCACAAGGACGTGCGAATGTCAGTCTGGCCGTGACGGCGCTTCAATACTTAAATAAGTGTTATTTAGTTTTCATAGATGTCGTTTGTTAGTTTAGAGTGTTATGTGTGTGTGAACATGAATTATGTGTGTGCTGCGACACATTCAATGACATGACACTCTGACACAACACAGAACGCTTATGCACCTTGAAGTGACATTTTGCTGGCCGTATGACATGAGACTCGGTCGGCATCGCACAGGCGTGCTACGCATTCGGTGGAGTGTCTAAGTCAAGTCTATTCTTAAGATTAAAATAGTTTGTTTCTGTTATAGGCTCTAAAGTAAATGACTTTGGTGGTAGTGAAACTACCAATGAACATAGCATGTGTGGATTGTTGAGACAAGTACTTTAATACATTTGATTATATAATCTACAGGGACCATTTTAGTCCGGACAAAAAAAGAGACGAGACAAAAAAAAGAGACAAAAAAAAGAGACAAAATAAAAAAGACAAAAAAAGAGACTAAAAAGAGACTAAAAAGGAGACAAAAGAGAGACAAAAGAGAGACAAAAGAGAGACAAAATAGAGACAAAAGAGAGACAAAAGAGAGACAAAAAGAGCAAAAAAAAGAGAAAAAAAACTGTGTAAACTGGAATGATCTTGAAGGGTCATTCATGACCGGACCAAGCAGTAACAATCCTGAAGGGTTTGTTATAACCGGACCAGGAGATTATAACTCTGTAGGGTCGTAAGACCGGACCAGGAGGTTATAATTCTGAAGGGTCATTTGACCGGACCATGCGGTTATAATTCTGAAGGGTCGCTGGACCGGGCCAGAAGATTATAACTCTGAAGGGGTAAACCGGACCAGATTGCTAAAGTTCTGAAGGCTCAATAACGAGCGGTCCCGAATTAGTAGTAAACTCTGCAGGGCTGAACCGGACCAGATTACTAGTATAAGTTCTGAAGGCTCAATATTGAGCGGTCCAGAGTTGGATGCAGTCTGTAGGGATGACCTGCATTTTTTGCTCATCGAGATTGCTAGTCAGGATGAACGAACATTAATAATAACGTTATGTCTTCTCGTTGCTCGTTATGTTAGACAATGCTTGATGAGTCTACGCGTACGAGGACGTCCGCACGTCAGTATGGCCGTGTCGGCGTCACCGTTAGCGGTAGGTACAGCGGGCCGAGTAACGCTGTGCAAAGCGGGTCGTTCACCTCCCCACTCTCCCCAATTCTCAAGCAACTTAATGTAAGCTAGTGCGCAGCGAAGAGGGGGATCATTCTTGTGGCAGGCTCGGCCCGGTGCGCCTGCCGTAGCGCCTACAGCTATTATCGCGATCTATTTAATTAATTAACAAGCTGTCGGAATAAATAAGTTGGTTACTGCTATATCTCATACTTTCATTTAATATGTCGGACCTCTGCCTTCAGGTTATTTCATGGTGATTATTTTATAAGAAATTGTGAGTGAAATAAAGTGATTGTGCTGTAACTAGTATCTCTATGTTCTTCGCCCGAGAATCCACGCCTACTTACAAAGTGCAAGTGTAATATCGCTGATGAGGGCCTATCCCGATATATATATAATTATAAATAAATAAACACAACAACAACAGTAGTTGGTATATACTGCTTGGTAGCAGAAACTGTTCATCCCGGCACCCTGATTGCGTCATACACGATAAATCACAATCTGAATGATTTTGCTAAGCCATTGCTTCTTATGTTCGAAAGAATTGTCTGCTCAACAACTTAAATAACGCAATGAATTTTGTCATGTGTGTCAAAATGAAAGCCATTGCTACTATAAGTGTGTTACGCAATTTCCCCGCGGGTTAAGGGTGGGAGAAAAGAGTTTTTTTTACCTCATTCTTTACGTTACACACAGTTATTTCTTATCATTCACCAAAACTTGTAGCCAAATTCTGGGCCGGCTCTACTTAGATTGCTATGAATACGCTAGATTTACTCAATTTGATAGACTGTTTGCACAAAGCGAAATTTTTTATGAAGCCGGTATGAAACTAGATTTCGAATTTAACGCCGATTTACTGTAGTTAACGCAGGTCTTCTGGCCCATCCTTATGTTCAATATATTTAATAAGATAGAGAAATTCGTGCAGTAGTTCCTTCATATGCTCTGCAAAACACACTAGTACTAGATAGTATTAAATTCTGTTGCAGGTTTTACAAGTAAGTACAACAATGTGACATAACAGACCTACCTCCCTTGGATTAGCTTGATTGATTAGGTCGATGGACTCGCCCCCCCCGTCATATGAAAATTAATCATGTAGTTGGAAAACTGTGTGTCAGTACGTTGCCCTTTGCATGTGTGCCTACCCCTTCTGAATCCTATAGGTATGCGTGACGATAATTGTAATGTTTTATTCGAAGTTTTTTTTTATCCTGTGGGTCCCAATGTCAGTAAGTGAGTATGCAATTATTATAGGAATCGTTTGTTGTTTTAACTTTACAGTCTTGTATTTAAAAAGGTCGAGGAACTGAGTCTAATAGAGAGGCGGAAGGTCAATATTAGAATAGATGTGTTTAAAAAACTTGGTTAAAAATAAACAACAAACGCCTTTAAGAAAACATTCAAGTGATAAATAACTTTACTTTCGGAAGACGGTGTCTTTGGTTTTGTATTTTCGGTTTTTGCCAGCGCCTTCCGAAATGAAAGAAATTATTCACTTTGTAGTGTTTTTTTTGTAAGTTGGTACTTTTTTTTACATAATACAGGCGACCGACGATAGGTACGTATTCTAAGGTGCGTTCACAAATGCACAATCGTGACGCCACAACCGAATTGGAGACTGTGGACTGTGCAGAGAAAACAAGGTTACGGCCTGTTGCTCGTGCATGTCGTTTATTATTTGTAATTACTTCCACGAGGTCGTTTTCAAGCTTTGAACCAACTTAACGAACCATGCTTCTTCGCATATTTAATATCATTGTCTTAAAAACAGGAGTGTTACAAGTTTGAACCTTTTATCTTGTCTGTCATCTCTCTAATATCTTACACAATCCACGTACAACTAAACCGTAAATCAGATATACATATATCGCCTGTTGTTAAAACATTGTAAAAAAACAATAACTGAATGGTTGAGATACCTAACGTATGAAGAAACAGAAAACCTTCTGACCACGATAAGCTAAACAGAAAAAAAACTCATATTTACATAGACATATGCACACACACCTACCTACATACTCACACACACATGCGTTTCTATAAACCCCTTTCTTACATTTCTAAGCTACCAAATAAGGGTAGAGTAAGACAGCTCCGACACAAGTACTTCTGTAACTTACTGGGGTTGCCTCAACTCATGTATGACACAATATGCTTCAAGTTTTTTTTTCCTTTTTTTTTGTCTCATCATCTGCTCAGCCTTATTCTAAATATGTTGGGGTTGACTTGTAGTCCAAGAAAATCAAATCCGATTTGACTGGAAGTGAACCTGTACTGATATTCGTCCAATTATTATCAAAATTAAGTAAGCTCAGGAGTGAGTTATTCATAATAATATGTTGTTGTCCCCAGAACCTAAAGCATCCGAACTTAGTGAACCTGATCGAGGTGTTTCGCCGCAAGCGCAAGCTACACCTCGTGTTCGAATACTGCGACCACACGGTGCTGCATGAGCTGGAGAAGTATCCTGCTGTGAGTACCGTACCCTTTTTGATTTTGAACAGTGGTGGCTCCCGACTTGGGTCTCGTAGGTTGTGGGTTTGAACGCAGGTCAAAGTCAAAGCATTTATTTCAAATAGGCACTCAAAGGCACTTTTGAACTGTCAACATTTTCATTTATATAAAATTGATTCTAGTTACCCCTTCCAAAAGGTAGTTTCGTATGGAGAAGAAGGGGCAAGAAACTTCACCGTTACTCTTTTAAAATGTTCAACAATATTTTGTGTACATTAATTATATTTTTTTTGTGAAGACTATGCATCCAGAATAAAAATACTATACCACAAAGAGGTAAAGGTTTTTACCTTTAATTTAAAATAAGCAAATACAGATAAATCAATCACGTGTGGTACATATTTACAAACATTGCAAAAGTATAATATGATTTTCCTAAAATATTAACTAGGAAGGAACCAGGAAGATTGTATATATTTATTTTCCAACTTATAACAATCATTACAGACCACGGCTTTGCCCTGACCATTTTTGTACCAATGTCTTGATTTCTGTCTGAAATATTTTCTTGTTTCGTATTTTTTTGTGTGATGTTTCAATAGTCGGATTACAGTTTTTGAATTTTCTTTTTATCATGTCAGCTATTCTTGTGCCGGCACGATTGCTTAGAATACTTTATTAAATGAAAACCTGACATGGTACCTATTTCATATTATATGTAAAGGTGTAGCTACATTATTAATTTATTAAAAGTGTCACAAGCTTTGTTAGTCATACCTAAATAGTAATATGTTTAAAGAATATATTCACCAATGGAACATTAATAACTAGTACACATTATACAAATGGTCCCTATGAAATCAATTTATGTTAACGAACTATAATACAAGGTCGGATGACCTTCCAACGTAGTGTAATTTTTACTATTTAGGGTTCCTTACCGAAAAGGTGCCGACAGAGGATTACCAAGGCTCCGCTGTCCGTCGTTCTATCACAGGGCTGTATCATTTGAACCGTAATAGGTAAACACTTGCAATTTTCGCAGAGTGTGTACTACCGTGACCCTAACAAAAAAAAAAAAAAAAAATATTTGTTTCACATAAACCTACATGGGCACTTATGAAACGTTAGAAGCTATGTGCACGGTTCCAAATGGTCGTTCCCTATGGAGAAGCAGTCAAGAAACTCCACGGTTAGTCTTTTAAAGATAATGATGTGACAATGTTTTCAAATTACAATGTTAATAGGTATGGGAGGTCAGTGTAGGCCTGTCAACATGTACCAGATACAAAAAGGTCTACAAATCTACAGTCTGGAAGGCCTACAACGTTTTCACAATCACTAAAAATAAAAGAATCTAATAAAAGAAAACCCAAAAATAACATTCGTTTCACAACAATTATTGTTGTGCTGTGTTAATTAATTTGAGGTACAGAATGAGTTACTGACGGCTATGTGATGGGACTTTTTACATCCTGTATAAAAAGTAGTGTTAAATGTAGTACGGTGGTACAGAACCCTTCGTGTGAGAGTCCGACTCACACTTGACCGGTTTTTACCTTTCTCATAGCAGCAAATAATTTAACATTGCGTGTAAAAACAAAATATTAAACTTGTCGATTACCAACTGTTTCATAGTGTTTTATGTATCCGAGATTTAAAAACAGACATTGGTTTTTTGGTGTATGTCGGTCTAAAAGACAATTCTCTATAGCGAGATAAACGAAACGCTGTAATATATATAGTCACCGTATGATGTGAGCACTGTTAGTTTATAATTCATCTCATGAGATTGTAAACTGTGGATAAATTGTAAACTGTACGGTACTGCTTACAGTATAACGTATTACTTTTCGATAGTTTGTAATCTATCCATGTCAAACCGTCAAATTCTGAACTGGAATCAAAGTTGCATGCCACCTTAGATCAACAATACCACTATTATGAGACTAGATTAAGAATTAAAAGCACAAACACAACACACGCTCAAGTGGCCGCGATGGTTATAGTTTGATTTGATATAATGATAGTTTGATGAACCCTAAACCTCAAATATAAATTTTATTATCGTTTGCAATATATTTCCTGGCACTTTGATTGAAAGGAAATGTATGTTTAAAATTAGAACAATAATATTTATGGATTAATAAAATTTCATTCCTGAATTATCTTAAAACTGGGCAAAGGCCTGTCCTAATTACTTCCAGAGCTTGTCATCCAGTAATCATCGTGCGCTTTTCGTTTGCTACTGTCGTCCACTGATCGTTTTTTTGGTCCAGCTCATCCTGCCATTTTTCTTCATTATTCGGCACAAACAAAATAGTCTATTCTACGAAAATCTTGTGGCAAATATTTTCACTTCGAGATAAATACTTTACATAAGCTTTCTTTTTTTCTATCATGTGAAGGCCGCACGGAACCGGTCGAAGTGGCGGCACTATGCCTATGTCCAGCAATGGACGTCTTTTGCCTGAGATGATGATGATGAAGCTTTCTCGTATAACTAGTACCAGGACCAGAAAAACTTAAGTTGTGCTAAATCGATGGCAGTGTTTTTGTTTGCTTTGCTTACCTGCCTGGCTAGCTTTTACCCAACTACGCTTGGCTTCGGCTTTCGGCTTTGAGCGACTGCCTACCTGACTCCCACAACCCAGTTACCACCCACTCCCACCCTTGCCAAGTCTGCCTGACAGACATTCGGGCTTCTTACTGTCAAAGATCTACGAATAACACCCGGGACCAACGGCTCAACGTGCTTTCCTAGGCAAGGCCACTGCCTCGTTGGTCTAGTGGTCGCAAGAGCTACTGCTGAGCATGAGGTCCTGGGTTCGATTCTCAGATCGGGCAAAGTGTTATTGAGTTTTTCTATCTAGAATTTCTCAGTAGCAACCCGGAGTCTGGATCTGTGCCCGGTTGATGGCAATAGGCTCGCCCCCTATTACATGGGACTTAAAAACATAACTGGCGAAATGTGGGTGTACTATAGGTACACCTCTGCCTAACCCTTCTGGGATTACAGGCGTGATATTGTGTGTGTGTGTGTGAGAGGGACCAGGGTATGTAATGGATGGTCACCCATCCATGAACCGGCAAGCATAGCTTTAACCTTCATTGTCTCCTGCAGCTGTTCATTTAGCCACGAGCCACCCTTGTACACTTATACCGGCCCCAGGTAAACTTAAATGTATGGCAGGTATTTTTTTTTATTGGCTGTAAGTTTAAGGGTTCCCATCACGACCCCAATAGGAACCCCTCATTCGGTTGAAAATGGCAAAGGTGAACAAAAACATAAATGTACGCGAAACAAATAAAAGTCGATTCGCGATTCTATTTTGGTTAAGCGCTTTTCGATCGATTTCCTCGCGGGCTTTGATGTATTTTTATCTTTGAACGGTATATGGATAAGGGTTCAAGCACATGCACACTATGGACAACATTGAAGGTAATTTAAGGTTGAATAAATTAGGTCGAAATAAACGCTATCCAGCACGCGAAGCACCATACAAACGAGTATTGTCTACATGAAAGTACACAAAACGACAGATGAATAAAGAAATCTGTCATTTTTTAAATTCTATTTGTCATTTTGTCTATTCATCCATCGACATGACCAGTACATGCTACGCGAGCAGGTATCAGGTTCTGTGGATGTATAGATAAGATAGATAAGTTGATTATTTAGTGCGCACAAAAGAAATAGCATGATAGGCAAGGACACGATGAAAGGATTACAAATTATCTACACGAATATGTAAAGAAAAAGCCCAATAAATAAAGACTGTTGCGTTAAATTCTAGCTTTTAATTTCTCGCACCCAAATCATACTCAATTATTATAATATTCTTTGATCATAAGAAAGTACTTTCAAGTTTGCATTTTCATCAAAAAAGATGACCAAATCACGAATAGTTACTCAAACACAGTTAATGTCAGTCCCTACAACCGAAAACTACAACATAATTTCTTTGTAAAAACGAGGTTTGCAACCTAAACTTGCAATTTTAGCTCTTAATGTGCTACATAATCAGCCTATAACGTCCCTACGGCTCGGACACAGGCCTCCTCTCTACGAGAGGGAGTGAGCCGTAATCCACCACGCGGGCCTAGTGGGGATTGGTACATGTCACATGTCTTCAAATTTTTGGTTCTAGGACATGTTTCCTCACGATGTTTTCCTTCACCGTTTTGAGAGTAGTGGTGATGAAATTATTTACACATACTAAAGCGCCTGGGTTCGAACTCACGACCTAGAACTCGTAAGTCCGGGTTGTTACCACTGGGCCAACACTATATGCTACACATTCGTTAAATAACAATAAAAATACATAAGGGATTTCAGGTGGTTCCTACAAGTCTGTCACGTCAGTACAGGTACGGGACAACGTGACACGGTTTGTCACGCGAACTATGACGTCAGTATTACGTGGATATTTGCAATTTCATGCCACAATTTTCTGGATCGTTTTTATTTTAGTCTTCTTTCCAACGGTTTCCACAGCTTATTTCTAAGTATTATCTAATTCAGATCTACTGAACTGACTCGCAAATTAGCCTCGTGTCCGAAGCCCTTATCATCTTGATCAGAATTTCCATTGTTTTATTTGTAAAGGCATTGCGATGCCCCCAAGCAATAAATCGGTAATGTGCTAATACGGACTTATTATTGTTATGTCAAATTCGACACCTATGAGTTGGGATACATCTTAGTTATTTATTTCACATCTTGCGTTGTGGTATTTACGAAGACATCATGACAAACACTTTTGTTGTAGGAAAATTTAAAAAACGAAATTATGGCGAGAAAAGTAGGTATGTTTACGTATCATATCAATACAAAAGTGTTGCTAGTTGCTATTACTTGTTGGTGTAAATGAATTTCGTGCAGTTCTTGGTAAATGCTAAAACGTTGTTGTTGTCGAATTCTTTTGAGTAATCTCAAACCGTAATGGGAAGTAACAAGCTTTTTGAAGTGAAAAGTTTAGTAATAAAAATGGGTGCAGTCCCGTTTTCGACGACTACAATGTTTTTTAACGATACTGTCACTAAGTCAATTTAAAATAACCACAATACTCGTAACACTGTCATAACAAATTACTTAGAAATGACGTAGAAAAAGTCCGTATTGTAATGTCAACATTTTTAACAAATTTAATGCAAATTTGTAATATTTAGTTTCTTAAAGTATAATCAGCCTATAACGTTCCCACTTCTGGGACACAGGCCTCCTCTCTATGAGAGGGAGTGAGCCGTAATCCACCACGCGGGCCCAGTGGTAGATGTCACATTTTTTCGAATTTTTGGTTCTAGGACATGCCGGTTTCTCCACGATGTTTTCCTTCACAGTTTTGAGAGCAATGGTGATGAAATTATTTACACAAAGTAAAGCGCCTGCCTGTGTTCGAACTCACGACCTACAACTCGTAAGTCGGGACCGTACCACTGGGCCACCACTGCTCTCAAGTTTCTTCAATTGCAAGGTTTTCCCACACATAATTTAAATGTGATATCGTACTTGAATGGCACAAAAACAGCTTTCGTTTCGTTTATCAATGACCTCAATACTTCGAATCGTTGAAAAGAAATTCAACAAAAATCATTTCTCTTGTAAAATTTGTGTTTTACGACTACCCATTTATTGCTTGGGGCGTCGACAGGTCTCTGTTAAAAAAGCCTCGCCTTCTTTCGTCCGTCTCTAAGACACAGGTATTACTAAGTTCTTAACAGGCTAGGTGTGTACCGGCTTAGCTCCCTCATACTGGTTATTAAATGTTTTGTCTACTACTCGTATCAAACACAAAAAAAAAGGTTTTGTGTGAAAAAAGTAGACCAGTGTCAAGCTATTTGAAATGGTGCAAAAGTGTCAAAAGCTCTGTTTTTGGGTCAGAGTTTCTTGACAGATAAAAGAGTGTTTTCGGTCCATTTCCGGTCACGTTTAGAACCTTGAACAGTTGGCAATAAACAGTTTGTGGACACTATGACAGCATTGTGCGGTGTGTTTGCCAAATTGAGGTTCCGTTAAAGCCAAGCGCATATTACAGACGCAACTGGCCGCAGCGCAACGCATTGCCATACAAAACAGTGCGGTTTGGCTCGTCTGTAGTGTGTGGTGGTTTATAGAAAATGTACGAAAGTGATCTAGGACGAGTTTCCAAATCTTCGCTAGCCTGCAAACAACCCATTAGGTCACGCCTGCGTGTGTATTTTATAAGTTAGCTCCAATCATGCGTATTTTTTCCACTTAGTTAAGTGGATGATGTTCTAATAAGTTCCCGTCACTGTTATTTACCAGGTAGTAGTATTCGAATTTGTGTGGGGTAAGTGTGTACAACAACTAAAAAGTGAAAAATAAAATCTTTTAGAAATAACTTTATTTTCGGTAGTAGGTGGCAAAAAACGAAAATACAAAACCAATGACACCGACTTCCGGAATTAAAGTTTTGTACTTAAGTAGTGTTTTTTTGGAAGTTTTTTTGTATAAAGGTTTTTAATTACCGAATTCTGAATTTGATTATCTTAATGTTTGGCTTTATTAATCTTACCTTTTTTTATAAACCCTTTCCGTCTTAATATAAAACACGACCTAACTTTAGCCCGACACTAAACCTTCGAGTCAGTTTTTGTTTTTGTAACTTAATGCCGACTTTAGTAAAGTTCCTAATACAAAATTGACAACCGTATTCCGGATTAAGTTGTCATTTTTGCAAAAGGAACTGAATTTCGATTTCTGTTGGGTTGTTTCCTTTAAAAGTTCAAACCATGTTTAAAGAAAAACCTTGTTTTCTATTCTAATAAGACCGATTGGTCTCAGTTTCCCCCAAAATATACACAACCCCTAGAATTAAAACATTTCCTTTGGTAACGAGTAACTAAACCGTTCATTTTATAGCAGGTAAACAAAAATGGTTTCGAGTTATCGGTAACAGTCAATTTCCTAACTCTAATAACTGTAGATGGCATTAGTGAGTCGGTTAAAATGTTCCGATCGCATAAAAGCCGCAGCGGCATGCAACGACCGCCGCTAATCGCTGATGTGTACGAACCCTTACGTCTGAGAAGAAGGTGCAATGTTCGAGAGTGTTATTTTCTTGAAATTAATTTACTTTGTTTCCTTTGTTTGTCTTGTGGTCGCAAGAGTTATTCGGGTAAGAGGAAAGAAAATTCCCCGAAACGGAATCGTGCCCGCCAAAGACATGTTACGTGCGCGAAATGTGGGAGTTTAATACAGTTGTGCCTATCCCTTTGGAGGATACAGGCGTAATGTTGTTATAATAAGTAACTAAAAAGGTTTAAACGAGAATGATATCATTTATTTAAATAATTTTCCTATAGGGCACTTTTGAATGTCAAAATTTACAAGGATTGATTCTAGTAGTCCCTTCCAAAAGATAATTTCGTATGCAGAAGTTTGGAGGAACACCCAAATACTCCGAAATGTTTTATTCCGAATTTCGATGTTCCGATTGTCAAAAGTCCGAATTTTATAATACCTAAGAATTAAAATGTCTATTATAAAATATCGTGAAAATGTATTTTGTCGAAACTCGTAAATACGATTTGTTTGTTTTCCGATTGTCATACGTTCGAAGAATCAAATGCTCGATGGGTTCTCGGTCCGAAAAACGTCATTCCGATTTTCAATACTTCGAATAAACTGCAAAATTAGGATTCTGATTCTAATTCAGTTAGTACCATATTCAGTTATGCATATATGTGTTTTTTTTGTGTTTTCTTCTTCTCCTTATGTTTTTATATACCTGCGTCGAGTACTATCTACTGTTATTGAATCCTTAGGGTTAGGTTACGTTAGAACAGGGGCCAATAACTACCTCTGTTGATGAATGACTTGGGTTATGTTAGGTTGGAACAATGACCATTAAAGCGCGAAGGCGAGCGAGCGAAGCGAGCGTGCCGTGGCAGCGGCCGCCGATCGTCAGATCCCCTCTATTGTTGGTGAATCACTTGGGTTAGGTGAGGTTAGAACTGTGAACATTAAAGCTTAGATGTGAGCGAGCGAAGCGAGCGTGCCGCGGTAGCTGCCAGATCCCCTCTTTTATTGGTGAATCATTTGGGATAGGTTAGTGTTGAGTATGTGTGTGTGTGCCTACGCACCGATAAGCTAATAAACGTCAGTGCGCTACTAGCAAGCAGTTGTTTCACTCGTCTGTCCTCGTACTTAACATTGGCGACGAGTAACCTACCTACGTAAAGTAAAAGTAAAAATGTCCGGTACAGTTTTTGGAATTTTATCATTGTTTGATCACAATGTGCAGTCTTGGGAGACCTACAAGTGCCGCACTAAACAGTGGTATTTGGCTAACGACATCACCGGGACGAGCGATCCTACGGGAACAAAGCGACGAGCCATCCTGCTGAGCGCACTCGCGGATAGCACACACAAGTTGGCTACGGATCTCGCGTTGCCAAAGCAGCTGCAGGACGTACCGTATGACGACATTCTGAAGCTTCTGGACGAGCATTTCACTCCGAAGCGGTGTGGTTTCGGTGAACGGTACAAGTTTTACGCCGCTACGCAACAAGAGGGGGAGACGTATGCACAATGGGCCGCGAGGTTACGAGGTCTGACGGCGCACTGCGGGTTTTCTAACGTGGAAGAAGCTCTTCGGGACAAATTTGTCATGGGAATGTTGCCGGGATCTGACAGAGAGAAGCTGTTCTCGAAAGATCTGGCGGGCTTGACATTAGCAAAGGCGATGGAGTTAGCGGAGAACGCGCGGAGTGCACGTGCAGCAGCGTGCGCCGGGGTGCAGGCTGCGCCACAGGATCAGCTGTTCAAGATTGTACGAGCGAAGGAGGCGGCAGGCCCATCGCATCGAGAGGCTACGCCTAGTTCGGGAGTTAAAGTCCAGTGTCAAGTGTGCGGTTATCACATCACAAAGCATCGCAGTGTCGGTTCGCAAAAGCGAAATGTAGGAAGTGCAATGATACGGGGCATCTGCGTAAGATGTGCAAAAAGATAAATTATGTCGAATCAAGAGCTGTAGACGAAAGCGACGATGACGGTGAGTGTTTTAATATTCGTTCGGTTAATGGGGAACCTATGATAGAAACAGTATCGGTCTCGGGAATCGAATTAAAATTCGAGTTAGATAGCGGCTCGGCCGTTACGGCAATTTCGGAGGAAACTTATAAAAGATATTTTAGCAATGTACCATTGTCGATGACTAATAAACGTTTGTTTTCATATACGGGTGATAAAATTATTTGTGAGGGTATAGCGCGGTTACAAGTTAGTTATGCGAACTCGTCGCATGTATTGTGTGTTTACGTTGTGCGGGATGGTGGTCCGCCGATTCTTGGGCGCGATTTTATTTCAAAATTTAAGTTAGAATTGTTGCCGATACGATATTTAAACCAATTAGATAAAAATGATCTGTTTGAAACATTGCGATGCCGTTATCCATCGGTCTTTTCGGATAAATTAGGATTATTCAATAGATTTAAAGTCAAATTACAATTAAAGGAAGATGCAAAGCCTGTTTTTGTAAGGGCTCGACCTCGAAGATAAAGAGATAGATCATTTAGTAGGGTTAGGTGTATTAAAACCAGTTGATCACGCGTGGTATGCGTCACCGATCGTGCCCGTGCTAAAGCAGAATGGATCTATACGTGTATGCGCCGATTACTCCACCGGTGTAAACAAACAATTAGTTATCGATCAGTATCCTTTGCCAACCGTAACTGAACTTTTTTCTAAGTTGTATGGGGGACAGCAGTTTACTAAATTAGACCTGTCAAATGCTTACAATCAATTCATGTTAGATGATGAGTCACAAGAATTAACTTGCATAAATACGCATAGGGGAATTTTCAAACAAACACGCCTATGTTTTGGTATTGCAAGCGCACCGGCCGTGTTCCAGCGCGCGATGGAGGGCGTGCTGGCAGGCGTCCCCGGCACACTCTGTATGCTCGACGATATTTTAATAACCGGGAAATCTAGATCGGAGCACCTGGATAGATTACATCAAGTGCTGCTAAAATTACAAGACACGGGACTGTATTTTTTAAAGACGAGGTTAATTACCTAGGTTACGTGATAAACAAAGATGGACTACATAAATCGCCACAGAAAATAAAAGCCATGATGGAAGCACCGGTGCCGGCTAATGTTAATCAATTACAGTCATTTTTGGGGTTGGTAAATTATTACAGGAACTTTGTTCCCAATGCTTCTTCGATTTTATGCCCGTTGTATGAGTTGCTAAAAAAGGGTAACAAGTGGTGTTGGACACGGCAACACGATGAAGCGTTCACCGCTATTAAAACATGTTTAGCGTCAGAGCAAGTATTAGCACATTTTAACCCAGACGCTACTATAATTTTAACAGTGGATGCATCACCGGTAGGTCTTTCTGCAATATTATCGCAAGTAGAAACCGATAGGTCGGAGAGACCGATCTCATTTGCATCGAGGACGCTTAATACTGCTGAGAAACTTTATTCTCAGATCCAAAAGGAAGCTACCGCGATTATTTTTGGAATTAGGCGTTTCCATCAATATTTATATGGCAGGTCGGTTCCGTTTATCCTCCGGACCGATCATAAGCCACTGTTGTCGATTTTCGGACCACATCGTGGTATACCTGAAGTTTCAGCGAACAGACTACAGAGATACGCACTGTTTCTGTGCGGGAATATGTGCGTAGTGCTAATAACAGTGCGGATTTCTTATCTCGCGCTTGCCTGCCCGAGGTGGCGGGTACGGACAGGGACGAGCGGGGTGTCAACGCTACGATGCCTGATCTCGATCGCGCATCGTACATTAATTTTGTTTTGGAAGGTAGTCTACCAGTAACCTTAAAAAAGTTACGCGAGGCAACATATGCATATTTGACCTTGCGTGAGGTGGGGCATTTCGTACTGAACGGATGGCCTAAAAAAACGCCTAGTGATAGTATGAAGCCGTATCATGCATGTAGGATGCAATTGTCTTATGAAAATGGTTGTGTTATGCGAGGACACAAAGTAGTAATTCCAGAGAAATTACAAGCTCAAATTCTAACGGAATTGCATCAATCCCATTTAGGTATTGTTAAGACAAAGGCAGAGGCGCGAGCGCGTGTTTGGTTCCCGGGAATAGACGCTGCTTTAGAGCATTTGATAGGATCGTGTGACGTGTGCACGCAACTACGACCATCACAAGCGCGGGCGCCGATTGCGCACTGGGAATATCCGCCAACACCATTTTACCGGGTACATATTGATTTCCTGGGGCCTATTATCGGTAACACTTTTTTAGTGGTAGTGGATGCTTATACCAAGTGGGTTGAAGTTTATAATATGAAGTGCAATACGTCTACTTCAGCAACAATTGACAGGTTATATGAGTTTATGTCAAGATTTGGTATTCCACATACACTGGTTAGCGACAATGGTACATCATTTACGTCACATGAGTTTGAGGCTTTTTGTAGGGTGAACGGAATTTCACACGTGACGTCACCGACATACCACGCGGCCAGTAACGGCCAGGCGGAAAGTTATGTTAAGATAGTTAAGAAGGGTATTAAAACAAGCTTGCTTAGTGCAGGTAATGGGCCGCGAAATTTAAATAACAAACTTTTAAAATTCTTGTTTGACTACAGGAATTCCGTTCACACAATAACCGGGTCCTCTCCTGCTGAACTGGTATATGGTCGGAAGCTTAAAACACGGCTGGATTTATTAAAACCAGAATCGCCTTCGCCTTCATCTGCGGCTCTTGCTAATTTGGTTAAACATAAGCAGTGTTTGCAAAATAAGACGGGCGGACACAACACTCAAGTTTTTGCTACCGGTGACATAATTTATTATAAAAACCATACAGTTAATGGTAAATATACTTGGTGCAAAGGGACAGTCATTAAAAAAATCGGCAAAGTTATGTATCTTATTAAAGATGAAGTATCTTCGAGGACTTTAAGGAAGCATAAAAATCAGATAATAATGTATAAAGGCGACGTTTGCAATGATAATAAAGACGTGGATATAGACCTAGAGGATCTAAATGGTGGCCGGACGACAGAGACGCATAGTACTGAACAGATGCTGCCACCGGGATCTGGTGAAGGAAGTGACGACACTTCAATGGCTGCAGATAGATCCGGCCAGGCAAGAGCAGTCACACCTACTAGTACATCCTTAGTTGTTATTTCACAACCTACAACACCAGACAATTATGGGGAGGAGGAGGAGTACCTGGAGGCTTTAGCCAGCTCTCCAAGCACTGGACATTCTGGCGAAGCGCCACCACAACAGCAGGCAAGTGAGCCTGTGCCAATACCACGGTCTAAATGCAATCGACCTAAGGTCGACTACAAATTATTCTATTAGAAAGTAAGATTAGCGATAGCACATTTTTGAAGCTTACGGTTAAATTGTATTTCTAAGCTAAGGGGAGGAATGTTGAGTATGTGTGTGTGTGCCTACGTACCGATAAGCTAATAAACGTCAGTGCGCTACTAGCAAGCAGTTGTTTCACTCGTCTGTCCTCGTACTTAACAGTTAGTTTAGAACTGAGACCACTAAAGCCTGATCCCCTCTATTAACTAATTCTACCTCTTCATATTAAACACATTATTATACTTCTCCCTGAAGAGCAATTACGTGTTTCTTTGTCTTGCTATTCAGTTTTACAAGGCGTTTTACTTTGGAATTCGAATTAATCGGTACTTTAATAATCGGAATTCGTATTTCTGATGTTTCGAATGTATCATCAAGTCCAAATAATTGTAACCATTCGGAATTATAAAAATCGTTTTTTTGAAATTCGTGTTTGTGCCTAACGGAATAAAGTTTTTCGTATTTATATACCCGAAGAACTATAAACTCTTCATACATACACGTTTAAAACGTTACAATATTGAGTAGATAATAATATAGTAATATTATTTATTCAATTATTTGTGAAGGCGATGAACCTGGAATATAATTACTATACTAAAATATGTAGAGAATATTAGGAGAATAATATAAATTAATTATATGCACCATGCACGCCTAAATACAAATATTGTAACCGATTTTCCTAAACATTTAACAAATTGGCATTGGCAAGCCGCAAGAAGGCCAATTCTCGTAATTGTCTTCAAACTAAGTTTCAATCTCATCTCAGTGACAATGAATGTCAAAAACTTGACAAAAATGTATGACAATTTTGTCAGATTGAGACTAAGATTAGATGGCGAACTCTCTTTTTAATACGGGAATTGCCTCTCTGGTTACTGGCTAAAGTAAGGTCAACGAGACGAGATAAAGAATTTAAACAAACTTTCAGGGGTTCATAACATTTTTACTTGAAGGAAGTATTGTTTTCGAGGTGGATTGATATTTTTCAAAGGTTATCTAGAGCTGCCAGGCTGTGATTCCATAATTTAAATCAACAACCACACATAATAACAGTAAAAATAAAATACAAAACTAACAGTAATGGATTAATAACAACAAATACCAAAACTAAAAAACTCGTATCACTTCGAACGCAATCCGTAAATAATGATAACAAAAAGTGCGGGCCAAATGTTTAAGATAGCAGTAGCTGTAGTACCGACCGCTTCCCTGTACCACGAATCACACAACGACAGTCGTGTCGACCAACTAACGTCATTATTGCGTGCGGGAGATAAGGACAGGGATAATAATCTCTCTCTGTCGTAATGTAACTCGGTAAAGGTCAGAGGGCCTAGACACAGTAATATTCGATCGGAGCCATTCTATTTCTACAATCGCTATCGCTTCAACGATAACAAAGTTAGATTGGCAGACAAAGTTCACTACGTTCCACTGTCGTCTAGTCGATTGTTCTGTTCGATAAAAATTACATTGTGTCTTTGGTCTTTCGTCAGCAAACGTCAAATTCCGCGCTGTCGCACGAAAATTCAAAATTGAGCGAGTGATAAAGTGATAAAAATACTTGGTTAAGTAATAAAAACGAAAAATGATTTACGTAAAATGAATGAATTAGTCTCTATAAATAAAGTATTCACAAAAGTTTTATTGACTAATCTATTTGCGAAATTATTTTTTAAGAAATGGAATCAAGATCAAGGGCTACTGGAGAGCAATTCGTAACTCTTGTGGAGTTCATGGAAAGGTACACTTATGTTCATAAGTCTTTATTGTTTACCTTCAAAATGACACAATTGTCTCGAGTTACAATTCTATTGAGGTGAACGAAAGGACGGGATTTACAACAAGGGCTCTTTGTTCATTCATATTTCAGCCACGGTGACCTTGCCAAACCTCAGGTTGGTGCTTGGGGGCGTGTAAAGGCTGATCGCTTGTGGCAACAGTTGGCGAACACCTTAAATTCTATTGGTGGTGGTGTTAATAAGACTACGGAGAAATGGAAAAAGGTATGTACTTGTGCATTTTATATTAAGCACAATTTTAAAATATTTTGCATTCATACCTATACTAATACGTTATGGATTTAAGGTGTGGGCAGATTGGAAGTCAAAGACCAAAAAGAAAGGTCTAACAATACGTTTTCATGCAAATGGCACTGATGGTGGTCCTCATAGCAGGCTTAAATTAACAGCTTTGGAGGAAAGAGTGTTGGGGATTATCGGTGCATCGGCGGTGGAAGGACCCTCTGAGACAGAAGACCAGGGATTTGATGTTAGTAGATATAATTCTAACTTCGTATGTATACAAACAAATACTTAGATAAATGACGTAACTTAGGTGGCTCAAGACCATTCGTTATTTAATTTTTCAGAGACGATCGTGTGAGAGACCACGCAGTACTACTGCACCATCACAAATCCAGATAGATGTTGTCAGTGAAGACGGTATGTATGGCTTATTATTCGTTAGCTTAGTGAAAGTGTCCCACTGGACAACCCTCAAAAGATATTCATTTGTTTTGCAGATATTACGCCACTACCGTCTCCATCACCACCACTTCCGGTAGAAGTATTATTACAATCTTGTCCGTCCACCAGCCAGCCACTGCTCCTGACACCGGCGCGACGCTTACCACAACGACGAGCTGCCACTTTGCCCACACCGGCCAGTGTTATCCCTCCTCCTTCAAATCAAGAGCCTCTAGAGACGTTGCCTCACTCTTCCGCTGCTTCTCCTCGTCGCCGGCGGCGATTGTTGGCGCGCCGAAGACGAGCACTAACTCCTTTTGACCGAGCGGCAAGCGAGTTTGTGGCCGTTGAGCAGCGCCGCCTTCAGTTGGAGGAAAAGCGGGAGGCAAATGAAGCTCGCAGGATAGAGGTGGAGCATGACCGTAACAATATATTGAGGCGCTTTGCAGATGTTGCAGAAGCATTGCTTCAGCAATATCTGCAAAATAGGGATTGATTTTTGCTACTGGCTTGCGTTTGGCCGCCATATCTCTCATGAAAATGTATAGTAGGCGCCTCCATAAATAGTAACGGTCATAAACCGGTTATTAGATTAGTAACCTAGCTAAGTTTAGTTTATATTGGTTTTAAGTTCTAATTTAGTTTTACCTACTTGTATACATATTTTATTTGTTGTTTAACGTTTTTGTTTTAAAATGATTCATCGTCATTATAATCAGTCCACTTTAGTCCACAGCTGGACATAGGCCTCATGCAAGACATGCCACTGATTAAATGATTAAATAAATGATATTTTGAATGTCAAAGTGGTTTGTAAGTGTTAATGTGATTGTGAATTTAGGAACGGAAATAGAAAAAGGGTTACAGAGTGACATTCGCTACTGTTTCCTCCGGAAAAATAGTAAGTAATATTATGCTTCTTACCAGCTGCATAATGTGGTGCTATAATTCTGTTCTGCATTCTCCAAGTTTCTTGGAAAAAAAACTTTATTTTTCCACATGACATTTATGCCTGCCAAATTTCATCAAGCACTGTTCAGCCATTTTGATGTGGAAAGATATAAATAGACACTAGTTCTTTACTTTCACATTTCTAAATTAGTGTAATAAATTACAAATCTGCTTAAGTCTATGTTTTTATGATAAATAAAGAAATATGTCTATACAATGCATTTTTTTAATTTACTGAATCACTAGACCATCAGGGTGCTATAATGAAATCAAATGAAAACATTTATTCACAATCGGCACTTTTCGAACGTCAACACTACTTAAGACAGTCCCCCAAAACGCTCGCTCTTCACCCCTTCCTAGTGCTTTAGCTGGTAAAAAGTGGCGCAAGGAACTCTATCAGCACCGCTGTCAGTTATAATTTGATTCTTTATAATAGTATGCAAAATAGTTTAGATTACCCAACACAAAACATAAAAACTATATTCAGGCATTAAGAAAACTGAAAACGTTTTACTTAGCCTTGCAGTGTAAATGTGGTGCTGCTCCACAAACAATGGGACACTTGATATCACGTCCTGCATGTTACAGGAACTGATTGACGCTAGTGATGACGTCAAACACGTTGCCGAATTCTGGGCAGAGTCCATTTTGTTTGCCATCGACACGCTAAGAAGAACAATCACAAAACCATGGTCCGCAAGACGACCTGTCACCACCAGCAGCAAGCTCTTATTTTTACAACCTGCTTATTAATAAGTTGAGCATTGCTCTGCCTTGTAATAATTCGCTTTGGCTGTCAGCATTGGAGGCTGCTACAGCCTGTAGTGATTACTACCATCATCATCAAATTTAGGGACAATTTTCAGTGGTAACGACCGCAACTTACGAGTCGTAGGTTCGAACCCAGACAGGCACTTTACTGTGTGTAAATTATTTCATCACCACTGCTCTCGAAAACGGTGAAGGAAAACATCGTGAGGAAACCGGCATGTCTTAGAACCAAAAATTCGAGGACATGTGACATCTACCAACTCGCACTGGGCCTGCGTGGTGGATGGTGGATTACGGCCCACTCCCTCTCACAGAGAGGAGGTCTGTGTCTACTGACTACAACCCACCCGTGTTCCTTCCGTTGCCTGTGCCAGGGCCACGGTTTTCTCTGTAGAATAACCTCCACCGTATGGTCCACCGTGTCCTCCGGGCGATCCACACAATGGTGACACCCGGGCGTTTCCTCCCGCCTTATGCGAAACAGGAACCTCCCGAAACAACCGTGTCCGGTGAGGACCTGTGTCAGGCGGAAGGTGAGGACGCCGTGGCGCCTCTCCAACCACTCCTCAAAGAGGGGACTTACCGCCGCTATTGTGGCGTGCCCAGCAAATGTTATCCTGCTAGCAACATTAAGATGGTAGTGAAGAACTCTTTCTTTCAACAAACACCTCCAAGGTTACTTTAGCAATCCGCAGCAACGCTCTATCAAGTTCCTAGATAACACATGGCGTGATGTGTAAGTCTCTGCTTGAGACCCAGGTGCAGCACCTAGCTCGGGTGTCGTCAACCAAGGTCGTTGTGGGTATCCCGAATCACCTGCAACAGAACAACACAATTATCTGTCTCACAGTGTATTACAGTGTGACAAAGTACCAAACGTACAAATATAGTGTATTGTAAGTACCTAATAGTAATAAAATAAAATAGATGTATTACCTAATGACCAAACCCGTTCTCCGCTTCGATGAAGTCCACGCATGTACTCGTATGAAGGTCTGGCTGTACTTGACTCGGTGACCACATTTAGCAATCATGAGTTGCTCCACCAAACTTCGAATTAATATTTCTTACTTCTAAGTTGTGATTGCATACCTGTAAACATAGGTTACATACAGTACTGTGAAGAAGAATTCTTTAAATATATTTCTTTAGCTTGTTGTTCTATAGATAATTCGGAAACAAATAACTTTAATAAGCTTTAAAACCACATAGTTATACTGTTACCCGGTTCCTGTAGTTTACAGATATTTTTGAAACAAGATGCTGATTGTTTCCATATAGTTTAATACTTACCACCTTGCTAAAGTAAATTTATAGGATATAGGATGTAAGGGAAAGATTTAATTAAACCAGTACCGTCTCAAAAAAATACAAAGTTTATTGTAAATACACATAAATCAAGGTACAAAACATCAATTGTGGCAAGCCACTAACCAAACCCTTCCCACACACTTAGGTGTTCACTCCGACAGAACTAGTTCTCCGCTCCCAGTTGTATCGGGGTTTACACCTGCAATGAGACTAAAACAATAACTCAGAGTCGCTTTAGCAAGTCCGTGAGATGAACTGCTTAATAACTTCTAGCTCATAGAATCAGTATCGACCTATAATGGTTGTGTTCATAAAGGGAACATAACGTTGCAAAGCATCCCGAGACCCGATTGCTAGTAGTGTTTGGGGATTTTTTTTTTTGAATAGAGTGTGGTTCAGGGCTTCAACAGCTTCTCTGATGCAACGACTTGTTGTTCTCTGAGTAAGATGTTGAGTGACACCCACCACCCTTTGATGCGACCCTGTAGCCTGTAGAAACGCTCAGGGCACAAACCACCTGAAACATAAGTCAAATAATATAATTATGACTGCTCTATGCCTACACTCAAAATATGTACCATTACATTACTAATGTAAAATCAAACCAAAACACAACAAAAACTTCAAGTTACCTACTTGGGTATAATGTCGGCAGACTTCTTACCTTTATTGCAAAGGGCATTTCTAGAGACCCTTATAATTTAGTCGAAGCCCGGAATTCTCGGCAAAGCTTTCGTTCCTGAGCCTAAAATGTTCAATAAATGACGCTTCTGGCATTTCGTCGAAACATTCTAACTGCTGACGAGAGCGAAATCTTCTTTGTCGTCTAAGCCAAACGCTTTCATAGAGTGCTGCCCACAGTAAATGCAGCGTGTGCATTTTATTTCAAAAAAATAAAAACAACGCAACTGAAACATATGACTCCAGAAAGTCGCCATTTTGTTTAATTTCGTACTTCTCAAATAGTGTCACTTGGCGACGCATCTATAAGGAATTTATCGTTAGACACTGTCGATTCGTTCAATGGAATCGAATGATGTTACATTGTCTAGCTAATTTTTACTCGTTGACCTATGATCACGTAACATTTCGATAGCAAATGTCAACCCCATACATTTTTTACTTTTCTACTAGCGTCATCGCTCGTAGCGCATCCCCGTAGCCCGTAGCAAGCGCCCCGCGTAAAACACGCGCGTAGCAAACGTCGTAGGCGAGCGCTACGAGCGTTGATGACTGTTGAGACACAGGAGTTACAAGTTTTAATCAGGGTTTTTGCAAAGGGATTTGCTATGTTCCCGTGCTGTATTCAGAGGCTGTGCCAGTGGGATTTATTTATGTTTTGATGGATATGAACTAAAGTTAATATTCATTTCGGAATTTTAATAATTAATATCGTAGAATTAAAATATTGTTTTAAAAGGGGAGTAATGAGTAATGATTTAAGTAAAATTAAACTCAAATCATGATTATATTGGCGTTTCCAACGAAGTGTGAGATTATTCGTGGTTTCACAAACAACGTACACACGACATCTATTTCTTCTTCGTTTTCTTTTATACATTTATTAAAATCGATTGCTGTTCGTTAGTCTCGTTAAAACTCAAAAACGACTTAACCGATTTGAGTTTTTTTTTACAAAACAAAAAAACACGGTGTAAAACAGAGGCATTGCAGCAACGCATTATATTTAAAAAAAAAAACAATCTTCATAGCATTCAAAGTAGACGCACCTACCCCCTATTATCAGGAAAAGATTTGTATGAAAGAAATTTATTGGATAATCTACCGGGAACGTCGAAAATTTGGATGGCATTTTTGTATGAAACACGCCATCTCAAAATACACAATACACATCCAGCATGAGCTGACCGTAAATTTTTACATTTATCGTACAATAAGAGGTCAGCTTACCTCGTGGCCTATACCCGTCGAGAGGTCCTTAATTATTTTATTTATTACTAAAAGTACGTAACTTTTTTTCATAATAATTTAAAGAATAATAAAGGCTTTTTTATTTTATTGTTTAACTCGTTGTCACGAGATACACGCTCAAGCGACACGCGTCTTGCAACAGCGACTGCGTAAGAAACAAATGAAAGAAGTTGTTTAGAGCATGCCACGACTTACAGCGACGCGACTTGCGGAGGACGAACAAGTGACGCGCGCGCGTGTCGCTTGATGCAAGTCGTATAGCTCGAGGCCGTGAACGGGGCCTTAAGAATACTGGAAGTGTTTAGTTTTACCAGCTGTTACCCGCGACTTTGTCTGCGATCCAGGATAAAAAGTAGCCTATGTCCTTACCCAGGTCATGGTCCTTCTGTGTGCCAAATTCCATCTGAATCCGTTGAGCCGTTTTGGCGAGACAGACTAACAAACAAACTAACATTTACTTATTTTGTACACGTACTTTAGCATTTATAATATTAGTTGAGGAGGAGGCGTTGGCCATTAAAGAGTGCTCTTATTCCAGGGCTGTCCAGAACTCCTGTCGAAGCAGATAATCTGGCAGACGCTGCAGGGCGTGGCGTACTGCCACCGACACAACTGCATCCACAGGGACGTTAAGCCCGAGAACATCCTGCTGACCAGCGAGGGGGTCGTCAAACTGTGCGACTTCGGCTTTGCGAGGATGATCAGTGCGTATTGCTTTATGATTTTTGTCTACGGTTTTATTTACGTACGTATGGGCTGCACGTCCTAGGTGATAATTTGACGTTGACAGTGCCTTTTTTCCTAGCAGTAACCGCGGTTTCCATAGTTGAATTGTTACTAGGTACTTCCATGCGGTTTTCGATAAAGGCTCCCACAGACAGACGCGACGCGACAGCACGACGCGACTCTAGAAGAACAATTTCTATGAAAACTTCATGAAACTTATATCAGAATCGCGTCGCACCGTCGTGTCGCGCTTGTCTGTTAGGGGCTTAATGGTTTGGCTTTGGTTTCGATGAAAGTCGTTAAGCCTTTGATAAAAAAATCACACCTCCTAGGTTGATCCGCGAGATGTCATGCATAAAAAAGGCGGCCTGTGGCAGTAGTTGTGCGCTCAGCACAGTTCCAGCACCACTAATTTTATTTGTACCTTTAAATACACCTACTGCCAGAGGTCGGAATCTGCAGGTCATTTAAGGTCCGCATTGAAGTGATATGATTTGTGCCCTCTTTTTAAATTGTAACACCCGTGAAAATTACATTATGGAATCTCAAAATAACAAGGAATTCATTATTATAAACATTAAAACTTAATCATATCACTTCAAATCGGACCTGGAATGACCAACAGACCTCTATGGTGGATGCACATATCTTTCGATTCGGAGTCGAAAGATATGTTTTCCTAATTAAGGTCAACCTCCTACCAACTCCTGGCACCTATCCAACCCTATCCTTAAAATCCTATCCTCCACCAGGTGGTAGCTGCTCATCGGAGTACTCCGTCCACACCATGATCCCCTTCGGCGTCGATGTCCGCAGGAGACCTAGTAGATACCTTATTTATTTATTTTTAACGGCATGTTTACACAAAATTATTGTCGACCTCGTATTAGCTTTATCACTTTTGACGATAATTCCTCAAAAACAAGGTTAAATCTGTTTATCTGTGACATAGACAAATAGACCTTGTCGCTTTATAATAATAACTGGCTTCTGTAAAATATCTTGTTCCCCAGCCCACCGCCGCATTGCAATACCCGCCCGCGCAAATCGACGCGGGAGATATTATAGTTTACAAGTGTGTGCGCAGACATAGTGCACTCTCTCTTCCCCCACTCTCATAGTCCGATGGGACGGCAATCGAGGAGGCGCTCGACCAACACATACGTACCGTGGCACGGGGTACCCACACCGCCGACTTCAAAAGTCCGGGCTTCTACTGAGAAATTTCCAATGGAAAAACTTAATAACACTTTGCCCGACCTGGGAATTGAACACAGGACCCCACATTCAGCAGGCGCACTTGTGACCACGAGACCAACGGGGCAGTCCAAACCTTGCCTTGTCGCTTTATAACGTGCAAGTGATATTCAATATAGAGTGATAAAGCCATTACGAGGTCAACTATACATTCATACGAATTTCAACTGATAGCTTTACAGTTTAGTGTAAATATAATTAATTTGCCATACCTACTTACTGTTTAAGTTCGATATAGTTTTGTTGTCAGTTGTTTACTTCATCATTATGTAATTGAGATTTTAATTTTAAAGTAACAACACAGTAAGTTACATTAGTAAGTTATAACACTCTTATCCAACAACTGTATTTAATTTATATAACCCTTTGAAGAGATATGTCGACGTTCAACGAAAAACAATTCAATATTGAATAGAATGTAAAGTAAGTATCTACCGAAGGTTTTAGGACCATTCGTCCGTTGTCTCCGGGCCATGTCCGGACCATGACAAAGGAACAAAGAAATAAAATACATTTATTTATCACAGACTAAAAGGCACGCGGTATTAAACTACTCTGTCAAGAAAGTACCGTAAGAACTTAAGTGGCAGTGGGCAGGGCACATTGCTCCCAGAATAGATGGCTGATGGGGCCGAAAGGTTCTGGTGACCGCGTACCGGAAGACGTAGCGTTGGAAGGCCTCCCACAAGGTGGACCGATGACCTTGTGAAGGCCGCAGGAATCCGCTGGATGCGGAAAGCGCAGAACCGTTCAAAGTGGCGAAGCTTGGGGGAGGCATATGTCCAGCAGTGGACGTCTTTCGGCTGAAATGATGATGATGATGATGATGAAGAAAGTACCGGGAAAATATCAATAATACACAAAACGTTAGTTATTCATCCATATTTATTTTATCGCCTTCAAAGTATGCTCTTTCAGAAACGATACACTTACGCCAATGAATAATTCTATCATAAAAACATTTTTTAAATGCTTTTTCCGGAATTGAGTTCAGTTGTCGCCTTGACTTCTCCTTGGTAATTTGAGTTAAGGAAAAAGAAAGAAGTCGGCTGGAGACATATCTGGTAAATACGGTGCTTGCTCGATGGTATTTGTTGAGTTTTTGGTAAAAAATTCGTTGAAAATGATGGCCTTTATCGTAAAACTTTTCTCTTAAACGCCGCATAACGCTCAAATAATATTCTTTATTTACCGTTTGACCTACAGGCAAGAATTCCGAGTGCACAACACGGCGATATTCAAAGAACAGTCAACAAGACTTTTTTTCGTGGTTTTTTCGGTTTCGATTCAGTTGCCTAGTTTGCATGTCAAACTCGTAAACCCAGTCTCGTTACCAGTAACAATTAGTTTCATGAATGTTGGGTCGGAATTGACTAGTCAGCTACCCTTATGAGATTGAGTTTTTGGAGAAAATTCAGGTCTTTTGGGACTAGCCGAGCGACAACGGCTAATATGTTTCATACCCAAGTGATTATTTAAAATGGTATGGATCGACTCGTGAGACACAGAAAGTTCAGCGGCTCTCTCAAACTGGAATGAGGATTTCTGAAAATACTCATTCCAGTTTAACTGATCACTATTTCCTTCACTTTTGCGATTTTAACTTCAGATGAAGACGTTGATGGCCTACCAGGGCGAGGCAAATCTTCCATCACATCTCGACCGCTTCAGAACGCTTTACACAACTCATAAGTACGTGTTTTTTAATAAAGTCGATTCACCGCAAGCCTTCTGGAACATTTTCAGTGACGACAAACAAGAAATTCCATTGGCGATGCAAAGTTTAAGACTAACCCTTTGTTTGTTGTTTTTGTCCATTATGACATTCGCAATACACACTAGATATGATCTAACTTAAACAGCACTGTTTTTAATCTAATTAACAGATGCAACTCAAACTCCGCGCCAAAATGGAAAACAGTTGTGGCAATGTAACAACAACAAAAATAATTGGAACTATAAACAAATCATCTATTGCCGATACTTTTTTTACAGAATGTATAAAGCAGATAAAAAAAAAAAACAAAGGAAAAGTGTAAAGTGCGATGTAGTGCGATGTGGCAGGGAAGTGTCACCTCACGGCTGCGCCAATATGGCCCAGTTCATCAAAAATGCCAGACAACTAGTGCCTGACGCTGGTTTTCAACATGACCTGCATGTCGATCCTTTAAAATCTCACCGTGAAAACTTGCGTGGAGTGAGCTCTGTGTCATCCCGTCTTGGTCAATCCCTGGCATGAACAGGCTTCTTCTGGGTAAGCTCACTCCATCGTAGACTTTGTGTCTGTCACCTCTGACCTAGACTAGAGTCAAGAGCAAATCCGTCTCAATTTAAAAAAAAACTGTTGCACTAATAGCTTACTCACGTCCGAATAATTCCGACCTAGTCCGGACTCCGGAGTATTAATTCACTGTAGCCCTTAAACTGTCAAACGTCAACATGAGCAAGTAGGGCGACGGACTTGGATAGGCCTTACCTTTTTTTGGACCACTGATGCACTGGTGGGACTTTTGGGACTAATGTGGTTTACAATAAGGGCTGATTTCACCAATGAAATTGAACGCGATCTGCGAGCTGTCAGTGTCATTATTTTATATGTCGTGGATGGAAGGCGCCACAGGACAGTGGACAGCGCCATCTAACAATTTGATTCATAAACGAATGATCATGGTGATCGGAAACGCAAGCGAGCCCTACCGCTTGGACACGATCGTCGGTGGAGGGGATGCAGTGAGGACTGGCGAAGAACGCGAGTGTTGCGACAGTCAACAGCATAGAGTATACAGTCAACAGAATACGGTCGAGCTTAGCGGTGGGTAATCTTTATTCCGGCAAGTGAATTGATTCACTTATTCCGACTCCGGGTCCGGTACCGGTTCACCTTATTTATTCCTTTGGCACCATTTGGCACCGGCACTCACTCGCTCATTTTGGTTCCCCGGTTTCGCAGAACATTTTATTCATTTGCTTCACTGGATCATTTGGCACATTTTGAATAATCGAACAGTTGGTTATTTTATTGATATTAAGATTTAAATTTCGTACGGCTTATTTATTTTTATTTTACTTCCTTCCCCGAAGTATTTTATTTAAATAAATAACAGTTTTTAACTAAAAACTGTTATTTATATAATTATTAATTAATTTATTAAAATCTTCCTTACAACTATCATTACAAGTGCATACTTAATACGATAGTATGGGCTGTTGAAGTTTGCAGAAGAATACAAACATTCTCTAAAAATAAATAAAATACATACATAATTTTGTTAATAAATAAGCGTGGTTTGTTTTTGAGCGACTCTACAATGACACAACAATCACGTTTTATGCGTGCCAGTCAATCCATATTTAACTCTAAGTCAATTGAAATAAGAACGCACCGTACTGTTATTGTGTCCCTACTAATGTCATAGTGCCAAGGTACTATAGCGATACGACGTGTTCCGAGTACTTCCGAGTGACTTGAGCGAGTGAACAGTGAACGCGCGCTCCGGAATCATTTGGTACCGCGGTGCCGGTAAGGATAGTGAGGAATAAATAAGGTTTACGTATCCGCGTTCGGAACCGGATTAGGCCCGGGACCCTTGCCCGAGGCGGACGTGTTTTCAATATATGGCGCGATTTGTTTGCCTGTGCATCTGTGTCGAAATTAAAATAATTTAAAACCGTGCAAAAGTGGTATACGTGCGTTCCTGATTCCCAGTCTGCGGTTGAGGAGACTACCTCGAGCTAGCTAACCTGGTGAGATCGTTCCTTATATTTGAGGCATTTGCCTTTCGAAGCTGTATATGTAAACTCTTAGGTACGCGCTGCCCCTAAACAGTTCTCTAACTGAAATCGCGCTACTTCTATGCCTTCACCATAACTCTTGTTATTTTAGAAATTATGTATTATAGCTCTACAAACCCTATGTCAATGAATCGGAAATTAAAATTGAAGCATTGTTTTAAAATGTTTTAAAAGTATTTTGTAGCAAAACGCTTACAAAAATTTGCTTCAGGTAGAGTTACCCGAGGGTGTCACCAAAAAAAAAAGATTTATCACAAATGGTCGGTCCCAGTGCTAAGTGTTAAGTGCTGCAAAAACATTTAGTGATCGAATGAGTTTTTTTGTTCCGTCTTGGTAGAAAGTGAATGTCGCGCCGCGACGAAGCCGCGCTGTACACTCAGCCTGCGCGTGCAGACCGCTCGCAATGTGTTGTGTTGGGTTCGATTCCCAACATGCTGTCCGGATTGAAGCGTAGACTTCTTCAGCTTTTATTTGAGTGAGGCAGGTAGCCATAATATATGGAAATCATAACTTGCAAGCAATGATAAAGTAATAGGAGAATAATGATAAGAAGATAAAAAGAGTATAATGAATTCCGGAAATTATCGAAGAGCGGATAAGTAATCTTTAATAGGTAGCACAGCAATTAGTTGACATATGACAGGCCTGCGTTGAATTGCAGACAAAATTGCCAAAATGATTTAATAAAACTGCAATCTCTTTTTCTACTGTCTGCTACCATCACTGGCTCAGCGTAAACAATGCCACAATACAAAAATGAATACCTTGTAACACAAGTAATAATATGTTATTTACCACCAACACCTAAGATATTGGAGTATGGATGTTTGTTACTCTTTCACGCAAGAGCTGCTGAGCGGATTTGGATGAAATTTGGCACACGGATGGTTTATGAACTGGATTAACACATAGAGTAATTTTTGTCCCGATGCTCCGACGGGATCGGGATTTGTGCGGGTGAAACCGCGGGTAGCAGCTGGTAAGGTATCATTTTTTTAAACTATGAAATCTTACGCATATTAGTAAGTTACTAAAAACGGTGCGTTACATGTGCGTTTTTTAAACTATTCTTTCAACAGTTTCGTTAGCCATAGCGATGATGTGTTATGATAATGAATGACTAGGCGCGAATTAAGGAACAGCTGATGCGAAGACAACAGGGAAGCACGTCGCCGAGTTATCAGCTGTAACAGTGATGTGAAGGAACTGCGTAAACAGGTGGATTATCTAACCGATTTTCGAAAAAATATAAGGCAATTAATAAGAATGATGGCCACTAAAAGACTTGAAGACAAACGAAAACACTTACTTGAATATTGTTAATTAAACATATGAAATAAGACTAAGTAAACGAATAAATAAGGAATAACTTATATATATAAGGAATAACGAATAAATGTCTAAACCGTCCACTGGATAAACGATGGTCTGCAGTTTTCGTCCTTCTTTGCCCGCGAAGACGAGTCGAACATTCGACGGGTCCGAAGCCCGACGCCGGTCGACGTCTGGATGACTTCGTCCTCTGGGCGTGTGCAGTGCTACGCGAAGTTTCTTCAACAAGGTATTGATGATTCCTGTTGGAACTGTCCTCGCTGAAGACCGCAACTGAAGAGCCTCGAGTTATTGTATTTTTTTTTTTTGCTTTTTTGAGACCGTTTCGTTTGAAATTAACACGACGAGATCCTTGAAGGACCAATGTTAGCGCGGGGAGCATCTAAAGAGTAGACTCCTGTATTTTAGGCAAGGGTTTAATGCCGTGCTTATAACAATAATAAAACCGTTCCTGAGAAACAGCTAATAATGAAACTAAAGTAAGAGGAGTATCGTCCGCCGCGATGAAGACAGAGGAAGTAAGTGTCGTTACCGTGCTGCGCCTCAGCCTGCCGATGACGTGCTAAACACTCTGCCTGCGCGTGCAGACCATGCGCAATGTGTTGAGTTGGGTTCGATTCCCGACAGTGCCCATTCTACTTTTGGATACTTCGAATAACAGCTGATCAAGACTTGAACGAGAGCTCAAGACATACAAAATTTCGACAAGAGCGCTTCAATTATTGGATGGACACGGTGGAAGATCAAGAACGAGATTTAAAAAAACCGGAAACGGTTACTAGCGAGACCACAGACGAAGACATTGAAAAGTTTGAAAACAGCAACATTTAGCACAGAAGAGCAGTGACATAGTAAACAGCCGAGAAACCAGTTGTACTCCGCTAGAAGATTCACCGATGAAGCTCGACCTGAATCAAAAATCAAATATCACCCGCCTCTCCACTATTCCAATGCTAATTTTAGGGTGCACTACTCGATTGGCTCTCACTCTCCTTCCTATCCTATGGGCACGTCCACTACCCTACCAATAAAGCGCCCCCCGGTCTATTCCTTGATATGCAATGGTGTTTGTAGCACCATGAAGCATGAGGCTTCAAGGGCTAGTGCAAATCTTGGGGTTCATTCGATTAATCGAGTCTGGTCAAACCACGCTGGGGTCGGTGCATTTCATTCATTCATTCATTTACGTATCCGCGTTCGGAACCGGCTCCTTTGGATCAGTACCTCCGGAGTTACCCACCTCTAGTCGAGCTTGGACAGTCTTGGCAAACGCTCAGTACCAACCAATGTACTCTGTGGTACCAACGCACGTGTCTGTTTCCGTTGCACGTGTTTATTTCGTTAGCCATTGTATTAAAGTTATTTTTTAAATTTGAATTATCTTTTCGTTGAAATGAAATGAAATGAAATGAAACTTATTTATTTGCCAGATTATGTACTTACATAACAACATGGTAGAATAATTTTAGTCTCACTATATTCGACTTAACAGTCGTGCAAATGTTTGAAGTACATGCATAAATACATTATAAAATTACATCACAGACGGTAGCCGTTAGTCATACACATCATAATTATTAAAAATTACAGTCTTGCTTTGTTATTATTAAATAGGCACATTACGTTATACAATATATTAAATTAGTCTGTTAGATTATACTATCTCGCAGTCAAATGATTGATTAGATTTATGAATAATGTCAATTTAATAGTTAGTTAGTAATAATAGTTATAATTTAAGCAAGTGTTCGTTATACATTATATCTGTTTTAAATTTAAATAATCATTAATTGAATAGAAACATCTGTCACAAAGCCAATTTTTTAAAGTTCTATTAAATTCTAAATTATTAAGTTTTCTTATTCTTTCCGGAAGTTTATTAAAAATTTTCACCGCCATGGTGTAGCAGTTTCTGTCACATAACTTTAATCTGCTTCGAGGTACTACCAAAGGTTTTTGCACTATCTTCCTTTTAAATTGGACCTTATCATCTTGCTCAAAAAGTGATAGGTGGTTTCTAACGAATTTACACATTTCAAAAACGTATAGGGATGGCAGTGTAAGTAAACGTTTATCAGTGAATATTGGTCGGCACGAATCAGTCCACTTCAGACTATAAATTGACCTTATGCATTTTTTCTGGGCTATAAAAGCTCTCTGGGCGTCTGTAGAGTTTCCCCATATGATAATCCCATACCTCAATATTGAACATACATGACTGTGGTATACCATTAATGCTGTTTCTCTATTAGTAATTTTTATAATTTTACGAAGTGCGTAAACGAATTTGTGAATCTTTTTACAAACAAGATCTACGTGAGATTTCCAGTTGCAATAATTATCAATTTTTACTCCTAAAAATTTTATTTCATTTACTTCTTCAATGATGTTATTATTATATTTAATTGGCAAGTCTATTGTGTCTTTATTATTTCTTTTGCTATTATATGGGAGGTATCTCATGAATTTAGTTTTACCGGTATTTATTTCTAAGTTATGTGAGACTAACCAGTCATGTATACCCTGCAGAGCTATGTTGGTGACGTTTATCGCCCGATCAATAGTAGCTTCTTTAGTTAAAACAGTGGTATCATCTGCGAATAGTAGAATGTACTGATCGGTTGATTCTGGCAATTCGTTTATATATGCTAAAAACATTATCGGGGCTAGCACAGTCCCTTGTGGTACGCCATAGTGATTCGTTAAGTATGGGGACCTATAGGTTACCTGAGTGTTAGTCTCTGGATGCATTTTTACAATCTCTGTGCATTGTTTTCGACCCCTTAAATAACTTTCAAACCAATTGTAGGCGGGGCCTCTTATCCCGTACTGTTCTAATTTATTTAATAATTTATCATGGCATACCATATCAAATGCTTTGGTCATGTCTAGGAATACAGCTATAGGAATTTCTTTTTTGTCTACTGAACTGAGAATTTCTTTTATTAATTTAAAACATGCCAATGTAGTGGATTTATTTTTTATAAAACCATTTTGCTGTTTACATAACTGGCGAAATGTGGGTGTGCTATAGGTACACCTCTGCCCAACCCTTCGGGGAAACAAGGCGTGATGTTATGTTATGTTATGTTTGCTGTTTACTTATAACTTCATTTTTTTCAAAAAAATTCATTAGCTTAGCACACATTACTTTCTCAAATATCTTGGAGAGAACCGGTACTAAAGTAATTGGTCTATAATTCCCCGCTTCCGTTTTCGAACTCTTTTTATGTAGTGGTTTTACGACCGAGAATTTTAGAGCATCAGGAAATATTCCGTTTTCCAAAGACATATTTATTAAATAGGTCAATGGCTTTAGTATAGCAGATATATTATTTTTTAATATTCGAGTTGTAATACCATCATCCCCTGCTGAATTCGTATTTCGTAACTCCATTGTTATTTTATAAACGTCAGCATTAACAACTGGTTCAAGATAGATAGAGTTTGCTAACCTTCTTCCTAATACTGGTTTGTTTTTTGGGTGCTCGATGGATTTTGGTATCGCGATGTTTATAAAGAAGTTGTTGAAATATGTTGCAATGTCATCGCCTTTTTCCAAGATGCATATACCATCAGAAATTTCCTTGATTTCAGTGGTTGCATTGTTTTGATTAAGTCGTTCGTTTACTATTTTCCATGTGGCTTTACACTTGTTTTTTGCTATTTCAATAGAATGTTTATTTTTACTCTTTTGAATATCAGCAACACATCTTCTTAATATATTACTATATGTAGTGTATTTTAACTTGTTTTGTCTGCTTTTGTTTTTATAATAATAGCTTTGTAGTTTTCGTTACAGTGCCCACTACAGTGCCGACACAAAAAATGTGTCGGATCGTGAAGAAGACCCGATGTTTCGCATCTCGGCCACCCCTGTTCCGACACATATCTAACATTGACACTGACTCGTTTGATCTGTGTTGAACGCGTTCAGTTTCATCGGTGAAATCGGCACTAAAACGAGCAAACTAAGACCAAGTTTTGTTATTTTCAAGATTTCCGTCAAGCTGGAATTGCAAAATGAGCAACATCCATACCAACTTTGCTGAAAGGCAGGTCAGGTATTTCATGAGACAACAAAGGTTGTTTAGGATTTGATGGCCTGTACTTTTCACAAGCTTTACATTTTGACACAAACTCTTCTATGTCTCTTGACATTCCTGGCCAATACAACACTTTTCTGGCACGTTTTTTACATTTTACAATTCCAGAATGCCCTGCATGTACTATTGAGATCATCTCTTTTCTTGTATGTTTAGGAATGAGTATTTTATTTTCATAAAATATGAGTTGGTCTTTCACTACTAAATAATCTTTTAATTTATACAACTTTTTCAGTTCAATACCTTGTATATTTTTATCATTTTTAGGCCACTCTGAATTATACCATAAAATTATTTGTTGAAGATTGGCATCTTTTGCTGTCTCTTGCTTTAATTCCAGTAACTTATTATTTGAAACTTGCAAATCAGTTTCTAAACCATATACTACTTCTGAATTTATACTATGAACTAACTCTCTTAGCACTGGGTCTAACTGAGCATTACTTGTGTCATAGTGCCTTGACAAATAATCTGCTATATACATTTTTGAACCTGGTACATACTTTATTTCAAAATTATATTTTAACAGTTTGAGTACCATGCGTTGCAATCGAGCAGAAATTTTATTAATGTCCTTATTTATTATTGTTACAAGAGGTTTGTGATCACTTTCTACAATAATATGACGCCCATAAATAAATTGATGGTACTTATCCATGGCACAACAGATAGTAAACAACTCTTTCTCTATGGGAGCCCATCTCTGTTGACACTCAGTATAACATCTTGAGTAGAAAGACAATGGCTTTCCTTCTTGCAATAAGCATGCTCCCATGCCACTTTTAGAACTGTCAGTTTGTAACATTATATTTCCATTTTTTTTTAAGACTGCTAAAGTGGGTGCAGAACCAATTCTCCTTTTTATTTCCTCAAAAGATTTAACTTGAGCTGTGCCCCAGTCCCATACAACTTATTTTTTCAATAATTCTCTAAGAGGTTCAGTAGTTTTTGAATATTGTGGTATAAATTTACTTTAATAGTTGCACATTCCTAAAAACTTCTGCAATTCCTTTACACTTCTGGGTTGCTTTAACTCCTCTATAGCTTTCACATGTTCAGGATCTGGTTTTATACCAGATTTTGACAACATTAATCCCACATACTTTACAGTCTCACATCTATATTGTATTTTATTTTCATTAAATTTTACATTGTGTTTTTTTGCTCTATCTATTACCTGACTTAAAATTTGATCATGTTCTACTAAACTGTCCCCAGCCACAATTAAATCATCAAAATACACATGGACTCCCTGTATGTCACTAAAAATGGCAGTATTTATTCTTTGCATTACCTCAGGTGCTGAAGAAATACCAAATGGCATCCTCCTGAAGCGATACCTACCAAAAGGCGTTCCAAATGTGCACAGTTTATCTTTATCATCCAACATGACTTGAAAAAACCCATCTTTCATATCTAATACTGTGAAAATCTGCTTACCTGCAAGAGAATTATAAATTTCTTCAGGAGATGGTATTTGATAGTTCTCTCTAAGGATGCACTTGTTTAACTCTTTTGGGTCTAAACAAAGTCGAAGAGACTTATTTGGCTTCTCAACTATCACAAGATTATTACACCATGCTGTTGGTCCCTCTACCTTTTCTATAATACCCCTACTTTCATAGCTTTCTAAAGTATTTTTTAACCTATCTTTGATTGCCTGTGGAACTCTCCGAATCGGTTTGACAACAGGTAGCACTGACTCCTTTAATTTTATACTATAAGACCCTATATTACCTAGGCCTGAAAATACCTCTATATTTGCTTTCACAAAATTATGTTTTTCATTAGTTACAACACTATCCAATCTTTTCAACAAGTTTAATTCTACACAGGCTGGCAATCCTATTACCGGCTGAATTGGTAAATCAACTATGCAAAATTTTAATTTTACAGATTTGCCTTTGACTATGCAGTTTAATTTTACAGTACCTACAGTTTTAATTTCTTGGTTATTATAAACTACCAACACAATTGAATTACTTATCAAACAATTGGCGTTATTCTTAATTTTATCATATAACTTCAATGACAAAGTATTACAGTCAGCCCCTGTGTCTAACTTGAACCTAATGTTATTTCCATTGATGTTTACTATTTCATTCCATTGAAGATTTTCATTAACGTTACTTACTGAATCCACCACAAAATCTGAGCAATCACTATCACTCTCTTCCTTTTGAACCGAGTCTATCTTTTTTCCTTTTTCGTTGTTCTTAGATGCTTCACTTTTTATTGACCTCGTACGACACACAGCAGCAAAATGGTTGTAATTATTACAGTTCCCACACTTTTTTCCATATGCTGGACAATTTCTAGCTGGATGTCTTTTGCCGCAGTAAGTACAGGCAATCATCTTGGACCTCACTCCTTGTCCTATCTCTTTTTTCTTGATTACATCTACTTCTTGCTTTATCTGCATTGTCATTTCTAGAGCCCTTGATCTTCCTGCCTCTGCTGCACGGCATTGGCTGATGACCTGGTCTAGTCCAATATCGGCCTCCCTTAACAATCTCTCCTGCACTCCCTTATCTCTAATTCCAATGACGATCATGTCTCTCACAAGCCTGTCTTCTTGATCTCTGAAGTCGCATTGTTTAGCTTGAACCTTTAGCTTCGTGATGAATCTGTCTACTTGCTCACCCTCCTCCTGTTTTAATTTGAAGAATTTGAAACTATTTGTAATGATATTTTTCCTCGGCTCCACGTAGGCATCAAACTGTTTTATTAAATTTTCTAAGGTTTTAACCTCAATCGGTTTCATGTGCGAATTATACACATCAACTGCGTCGTCTCCCGCGACATTCAGAAAAACAGCTATTTTTCTTTCTTCCTTGGCGCCTGACAGTCCCACTGCTTCCAGGTACAGCTGGAACTGCTGTTTAAATCTGAGCCAGTTTGCCCCATCACCCGACATAACCAACCCAGTTGGCGGCTTTATTCCCTCCATTTCGTTAACTAATGACTTGCACTTCCACAAAGGATTCTTCCACTAAGGTTTCTTTCTTTCTTTAGTTTAAGTTTAGGTTTACACCTGACACCATGTTGTAAGCAGATCTTCACAATAATAGATATGAAAGATGGGTTTTTTCAAGTCATGTTGGATGATAAAGATAAACTGTGCACTTTTGGAACGCCTTTTGGTAGGTATCGCTTCAGGAGGATGCCATTTGGTATTTCTTCAGCACCTGAGGTAATGCAAAGAATAAATACTGCCATTTTTAGTGACATACAAGGAGTCCATGTGTATTTTGATGATTTAATTGTGGCTGGGGACAGTTTAGTAGAACATGATCAAATTTTAAGTCAGGTAATAGATAGAGCAAAAAAACACAATGTAAAATTTAATGAAAATAAAATACAATATAGATGTGAGACTGTAAAGTATGTGGGATTAATATTGTCAAAATCTGGTATAAAACCAGATCCTGAACATGTGAAAGCTATAGAGGAGTTAAAGCAACCCAGAAGTGTAAAGGAATTGCAGAAGTTTTTAGGAATGTGCAACTATTAAAGTAAATTTATACCACAATATTCAAAAACTACTGAACCTCTTAGAGAATTATTGAAAAAAGAAGTTGTATGGGACTGGGGCACAGCTCAAGTTAAATCTTTTGAGGAAATAAAAAGGAGAATTGGTTCTGCACCCACTTTAGCAGTCTTAAAAAAAAATGGAAATATAATGTTACAAACTGACAGTTCTAAAAGTGGCATGGGAGCATGCTTATTGCAAGAAGGAAAGCCATTGTCTTTCTACTCAAGATGTTATACTGAGTGTCAACAGAGATGGGCTCCCATAGAGAAAGAGTTGTTTGCTATCTGTTGTGCCATGGATAAGTACCATCAATTTATTTATGGGCGTCATATTATTGTAGAAAGTGATCACAAACCTCTTGTAACAATAATAAATAAGGACATTAATAAAATTTCTGCTCGATTGCAACGCATGGTACTCAAACTGTTAAAATATAATTTTGAAATAAAGTATGTACCAGGTTCAAAAATGTATATAGCAGATTATTTGTCAAGGCACTATGACACAAGTAATGCTCAGTTAGACCCAGTGCTAAGAGAGTTAGTTCATAGTATAAATTCAGAAGTAGTATATGGTTTAGAAACTGATTTGCAAGTTTCAAATAATAAGTTACTGGAATTAAAGCAAGAGACAGCAAAAGATGCCAATCTTCAACAAATAATTTTATGGTATAATTCAGAGTGGCCTAAAAATGATAAAAATATACAAGGTATTGAACTGAAAAAGTTGTATAAATTAAAAGATTATTTAGTAGTGAAAGACCAACTCATATTTTATGAAAATAAAATACTCATTCCTAAACATACAAGAAAAGAGATGATCTCAATAGTACATGCAGGGCATTCTGGAATTGTAAAATGTAAAAAACGTGCCAGAAAAGTGTTGTATTGGCCAGGAATGTCAAGAGACATAGAAGAGTTTGTGTCAAAATGTAAAGCTTGTGAAAAGTACAGGCCATCAAATCCTAAACAACCTTTGTTGTCTCATGAAATACCTGACCTGCCTTTCAGCAAAGTTGGTATGGATGTTGCTCATTTTGCAGGAAGAGACTATTTAGTTCTAGTGGACTATTATTCAAAATGGATAGAAGTGAAGTCTTTAAGGAACAAAACAGCTGGATATATAATTAAAAAGTTACTGTCAATTTTTTGTACTCAGGGTGTTCCTAGGTATATAGTAAGTGACAATATGCCATTTGGTAGTTTTGAATTTGTACAGTTTTCTCTAAAATTCGATATTGAGTTGATAAAGTCCAGCCCCCGATACCCTCAATCGAACGGGTTATCAGAAAAAGCAGTGGGTATAGTCAAGGGCATGTTAAAAAAATGTTTAGAGGATCATTCTGATTTTGAAGTTGCCTTATTGCATTACAGAACAACCCCAGTAGCAGGGTTGGAGTATAGTCCATCTGAATTGTTGATGAGTAGGTTGTTAAGAACAAATTTACCTTGTACACAAGAACTATTAAAACCTAAAGTACCACTAAATGTTAGAGAGCAATTAATGTTAAACAAAGAAAAATCTATGACCATATATAATAAAACTGCAAAAGATAAGAAATCCTTTACTTTGGGGGACAATGTAATAATACAAAATGCACCAAATAAAGAATGGTGTGTAGGGAAAGTTATCGGTGAAGGTGATGGTCCTAGATCTTTCATTGTAAAAAATGAAAAAGGTAATTTAGTTAAGAGAAATGAAAGACATATTAGGCCAAGTAAAAATAAGTTTATTGTTAGACATGACAGTGAACTGGATAATTTGTTTGAGAGTCAATCAGAGGATATTGGGCAGGGACATCAAAATAACGAATCTTATAGTATTAATGACAATGTAACAGATACTGATAACACAGAAGCTATTCCTGAGAGGAGAGTGAGACCAGGTAGAGTCACTAAAATGCCATTGTATTTAAGAGATTATGAGTTAAGTTAAACGCTAGACTATGTAAACTGGTTATCTTTACGGGGGATGTTTGATATGATTATTAGATCTGTATGTCGACATACAGATCTAATAATCATATCAAACAATAGGTTACTATTATTTCGGAACGGATCATACAAAATTAAAGTAACTCGAGTTTATTACCGTGAATAAAGTTTATTGCCGTAATTAAAGAGGATTTCTTGTCAAAAAAAAAAAACAATGAAACAATTTACTATTTTATCGTGTTCACAATAAAAACCAAATGGAACTTTCTCTTTAAACATCCTAAAAGATGCTGTTATTGAGTTATCGTTTGTGGACCTATTGATTGAAAACTTAAATGCATTTGAATGTTCTAAAATAAACTTCAAATTAAACATACCTTTAGAAAGAATGAAAGACAACAAGAAAGAAAGAAAAATATTTTATATTGAACACGCACAGAAAATACAAACAATAAATAAAAAATCAAAAGGAGAATTTAAAACATACACACACACACTTAAATGTAAACCCTACGTCAGTATATGAACTCGTTGTACAGTAAGGCATTGTCCTCACTGCCAGACGACAAATCTATAGTAATAGGTAACAACCGTCGTTCATTTTACATTAAAATATGAATTATAATGTAAAATGAACGACGGTTAAAGTGTGCTGAACTTATTTAAAAGGTCAATCTGATCTGGTCGATCTGCACTATGTTAAAACGGTTTCATTTCAATGTTTTTTTTTTTTTTAATGGGATCACGTAGCTACTAAAAAATAAATGTGGAAAACGTCAATGAATGATATTCATTCGTTTATTTTTGACCGACTTCAAAAAGGTAGCTTGATTCGGCGGTTTTTTAAATGTATGTTACGCGGTATCTCTGGCAATTGATGATCGATTTCGATTATTTTATCTTTTAAATTAAATAACATCACGCCTGTAATCCCAGACGGTTTAGGCAGAGGTGTACCTATAGTACACCCATATTTCGCCAGTTATGCTTAAGTCCCGTGTAATAGGGGACGAACCTATTGTTATCAACCGGTCCCGACTCCGGGTTGTTACTGAGAATTTCTAGATACAATAACACTTTGCCCGACCTGGGAATCGAACCCAGGACCTCATGCTCAGCAGTAGATCTTGCGACCACTAGAGTTGAGCAGCAGAGGCAGAGCATTTTTATCTTTTAATGGATAGTATATACCTTAGGCAGAAGGAGGCTGCAGAAAGGGAGAGAGAGATCTCGACTCTCGACCCGGCCCGCAGCAGACGCACCGGGCGTCGGAGGAAACCCACCCAGTTGTCCAGGGCGGAAAACGCCCTCTTCCGGCCCCCCTAAATGGGACCAGGGGCGACCGTCGCCCCCCGGACCCCTTCTCGGGTCCGGGGGGCGACGGTCGCCCCTGGTCGGCGGTTGGCGCGCGTAGTGTTCCTCGCGCGCCGACCACAGACGTTGCGGGGGGAGTACACCTCACCGAGACGGGGCCCGGGCCGGCACCGGGGTTGCGGAAGAATTATGTGTTCCCGCGACCCCAGCGTAGGTGAGTGATGGAACACCGGGTTGGTTTTTAGTCGGTAAGAGTTCGAACCCCCCCCCCCCCCCCCCCCCCCCCCCCGGGACATCCATAAGATTTTCCAACCCGAAACCAAAAAAATAGTCTTGATAAGGTTATAATAACTTCCTGTAACTGTTATTTACTTAGCAAGTAGTATAATCCGTCAATCTGTCAGAAAATTCCGTCAAATTACTGATGCAGAGACCGCGTGGTCTATTTTAGTTACTTTCATAGTTTCATGTCTTACGGTATTTTGTTTTGGGGACGGGCTGCAGACATCGATCCTATTTTTATTCTGCAGAAAAGAGCCATCAGAGCCATATATAATCTCCGTAGGCGCGATTCTCTGATGGAACTTATGTTAGAATCAGAGCAGGTGGCTTTCTGTAGTGTAAGCCTACCCGCATATGAAGAAGGCAAAATTATGTATGTGTGTTTATATGTGTTTGCTGAACTTTACACTGCATATTACGCGCACAGAAGGCTGTATAAGACGGTATGGAACTAGGTAAAACACTGAATGTTTTACCGCATTCACCGCGCAGGTCACTACCTTTCGAGACTTATCGATTGGTCAAACAATTTGAAATAAAAAAGTTGGGAAGTGGCAACGACTTTCTTTGATAAAAGACTTTAAAAAGTCTTTAAAAATGGAAAATAATAAAAGGTGACCTAAACAAAAATCTACCGGTCGATTTTCACGAATCATCAGCGATAGAGTTTTAAGATTTTGAAGGTGTATCAATTACCTTTTTAATGATTATTAATGACGACTTTTTCATCATTAATCATCTTCTACAAAACCTATCGAATTTGCTCCAGTTTTTCTTCTACAATATTTTTGAGTCCGTCGGCCTGCCCACGTTTCCTTGCCTGCCTCGATCTAGGTGAACGATAAGTAACGTAGATCGTTTTCCAGGCTAAGCCTTATCGTCAATCGGCCTCCTTTGTCGATTTAACCAACAGAGGCCCTAGTGTGAGTTTCTTTTTACCATTTCGACTTTACGCATCGACCGCGTTCGGCGCTCCGATTGGCCCTTCACCATTCGATCGTTGCGCTCCGATTGCCAGGCCGATTGGGGCGCTTTTATAGAGATGATGAAGTGTCTGATGTTATAGGATGGTCCTGAATTAGAGATCACTCGAAAATTTCATGGACAACTTATTGTTTGCAATTTGTGTCTCCATTTAAAAACTATACACCTTCGAATCAACCTTCAAGCTCTTAGAAAATTATTAATACTTAAAAATGCCCAAATACCTAAATACAACTAACTCCTTTCATTTACCTTCAAAAAGCTGCAGACATTCTGTAATAGGTACGTTTTATTGAAATCGGTATAAGCGATATTATTTGTATTAGGTAAGTACGTTTTAATTGAAGTCGCTATATTCATATTTACGGTGGTCCCATACCGCATGTACCTAAATAAAAACATACGTCGCATGACTCAAGTTATTTGTTCAGCACGAGAGCATGAAAAAACGTTATCGATTCCAGCTTTTAAAGTCCACTTGGTGATTCGTCTGGATTTGATATTTGGAAGTGGTTTCGATTAGTATGTACTTAAAACTAAGAAGTATTCAGAGATTTGGTGTGGATATTCCATTCTTCTATCTCTTGTACACGTAGGTACTTTATTAAGTAAAACGAATGCCATGGTTATGCCTGGTTATGCCTGTCCAGTGTCGCCATTCTGCACGCATTGCGACACTGCAATGTTAAGGGCTAAGTCCCTGTAGACGGGCATAAGAGACTAAAAATATTTAATAAATTCTATACTTACAAAAAAAACTAACTAAGTAAATCTACAAATAAAAACATTTTCACACACACACACACATATGCATCCATAACTAAACATGCACACATACCTACATAGGCACGCACACACATGTACGTACATATCGAGAGCTGCTAAATTAATTATTACTTTCTTACATTGAAAAGCTACCACCTATGAGGCTTACAAGAGCTAAAGCGCTTTCACTGTCAGACTGCATGGAAAAGAAAGAGAAGCGCGGTGAAACAACGCTGCTAATTGATTGCGAAAAATATATCTATTGTCAATTTACAAAAAATCTATTACGTTAATAGGTATTAGCTATGTTGCTTGTAAAATATTCTAGTAAAATCAAAATGATGATATGTACATTTGTATGGTTTTTAATCGTTAAAATAATGTTTTAGATGTATCTTCGTGTTTTTTTCTATCGTATCAAGTTAGTTGTATTATGTTTTTAACACACTATTTAACTAGCATATATCATGAAGAATATCATGTTTTTTTTCTGATTTCGTTTACTGCATTGGATCATAAACTTTTAGGCATTATAAAACTTGCGTTTAGTTCCTGTAGTCCTGAAACAGCTCCGAAACAACTTTTTTTTTTTAGGTATTGTTTTGCATTTGTATACTAGCGACCCGCTTCTTCTGTTTCGCACGATTGCAATGACGACCTGCTATTTCTTAGTTTTAGTTAATATTAAACTGTAAGTTTATAAGGAAATCTTGATATTTTGTCAAGTCGTATAAACCATGCGAAGCATGGGCGGGTCGCTAGTACATGATAAAACTTTCTTGCCTACCTTGTTATTGTGGTGGTTGCGACGGCTTTTCATTAGGGATCTTACAATCGCAGCCCAGTTAGAGTCCAGGATTGTGGTCGACTGACAGCAATAACCATAATATTGCTGCCATCGCGGGTAAGAACCTAGATGAGGCTGGCACAAGAGCGTGGAGATTGGCATAAGAAAAGAGCGGCCTTATGCGCAGCGTCGTGGGATCAGTGATCTCCTTTAGTGAAAATGTCATGTCACAGAAAGAGGCAACGGAAAGGGAGTGAGAGATTTCGAGTTCTCTCTCGAGCCGAAGCAGGCACCCCGGGCGTCGGCAGACGGCAGATAATGCCCTCTTCCGGCCCTCCCTAAGCCGCCCCCTATCATATAAAACGTCGCGCGGGGGGTGTCCAACGCGACTGGTGCCAGCCCGCGGAGGCCGGCTGGCACCAGTCCGGGCTGCGATCCTGAACACGAAAAGAAAGGCCTACGCCCATCCGCTGCTGAGCGTAGGCCTTTCTTGCCATCATCATTGTCCATAGCCCGTCTTCACCCACTGGTAAAGGCGGGCGGTGGGCAATGATGATGGCAATAGGCTCCCTTTCTACTACACCTATCCAAACTTCCGCTCACCCCTTCCTACAATTCAGGCGTGATGTTATGTCATCGAGTTCAAACACAAACAAAAATAAACCTTGAATTTAGGACCCGCATTCTTTAACGATGCTCAAGCATGAATGTCGATTTATAAAGAGATTTGTGTGAACATTAAGTTTTGTTTTGATTTGGGGTTCATGCTTAAGCGTCGTTCTAAAACACCTTCTAAGAAACAAATAAATGGAGAACTAACGTATTATTGAAATCGTAGAACTGCCTTACCTTTGGTACCCCCCTTTAACCCAAATATAACTTCATACCTTCATTTACGATATCACAAGCACGTATTACGTCTGTTTTCAGTGCAGTTGGTGTAAAGATAAGATATACCAACGCTGCGCTTGTTTCGGAATTTTTTCTCGGAGTAGACAGTTAAAAAAATCAACCTCATAATTTAAATACTTATTATTGTTTCTGTGATGGGCCGGAGCACCATCTTGCTGCAGAATTATACGGGTTTGCTCTTCTGCTGAACTTTGTACACATGGACTTACACAACCATATTTCTTATAATTCCGCACAAAACGTTTCGGATTTTAGCCGGCTTGATTCCAGAGTGTGGCAATCGAATTTTCGAAAATATATGCTATGCAGATAGATTTGTTTCTTTGTTAAATTAAAGGGATGTTTCCTTTGATTAAAATTTGCTATATCCATTAGTTAACTGTATATATTTACCGCATTATAAGTACTGCAAACCTTTTAAAATCCGCATCGACCTTGAGTACTATCGCACTGTCAAGGGCAAGACTTTACAAAACGTAACAAGCAATTATTACTTTATTTAATTCATGGCCTTCCTAGATTGTAGGGTAAAGCTAGGGTTGCCAACCGTCCGGGTTTCCCCGGATTTGTCCTAGTTTAGAGGGCGTCCGGGGAGCGTTTCTCTGATTAATAAAACCATTTGTAAAAAACTGTAATAAGATTCTGTTTTGTTAAGTACCTTTAAAAAGATGATAAGAGATGACTGAATGTACTTTTAAGATCTGAAAATAAATAAAAAGCGGCCAAGTGCGAGTTGGACTCGCCCATGAAGGGTTCCGTTTTTTCCATGAAGAGTTGGTTGAATGAAAGGTAAATTGCGGTTTACGATTTATGACATATTAAAAAAAACTACCCGTACTTCTTCCGTTAGATACTGAAGTTGCCGTTCATTCTGACTGTTTTAACTGGATTAGTTAGAATTTCAGTTTAGCTGGCTGACCCTTCGATCAACTCGAATAGCACATCGCAAAAACACATCGCTCATGTGGCCGCGAATGCATATACATAACTTGATAATACACCTTAACCCGCAAACATAAAGTTTATTATCGTTTGCGAAGTAAACGTATTTTCAAAGTAAGAACCAAAAATATTTATGGAATAATAAAACATAATTTCTGTGCTACGCGGTCCAAAAAGCTTATATAATCTACAGACACTTTCCACTTTATAATTGGAATAAGTTTGTGCTGTTCACCGAACAGATAAAAGAGGTGGTGCTGTTGATCTTTAAATAAAAACTTTCTTAGTGTATTTATACACACTCTAGAACTCGTTAACGTCTGTGATTGACAGCAGTACCTACTGCATGAAGAAAATCTTTGTCGCAAACATTTTCTTTATATAAAAGCATGCTCAAAGAATAGCAGACTGCCAATCGAGAACAAAAATACCCTTCTTTTACGAAGTTATTATGCAAACCATCTTAAACACGCTTGGCGCTCACGTAAGGCTATAAATAACCAAGGTCTTTCGTCTATAGACTAAAGGTTCCAAGTTATATCCTGTGTGGGTGTACCTGGCCCATTAATCAGGCTATCAACAAAGAACCATCTATTCGTGGTTCGTGTAGCCTAGCCTTTATTTACCTTTGGCCTTTTTTAATGTTAACTACTTAGTTACTACAAATCTACAGAACAACACCTACACTACATCGGGGCGGATCTAGGTTTTCGCTGAAGGGAGGGCAAAGGTTTATTTCTGGGAGGAAGGGAGAGTGAGGGGAGAATTTATATACGGGCAACTGCACCCGTTGCCCCCCTGTAACCGCTGGCAGATTGCATATGTGTTGTTATTTCGTATTTTGTTGCAGTAGTCAAGAAAATACAAGGGAACTTTGTCTTGGTATTCGAAAATAATGTCTATCAAAATTAACTCACAACTAGCTTCATCTTTCTGAATGACCGACTCCTTCACAATTCATAAGTGCCTGTAATTGGTTTGTTTGAAATAAACGCTTTGAGTTTGAGTTTTGGGTTTGATTTATTCGATTCCAACCTCCAAGAATGATTGCAGGAATGATGTTAAGAATGATTCATCATCCTGCCCTCGTCCCATGTTACGTGAGCGTTCAAAAGCGGTCGAGATGTGATGGATGATTTGCCTCGCTCTGGTAGGCCATCAACGTCTTCAACTGAAGATAACATCACATAAGTGAAGGAAATAGTGACTGGAAGTCCTCATTCAAGTTTGATAGAGATAGCCGCTGAACTTTCCGTGTCTCACGATTCGATCCGTACTATTTTAAATGATCACTTGGGTATGAAACATGTTCCGGCTCCGCTAGTCCCAAAAGACCTGAATTTTCTCCAAAAACTCAATCGCATAAGAGTCGCTGAGGACAAGCTAGAACCAGTCAATTCCGACCCAACATTCATAAAACGCACTGGTGACGAGACGTGGGTTAACGAGTTTGACATGCACACTAGTCAACAAGCTTCAAAGTGGCGCCTTCCAAATGAACCGACACCGAAAAAATCACGCCAAAGTCGATCAAAAGTCAAAGTCATGCTGACTGTTTTCTTTGACTATCGCAGTGTTGTGCACTCGGAATTCTTGCCAAAAGGCCAAACGGTAAATAAAGAATATTATTTGAGCGTTATGCGGCGTTTAAGAGAGCAAATTCGACGAAAAAGGCCAGATTTGTGGAAAGAAAGTTCTTGGTTTTTGCATCACGATAATGCAAGGCGCACAAGGCCATCATTGTGAACAAATTTTTGATCAAAAACTCAACAAATACCATCGGACAACCTTATTTACTAGATATGTCTCCAGCCGGCTTCTTTCTTTTTCCTAGACTCAAATTACTATTTCGTGGCACCCGTTTTCATTCGACAGTTCTCGCCGCAAATTCTCTAAACTATAGGAGAATTTGCGGCGAGAACATAAATAGATTTCGGAAAAAGCGTTTAAAAAATGTTTTGATGATTGGATTTTTCGTTGGCGTAAGTATATTGTTTCTGAAGGAGCATACTTTGAAGGCGATAAAATAAATTTGGATGAATAACTAAAATTTAGTGTATTTTTTATCTTTTCCCGGTACTTTCTTGACAGAGCAACTAACAGCCTCTTTCCGCTCTACATGTCCAGGTCCCGGAGAGAGCTACACAGACTACGTGGCGACGCGGTGGTACCGCGCGCCTGAACTCCTGGTCGGCGACACCATGTACAGTACGCCTGTCGACGTCTGGGCTATAGGTATGTAGCTAGACTGTGATTAGCAGGATGAGGAGACCGTTGCCCCCAAGCTTCTTCCATAATCAGACTACCAGACTTACGGTAAGCCGCACGTCTGAGTAACTAAACCAGCATATGTAAGCTGGCCTCTTATTTTTATTGAATACCTTTCTGCGCTGGGCCAGCCTAAGGTCAAAGCGTTACTAATAACTGTACAGTACCCGGCTGATGTCGAGTTTAGGAAAAAAATAACGACTGTAGAGTGTACTCAACCAAGAAATTCTATGTAAAACTTGGTGGTTGCATTGGTGCCCAGCGCCTGGCACAATTCACACATTCACTAGTCACTATTCGGTCTTATTATAATTTCATCAGGCGCTTCGTCTTTTCAGGTTGTGTGTTTGCCGAGCTCCTGTCAGGCGAAGCGTTATGGCCGGGCAAGAGTGACCTCGACCAGCTATACCTTATACGGAAGACCCTCGGGGATCTCCTGCCTAGGCACATGACAATATTCTCACAGAATACCTTCTTTCAGGTTGGTTGGAAATGGGAATTAGTCGATTCATTATTTTGAAAGACCCGTCGGTCAACAGTCGGTCGATAGTTGGCAGACTCATAGATAGCTTAGACCAAAACGCCGGTTGATATTTTTACCACCCTACCTTTAGTTAGATGCAGCGCAGAGCACGTGGTGGAGCATATTCTTTTATTAGCCGACCAGCTTTTGTTCGCGGCTTCGCCCGCATGGGTCCTGGGTAATATCCCACAGCACAGATAATTTAATACTACCTACCCACGGGAATGTCCTACCGGGATTAAAATTACCCTCAGTGTTAAACAAGGTTATAAACTATACAAGTATGTGTGCCAAATTTCATCCAAATCCGTTGTGCCGTTTTTGCGCCAATCCGGGACATACATCGAGGCAAAATAAAAATATATGTTTAAAAGCATTTTCTGTCATTTCTTTTTCGTTATTGCGTTTATTTTATAAGATAAACATATAACGTTGCTACAGTGTAATATGTAGTTTTAAGAGGATTCCATGATACATTGTTTTCATATAACTCCATTGGTTTACTCGGCGCACATATTTCAGCTTTCTGGCTGAAAGCTGAAATATGGCGTCGACTTATACTTAGACTTATTTACACAAAACATTAATGAATTATTATAATACACCTAAACCTTCCCTATGATGACCGTATGAAAATCCGTTCGATAGTTTTTGAGTTCATCACGTTCGGGACCTTGTTTTATAATAATATGTAGTGACGTACCTAGTGATCGTGATCCCACCAAACCAAAAACTATTCACATTATTTCACAATTATTTTATATCTAAAAGCCACCGATTAAAAACTTTTTAACTACGGCAATAAAGATCACTGTGATGGTAAATCAGGGGTAATATAACTGAAAGGGCTGTACCCAGTATTTATAAAATAAATATATAGATACACAATTTATTAAGTTCACACTAAAGAAATAGCACAAGGAAGCACAACTAAATGACAACAAATTACATGAATGTATAAAGAAAATACAAACTAAGTACAAAACATAATATTAGTAATTTTCGGAATGCAGCAGTCAAAATTGTCAGGACGAAGCGCTGCAGTTTGAAAATGAATGAAGTGTTAAAGCAATACTTTCAGGGCATGGCGCTGCCGGAGCCGAACACGGTAGAACCTCTCGAGAAGAAAATTCCGCAGCGGTACTCCTCCAACGAGCTGGTGTTAGATTTTATGAATGTGAGTATTCGTAATTTTAATATAACATTGACAGACCACACCTTGTTTCGAATTTTCATCGATTCTTACTTAGAGTGCACAGTTTCCGATTAAAATGGATGTGTGACATCCGGACTGGCGGACATGACGAATTATAAGGGCTACGTTTTTGACATTTTGGCTACGGAACCCTAAAAAAGTAATATACCAGTTTAGAGGTATAAGAAACAGGGTGTCAAGTTCCTTCGACCAGACGGGTGCCGTGTCTGGTGGGCAACTTCCCGACTATTGATGTTGGGACGTTGTATGTGATATGCTAGCTGAGTTGTAAACTCCGCTTGCGCGATGCAGGATTTTGCGTGACGTCAATATGATGCGTAGTTCGCATGTGGCGGTGTCACACCACACCAGCAGCCTATTTGCCTAACACATTTTCATAAACGATTACGACTAATATGTTTGATTTTGACATTCCAACAACATTCATTGCGTTATTTACATTGCTGAGCAGAATTATTTCTCGAACTTATGAAGCAATGGATTAGCAATCTGTTTCAAAACGATTCAGATTCCGATTGATGGTGTATTACACAATTAGGGTACAGCATTGTGAACAAGGTACAGTAAGTTGCAGCACACCTCTCTGCATTACGCTTTTGAAACAAAACCTCTTCAGCCTTCTTCAGGTGGAAGTTGAGGCACTTTAAGCTATTAAGATATCATAGCTATTAGACAGCGCCTAAGCTTCCCAGTTTCAAAAGTCAATCGAAAGTTTTAAGAAGCATTTAATTATAAATATGCCGTCTCCATTCCAGAAATGCCTAGACAAAGACCCTATGATGAGGTGGACGTGTGAACAGCTGCTGAGGCACCCTATCTTCGAGAACTTCCTCTTCACAGTACCACATTCGGATCATGAGGAGTATGAAAAGGCCAGAAGAGCACAGGTATAATTGTTTAAATACTTTATCAAGTCAATATTCTGGCGCTACAGGTATTCGTTACATCTGACGTCCTTCAACATTTTAAGCTGCGGCCAGTAAGCAAACATCTTGACTGATCTTGACGCGGTGTACGGCAAGACATTATCCCTAGTTCGTTTAAAAGTCCATTAGCCCCGTTAACCACAAAACATAATTCTGCAGAAAGAATTCACGGATCGTTCCAAACCGCCCGAAGCCGTTACTCAAGAACTGCTCGTCGATGCTAGCTCTACGTCCGGTTCAAAGAAGAGCAAAAAGAAAAATTGATCGCTTCCTACGAGATAGTGCGATATATTAACGCTCGAGCAGTGTGCAGCCGTGAGATGAACTCGAAAGTACGATCGTAAAATCATTCAAAATAAACTGTACAACGATCTTTTGGCGCCTGAATGACATTGGGGGGCGTTGTTGGTGAACATTAGTGAAAATGTCACAAAAGTTGTATGGCAAAAAGATTGCAGCGCTAGTTCCGATTTTGGCCAAACGCCGAAAGATCCAACTATAGTTTTGTTTCGTTTCTTAATCAAGTTTGAAAGTTAGTTACTAGTTGTAAAGAGTAATATAGCGTGTATTGCAAAAAACTAATAAATTGGGTAATTATTATTACATTGCATGCAGGAATGAGTAACCTTTTTTAAGTAGGCCGGTATTTTTACGTTTCCGTAGTGAATTGTACTCAGTGATTAGTTTAAAGAATTGGTTTAGTATTACTTATTGTTGTCATGTGCATAAAAGCACCGGAATCTACGTGCCTATGTTGAGGTCGAGCCGATCGAGGGCAAAGCAGCGATGAAACCATTGGTATTAGTAGGGACCGATTTTGACTTTCAGTCTTCTTGAATGAAACCTACAAAATTGACAATTTCACCTACAGATCTATAATGCTATTCTGTAACCATCTCACCGTGAAAACTTAGGTGAAGTGCCAATAATGATAGGGATTGACGAAGACGGGATGACACTGACAGCTTACACCACGAAAGTTTTCATGGCGAGATTTTTACAGAATCGACTTGCTGATTTGATTTGTCCCAACTACGTACCGTGTGTCGCTGTTACGATCCTCAAAACCGACTGACTTCGACGGCCATCGCCAGCGCGATTACTATTTGAAACTAAATGGTCTAATCGTTTTGTATGAGCACACATCTAGTCAGACCAGTCTGACGCAGAATATTTGTCTGCTCAGATTCTCGATAGTATTCTTTGGCTAAGATTCAGAATTTCCGATTGTTCTTTCCAATAATGATACCTAATAAAACTATTATTTCATTGCAGGTGCAGTCATCCCCGCTGCTGCCCCAACTGATAGTGACAGACCGAAACCAGCCAACAAAGAACAAGAAGTCAGACCTCGACTCCAGGAGTCATCTACCGACTATCTGACCAGCGCCGCGCGTGCGCTTACTTCCCTCTTTGTGATTAAATGATTCTTGATATCCAGACCGCCTTTTATTTGAGATCTATTCTGCAAATTTTTTGCCGTGAAAACTTAGAGGTGGATTTACGATAGCGGGAGACCAAACTATGACCCACTTGCTGGAGTGCCCCGAATGTCGATGTCTCCATACACCTGCACAATACAATACTTTATAGTCCTCTTCACCGTATCCGGTGACAGCGACTCGAGACTAATTTTCATTCCTTTCGTGAGCTCTCCGATGACTTGCAAAACCAAATCTGCACAGAACCCACTACTTAGTCTGTGACCTTCACTTTCAGAGGCACAATGCCAGTATTTTTATTTGTGATACCTCCACCGTCATTAACTAGTGTTTTTGCCTTTGTTTATGTTACAGACGTTGTTAAGTGCATCTTACTTGCACAAGACCTGCCACCCTAGTGTGAGTTTCTTTCCATCTCGATTTTACGCATCGACCGCGTTCGTAGCTCCGATTGTCCCTTCACCATTCGGAAGTTGCGCTCCCATTGCCAAGTGCCAATCGGAGCGCCAAACGCGTTCGATGCGTAAAGTCGAGATGGAAAGAAACTCAATTTAGGGCCTCTGTTCCACCGCCGGCGATTTACGAGAAGCTAGTAGAGCTAGCAACTAAAAGCAAGTTAGCGAGCAACGAGCGTCGAGCAGCGAGTGCGCAACGGCGACGAGATTATTCGCTGGTATGCGTATGTGCACCAAGCGTGAGTCTCAGTGTTCTTCCTGCCAAGCGAGCGAGTGCTCATGTCGCTGCGTCTCTCTGTGTTCTGCCCGCCAAGAGAGCGAGTCCTCACTTTGACAGCTCTTGTTGCTGCGTCTCTCTGTGTTCTGCCCGCCAAGAGAGCGAGTCCTCACTTTGACAGCTCTTGTCGCTGCGTTTCTCTGTGTTCTGCCCGCCAAGAGAGCGAGTCCTCACTACAACAGCTCTTGTCGCTGCGTCTCTCTGTGTTCTGCCCGCCAAGAGAGCGAGTCCTCACTTTGACAGCTCTTGTCGCTGTGTCTCTCTGTGTTCTGCCCGCCAAGAGAGCGAGTCCTCACTTTGCCAGCTCTTCTCGCTGCTTCTCTCTGTGTTCTGCCCGCCAAGAGGGCGAGTCCTCACTTTGACAGTTCTTGTCGCTGCTTCTCTCTGTGTTCTGCCCGCCAAGAGAGCGAGTCCTCACTTTGACAGCTCTTGTCGCTGCGTTTCTCTGTGTTCTGCCCGCCAAGAGAGCGAGTCCTCACTACGACAGCTCTTGTCGCTGCTTCTCTCTGTGTTCTGCCCGTCAAGAGAGCGAGTCCTCACTTTGACAGCTCTTGTCGCTGTGTCTCTCTGTGTTCTGCCCGCCAAGAGAGCGAGTCCTCACTTTGATAGCTCTTGTCGCTGCAACCAAGTATTATCTAAACTAACTATTAAAAATATGTCATTATTACTATTCTTTGTCATTTTGTCTATTCTATCTGTCATTTTATCTATTCTGTCATTATGTCTATTCGTCCGTCGACAAATCCTGGTTGTGCTACATATACTGGTTCAAGGTGGTGTGGGAAAAGAGATCCCGGAGGAACCTTTTGCCTGTAGTGGAACAGTGCAGGCTAATAAAAATAATAAACAAAGTATCCAGGATGGACCAATACTTATTTAAACATTATTTTATGAAAATAAAAGCTAATAATCATCTTCCTTGTGATAGCCGAAACATAAATCAGACAGCGCTCATAATAAAACATCAAAAATATTAATTTATCATTGTTTTATTCTAAATTCATTAATGTAACTAGTTACAAAACTGTGTGCTATGCACCTTACATTAAAAACAGGTGTTTTGATCTTCTTAAATTTAATTTTTCATATGTACAAGGAAATGTGAGTGGTGCCATCACTCAGACAGATTGAAGTGTTTTAATGCCTGAAAGAAATAAGTAAAAAATGAAATTACTTGTAATTTAACTACCTGCTAGTCTAATAACCACTGCAAAGACCTGCATTATCTACTAATACAAAGTCTTTCGTTTTTTGTCTAAAAGGTTACTCAAAGTGGATTAATAGTAAGTTCTGTTTAACATACATGTATGCTGGAATTAAGGAAAGGATGCAAGATTTTACTGAAAAACAAGAGGTACAGTACAAAAACAAACTCTTAGCAGATGGGGATAGTTATATATGAGAAACACTAGATTTTAAACTTTGGTTTTAACTATAATTTATTTAGAAAACATACATACTAACATTAGGGGCACACGCAGTCATAAACTACTCATAAACTATCGTTATCATGCCAAACAACTATGACGTCGATAGATCCGAAATTACTTTCGTAATCGGCAGTTTATTCCTATCCTCCTCGGACACCAATGAGTCGATTTGTTGCAGTTTGTACCAGCCGTAGTGGGCACTTACGAGGGCAGGCACCATTACAATAACGAGAATGTTTTTTTTAAAGAACTGGCCCACCTTCATTTTGTCAAATGTAGAAGTTCTATAATACTTTCCTTTTTGGTTAGGATATTTGTAATGATGCCTTTTTGTCTTTTTCTCGATTGGTATAACGAACGATGTTTGTTTGCAAAGGTGTTTTGGGCGCAGAATTCTTCAGTGCATCAACGAGTATTTTATTTGGCCGGTTAATGTAAATAAATCAACCGTCAAAGTCAAACGCTCAGCTGATTGACAGCATTGAGGAACGTTCCACGTTCAGTTTCGTGTCGGATTACAAAGTGGTTTACCAAATTTCATAAATTTAATTGAAACAATAGTTTCAATAAGTCAGTACAAACCACACTGGTAAAAATACTTACCTCAAAATACGAACAAAAACGCAACCTTATAGCTTAATAACATTATATCAAATACAAACTTTCGATTCGAATGTTTCTCATGCGATTAATACTAGGTTAGTCTAGGTTTCGAATGTATCTCATGCGTTTCGTTACAGTCACTAAAAGAACAAATAATGTCATTAGTTATTTTCGCAACGACTCGACATTGTATAATGTGAATGCGTCACTTTATTGTGACTTTAATTTGTACATTAAAACAATACTGTTGAAAATTTTCCAAGTATTTTCAGTAACTGAAAATGTAAACTTGCTGGTTTTCTAACTGCGACGTGTGCGTTAACGCAAATTAAACGCAAAGTATGTTGTTTGTTGCAATTTTAAAACGTTTTATGACCGGCCTATCACAATTGCGGAAAATGTAGCGTAAGCCAATCACATACCCATACAAATAAACTCTATTATGACACATGAAGCAATTTGACGTGTGTTAAGAAAAACATGCCTCAAAAACATGGTGGCAGCTCAGTGAAGAGGGTGAACCGCTCGACTAGTCATTAAAATAACAGAGGCTTATTTAGCAGGAGTGTTTGATACAATTTGTAAGTACATCTCCGACTCCGGTTTAACATAAATCTCGAGGAGAAATAGTGATATCAACATAAAATTTTAGGTAAACACCGTTTAATAAGCTTCATACAAAACCGAGGATGACGTCTGAAGAAACCCAAATATCTGAAGAACTGAAGGGATGTTACGAGAATCTTATTGTAATTGACATTGGCGCAAACTTGACGAACAAGAAATACGGCCGTGATCTCGATTCTGTCTTGCAAAGGGCAAAAGATGCAGGTTGGTTAGAAAAAGAAATAAAAAAACATATGTGTGATTGCGTGTGTACAATGATTGGTGTTACATTGCCGACACTAGCGTTAAATGTAATTTATTCATTTAGAATGATTGCACATTGAATACCTCGCGAGTACTGGGTTATTGTCATGCTACATATTTTTTTTGTGCTTGGAATGTTATTTTTTATGTGTGCACTGAAATATGATATTGTTGGTGAAGAAAGCAGTTTTTACTGCGGACAAGTTTTCTAGTAATAAAGATAATATAAACATTTTACCTAACATGTGGTTTATGAAGTTAATTTCATAGGAAATGTTGTTTTTAAATATAAGTGATGACTAATACACAGGCCATTGTCTTTTTTACCTAGTTGATGGTATGCCAACAATAATTATAGAATTCTATAAAACTAGATAAATACAAAGTCATGTTAACCAAATTTTGAAGATTAATTTAATTTGTCAAAAAAAAAACATTAAAATTTTGTCAAATCATATACATTTATACCCAAGATGTAACTGCGAGCACAGAATGCATGTATTGTGTTACTTCAAAGACAACAAAGACTAAAATAATCTCTGTCTAATTATTGATAAGATTTTAGCAGTGTGCTTGTTATTCTTATAATTATTTTTGTGTCTACAATCTGTTCCAAAACTTTTGATGAAAGTGTAAACAAACCTGTTCAGGTTAAATTCTCAGACAAACACTCACTAAAGGGAATTAAAGGATACAGTAAACATTATTAGTACCACATTCATCTAATTTAGAAAAAATATTGTTTGAAAAGCATTATTAAATATAGTAATTGAAAAATCATTGATAAAACTTCAGGATAGAAATGGGAGAAAAAATTGAGATTATTTTTAGTAAAATAATGTCAATTCTCATATGTTAAAACTTCTTTAAGAGCTGCCTATCCATCTTCACTCTCATACACACGCTCTTACGTAATAATAGCTATAAAACAAATTTGCCTACAGATATTTTGAAGACACAGATATCTTGTGGTGTAGAGATATTTAGGTTTCCGCAGAAAAAAAAACATTGAGAAACAAATTCAGTAAAGATGTCTGAAAATCAGCTTTTTTGCGCAATTTTATCTAAACTTTGGCCGTTCATAATGTATTCATACATTGAAAAAGTTAAGAAAACATTGTTATAGAAACCTTTCACATGTAAAACCGTATGCAATATAAGCTTAAAAGAATAAAGAATATGTATAATAAAATACTGAAATATTTGATGACATTTTCATCAAATAGTTTTGGGACAGAGTATACTGTTTTGGGTGGTTCCTGTTTCGCATAAGGCGGGAGGAAACGCCCGGGTGTCACCATTGTGTGGATAGCCCGGAGGACACGGTGGTGGTCTGCCCAGCTTGGGTGGAGCACCGCCGTGTCGTCCCTGGTCCAGGCCATGGTACGGAGCGAGAGGAAATGGAAAGCCGCCACCTCCTTCTGCGAAGCAGTAATGCTCGCGAAGGAGGAGGTGGGGCGCGTGAGGGAGAGAGCCTTGTGCCCTCACGCCCCTAGTCGCCGCAGGAGTCCCCTGCAGATTCCCGGCTACCGTAGGCGCGGGCTTGCGGACGGCGAGCAACAGGTAGCTCGCCGTCCGGTAAGGACCAGGCCCGGGTCGATGGCACGTCGTATTCCTCCGCGCCTCAAAGAGATGTCAGCACACACAGACGGGGTCCGATAGGGCCGTTGCCTCAGGGCTGCGGGATGTTCGAAAGAGACACCGTGGCCCTGGCACATGCAACTGAAGGAACATGGGTGGGTTTTAGTAAATAAAAGTCTGACACGAAGAGCGGGAGAAGTAATTTGATGATTTCCCACCCAAAAAAATTACACTGATGCATATGCATGAACCTATATTCTGTAGTTATTATTTTATATAGTAATAGCTTAGTTTTGTCTTGGTACCCATATATATTTACATGTATAATATGTACAGGTGTCCAAAAGATCATGGTTACGGGCACTTCGGTGCGAAACAGCAAGGAAGCCCTACGACTGACCCGCCTCTATCCCAGCACAATTTACTCAACAGCCGGTGAGTCTATCTCAGATTGTTATTTTGATGTGTGTACATCATACACGCGCGGGCGACGAAGACGACCGAAGAAGAAGACTTTGAAGATTGAAGTTTTTTTTGGTGTGTTTGTGGATTTCTAGTGGATTTGTGAATTTGCGGCGGGCCGAGGGTGATGCGTGTTTTGTGTTTTTATGTATAGGGCTGATTTTATCATAATCAGATATGTTGAAAAATAATAAAATTTGCCGTTGACAAACTATAAAAGAAAAAAGTTTTTTTCAAGTAAAATTAACAAATCAATGAAAAACCACCACTAAATTTGTTTGAGAAGAAATATTTAAAATCTTGAAGTATGTTTCAACTTCAACCATTGTAGAATATATAGTGTTCATTTGTTACTTTTTATTTAAGACTCATCGAAATATGATACACAAATGATTGATCATCTAGGATCTAGAATTATTTATCTAAAAATTAAATGTATAAAAATACTTTTTAATTTGTAAACAAATAATTTAGTATTTAATTCAAATCAAAACAGCATTTTATATTGACACTCAATTTGTCTTTCTATTCAATAAAAACAAGACAGTTAGGTACTATCACCACTAATAAATTTTATTATCCTAATGATTATTTATAAACATTCTATTCATTAATTTCTATGCCAGTATGTTTATTCATGCTATAAATAAATGAATAGCATTTGCATTTTAAAGAATGTGATGATACTTGCAAAAATCTTACTGTACAGATTATGTGATTATTCAAATATAAAATGAAGTTCTTCATAAGGCTAATTGCCCCACTTTTACAGAGGTATAATTAAAATTTTGTAACTCTCTCTTTGTTATAAATTCATGTACATAATCTTAACAACTGTATGTAGGTAAAGATAATAAGTAGTTACGAATTGCAAGTTATTTAAACACCTTTTCCGACTAGAATGTTTGTCTTAGTTTTTCCAATGAGATGCTTCCGGAAGGCCAAATTATATCAGCCTGTTCAGATGCGTCTGAAAATATCTAAAATATCCAGTGATTTCCGCAATTCCAAATTTCTAAGTTAGAACAGTTATCAGAAATTCAGACGTGAATTCATGTTTTTTTTTTTTAAACCAGTTTTATTTTCGTGGACTTCACCATAATCCTCAACTTTAAGAACTTCATGAAAATAAATTTTGAAAACGCCAAAAAACAGTCAAGAAATAGTCATAAATAGTCACCAAGATTTAAAAAAAATGTCGCATTATAGTCACCAAGATTTAAAAATAGTCGATTCTGAAGTTATAGATAAGTTCGTGAGGCTAGTGGGGTGACAGGGAAATACTCATTGAATTCTTATTGTTGTCTGCTGGAGATTTGGACCCCTTAATCTCTGAAGCATTACGAGATTACTGTCTTAAATCCATTCTTCCATCATAACCACGGAATAGATAAAAACAAGTGGAAGTGCCCGTCAGTTAACCCGCGTGTGTCACAATTATGCGGAAAAATATGTAAATGAATAACAACTTTCGTCAGTGGTAATCAATTTTGTACGAACAACAAATAAGCTTTTCGTGCTCGGTTGTTGGCAATGGGCGCGAGCCTATTGCCAACAACCGAGCACAAATCTAGACTCCGGACTGCTACTGAGAATTTCCACATAGAAAAACCCAATAACACGTTGCCCGACCTGGGAAACGAACCTCCAGGACCAGGACCTCATGCTCAACAGTATCTACTGCCAGTCAAATGAATTTGTTGTTCATACAAAATTATTTCTTATTACAACGGACGCAGGTTGTTATTATTTTACATATTTTCCGCATAATTGTGACACGCGCGTGATAGCTGCGTGGGCACTTCCACTTGTTTTTCCTATTCCTTGATCATAACCATCATCTGCCAAGCCATTCCTAAATATTTTGAGGTCGGCTTCCAGTGTAACCGGATGCATCTGAATACCAGTATTTACCGCCTCTGCCTCCACAACCCAGTTACTCTTACTGGGTGATACTATACCCACTGGTTAAATCCATACTTTCATACTAATATTATAAATGGGACTTTACGGATGAACGGATAAGTATGAAGTTTGGTACCCAGGTAGAACATGTCTTGGTTTAGGACATGCGAAGTGGCAAGCAAGAGCTGGTATTATACATTCTAAAGTAACTTTGCCTGTTTGATACCTTTTACACCTCAACCACTGCACCAATTGTTATGAAATTTGACAGATGGGTAGCCTTAGACGTTGAGACACATAGGCCACTTTTCAACTTATTATATCATGGACAATGGTAAGCGGTGAAATACAACAATGAATTAAACCGTTCATCAATTGGTCTATAGGTGTTCACCCCCACGATGCGAAGTCAATGATAGAAGAGGACATGTGGGGTGACTTGCACGAGATCGCAGCTGCGCCGGAGTGCGTGGCGGTGGGCGAGTGCGGCCTCAACTACAGCAAGGACTTCTCGGAGCCGCACGTGCAGCGCGACGTGTTCAAACGACAGGTCAGTCTTACACAAGTCAATGAATATGAATCTCCACATGAGCAGGTTTTCCTAACTTCAGCTACCTGGGTGGTGCTGTTCCAAAACTATTAACTCATCTTATCGCAGTCCACTGCTGGACATAGGCCTCTCCCACACTCTGTCCCAGCCACTTTCTTAATGTCATCGATTCTAGATGGATTTGCTAATTCTATGGGTACAATGCCAGTCTTATCGATGACAGCGATATCTTCCGGACAACCTTAAGATGTGCTGGAGACGATCGAATAAAAGTCGTCCATATTCATGTTGTTTATAAGCTTTGCGTCCAACATTCTAAACACCCAGTACCTGCCTAAATGAGGTACATCCGTAGACGCTTAATACCAATCATCTGAATTGCTCCAGAACTACATACGACGTCTACCCGCATACGTCGTTCGTCCAATCGTTTCAATAGGAACACTTACTGCATTCAATACAGATGAATCAGCTTTGAATGAGATGCGCTGCAACGTTCCCAGTCAATAGAAATAGCGTTGTGTTTATTATTAAATAAAAAAATGCTTTACATTCATTGCTTCTATTCTTTGATTCACATACTCGATGATTGTATATTGACTAGAATCCATATTATTATTGATATTAAGGCGAAAGTAGCTCTGTTTGTCTGTTACCTGCTCACGCCTTAATGGCTAAACGTATTTCGATGGCACACAGGTACCTGCACCTGGATTACGTCATAGGATACTTTTTATCCCTATAGTGCGTTCGTACGACCGACTTCTACGCGGACGAATCCGCGGGCAAAAGCACAAACAGGGCAAAAACTTCAGAAACGCAGCCCCCCCTGAGATTGTCCGTAACAACAAGGCGTTGCTGGCCTTCCTTTAGCAGCTAAGGTGGAACGAATGATCGATTTTCCCATTAGTACCCAAAATAAACGCTTGGACGTGGAGTGGCGGACACTAGCCCGTTAAACTGTACATTCACAAATTCCTTGATTAGCGCATCTTTACATAGTATAAGTAATATCTAATGTTCTTTCTCCCGCCGCGATATTTTTACGTCCCTGCGAACGTCGTCTAATCAAAAAACGAAGCGATAGCGCGGGGAGGTGACGTGGTGCGATGGGGTGGGTCGGGAGGAGAAGACATTTCACGCGAAGGAGTCGCGGGCTGAAACTAGTCTTCCATAAATATCTTAGTGGCTTAGGCTGTATCTACTACAGAGCACGGAATCGCCGCACCAGCAGCATCTGGAGACTGCAGACCAATAAAATTCCTGTCACCGGAAGTGCGTAAAACGCATTCAAAGCCGTAGTGCGAGTAAATGGTGACTCGCATGGGTTTTATGCAAAGCGTTGACAATGTAGCCCCTTTTTTTTTTTTTTGGGTGGGAAATCATCAAATGACTTCTCCCGCTCTGGAGCGGGAGGGCGTGTCAGACTTTTACTGACTAAAACCCACCCGTGTTCCTTCAGTTGCCTGTGCCAGGGCCACGGTTTTCTCTGTGGAATAACCCGCGACCCGCGCGGCCGGGAATCTGCAGGCGACTCCCGACGCCCAGGCGTCTCCTGCGTCGGCTAGTGGGGGCTTGAGGGCGCAATGCTCTCTCCCTCACCCGCTCCGCCTCCTCCTTCGCGAGCATTACTGCTTCGCAGAAGGAGGTGACGGCTTTCCATTCCCTCTCGCTCCGTACCATGGCCTGGACCAGGGCCGGACGCGAGAGATCGCCGCCGCCAATCGCCTCCGCGAGGACACTGCGGTGCTCCGCCCAAGCTGGGCAGACCTCCACCGTATGCTCCACCGTGTCCTCCGGGCGATCCACACAATGGTGACACCCGGGCGTTTCCTCCCGCCTTATGCGAAACAGGAACCTCCCGAAACAACCGAGTCCGGTGAGGACCTGTGTCAGGCGGAAGGTGAGGACGCCGTGGCGCCTCTCCAACCACTCCTCAAAGAGGGGACTTACCGCCGCTATTGTGGCGTGCCCAAACAATGCAGCCCCTGAAGTGCGCGCAAAATAAGTCTGTGCGAGTGTTTGAACTTCAAGACTATCCCTGCGAGCAATTCAAATTACTTTCGCCAAAATGTTGGCGATTATTTACTTCGGAAAACTCGGAACACAGCACACTCTCTTGACATCTGATATGAACGTCGAGATGTCAGCAAACGATTATTTCGGCCGCGCGCAGACCTAGTTTGCGCGCACTTTACCAGCGGCCGCCGAAGCGACTCCGTGCTCTGTAGCCTGTACCTTGTCTGTCATTCACGGAACGGTATCCTCCATGTAATTTGCCCTGGCATCTCGCCAAGCTCAACTCCAGTGAAACATTCAAGTCTTTACAGGTTTCTATTTACAGTTTGAACTATATTTGGTCACGTCTCATTGCTTTGTTTACCAAATGAATTTGCGTCAGAGAGATTGTGTTTAGTGAAACTGAAATCGTTGTGGATCAAGAAACTGGTTATTGCTAATCGATTCAGCATCGGCTCATGTAAAATTAATCGATGTTTTTTTCAAAAGAATATGAGGGAAGACGTTTCTCTGTTTTAAAACATGATTAGAGAGTAAGACACATCATACAAGAAAATAAGACAGATTGTTAAGTAAATAAACAAAAATATATTTATGAGACACGACGATTGACAGTACGCGCCATGGACATTTGAGCCTTTTTGTGTTCATTTTTTCGGAAGTAATTAATAAAGTAAAACAACAAAAAAATTGTCACCAAAATAAAGTAAATCCCAGAAATCTCAAAAAAAACGGTGTCCGATATAAAAAGACGCGTCGAATGTACAACCTCCTTTTTAAAGTCGGTATTAACTGAGAAAATATACGATCTGCAGCTAACCTCACAAATGCAAAGATCCGTGGTGCATGTAGAAAAGATAATTAATAACTAGACTCGACTAGACAACGCCAGGGCCAAAGTCTAGAAAACGTGGCTAGTCACAGAGAATTTACAATTAAATACCCTAATAGCGGTATGCTGTACTAGAAATCGAGCTGCAGCCGTTATTACGATGAATAAACCACTGACCGATTGCGTAAAAATGCGTGTCTATTACACCTCAATTTATAACTACAAAGAAAGATTGGACATTTTTGTTGGTATCATAATTTAGAACAGTAATATGATATGCCTGTATGAGTCAATTATAAAGTTAAGCGTTTAAAGTTAACAGACGTTACAATGTCAAAACATCTTTAACAAAGCAGACTTTAACCGTATGCAATGTTTATACAAAATAGTGGTTACTTATTTGACGTCTATAATCCGCCATTTTGGATTTATATAAACAATTTTTATGTTACCATCGTGCGACCTAGATGAGTCGATAGACACCTAATGTACCTTTTAAAATCCATTTATGAAAGAGTCCTTCGAGGGTAAAAATAATTCCACAAACAATGGTACATAGAAACGCATGAAAAACATAACCCAGTCTTTGATGTCACGCAGTCGAGTAATAAAACCTTATTGTACAGTGGCGCTGACACGTGCTCGTGCGAGAATCCCCGCAGCAAACAAGAACATAGTGTTTGAGTCGGTAGAAGTCCAACATAATTGGTCCTTCAGTATCCTAAAATTAGGGAGTATCCATGAGAACAACCCCAACACAAAAGCTGGACCGAAAAGAGTCAAATTCACTTTCTAATCTATACATATTATTAAATGAAAGCCGCTTGCTGTGTCTGACTCAATACTGTGTGACCGTGTGGTTTTCCAAGTCAACACAACGGATTTTCATGCCGTTTTCACCATAATTAAGACTATAGGTTCTCAACGTGGGCGATAAGGCCCCCTTGCGTTGAGATGGGATCTTACGAATATGTAATTTACAAGTTTAAATATAATCCTCACAATAGCTGTTTCAGCCTCACAACAGATAGTGTGTCAAAAATAACCCCCCTAGTTTCGAAAAAAAAAACTCAAATTTAGAAGAGAAAAACAAAAATTATTCCTGAAGGTTTGTGTGTGAAATACATTTTAAAACTTTCATACCGGATGCCATTTTATACCGTCTTGAAAAAAAAAAGATAAAATAAAATTGGCGAAAGGAGTACAAGCTTAAGGCATTTTTTTTTAATTTCGATATTTTTTAATCGGTTTACTATTTTACAAAATTACTGTTTTTATTGTTCGAGTATGAAAAGTTTACTTTAAACTGTCTGTATTAATAGCTAGACCAATTTCTGAAAAAGTTAAAAAAAACTGTTTAAAAAAAACTGGCTTCTACTCCGTTCACCTTATTTATATACCCTATATTTTTCAAGACGGAAAAAAAAAAAAATCCGGTATAGTAAAGAAATCATGATGTTCTGCTAAATCGTAAACACCGTGCGAGGCCGCATGTAGCTATAATTTACTTTTATCAAACTATACCAATTTTCCAGATTACTTGATCTGACAACGCAACTGATACTTGCGTGTTTGTCTCAACCAGTAAAGCCGTTGATGTGTAAATGACAAGAAACAGCGATCATCTCATGCGCTTGCGTTGAAAACAGGACGCATTACCCAGAGCATAGAATTACCACCTTTTAATTAATGTTAAATGATCACCGCTCGTTCACAATTGCACGCAAATTTTCATTTCAACACGACTGGCGAATATTTCGTTACTGCCATTGATCCGCTCGGATTAAATTAGTTCAGTGCATGCGCCCACGCTTTGCTCTGTTACAGTGTAGGAATGTTGCAGTAGTGTCATATTGAGCTGTTGTTGAAAAGTTATTCTTTAACCATTCTGTCATACATAATTCTTTGAAAGTAGTTTCGGCTAGTCGAAAAGCCTGAAATTGACAACCAGTCCTACTAAAGCGTATCGTGTTAACCAGTAAGTGGGTTGTGGAGTTCGAATAAGCAGTAGCTCCATATAAAACACTGGTATGACTAAGCTGACCCAAAAAAAAAACTAGGCAGATAAGAATTTTCCAGCCATAGTCAGGCAAGTCTTAATTTATCGAGTGTTTCCCGTAACATCATTCGCATACACATCAATTCTCTGACCCACCTATTTTTCTATAACGCAGTATAGAAAAATCTTCTCTCGGTTCATCCTAATCCGATGTTTCTATCTTCATTCGACTTGGAGGTTCGAATGTGAGGACAATGTGGGTCATTGTATTTTTTTTTCTTTCAGTTGTTTTAATCATGTTCTGGCTGTTTGAGTACTTTATGCGGCCTACCCAAATGTTCTTTCTTTTGTATTGTTCGTCGAATCGTTGAGCTCCTTAGTTCTGAGTTGAGCTGCAACATGATTGACAAATGCGTGCACTGACTGGACAGGTCCAATAAAATCAGTGTGGTTCTTTCCTCAAAAGACCATTTCAGACACCAATCTACAGGATCCTCATATGATCTGACCAAGTTTATTCTCGGATTTTTACACTTTGACATACTATACAATGACATGAAAATTTACTTTGTAAAGTATTATAATATTAATTAATGTGAATGTGAAGGCAGTGTGGATTTTTTATATCTCAGTCTATTTTTAATTTTTAAAATTAGTTTTAATCATGGTCTGGCAGTTTGAGTAATTTATGCGGCCTACCCAAATGTCCTTTCTTTGGTAATGTTCGTCGAATCGATGAGCAACATAAGTGTTGTGTTGAGCTGCATGATTACTGACAAATGCGTGCACTGACTGGACAGGTCCACTCATTCTGTGTGGTTCTTTCCTAAAAAGACCATTTCAGACATCAATCTACATGGTCTTCACATGACCTGGTCAAGATTATGTCTGGACTTTAAAAGAGACTGTGACCTCTGAGTTTGTTTCGGCCTTTCTTCTCAGAGTAGTCAGATAGGAAACGCCGATCTCATCTAGTTTTTAAAATATGTTTGACGTGTAAAAGTGTTTTTAAAAACCTACTTACAGAAATAAAATAATTTATCATTGGCTGCGCGTTGTCTGTAAGTCATAGAACTGATCTTCTAAATTCTGTTTCTCTCATTTCTGTGCATTTTTACCGAGTATGTCGGTGACAAAACATGGCACCGGCCGCCACTGCGTACAACGGGGGCGGGACAGCAGCGAGGGTGGAACGAAGGACGAGCTGTCGATAGCAGGGGACCTGCACAGCAGTAACTCAAAAAGGAAGGACCAAGAGGCGCGCGTTCTCACGTCCAATATACGAACCAAACCTATTATTACAGTCAGCTATTTTATTTTATAACACCTCTGGGAATCCCCGACATTTGGTCCTTCGAGCCGGATCCCGGGGAGTATGTCGGAGACAAAAACGTGGCACCGGCCGCCACTGCGACAGCGAGAGCTGGACAGCAGCTAGCGGAGAACGGGGGACGAGGTGCCGATACCCGGGAACCTGCACAGCAGTAACTCGAAAAGGTCGGCCTGAGAGGCGCGCGTTGTTACGTCCAATATACGAACCAAACCTATTATTACAGTCCGCTGTTTTATTTAATAACACCTCTGGGAAGCCCCAAAATAGTCAATAAGGTGGTAATTGAACCAACCGCCCAGAATGCACCGGACATACATTCAAATATCGCTAATCAAAGTATAAGCATAATCAGCCTATAACGTTCCCACTGCTAGAAAACAGTGTTGACCCAAAGTTAATCAGATTAACTTAAAATTAATGATTAAAAATCATAATCAAAAAATTTGATTATGATTAATTTATCATAATCAAATTTAAAATGATTAAGATTATTAATCATAATCTTTAATCGTTAATTTGATTATTTCATTAACTACTTATTTATTTATTTATTTAATTTATTTAATTTATTGGAAGAGCAACACCAACAGCTTATGCAATACATAAATATGCTACTTCAAAGCTTCTCACTCTCCCACTCTCTCTTCTTTTATAGCACTAAACTACTATTAAGTATATGTTTAACACTATCTGGCTGACAGACGCTCGCTCGCAATCGGTGGGCGATATTTTTTTCAGATTTTGCAACTTTTTGTGATATTTTATATATCTTTGTTTCATTCAGTGATTATCTCAAAAACAAACATGAATTGTGATGATGACTCTAATAGTAGTGGTGTTTTGATGGATGTACTAGTTTATAATCAAGTTAATCAATTAATGATTAGTGATTAATGATTAACGTCAATAATCATGAATATGATTACTTTTTTAATCATGATTATTCTAATCATGATTAAAGTAATCTGATTAAAATTAATCAAATTAATTAATTGATTAAAAAATTAATTGATGAATGCCAACACTGCTAGAAAACAGGCCTACTCTCTGTGAGAAGGACTACCACTCGTATATTCTATTTTAACGTATCCGACCTTGCTAAACATTCGACCTTGATGTTGACCTTACAAATAAAAAACACGAACATTTATCTTCTTGTTCGTTGGCACTGTTCTAATTCGAGTGCCTGGTCCCATTTTGCAACGCTCAAGTTCTGAGTCACGCATGCAGTCATGACCTGTTTTAGATCGTTAAAGCGTTTTTATCGTATGTTCCTGTTAATTTGAGGAATATTAAGGTTTCACACTGGAATTGGAGTATTACCTATTATATCATCCTTCTGACCTTATAAAAATTTTGTTTGTGGCCGAGTCAGCTTATCTTCTCCTTCCATACATCTTATTATCTTCCATTAGCTGTCATGTCGGTAGTCACCCCTTCTAACCATACAATCTGTCACAAAATCCATTCATTCGTTTCTGTAGTATTTTATCTTATCCCCCAATTATATGGGTCAGCACAATGGGTCTTACAACTCTGTCGAGAAGACCTCAAGGCGTGTCTCGGAAGACCCTTGATAATCGTCTATTCATAATCGTCTAATAAAGGAAATTATGAGGTCTTGGGTCTCGGTCGTGAGTCGCGGTGATACGTCACGAATACATCATTCTTGGAAAATTCCGTTTGCTAGATTGGTTAAGCTTATTTTGTGAGCAGTCTTTGAACGCGTTATCTCTGGTTTTTTACCTGAAGTGTCAACATTTGTCAAACGAAGGTAGAATATAAAACGGTTAAACGTTCCTTGTGGACTGCCTCAAGGAAGCCTCAAGGTATGCCTTATATTTGACAGTTGGTTCCTCAACACAATCTCACCTCGACTGAGGAAACTGTTTGAGATGATGAGTAAAATTGCAACTTTGTATATCAAACCACCTGAGTGTTGTCGTCAGTTGAGTCAAGTCGAAGAAAGCATTAGTATTTGACTTTGTGTATGGGTATTCAACACAACTGACGACATGCGTGTTGATTGATTTCTAATTTGAATATAGTATAGCGGCACCCCACCTCTATACTATTTTCAAATTCAAAATATTTAATTTGAAATAAACCTACATGGGCACTTTTGAAACGTCAGAAGCTAGGTGCACGGTTCCAATTAGTGATTACCTATTGAGAAGAGCCGGCAAGAAACTGCCTTTCTCTTTGGCGAAATAAGGCGTGACGTTTTGAATGTAGACTATTATTTCAAAGACAGATTGTCAAACAAAGTCACCTTGGGTTATTTCAAATACTTAGTTGTGGAAGACCTCTATTGATTGTGTTATCACTACTCGTATGTGTCACAGACTAGGATAATGCGTAATAAGATATCGGGATATATTGACACACATTAAAGTATTGTTGATGTCAGCAATGTCTAAGTTAAACTCACACATAATTATGAATTGAAAAGTCAGGTACTTGTACGGAGTTGAATTCACAACCTCGTGCTTGAGAGGCGAGGCTTTAACCACTGGGCAATCACGACACTTCCACATCACAGCACGTATTATTTTAATTTGACTTAGTGTGGGGAAATAGATGGCGTCTTGTATAAGCAGTCTTGTCGTTATACATAGTGATTTCCTATATTAGTAGAGTCCATCATTTATGTAACACATCATTGTCAATGCCATATTGTTGACACAGTTTAATTGATAAGTAAATATTGTATTACCAGTAATTACAGCCAAACATCACATCACGCTAGCATGACAGTGACTATTGTGTGACTGTCATGCTAGCGTGTTTTTTACTTGACGAAGACTTAACAGGACTAGTAAAATGAAACGCAAACTACAAGGACCTAATATCGATAACAAAACTAGTATTCAGACTTGGCTAGCTTTCAGAAACAGGTCCCTGATATACCGCGTAATCCTTTTCAGTAAAATAACCAATATTTCAAACATAACCATAACATAACTGCAATTTTCGCCAGTGATGTTTAAGTCCGATGTAATAGGGGGCGAGCCTATTGCCATCAACCGGGCACGAAGCCAGATTCCGGGCTGCTACTGAGAAATTCTAGATAGAAAAACCCAAAAATACTTTGCCCGACCAGGGAATAGAACCCAGGACCTCACCGCTTTTTTATCCGTACAGTATTTCTATCTCATAAAGTGATGCGCGCTTTACTTGTGGTTACCAAGTGTACAAACAGGCTGTGAATGTGCGGAGTCGGAACCACCCGAGACAATGGCGAAGTCAGTTGTGTGTGTGTGTGTGTTTTACGTGCTGACGCTATTTGTCTTCACGCACACATTTACAGCGTGTTGAATGGCTAGGTGCGCGTCTACTTTTAGTTTGCAACAAACATTCTGACGTGAACTCACTCATGTCTTCTCCCGGTCTGGGCGGAGCAGGACGTGAACGCACTCCTAGCACTAGCAATATTTGAGTTTAACAGGAATGAAGCAATCATACCTTAAAACAAAAAAATTACCATTGATTTCAACATCATCCAATTTATTGTTGTTTTCGTGAATGCACATTGCTCACCAATTAAAGTTTATTTACTAATGAGTACTTACGTATTGATAAGTACCAGACAATTGTTATTTGCACATACGAGTATATGCACATGTATTATGTATAACCAGAAAATGACGTGAGCAGAGTGAGGTCATCAGCGTTGATGTAAAAAGGTTGATAAAAAGAAATTCATACATACTAAAACTACAACATACTTCAACGTATTTTGTTTTTCATTTCTTTCATGTACATAACATACATAACATAAGCAGCCTATTATGTTCCCACAGCTGGGACACAGGCCTCCTCTCTGTGAGAGGGGCAGTGCGGGTTGGTAGATGTCACATGTCTTCGAAGTTTTGGTTCTAAGACATGCCGGTTTCCTCTCGATGTTTTCTTTCACCCTTATGAGAGCAGTGGTGATGAAATAATTTACACAAAGTAAAGCGTCTGTCTGGGTTCGAACCTACGACCTACAACTCGTAAGTCGCGGCCGTTACCACTGGGCCACCACTGCTGCATCTTTCATGTATTACAGGGCAAAGGCGTAGGTGCTTTCTCCACGTATATCTGTTTGCTATAAGTGTAGGCTAGTCCTAGACGCGTGTGCCTAAGTAATAAAAGCCGCACAGGTCGATCGATCAGGTGAAGCTACACATGCCGCGGTTGGTCCGTGGATGTGTGACCACTTTCACATACCGAGACCCCTCCATGCCTCGGAAAGCACGTTGTTGGTCCGGCTGTCGTTCGTGGATATTTGACAGTCGTTCCTGGTCGTCAGAAGCATGAAAGTCTTACCAAGGGGTATAGTTTTACCCAGTAACTGGGTTTTGGAGGTCAGTTAGGCACTCGCTCCACGTATAATACTGGTATACAGCTGTATCCGGTTGGCCAGAAGTCGACACCAAAACATGATGATGATGGTGATGAGTCCTTTCGGTAAAATTCAAGCTTGATCCTTGCGAATTTCAGTATCTATACAGTCTCGAAATCGTTAATCCTAAGTATTAGTGTTCTGCCAAATACAAAACCATCACAGTACGAATACTACTGACCTTTCCGCTATACTGTGACATTTTCGAAACGAAATTGGGCGTACCCGCACTTAAACGCGTAAGGCTACCTGTAGTACAATTATGAATGCACTAGCGGAATGTGGGCGTACTCTACCTATCCCTTCGTTGAATAGAGGCGTGATGTTATATATGTTATGAATGCACTCAAAACGTTTGCCATCTGACTTCCTTGACCCCTTTTATTATTTATAATCTTCTGCCCGCCCCCTTTCGCGGCGTGGAAGTCTAATATACCTACTGTAAAACATTCTATGGCACTCTGCAATAGTGTGGCTTTTTATCGGTGAACGATGTTTTTGTACTCAGAAACAGAATCTGAACTTTATTTGCTATGAATGTAGGTACAGGTAAAAAATGTTGCACATTCATTAATAAGATCGGCTACAGTCTACCTAACGGCGTGCAAATTATTGCTTAATATTTATACAAACAAAATAATGTCAATAAAACAGAAATTATAGTGAAGTCAATTAATAATATTATTGTCAGGTACATAAGTCTATCATGGTCAAATTTGCAATTAATTATGACAATCATAATCTGGATAAACTCATATCATTTAGAAAGTCTTTCAACGAGTAACAGATTTGCCTAAAAGTAGTACCTTTGATTTAAAAATGTTTAAAGATTAATATTTAAAACCATAAGGTATTTAATTATAAATGACAGGTCCCATTGCTATGATACTTTACCATAACAGTGATGTTTCGTAACATGTTTTTGTATTGGGATCTCAAGGGGCCATTACTTGTTCCTATATTGGCCAGTGACAGAAAGATAAGTTTTACAAAAATTGCAACCTCCAAAATGTACAAACATGGAAAAGTCAGTACCTATCCTCCGGGTTCAAAAAACAGGTTCTGTGCTTTTAAACTGGATCAGTACTTCCAGAGATTACTTACCAGTCTCCAACAAATAATTTTACATAACATAACACCTTTTTTCTCTTAAAGATTGGGCAGAGCCAGAGGTGTACATGTAGTACGCCCACATTTCGCCAGTTATGTTTAAGTCCCATGTAATAGGGGGCGACCCTATTGCCATCAACCGGGCACAAATCCAGACTCCGGGCTGCTACTGTGAAATTCCAGATAGAAAAACTAATTGCGTACAACACTATCAATTTGAACCTGAATAGTTTAAAAATAATAAATTATCTAATAATAATCTTAAATACATTTGAAAATCGAACTTCGAATCGTTTTGTTTTTACTTCTCGCTCTTCATATCGAAGTGAAAGTGACAGAACAAAGTAAAGTTCAAATCTTTCGAATTTTGTGAGTGGACCCAGCAATTTACTCGGCATTAAAAAAAAGTTACTTTATCTCGCTCGCAGCTAAATCGAATTTTGCTCAGTCTTTAAACAGCAAACCCTGCTTGTTTGAGGTACTGAAGTGAAAATGAATATGTAACTTAGTTAAGTTAAAGTAGCGAAATCTCAATGTCACTGTTAATAATCTTATGTAATCCATTGCTTCATTTGTTAGAAAAAAAAACTCCTCAACAACGTAAATAGCGCAATGAATGTTGTTGAACTGTCAAAATGCAAGCCATTCCTACTGTTGGTGTGTTGCGCAATTACCCAGCTGGGAATCCAGCGCTTGCGACAACTGAACCGCTATATAATATTCATTTAGACTATTTTGATTTACGGTTTTAATAGTTTCAAGGTACGGCCTAATTCAAGGCCATCCAGCTATTGTTATATCGATCGCATAGTTCAGTGCTACCAGTACACGATAAGTACTAGAATGTTTCTTAGAAATTGGAATGTGTTTGTTTGTTACAAATAAATATGCCTGCCTCGTTGGTCTAGTGGTCGCAATCGCTACTGCTGAGCATGAGGTCCTGGGTTCGATTCCCAGGTCGGGCAACGTGTTATTGGGTTTTTCTATCTGGAATTTCTCAGTAGCAGCCCGAAGTCTGGATTTGTGCCCGGTAGATGGCAATAGGCTCGCCCCCTATTACATGGGACTTAAACATAACTGGCGAAATGTGGGTGTACTATAGGTACACCTCTGCCCAACCCTTCGGGGAAACAAGGCGTGATGTTATGTTATGTTAAATAAATATGCATACACAACAATGACTCATTTAGTGGCAGTGATAGGATTATTTACAAATCATTCAGATATGTAAATAATCTCGACTTCTGAATGTAGGAACGGAAGTTTGTACATTACATACAAACATAAAATCACGCCTTCTTCCCAAATCGTTGTGGTAGTTTCCTCAAAATACCATTTCAGACACTAGTCTACATGGTCCTCAAATGATCAGACCAAGATTATTTTCGGACTTTATACATATACACTTTTACATTGATGATCTTTTTATATACAATGACAGGACATTTAGTTATTGTATTTTTAGGTTACATAGTTTTAATCATGGTCTAGCAGTTTGAGTAATTTATGCGGCCTACCCAAATGACCTTTCTTTGGTAATGTTCGTCGAATAGTTGAGCTCCTTAAGTTCTGAGTTGAGCTGCACGATTACTGAAAAATGCGTGCACTGACTGGACAGGTCCACTCAATCTGTGTGGTTCTTTCCTCAATAGACCATTTCAGACACCAATCTACATGGTCTTCGCATGATCCGGCCTTTACACGATCTCATTGATAAAACGTGCTGGAAGTACATACTGCTAAATGGCTGGCTGTTTAGGAGGAAACTAGGCTCAAAGGACAATATTTATGAGTGAACAAAATTTCAGTTCCTAAAAATGAAAGCAAGACAAGACTTCCCAGTATCCAGTTGTTTTAAAAACTATATTTAGTTCGCTCCAGACGGTGGCTGCTTCGTAGTCTGTCAGCGCTACCGCTTAACATGAGTACCTGAGTTTTCGAGGTCGGGCAAAGTGTAAGTTCCGTCAGGGGTTTCTCAGTAGCAGCCTGGTGTCTGGATTCGTGCCCGGTCGATGGCAATAGGCTCGCCCACTTTTACATGGGACTTAACTGGCGAAATAACATCATAACTGAGTGGTACGTGACCCCTCTTACAAAGAAGAAGACGGGTCAGGTTATGCACAGCACTGACTGTACCAGTACGGACGTGATGTTATTTGTTATAACGACCGACGTATTCACCGTCCAATCTTGCGTGATCAAAGGACGAGGTTACTAATGTCGAACTATATTTAGTTCGCTCCAGACGCTTTCAACTCACGCCCATATGAATTTAGATCAACGTGAGAAATTGATGGCTTCAACATTATACATAGACAATGTTTAGCGGAAGACATTTTTTTTTTGCGATATTTATTTATAGGATCTGTGTGTGGTTTAAATGTGTTTCAGGAATGTCATAGAACACGAATCAATAATAGATATCATAATATTATATTATTGTTTCGTTATTAACATTACAAGGTTGATGTACCATTTATCAGGCTCTGGGCTGGAAGGCATGTGCGTGCACATTTTCATGTAGCCAATTAATATTTAATTATTGTATTTTTATGTTATTGTGTTTAAAGATAAGTTCATACTAACACTATATGGATCCCTGGGTCTGAAATAAAATTTTGAATTTGAATTACTAGCTTCGTCGTCGTCGTAAGGAAAGTTTTGAGTATGATTATTGGCTATAAGAGTAGGGAAAGACCAAAGTAGCGATGGATGAACTGACTGAATGGTGGCAAGGGGGCGAGTACCGAGTTGAAGGCTAATAGAAGAAGTATGGAAGAAAAGAAATTGATTAGCATTTGAAAATAGTGTTGGGAGTTGCTGAAGATTTTAAAAACTATATTTGCATTGTATAAACTCAATCTTTTAGTACTTTTCAACACAGTTGCTCATAAATTGGCTCTTATTACACCGCTTTTAGGTTCATAATGCAGTGAATCGTATAACGTGAACGGGCGCCGTCAGTAGGGACTGGTCATCTTTTACAATTCAAATATTAAAATTTCAAATGATAAAATTTTAATTGTTTTTATATAAATTATTACGTTTATACGTGTTTGTCGTGAAAACTACGCAGAACGTTAAAAGCGTCCGTAATAATTTATATAAAAACAATTTAAATTTAATCAAAATAAGCCGTGGCACGGCTTATTTTAATTAAATTTAATTTGTTTTTTTTATTTTTAATATTATGACATTGTAACTTAATTTTTTTACAGAGTAATAAAAGTTTCAAACTGAAAAAGTTAATATGCTTCAAATACAGCTTGTCTGAATATAGGAATAGTATTAAAACATGAGACACAGTAGCGTATTGACTGTAGGAAGTTGTGGTTTGATAAGAAGCTGATTTATCTGTATTGCTTCAGCGTCACCACTGAAATATGTCGGATCACTCCAAGTGTTTTGAAAAACAGGACTGTGACTAAGACCAATAACTTTGACCAATAGTAACGAGCTTCTTCCCACGACTTCTTTCGCGTGTTCTTTTTTGTTTTTACATAAAATATATCCTATGCCACTCGGTAATAATCTCTAGCTTTCCATTTGAACAAGATTTTTTGGAATCTGATCAGTAGTGCCGAAGATTATCCCTTACATACAAACTCACAAAGAAGAATGCCCATTTTTCACCTGACTATGTATAGTAATGAAATAAATCTTAAAATATAGCAAATCAAATTATATATTCATTACGCTTATCATAATTTAAATTTTCTTTTTGCTTATTCTACGTCAATGGTAAACATATTAGCATGTTTTGAACGCACCTCAACTACCCTTTTTAACAACGTTCCGTTTTACACACTGCTACTTGACTTTATTCAACTGTGTTTCTGAGTTTCATACATTATTGTACGTTTTATTTACTTATGTAAGTGTTTCTTTTTTAGTCAATGTATAATACCAATTAATTAAAAATAAATGAATTATTAAATTAATGAATCATGCAGTATGTAATTGAGTTAGGATGATTGAAACGTATTTTTTGACGTTTGACATTATGTGCTCGACACTCAATTTATAGTGACAATCATCGAGAGTCTAAGCAGTGACATAAGGGCAGCTGGTTTTAAGGAACTCACAAAGTAAAAAAGACGTTTTAGAACATAGATATGTATTATTAAGTACTTATTACTATTTTAGACTAAACTTAGAGTGTTAAATAATTCGTTCCAGCACATTTATTTCTTTATAACGGCAAATCCTAACCTAAAAAGTAACATTAATATTTTTTGGACTTCGTAGCGTTTCAATTGTAAAAATTGCCATTTGACATTATTTTCTAAACTAACAGGTAGTGTTTCTACTATATCTTATAACTATACATAAACTTTCATTATCAGGTTTTCAAATGTATGGGAAGTAGGCATTGTTCTTTTATCTCTTTAAAATAGTTGTATTTGTATTGTTAAAAATATAATATTAGAGCAAGAATAGGAAATATTTTTAAACAACATCATACAGCGTGGTTTTCATTAACTGCTAGTTATTAGAATTATTTATCTTGAACTCACTGTTGCCCTCGAATTTGATTAGATTTTTACTTACCTAAAAGGGGATGGAGTTTTGATAAATACCTACTTATAAAGTGCATTTCTACAGCCTTTAGGAAGTCTAGGTATTTTTAATATCTTACAAGCTAATTGGTTGCTGGGCGTCTTTAGTAATAAATAATTGCGTACAACAATAAGCAGTACCTTTGTACTAAAATTCTAACTATGACGTGTCCCTCTGTATTTTACTGTGTGTACATAAATAATAAAATAAATAAATAAACAATGTTGTTAATTAAAATTGTTATAGCACAAACTTAATCAGCTAGGATAAAACAGCTAGCAAAATCTCAGTTTTTCAAAATGTTACAACTTACGGGGTGTCAACATTTCTTATCCATACATTCTCTTCAACTATAGAAGCTACACTCATTCTCAAACACTTGTACAATTTTTATATTAATAATTTTGAATTTAATGTTTTGAATTGGCTTGGTATGTTGTTATAAATACGTACGCATATTGCTGGGCAGTTTTTGTTGTATTTGGCAAGTTTTGGCAAATCATTCAGTACTAATTTAAGGATCTCGTCTGTTCAGAGGATTTTTATACCTCCCCTCTTTTATACAGAACAAAACAACGACAAAAAAACTAATAGGTTACGCCGTTTTTATTTTATTTTAGCGAGACTAACGAACAGCTATTTATTTTTGTTTATAAGATATTAGTCAAAGCTTTTTTTTCTTTGGTTTAGTGTATGCGTGTGCGTTGCTTTTCAGCCATTAAGACAATCAATCAGTCATCCAGTCACGGAACTGCCTCATTTCAAATAATAATTCTCACAAACTTTCTTTTTGTTACAGGTTGAAATGGCGTGCGAACTCAGGAAGCCCCTATTCGTGCATGAAAAAGAGGCCCAAGATGATTTAATAAAAATTCTAGACGAATTTGGTAATCGTCTGCCCGCCGTTGTAATTCACTCCTTCACCGGATCAGTGGAGCAGGGCCTAAAGTATATCGAAAAGGGATTCTACTTGGGTATCACAGGGTACATCTGTAAGGATAAGTCTGATGGTGGAATTAGGAGGCTGTTATCTGAAAGATTGCTGCCTCTGGATAAGTTGCTGGTTGAAACTGATTCGCCGTTCATGTACCCAAATATGAGGGCTTCAAAATTACCCTTGCATGTTAAGGATTCTTTGACTGAAAGGTGAGATTAAAATAATGTATTATAATTCGGCCTGTGTTGACCCACTGCACAGGCCTCCTTTTCCTTTTTCCATTCAACTCGATCCTAAACCTTCTTAATATTACTTATTTTTTAACCTAGCTGCTAAGAGTGTTTATATTTGTCAAGCGTATCTATGTATGTAAAACAAACGTGGGTTTTCAACTGCTGGACATATTTTAAATATTAAAGCATCGTTATTAAGTATAAGCAGTTTCGTCACTCAGTTTTAATTTTTTTTTTTTAGTTTCATATTGTTCCTGGACGTGACTAAATCGTAAATTTAATTAAAAATCGATGCACGATTTAGATCACGTTTTATAATTTTGATTTGAAAGAAAATTTATGATTTTATTAATAAAAAGTTAAAAATACTGCAAAATACAACAAAACTGCGATAAGAACAGATAAAGGTTATCGAGATAAAACTACCTAATGATAATATTATAGCCTGGTGGCGCTAGAATCTGGTTATTGGGCCAAGTCTGATAAAACAGATAATGATAAGATTAGCTCCTACATCTGCTGTTGATAACAAAATAACATAACAACATTATCGTGCAACGTGCTACTTTTGGTATGACCTGTGTATTTGTATATTTACATGTGAAATTCATTATAAAAAATATTTATTCGACACTATCTATTCTTTGCACAGCGTCGCCCGGGTCGTATTTCATACAAAATAAAATCCAAAATCCGGCTTTCCCGGTGGATATTCCATTTTTTTTCTGTACAGTCCGCGAGGAGCTGAGCTGAGCTTTGCATTTGCAATGGAGGGACCGCCGAGGGGCTTTTATAAACCCGTTTAAACCAGTCGCGCAGTTGGCCGACGTCACATCTACACTGTCTATATGTGCACTCACACAAATGAAAAGCTCATGTCGTATATCTTATCGAGTCTTTGGGAGTAGCCAACATTTTTTGTGTGTACGTTACGCCAGCAGGAAAGCATCTCCTAAAATTAATTTAACCAGATAAAGAGTTGCTTCATCTAGTAGCAATGTGCGCCAAATGTATAGTTAGTGCGCCTTAACGCTTTGGAATAAAACGGAAAAAACGCTCTCTGCTGGCGTAACGTTGTTCTAGCAGGAAAATTCTAAATGAATGAGCGTAGAGAGAAACAAAGTATATAGTCAGATAACTTAAGTTTGTGCATGAATGTGCACAAAAAATTAAGTTTGTACGTCATAAGGTTTTAGAGATATATGAATTCCTGCTGGGCTAACGTTTTGCAAAATTGGAGTTTTATTCCAAAACGTTAAGGCACAAATTGCTAGCAGATGAAGCACTAACTCGTTGTCTAGTAAATTAATTTTGGAAGATACTTTCCTGCTGGCGTAACGCACACATTTTCTTTGCCTTATAAGCATTTTCTCTACATAATGATTGCTGCAAAATGTACCTTCTTAACTAAGTGCATAAGGGGCCAGCTCGAACCTCTGAAGACAAAAGGCAGCAGGTCATATAAATCGGCTTGCCTTTTGATTTAGAACCTCACAATATCTCTTATTTCGTGTCAATAACTCTCAAAATCTATTTAAATATAAATAAAAAAGTTTCTACCTTATGCATTTCTATTCTAATCATCGATTGTGATGAAACACACTATAATTTTTGTTTAGTTTTGTTGACATTATTTTGTTGGTATTCATATTTTAATTAATTTAATAATTTGCTCCCCGTAAGGTAGACTGTAGCCGATCTCATTAATTCATGTACAACATCGTATGCCTACATTCATGGCAAAAAAAAGCAAAAACAAAATAAAATGTTAAGTCGTTGGGCGCACGCCGAAAGTTTACCGTGTTGGTAAAACCATCCCCCACGCGGATGAAACTGCGAGACTAGGCTAGTTCACAATCAATATAATTTCTTATCATGGCTTTTCAGATCCATGAACTTCGTGAACCGCTACTGCACATTTCAGCGCAACGAGCCGTGTGCCCTGCCTGCTATCGTCGAGCTGATCGCCGGCTTCCTGGGTCAGAAGCCAGAGGATGTGGCCCTCGCCACAGCGTTTAACGCACTCAAGATATTCGGCCTTAGCCAGTGAGTCCGTTTGTATGCCTTCTGCTTATTGAAGATCAGTTTTGTAAAAGAAAGGTATATTAAGGGGGTTGTTAAAGTTGATTGAGCAATTTCTGCAGGTTTTATGTGAATAGAAAAAGCTGATCTACTAATATATTTATAAAGAATCGAAAATTTGTGCCTGAAGCGCCTATACCTACAGTGCCTTGATAAATGATTACAATAAGAATTAATAACATCCCGACATTATAATTATATTAATCAGATTTTTGTTTTAAGGAATCGAATCATCACTCTGACCAGTTATTTATCAAATGATTATATTTACTCAGATTTGATGAAGTGGTTTCTTCGATCGTCATCCGAAGAGTTCATGTTTTTTAAAAAAAAAAAAATTATGAATTTTAATTAATAACTAACCTCGAAAATTTAAAATACTCATGTTCATTGTTAACGTGCATTTCGATAATCACAGGAGACTACGATTTGTGGTATATAATAGAGTTTTTTTGTGGCACAGTGAGGCTATTGACATTTTTTGCGATGTATTTTGACGTTGATTTTTTTATCGAGTCATACCGGCGCAGAACTCGTCCTAATTCGATTATAAACATTTGATGATATCTTGCCATTGAATTAGATAAAATAACAATAAATGTTGCCTCTCTAAATCGTAAGTTTACCGAAGTAGGTGTTACAAGTTTTTGGGGGAGTGAAGTCGGGGAATTTGAATATACTTGTCAAGTCTTCTTTATGTTATGAATTATCACTAAAGCAGCTATTTTGATTGTGATTTAAATTATTAAAGGAAAATTAGCTTTACAGATTATTCAGCGTTTATATTTATTTATAGTGTATTGTCTGTGAGGTTAGTTTCACTTTAACTTTCAGAAAAATATGATAATTAATAACTTGATGAATGAGATGTCCCATGGTTACATTTTATTTATAATGTCAGTCAAGTATATTCCAATGTGCCGACGAATAAAAGAATTATCATAATAATGAATGAAACGCTACGCAAGTTACAAAAGCGTACCTGAAACGCGCCAAGTCTAAATTATTGCCATTTTAGGTACTTGGTGTATTTTGCATAATATACGAAGACCTTATAATTAAGTTTTTGTTTTACTATGAAATGTGGCTTATGTATGCACACGCCTTAAAAATTGTGGCAATCGGGTTTAGTCAGACTGATCTCAAATATGACCGTGTTTGAATTTTATTTTGATTTATTTTTCCACTGACAGGATTTAAGCGTCGTTTGAAAAACGATTTGTTTTAAATCAACGGGTTTTTCCACGAACTTGTTGTTACTTAGTGTTGCAGTCCACTTCCACGATATTATTTAGTTGTAATTAATATTTTAAGTGTAAGGAAATATAACCATGTTTGATACTAACACTTGTACGTAAATATAGTTATAGGCGATGTGACTTTGAGATAGATAATTTTTCGCCGAATATTTAGGGACGTTAGCGTTTTGTTTGTGTTTAAATATGTATTTCAATAAGTCCTATAGTTTGTCTTTAGAGGCGGAGTGTACAAAAACTGTATACAAATCTATAAAGATTATTTTTTACACCAGCTTATAATAAGGATTATACAATACAGTTATTTCCCTCGGTTGACAAACTCTATCGTCGCCTGCGCATGACCGCGGCAGAGGACTGCAACCCTAAACCCTTTTAACATTAGCCAGTTGCCACCGTTTTATTTATGTGCACGGTGTTAGGTATCTCTAGTTATTCTCGCTCTGCGCAGGGCATTCCTAATCGAATTACAATATTTATATTTTCATCGAATATTTGTAAATAGTTTGAAAAAAATAGTGTAATAAATAAATGTAATTATTTAATTAATGTTAATTTAATGCTGGTAGTCACAACGAAATCAAAGACTGCAAGTATTGAAGATGTGAAACTTGACATGTTAATTGTTTACGTTTTTGTATCGATATTTTTTACGTATTTAATCGTTAATTGTGTAAGAAGTACTGTTATTCCTTTATTTTTTGACACTTGTTGTAGTGTGTAAGTGTGGGCTGGCGGGCTGATGTCGCTTTGTATAAATAATATTGATAATTACGTTGTATATTGCGATGGTCCGTCGGTTCGGGTCGTGTAGTGCCTTCGATGAAACGTCCTTTTGTGATAAAAATATTTTCATAGAATGTACAGATTATTTCTTTCAATATACAATTAAAGAAATTAATTTGGGTTTTATTTTTGACATCCTTCTTACACCCTTATTCTAAGTCTAACATTTCCTCGACTTGACTCATCCTTACTCAGGTGGTTAATCAATCAATTTATTTAAACAAAACAAAGGATTGTAGTACACGTTTAAAATACCGTTTTACAAAATAAGTACTATTTCTACAAACGTGTGGGTGAGCACTGCTCTCCTAGCTAGGTTATGGTAACCTGTGTTAAGGAGAAGAAGAAAAAAAGAGCAGGAGCAGTCCGGTCCCCTAAGGTACAGTGACGTAAAAGTTACATAGTGCTTCTGAAGTTATCAATACAATTTCGAAGAATTGAGTTAGGCAATTTAAAGTTTAAGATTGTTTTGATTTCATTGAAATAAAATTTAAGTTAAATGTGTGTGTGTGTGTGTGTGCGTGTGTATGTGATTGGGTGTGTGTTTGTGCTTGTCTATGTTCATCACCTACGTTAAGATATTTTCAGTTTCATCATATGACAATATTTTTGCATTTGTAATACGGTAGACTGTAGATGACGTGACACTCTTCGTTTATTTTGTTGTATAGAAACGGACCAAGAAAATGAAAACGTCTCTTGACAAAAGTTGAGCGTACGCGCGGAAGGGTGCACATCCCATCTTTTCGACGTTTACTACGTATTTTATTTTCTCTTATTCGGTATGGGGTGCAGCGGTGTTGCAGAATGACAGTCTGTAGTATGAAGTGTTGCCGAAAATTTAACAGTTTGCAGTCATTGTATAGTTGATCAGTTGGAAACAGAATAAGACGAAAAGTGGCTACTTTTAATATGGCCCTATGTGCTACTTCTAGCGGCTTGAGGGTGGTTTTAGCTGCGCCGCCCCAACATGAAATGCAATATGTTACGATGGATAGGCAAAGTGCGAACTAGACATTACGTATTATAATGGGATTGGCAATATGCCGGTGAGTTTGCGAACTTATCCAGTTAGCAGACCAATATGCCTGTCCAAGACTATTCCAAGGTATCTGATGCTTTCAACAGAGATTAAAAGAGGGCATTGACATATTGAACCCTGTATTTGAGGATGACCAGTGTGAGCTTTGAACGAAATTGTTAGGTTAGATGTTAATCATTGAAATTTTACTCCTCATCTCAGTTACCTAAGTCGAGTAGTCGAGGTGAGTTTGAGTTGAGGAACCAACTGTCAAATATAAGGTACGTCGGCCTCTACCTCCTGGCTTCCTTGAGCAACCAAAACAAGCGTATTTTTCTCAGATTTTATGTCTTTCGAAGAGTTTATTGAATATTGACGAATCGTGACGTGTCATCTCGACTTACACTGGTACTGCATACTTTGATCTGGACTCACACTCGTTAATAATTTACTTAATCTGACGACTATAAAAACCGATTTTTAGAATCTTCCGAGGCACGCCTTGAAGTTTTCTTGCCAGAGTTGTGAGTCGAGTAGCTTTCGAGGTAAGGATTTAGAATATGGGTTTCAGTGTTATTATGAATGAAACGAAAACAAGAAAATCACTTTGAATTTAATTTATTGCTACTTATTTACGCTTTTTGGCAGTCAACATAGTTACTATACTAAACATAATGAAGAAATAAAACAACAACATGAATGGTTTAGGCATTTCTCGAATGTCAGTTTTGTAATACTGTAATTTAAATTTTAAAAGTAATTGAAGAGTGATGGTGTTCCCAGTTTTTAATAGAATATATGCCTCTTGTTGAAAAATACAATAGTAGTTGTATAGTAACTTTAGAAAGGTTAGGATTGGAACATTAATTTTAATGTAATAATCTAATGATTGCATGACAAAAATAACCAAACTTAACGTCAACAAGAATCCTGATTCAGGAGATACATTAATAATTGATCAAGTCGTTAATTTTCATATCAAACACAACTTCCTCTAGACGTAGAGCCTTCATTTTTCCCATTCACGCACAATTCTGAATAAAAAAATCAACTATAATCAATGTCAAATTATAGCCTGATCAGAGACAATCAATCAAATAAAAATGATGAGGCCCACGCTCGAGGTTTGCCAGAGAGCTTTGGATCGGAGTATTCTGGGAAATCGACCAGCTGTTTCATCACTAAGATAACTGATGTCACTTGGAAAGCTGCCTCGCTAAAATGGAACGGGCTAGACATATCTGCCGCAAGTCAGACGACCAATGGGCCAAGATCACGACGGAGATTGCAAGATCAGCTGGACTCCTTCAACAAGAACTGGTCATTGGCAGCTTTAAACAGAGAGAAGTGGAAAGAGAGAGTAGGGAGCTATTTTCCCTGCAGTGGAACACCACAAGCTTTTAATATAATATAAATCGACCATGATGGTATTGTTCTTCAGAAAGGTCAGGTGCGTAGTACTCGCAACCGGCGCGCTTTTATGACCAGATGTATGAACGTAAACGAGGCAAAAGGAGTATGTAAGGATCGTAGCAGGTGGCGTTCTGTATTTACTGCTTACCGCCATGGGAAGAAGCTAGTTTATGTATGTGTGTAAATCCACCAAATCAATCGACTTCAACATGATAGATTCGATGTCTTATCATCATCTCTCTGCCCTCGTCCCCCGTGGGGTTGGCGCATCACGTTATCTTCTTCCATTCCCTGACAACCAACGATCTCGCTATCATGCACTCCCTTCTCTTTCATCTCATTCCGTTTCGATGATTAATCGACTTAGAAGCCGCAATCATTGACCTATCTCGGCGATATCTAAGCGTTAGCGAGTGTGTAATAACATACATGCCACATAGCACGAAGATCGGCGGCCGCCCTACAGTCTGTTCAGCTATTTTACTTCGTGAGTTTGCCTCAGTCAAAATCGCAGTGGTCTTTATTGCCGTTACAATAAGGTTGCTGTTGGGTTGGTGCCGTTGGCAATTCTGTCAAATTCATAATGTTCTTTATTCTCATTATAATAAGGTTGCTATTGGGTTGCTGTTGTCACAGGTAAAAATAACTGTGAATGTACTGACTGTAGAGGCGGCATTGTCAATACTGTCCATTCAAACCAAGCGTGGCATTGAACGTCACCGTTTACTCATAGAAACTGACGGCCCGTGTTAGCGAGGGTTTTCATGAAAATCCACGCCACCAGTTGGCGCCACGTTGACAAGAGACATTGGAGTGCTGGTGCTGCCACCTAGTGAATGTCATTTCAGAAAACCGTCATTGTACTCGTACATAGACACGTAACGATGTACTTCTCAAACTCTGTCCACCCACATATTAACAGTGTAATTTGAAAACATTGAAAGAGCCAATTTTTTGTAAAGATTAACCATGGAGTTTCTTGCCGGCTCTTCGCCATAGGAAACGACCAATTGGAGCCGTGCAACTAGATTATGACGTTTCATAAGTTCCCATGTAGGTTCATGTGAAATAAAATATTTTGATATTGGTTGACTTGCGAAAGTATATTGTAATGTGTATGCCCTGTGAGTCCTCTGACAGCTGTCTTGCGTTAAATTTCGACAAATTCTGACACTAATATTATTCATAAAGCCGTCTCGCCGATTCCATGCTCTGTGGGGCAATGCCCGTATTTTTAAGAGCGGTCTCATTCTTATCCGTCTCAATTAATTTTGTCAACATTTTTGACATTGATTGTCGCTGAGAGAGCGACTAGATCTTTTTACGTTTTAGACGGGAACTGGCTTTCTGTGATACATACACACATACACAACGAAGAAATATTTTTAATAATAACCTACATATCACAGGGTTTTCTAACTCTTGTCAAGTTTCTTTACGATGCCGGGCGGCGGGGAGGTAAGCACCTTTCTTGATAGTCGCACCTGCCCGGACACCGGGTCACGACCGAAGTACTTCACTTGGATTTCTGATCCCACTTCTAGACCAAGCACTGAAGGATGCATAATCTGTAAAAAAAAAAATGGTGTAAGGTACTCCAATAATCAAATCTTTGTATTGCTTTAAACCCAGAGTATTTTTTTCTATATCCTCCGATTCTTTTTATTTACCATCCGTCTCGAATCTGTTGCAGCTTTTGTCACGATTATATTTACACGTGTATTATAATATAGTTAAACAACCTAGAACCTAAACTTTTATTTTATTGTTTTGTTTAATTATGTCTCACCATTGTTAGCAACCACTACCATGGGAAGTTATATGCTTCATTAGTTGGATACTTGTGATGGGGTTACCTCGTTAACCCCATCACAAGTATCCATATAACTTACTGGGGATGCCTCAATTTTGTGCTATAACAATTGTATGAGAAACAATAAAAACTTTTATTATTTATTTATTTTATTTATAGTTGTAGGATTACAAATGACTGCCTCGTTGGTCTAGTGGTCGCAATCGCTACTGCTGAGCATGAGGTCCTGGGTTCGATTCCTAGGTCGGGCAACGTGTTATTGGGTTTTTCTATCTGGAATTTCTCAGTAGCAGCCCGAAGTCTGGATTTGTGCCCGGTAGATGGCAATAGGCTCACCCCCTATTACATGGGACTTAAACATAACTGCCAAATGTGGGTGTACTATAGGTACACCTCTGCCCAACCCTTGGGGGAAACAAGGCGTGATGTTATGTTATGTGGATTACAAATCAACGGTCCTTAATTTGAATTTCCCGAACCCTGTTGCTTTCCTTATGTAATAAAATAGTTACCTTTCTATGATCCAGCTGCGAATTATGCACTAACGCGGGCGGCATTCCTGAAAACAGTGTGACTAACACACCCATTTCTTTAATCTCCACGACTCTGGCCTTATAGATGGCGCCGAACTCAAGCTCATGTTTGTTCTCAGTGCTCAGCCAGCCGTCGATGCGAGCGCGGGCTTCGTCCATAGCCGTTTGCGAGGGCGCGAACACGCTGTACTTTATATCGTCTATGGGCGTCACCTGGGAATCGAGAAAAATAGAGTCATCTTAAGTTTTTAAAACAAGGGTTAAAGGTGTCTGCTTTCTTTTGAATTGATGATACAACATTCGGTTCGTTAACTTGCCACGCTGATCGCGATTTTGATACCGTTCTTCATGTCTCCGAATATGCAGGAGTAAGAAAATTTGGACACTCAAACAAGTCAGCCATCGTCTGGTAAGGAGCCCCACACTTGCACTGGGTGTCTGAACGAATTATGATCCCCCAATTTAGCAAATTGGGTGCGCAATCTGTTGAGTGCTCTCAATGGCCTATATTGCAGGTCGCGTTCGAATTAACTTGAAGCGTCCAGCAACCCTGAACAGCTATTTCTACCGACAGGCTAATTATTTTTTGACAACAGCATCTTATCTGGTTCACAATGTCGTGATGCAAATATGGTCTTCGATAGTTAACCGATCAGTTAACTATCGAAGACGACAAGAGACTTATTCAGCCATAAACGTATTTTTTTTTTAAATATTCTGATACTTAGCAATCTGTTAACTTGAAACAATAATGTACAATATATTTCCAATGTTCAGTAAACTTTGACCGCGTAGGTATTGCATTTTTCTATGAAACAGCTGTTTTTTTAAGCGACAAAAAAAATCTACGCTGTCATGTGCTGAATTCATAGTGACAGTTTGCGCACTGCTTAAAAACCCGACTGCTGTTGTTGACGCCAAAAACGTAATACATAGTACGTAGTGGTACGTCTTATAGTCTAAAAGGCCTAGTGCGCAAATCAGTAATTTAATGTTATTATGACGAGCAATCGTTCGTTTCCTGTATCCATCCCTTTCTTTCCTGATTGAGAGGACTAATGGCGGACACTTCGGGCCCACTCCCTCTCACAGAGAGGAGGCCTGTGTCCAGCAGTGGGAACATAATAGGCTGGTCATGCAACAACTGACAGTTCAACTTGTGGTCTAAAATATAATACGCCCCTAAATTTTATAATGTAAAGTCAGGGGAAGTTGGATGAAATGGCTATAAATACGGCAATTTGACGTAGGGTATCCATGTTATGCACATGATTTTTTCTGACTGAATAGTAATAGTTTCATGTATGATATGAATAATTACCTGTACACCAGTTTCAACGTACAACCTCTTCAGGTTAGCGCCGCCCTGTCCGAGCAGTTTGGGCCTCTTGTGCACTTCCACCTCCAACTCCTCGATAACTGGCATGTTGTCTTTGTGGCCTTCTCTGGAATATAACGGTTATTTCACCAACTTAAAAAAATGGAGGAGATTCTCAGTTCGTTTTTTTTTTACAAATATTTCTTCAACAAAGGGTCAAATTAACTTTACCTAACGAAAGTCCACATATGTGGAGGGAATCGATTCAATCTATGTATTTTTTATTTTTTGTGTACATCGTTATTGGCGTAATGTTTAGTTAAATAATAATGTTATACTTGGTCAGACCACGTTCGTTCGGACGTACACAAATTGCGAAGGAATTTGGCGAAGTTTTAAATCCGAATAAAGTTATAAATTTAAAAACGGCTTGATGTTTTGAACTTTGTTTAAAGATACATTTTTATTTGTATTATGGCCGATAGTTTCGGTATTTCAAACCTTATTACAAAGCGATATAAAGTTCTTTATACAAAATTGATAACTTCGACTCGGATTTCAAATTAGTTTTCGTATTTAAAAACTGTTCCTTGTTTTGAACTTTGTTTAAAGATAATTGATTAGTAATAAGGCCGATAGGGTACAAACCTAGGCTTATCGATACACTGGTTCATAATATCGATAATTTTGCTCTTAGCGTCACAGGCCTTCTGTATCGACTCCATGACGATCTTGAGCGGTAGACCAGACAGCTTGATATCAGCCTGCAGTGCTGTGATGCCTTTCTTGGTACCCGCGACTTTGAAGTCCATGTCTCCCATGTAGTCTTCTATACCCTGGAAGAGAATGGAGTACATAAAATGTGTAACAAATGTACCGTCTTATTCATCAAACTACTTTGACCCTCTGTCCCTTTCTGTCAAACTTCATTTTAACTTTACAGAAAGGGACAAAACAGTTCGATAGCTGAAATAGGTTTATGAAACGAATGGCTTTATTATGAAGAAGACGGACAGTGTTTAATATTTCGAGGGGTACTATTTCACTTTTACTATAGGACCAAGTCTGAAATATGGAATGAAAAACGGTGTGTTGATCGTTTTGATTGAGTATTTAGGTTAGCATTGCATTTTTGTACGGAAGAGCTGATTTTTACTACAACGTATATTAAATTTTCCTTTCTAGAGAAGGATTTAATAAAACTGTCGTGAAGATGCTGCAATGTCGACACTCAAATTAATTTTAAAGAGAAAAGGAAAAAGTTTTTTTAAATTAAGTTTGTTTTCTGAATAATTATAAATGGTGCTTAATTACAAAAATAAAACACTCAATAGCTACACTACACCACTTTCCAAAATCATACACCATATTCCACAGTGATAATCACACACTGTCTGGAGTGTGTGATTATCACTGCTACAAGGTTTATTACAAGCCCCTCTTGTTTTATCGACATTCAAACACAAATTATAATCTGTTTCGAATATGTAATGAATATGTGAAAAAATGGATCAGAAAACGTATCTCTGGATGCTAATTTATAGACCCACTTACAAACATCGTGCTTTGATTTCATTATTGGAACACTAACCAGAAATTCTAATGTTTAAGGTGATTACCTTAAAGATGTATTTCATTTGACAAATGAGGTTATATATTTTATGAACAAAATTTTCGTCGATGATTTTTCAATAACATTTAAAAAAATATTGGAAAACGTATGAGATTTAAAGTTGAAATCTTCTTAATACTGATTAATGTGTAAATTCCCGTGTTTATGAGTGATTGCGTCAGAATTTAACCAGCTTAGGGTTTGTTTGTACTACACAATAGAGGTATAAAATCAAGACTCACTAACAAATCAGTGAGGATCCTGTAGTCCGCGACGTGCCCGTGCTCGTCCGGCCGGCTCACCAGCCCGATGGCCACCCCGGCCGCCGGCGCCGCCAGCGACACGCCCGCGTCCAGCAGCGCCAGCGAGCCGCCGCACACAGACGCCATGGAGCTGGACCCTGGGACCAGCAGGCTCAGTGCTCAACATGTATACTGCCAACCTCGTAGACGTATAAGGAACAGGGTGTCTCAGACCAAACGGGTATTGTGTCTGGTAGGCAACTGCCCGACATATGATGCCGGACGTTGTATACACGGTAAAATTTTAATGGTTCTTTTCTAGCAGCAGATCGATTTGCCCTCAGTACACAAAAAAATAACACACAAAAAACAAATACATCAATTTTTCTTTCTTTCTTTCTTTCAGTAGTATATGGACTTTTGGATGTTTGTAGTAATGGACTTTTGTCACATTTTTATCATGACATTGATCATAATGCAGCAAAAAAATTAAAGCTAAAAGAAAAAAAAAATAGATTTTGAAAGTACAGTCCTGAACAATCAACATTAACATTAACTTAACAATCATATTTTTCCTCACCAAAGAAAGTTAATTTATGGAGTAAATTGTAGACTGTTGTTGTAATAGCAAAGCCGATATCAGACGCTTCACTTTTTGTTCATTTTTGCCTTTCATTTGGCATCTTTCCCTCACAACTCGAAAGTGAAAATGCATTAATTAGTGAACCGATTCAACCTTGTTGAATTATGACTCTCGGCATTCTCCACTCGGCTTCCGAATGATCAAAAAATGAAATGACAAGCGAATGAATGTTCATTCCTATATACAGTCCATTCAGTTATTTTATGTCTGAGTTTGCACCACTGCCTTCGGACAGTGATTAGAAAGATCATTGTGAAAAATCACAGTGATCTTTATTGCTCTTGCAATAAGGTTGCTGTTGAGTTGCTGCCATTGACAAACTCAAACTCAAATCATTTATTTCAATTAAACCATTTACAGGCACTTTTGAATTGTCAAGGAATCGGTCAGTCAGAAATATGAAGCTAGTTGCCCATTCCAAAGAGCAGTAGGTCACTATGGAGAAGAACGGGCAAGAAACTCCATGGACACTCTTTTAAATAATATTGTTGTTACAAATATATTAGTTACATCGATTTGTGTTGACACTATAAGTGAGAACGATGTACAAAAACCGTACACGTTAACGCGCCCGTTCACGAACATGACGCATGGATCAGCACCATTCAGCTCAACCATTTTGAAGGGAGCTAAATGATCCAACACACGCGCCACCGTCAGCGAGACATTTGAGTGAGCATGACATACTATCAGCCGCCAAGGCACATTCAAGTCAATCTATGACATTACCCGGTAAATGGTAGCTCTATAGTACAAAGTACTCACATCTGTGCAATGCATCTATATAATAAAAAGCAGATTGAGTTTATATAATGCAAATATATTCTTACAATCTTCAGCAGCGTGTTTCAAATGTCAATTAATTAGTTGTGGTGTGGAGCAGGACCAGCATTAAGCCACGTATTTTTATCAGTTATGTAATCCCCTAACGTATAATACGCCTGCCTGCATAGTGTGCGTTTGACAAAGGATTTGAATTTTGTCTCATTCAGTTGAAGTATGTGGGGAGGTATTTTATTATAACATTTTAGACAGTACCCCATGAAAGATGAGTCTACTTTGGCCAGTCTGAAACCTGGTTGAACTAATAGGTCCCGATTTCTAGTACTATAATTATGTCTTTCACCTCTTTTACTGTAAAGATGTAATTTTTTTCTTACGTACATGATGTTTTCATAGATGTATTGACAAGGTACAGTCATGATGTTAATATGCTTAAACAATTCCCTTAGAGAATCGCGCCTGCGGAGATTATATATGGCTCTGATGGCTCTTTTCTGCAGCATAAAAATAGAATCGATGTCTGCAGCATAAAAATAGAATCGATGTCTGCAGCCCGTCCCCAAAGTAAAATACCGTAAGACATGATACTATGAAAGTAACTAAAATAGACCAGCCTCGTGGTATCTACATCAGTAAATTGACGGATTTTTCTGACAGCGTAAGCTGCTGAACTTAGCCGTCCTGCTAGAGATGTTAAATGAGGACCCCATTGTAGCCTTGAGTCGAGCGTGATCCCCAAGAAAACCGTTTTATCGACGAATTCTAGTTTCTCTTGATTCAATACTGGTGCCGATTCTCTTGTCACAAATGCCTCTAAACTAGACTAAAAATCACTAAAATTTGGTTTAATTCTGTCAAATGACGATTTTCCATTCTGAAATTGACTATAGTGACACAACTTAACTATATTTTAGTTTGACAGCACTAAGATTGCACTGAGTTATAAATTTAGTGAAAATGGCAATTTTGCTATTCTGAATTTTACGTTTTTTAACTAAAAATTGGATTGTCTAACTAAATCTGAACATGAATATGACTATTTTTAATCGCGATTAAAAAGGTGTGGAGAAAAATTAGGTGGCGTGGACTAAAATTCACACCAACACCTCGACTTCAGACGTGCAAAAACGGTACTTTAACTTTCTTTTTTTTTTTTTTTGCTCATATCTCGAAAATGGTGTGTCCTATCACAAAAATAATGAAAATTTCGACCCCCTTTGCAACCCTGAAACCACCAAATCTCTACATTTAGATATTTTTATTTTATATTTTCCACACAAAAAGTAAAAACTTCCATATAAAACACGTCGAGGCTGCCCCAGGCTGCCCCCGGCTCTAACAAAGACGTTGCGAAACCAAAAGAAAAAAAAAAACACGTGCAGTCGCGATTGTCAAATTCGAATATAGTTGTGTCAAAATTATTTTTAAATTTAGAGATTATTTTTCGCAGAATAGCTTCAAGATTTTCATAGTAAAAAGTAAGGAATTTTAGTGATAGTTTAGTTAGTTTAGTTCGGTGTACAAGAGAATCGGCACCACTATCTCACAATCACTACTCTTGACGTTTGGTAAAGAAAATCTTATACACTTAGTTTTATTTCCATTTAGTACTAAATTATTAGCCGTGAACCAATTTTGGACCAGCAGTAGGGCGTTATTTACGTCGTCAAAATTTGAAGCACGTCTACCTTAAAAATTAAGGACGTATCGTCAGCAAATAACACCATTTGTGGTTGATTTATTAATAAATGGAGTAGGTCATTAATATATACTAAAAAGAGGAAAGGAACCAATATCGAGCCTTGTGGAACACCCATTTTTACTTTTAAACCAAGTGAATTGACACTATTTATTTGAACTTGCTGTTGTTTATCATTTAAATAAGATTTTATTAAACTGAGCGCAAGTTTTCCAAGTCCGTAATGCTCAAGTTTCAAAAGCAGGGTTTCGTGATCGACGAAATCAAATGCCTTGGAGAGGTCACAAAAGATTCCTATGGCGTCTTGAGCCTCTTCCCACGCGTTAAAAATATGTTTTAATAAGGTAACACCAGCGTCGGTCGTACAACGCCCTTTGGTGAAACCATACTGTTGCTCGTGAAGGATTTTGAAAATGATTGAGCATCTGATTAAGCATTATCTTTTCAAACACCTTGCTGAAAACCGGCAACGCGGACACGGGACTATAATTATTAGTGTCCTTACTGTCCCCGGATTTGAAAAGTGGTATTACCTTACCGTATTTCATTAGATCCGGGAAGACTCCTTGATCCACACAGAAATTAAATATTAAGGCTAAGTAAGGCGCTATAGTCTTAATTATGGAGGTACAGACTTTAATAGACATTCCCTAAAGATCTTCGGTCAATTTGATCTTGATTTGCTTAAAAGATTTTATTACTGTTAAGGGGTTAATATGCTTAAAGTTAAATTCAATCGGGCAGGCTGAAACATTCGCCCTCATTAAATCAAAAGCAAGCGAGGGCGAAGAATTTAAGATTTCAGTGGTTTTTAGTGGGACACTGCTAAAGAAATTCACAAATTCCTGAGCAACTTTTTTGTTTTCGCAAATGAGACCACGTGACGTCTCCAGTGTGTATTCAGAATTTTGCTTTTTGATCCTGTTCGTTTCATTATTGATAATTTTCCAAACCGTCTTTATTTTATTGTCTGCTGATTTTACCTTGTTGCTAATGTATAAGGCTTGTATGACAAGTCTGTCAAATTCAAAATTATCTTTATGAACGTTATAATAAGGTTGCTATTGGGTTGCTCCTGTCAAAGGTAAAATAACTGTGAATGGACTAATTATGCAGTTGTCGTGACGTGGAATGAAACTAAAATAAACTTTCACTTTTGTGACTGTTTAGTTAGATGTTGTCCCGTAAGAAAACGATATTTTGGTTTTCTGGGCGATCACTTTAAAATTTTCGGAACAAAATATTCGACGCTTCAACGATATATCTCCTTTCAATTTGACCATTTACACTTTTCAAAGACACGAAGTAGTATATGGGCGTTGTTAGGAAAATATCATTTACGCCGCTCAAAATGAGTTGCTGAAATTAATTTTCAAGCCAACTCAAAGCATTTATTTGAATGAAACCTATTACAGAAACTTATGTATTGTCAAGGAGTCGGACAAAAGAGTAACCGTAGATTTTTTTGCCGGCTCTTCTCCATAGGAAACGACCAATTGGAACCGTGCACCTAGCATCTGACGTTTCATAAGTGCTCATGTAGGTTTATGTGAAATAAAAATATTTTGAATTTGAGTAAAAAGATCAAGTTAGTTGCTCTTTTTAAAGCATAGGAACCTATCCTATGGAAAATAACGGCTTGAAACTCCTTGGACCCTATTTTAAATATTTTTTACATTATTTATGTTGAAATAATACATGTGAGAACGATGTAGAAAGACATGCACGTATAAAGCGTTCAGAGCCAAGATTTAAAAAAATTAAATAATTGAAATAAGTTGTGGCAGCTAAGATATGAATTGAAGAAGACTTACCATTTGACTCAAGCACTTCAGCTGTTAACCTCACAGTGTAGGGCTGATGAGGCACGACCGGCAGGAGCCCCCTCTCCGCCAGGGCTCCGTGTCCCGCCTCGCGCCGCCCCGGGCCTCCACTCCTGCCGACCTCACCCGTCGCGTACGAAGGGAACTCGTAGTGGAGGAAGAAGCTTTTTTCTTTGATGCCACTGTCATAAAGAAAACAGAGTTATAAATATTGGAACTTGAAATCATGTTCTACATGAAATTATTTATTTTGAATCAAGGATAGTGAGAAAAGCGTTAGGACAGTGATCATTCTGCATTCTAGTTGGTTTCTGCTGACTTGAGTTTGGAAGTTGGTATTCCTAAATTCAGAATACACACCTGTAGTGTTATTCTGTAACCACCTCACCGTGAAAACTTAGGTGAAGTGAGCGTGGCGTAAGCTGTCAGTGCCACTGATGTTATGGATTGTCCAAGACGGGATGACACTGACAGCTAACTCCACGCAAGTCTCCACGGTGAGATATTTACAGAATCGACATGCTGTACTAACACTTTAACAACGAAATCTGTACTGCTATGAAATACGAGGCGCTGTCAAAGCCAAATGGGGGTAAAAATAAAAAATAATGAAGGAGTTCTGCGACAGTGCTGTTTTTTTTTTAATTTCCCTTTGCAGAGCTGTGCGTGTGAAATAAATGGATTCTGGTATTTATGCAATCAACAGCTATTCAGAGGGTCGTATTAAGTAATTGATTCGTAAAAGAAGTACAAAAATTGTGGATAGGTAACAGGTAGCCGCCTATTCATGGACACTGGACAGTAGTGCAGTTTTCATACCTTGCCTGAATTGACTTTACATAGCGGCTAATCATTTACCTAGTCAGCATAGTGAGTGTGTCCATTTTGAGCGCGCTCTCCGGTGAATCAAACGCAACTGTGCACAGGACTTGTGTCTGCCCTCGTTGAAACACAGCGCTGCCGTGCAGAGGCTCATAAAGGGACACCTAGTAAACAAAACATTTGAAGTGAGTTTGCAGGGGTTCATCTACAACGTGTAACAGAATAAGCGCAAGACCTGAAAGTAGTTTGCTCAGAATCAGCTTCTGAATCCATTTCCGTCATTATTTATATGTGTTAATTTTTCCCGGAAAAATCTTTAATTTACCTGAAATTAGTACCACCGCGTCGTAACAAGGTAATACAGTATTTGATTTAAGAAAATTTAAGCCTTATCGCAAAGGAATAAAGCCTTTTCAAATGCACGACCGAATTTGCAACTCACTCATAGTTATCCTATGTGTAAAGCGCGTAAAAAAAAAGTCAATTTAAGGAAACTAAAACCTTGTTCCAAAGCAGTACGTCTTATTTAAATGCAAAACCGAATTTGTAGTCCGATCATAGCTTTCTTACACACATAAGCATTGCTTTTTACTTTTTATTACATTTAATCTTGTCCTGTTAAAAAAAGAAGTTAATTTAAGGCAATTTAGATCTTATCTCAAAGAAATAAAGCTTTTTTAATTGCGCGACCAAATTTGTAGATCGTTTTACACATTCGTTTGTTTAGAAAAGCCAAAATATTAGAACATTTGTACGAGTAGTACTTGTTTTGCAAATGAAAGATTAATGTGGAAGAGCGAGATGTATTAATTTGCCGACTTACAGCTTTGACGTTTGACATGCAGACGCACGCGCCGCCACTGCCCGCCTCACATCAAAGGTTTAGTTATTCTCCGGCAGCGACAAGTGTTCCCGAATTTAATTTTTGTTGCTGTCACATTTATTTGTTTACGCGCGCGATGGCATTCCAGTACACCAATATTCAGTACACGGAGATGGTGAGGACACTGGCTCGTTGCAACGATAATGTCGAGTTAGCGTGTCGAGAGTTCAACGAACGATATGATATACTAGAGTGAGCGCCAGGACAATGTTAAGTGCAACTCAGCGTCTGAGGGACTCCGGTACCTTTCGTCCTAACACGGCAATAGATAGAGGGGCAAATGTGCGCACTACTCGCTTACAAGCAACAATATTAAGAGCACAAGAGAAGCAGCGCCATTATTCGACTGCAGCCACATGTACGTGTGGCGAACGTTACGCGCTGATGGTGAACTCCCGTATCACCTGCGACGTTGTCAGGAGCTGACGCCGAACGACTACTTGCCACGTCTGGAATTTAGTAGATGGTTGTTAGAGAACTGGCAAGGAAACATCACCTGGACGGACGAGAGCACCTTCACGCGAGTTGGCATTTACAACCAGCATAACCAGCATTTGTGGAGACATGAGAATCCACATGCATGCCGTGTTGATTCGTTTCAGCACAGGTTCTCCGTGAACGTGTGGGCGGCCGTCATAGGTACACGCGTACTCGGCCCTGTTTTTCTGCCGAGGTTAACTGGAGATACCTACCTACAGTTCTTGCGGGAAACATTGCCCGAGTTATTGGAGGACGTCCCGCTCTTCTTTTTAAGAGACGTGTTTTACCAACACGACGGTGCTCCCGCGCATTTCTCATGGAACGTTCGGCAGCATCTTGATGCGAAATATGGGCCCCGTTGGATTGGTCGTGGAGGGCCAGTGCAGTGGCCTCCCAGATCGGCTGATCTAACGCCTTTAGACTTTTATTTGTGGGGTCGAATAAAATCGCTCGTTTACGTAAACGAGGCAACGAGTGTAGAAGACCTCAGACAAAAAATTGAACTCGCCTTTGGTATTGTGAAAAGTGACACTGAAGTACGCATCAGAGATAAAGGCTCGCACAAACAGGCACGACGGGACCGTGGGAACGAACCTTAAATGAGTCAGGTCTCCGGGACGACCGTGCGGCGAAAGGGCGCGGGCGCACGCCGGAGGTAACACCCTATCGCAGACGGGCGAAAAGTTGCTCGATTTTAAAATGCTTCCCCTTTACTAAACCTAATAACTTAGAACAAAATAATCCAAAGCTTATTTATTAAGATATAGAGACTTTACGTGTGATCTGTACGTAATGTTCGGTCACTGAACTAACGTACACACATACCTAGTGCGTACTCCTACTCTTGCAGTGCTTACCTACCTAGCCAGCTGGCAGGCACATGAGTGTGCGGTGCGTGCGCTATTAGTGTGGGTACAGATCGAGTAGTGCGCTCAAACGTTTTATGTTTAGTCAGGACAACTATTTTATAAAAAAATGCTAGGTGTGGTTTATCTAAATTAAATTACAGATGTTATTTTAGTCTTATAATTTAATATTCTAATTGGGGTGTATGAGCTCTTGCGTTAATTCCGTTACACGTTGTATATGATATGTACCTATGTACACCAAATAAAGAAAACATAATGAAATAAGTTCATCATGCATTCTCCGGTGAATTCAGCGCATCGGTGCATAGAACTTGTTGTCCTCGTTGGAACACAGCGCCACCGTGAAGGCGCTCATAGAGGAACACCTAATAAGACATACATAATAAAGTTTACGTCTGATAAAGAAATTAACGGAAAAAAAGAAGCTTCCGGTATGCTAATACAAAGAAAACATAATGAAAGAAAAAAAAAACTATTCTAATGCTAACTAATATTATAAATGCGAAAGTAAGTTTGTTTGTTACGCTTTCACGCCAAAACAGCTCAACGGATTTGGATGAAATTCGTCACGCAGATACACCACGATCTGGGTAATGACATAGGCTACTTTTTATTCTGAATTGACAGCTATTTTGAAACAAAAATGAGAGCATTTTTATTTTCTAAATGTTGTGTCAATATGGACACTAGAAAAATTTGGAGTTTTATGTTCAAATAATCGATTATATCTTCACGTTCGAATTTATAGAGCGTCTAGTCTCTTTCCAAAATATTGACGCCCACTGTTGTATATTTGGTTATTTTTACTTTACTCACACACTGACTTATTCCTAGTTAATATTTTAGGAAAATCATATATTTTTACAATTGTTTGTAAATAATGTACCTATCACGGGATTAATTTATATGCCTTTGCTTTTATTTTAATTTTTTTTTGTACCAATAGTGGTATAGTATTTTTATTCTTGGTGCATCGTCTTCACATATAGAAATATAATTAATGTATACAAAATATTGTAAAACATTTTAAAAGAGTAACGGTGGAGTTTCTTGCCACTTCTTCTCCATACGAAACTACTTTTTTGGAAGTGGCGCCTAGAATCAGTTCTATTTTTATGTAAATTTTGACGTTCAAAAGTGCCTTTTTATGGGCCTATTTGAAATAAATGCTTTGACTTTGACTTTATACAAAAAAAGATTAAAAACTTACCTGGCAGTTAATCGGCCTGATCTCATCGAGATGCCGCCCATCACACCGTACGTCATTTTCCAAGATCATTTCTCTGAATATTACCCTAAGGTTAGCGTTGAAGGCATCTTGTAACTGTGAGAGATCGGCTTCGGTGTCTCGCAGTTGGTTCATAACGGTCTGACGGAGATCCGATATCGCGTTGTCACGAGACATCTTGTCGTGGGAAAAGTCTCTGGAAAAAGAGTAGTTGTGACTACTATTAAAAAATTATAATTGAGAGTAGTAGTAGAGAGTAGTTTTGACGTTGAGTGAGAATGTGGTGAGTGTAGGGTGAATGTTAATGAGGTGTGCGAGGGGTGTTTGTGGTGTTTGTGGCAACACAAACAGTGAGTGATGAGTATTTTACAATTCCACGAGTTTTTTTGTTTCATCACGATTTTGTGATTTTATCCAGAAACTCAAGTTCCATTTTGAATTTGGTCTTAGTTAATTGGTAGATGTGTAAGCTTTTGTTTAATTAGTTGTAAATTTTTGAACGGTTTTTTATGCCTCAGTGTTAGAAACCCTATTCGAGCGAGTGTAGAATAGCAATTAGGATCAAAGGAAAGTTGTTAAAAAGTTCTGTTTAGTAAGTTTGGGCAGGTTTAGCTCTTAGACGTTGCGGAGTCAAATACCTCACTCCCCCCCCCCCCCCCCCCCGACCCGAGGAGGCAGGGGAGGCAGGTGCGGGCCGGCACCAGTCGAAGTTGCGGAAGAATCGTATGTTCCCGCGACCCCGACGTAGGTGCGAGATGGAACACCGGGGTGGTTTTTAGTCAGTAAGAGTTTGACTTAAATCCACCCCGTTATTTTTTTATTAATGTATAATTTAGTTTTAATGTATCTTTTTTATTTTTTATTTTTAGCTTTCTAAGATCTAGATTTATAACTACCTCTAAGCCTTTTGTTAACATCTTTTTACCTTGTGGAACGCAAATAAATAAATATGAATGTGCTAGATTTGTGGTCAACCGCCTCATGACGGTGCTCAAGGCAAACTCCGAGTTGAGGCGAGTTTCAGTCCAATCCCGGCCATGAAAAAATAGAGCTGTGTCATCGGCATAAGCTATAATTTTGTAGTTGGGTGAGGATAACTGACACAGCTAATTCAAGTATATGAGAAAAAGGGGGGGGTCTCATGATACTGCCATGTTGAAATGCCTAAGCACTCCACAATTTTCCTCGACAAATCTGTTACTGTCCAGGCCGTTCGTCTGTGGAATGCACTGCCTGTCGAAATAAAACGCGCGCAGTCGTTATTTGCGTTTAAAAGACTCGTGAAGGATCATTACTTGTCGTTGTGATCTTGCTTTCGTAAACTGTAATTATCATTTATTTACGTTTCTTATATTTCGTATGTATGCATGTATTTAAGTATCTATTCCTTAGGATATGTTAATATGTAACAAAAACCCTGTCCGATCCAAAAAAGGCGTATTCCTGGTTTAACATACGTACTAGAAAAAATAGTAAAAAAATCTAACTCATAAAAACCAAAAGTTGTTGATTTTTTTATTTTTAGTTACCATGCGAAATATAACACTAAATATGGTAAATTTTCATAAGTTGACAACACTCCACCGGCCGAAATCTTTTATTTTTTGCCTATTTTTATTTCAAAGGACACCGCCCTGCACTAGCCGCACTGTAGGTACTCATAACGAGTCCTCGACCCTTTGATGTAGCCGACTGGTTGCCTACTAGCACGCTACTTGTTTGGCCACTTCGCTAGTCTCACGTGGAGATTTTTTTGAGCTTGCGATCGGATGTCCGTGCGTAACACGTGCCGCTATCGTAATGCGAACAATGTCGTATACCAATCAGGAATATTTGAATATGTTAATTTTTATTTGTGAGTGAGTGTGATTCGGAAATCGAAGTAAGAGCTCGGATTGTGGAAGCTTTCGACTCATACAAATCGTACACAAGTGCGCTGCGAAGAGTACGTGCAAATTTAATAAAAAGGTATGCAACAAGTAAATGTTTTAATAAACTGATACCTACAGTCGGTACATTTCCAAAAGCACATCACAATAGATCAATAATAATTGATGTTATATTATAAATTTTTGATAAACAGAAGGTCAGAAATCGTGGTCAAAATGCGTCCAAGCCTACAATAAAATATCAGCTGATACCTACGCGTAGGCAAAACGTAGGTTTCTTTAGTCCTAAGCTTGTTTGGCGGCATGCGACAAAGCACCGCCGCGCTCAGGCGGCTTCTTTGACACGAAACTGTAGGTGCACCCTGTCGAGCGATCAGTGTTGCCTTTGGTATGATTATTTTTAATTTTTTAAATTAATTATTTTCATTGAGGAAAAATAATTATCTCGTATCCATTAATTAAATGATTACGTATTTGTGTACGCAGTACGATACCAAATAATATCCTTCAGGATCGGACAGGGTTTTCGTTACATGCTGTATATCTGTGTATCTATTTTAGTTTAATGTATATTTATTTCTTGCACCACTGACAGCCCCATTTTATGTCCAGACAAATCACTGTCCATTCTAAGGTTGCCTGGAAGAGATCGCAGAAAGCTATAAGGCCGCCCATTGTATGTTTTTTAGTATTATATTTTTTTTTGTTATGTCATTTTGTGGTGTCCAATAAAGAATATATAAATAAAGAAATAAATACTGCTCTGGGGGACACCAAAAGTAATCGTTTCGTGGTTGCTAAGAAAGTTTCAAGTTTTATTATTTGTTTACGACCTGTAAGATAACTCATGAAGAGAACGTGGGCCGTGACGTGAATACCAAGATGCTTTAGCTTCGAAAGAAGTATGGAAATTGAGACAGTGTCGAAGGCTTCGGATAGGCCTAAAAAGATGGAAAGAGTTTTATTTATTTTTCCTAATGGCTAATAATCGTATCTATAAGTTCCAGTACAGCATCTTCGGTGGATTTGCCATTCCTAAAGCCAAACTGATTATAAGAAAGAAGGTTAATTTATTTAGGTATTTGGTGAGTCTATGGTTATAACCTTAACTTTTTTTTGTACTGTATAATTGCTTCAGCCATATGTGAGTACTGTGTACATACTATAAAGCTACCATTTACTGGGTACGTCTTTCATTGACTTAAATGTGTCCTGGCGCCTGAGAGTATGTCATGCTCACTCTAATGTTTCGCTGATGGTGGCGCGCGTGTTGGATCATTTAGCTCCCTTCAAAATGGTTAATTTGAATGGTGCTAATCCATGCGTCATGGATTAGCACCATTCAACTTAATGCGTGTTCGTGAACGGGCGCCGTCAGTAGGGACTGGTCATCTCTTAGCTGCCACGGCTTATTTGAATTAAATTTAATATTTGAATTGTTTTTATCTTTACGGACGCTTTTAACGTTCTGCATCGTTTTCACATGCATAATTTCAACATGAATGATGTTACCAATATTTTGGTGCCATAATTTAATTTAAAAGAGTGTCCGTGGAGTTTCTTGCAACTAGCTTGATCTTTCTGACCGACCGACCTTGACAATTCAAAATTGGCTGTATTTGGATTATTTGAAATAAACGATTTGAGTTTACGAATATCTGTGAGAGGGTACTGAACACTGAAATAGGTCTGTAATTAGCGACATTTTCTTTGTCTCCCGACTTATAAATAAGGTGGACAACTGCAGTTTTGAAAACATCAGCAAAAGTTCCTGTTGAAAAGCACAGATTGAAGATGAAAACAAGGATCGGAAGACGAGTGTTACGAGTCGCCATCACGATTGAGGGGGATATTCTGACAAATCCAACAGGGTAAGGATGATATTTTCCAGCTAAGCACTATCTACGCTGTAAAGAGCCATTGATTGTGGTGCGGACGGCATGGAAGTACCCGGGAAAACAAAGTTGAGACGAGTATCCGAGAGTTGTTTATAGAGGACAGTGTTCGATTTTAGCCGCCAACAACGAGTCCACCAACAGTTGCAAAGTAATTGTTAGCTTTGTCTACAGACTGCGATGGTTCGGCACTGCAGTTTAGCAGCTCAGAGGCCAAGTCTATGCTTTTGCCTAAGCTTGTTACCCGTTTGACGCCTAGGCTTTATGTAAAAGTCTTTGAAACCCAATTGATGATTCGATAGCCGTATACATAATGCCTTGGTGAATTGAATTAACTAGTTCTATTCACTACCACCTGAGGAGCTGCTTAACAAATCAACAAAAATGGCGTCGAGTAGTGCAAGTGTTTTCGAAAATAAAGGTGAAAACAAGTGATTTTAAAGACGTTTACTATAAACAATTGTTACGAATCTCAAACGGGATCATTAAAATCGTTTTGGAGGTTATCCTTCTCGTAAAACACGCTCAACCATCCATGCAAACTGGCGTTTGGTAGATTCCTACATAAATAAAGCTTATAAATTAAGGGGTCATCATTTTTACGACTGTGATAAGGTAGCAGCCCGGAATCTGGATTTGTGCCCGGTTGATGGCAATAGGCTCGCCCCATATTACATGGAATTAAAACATAACTGGCGAAATATGGGTGTACTATAGGTGCACCTCTGCCTTACCCTTCTGGGATTACAGGCGTGATGTTATATTATGTGTATGTGTTATGTTATATACTTATCATCCTGGATCGCAGGTAAAGTAGCGGGCAACAGCTAGTATTACGTGACACAAACACCTAAAACATTCCTACTGTTGCGACCTTCAGGCCTTATTTTCTGTGATAGTGGGCCGTCATCAGCCACGAGGGCTCAGTGCGAGTTGGTGGTCTGCGATAATTCAATTTAAATTAATGTTATGCCATAGCATAATCAGCCTACAATGTTCCCACTGCTAGGACACAGGCCACCTCTCTGTGAGAGGGAGTGGGCCGTAATCCGCCACGCAGGCCCAGTGCGGGTTGGTAGATGTCACATGTCTTCGAATTTTTGGTTTGGACATTTCCTCACGATGTTTTCCTTCACCGTTTTGTGAGCAGCGGTGATGAACCTACGACCTACAACTTGTAAGCCGCGGCCGTTACCACTGGACCACTGCTCTCAATATTATGTGCAAAACGAACATTTCCAATCCAAAACTAAGTTACATAAACGATACGGTTATGTTGCAATACGTCAGAATATTCCATTTAAATCGTTAGATTCGCCCGAACGCGTCAAAAGATAGTCACGTTTCTCTTTCAATGACATTTGAATAGTATTGTCTCGATCACTCATACTAAAAATCTTATATGTCGTTCCATGCGGGAGGTGTGAGCTCACTCTTCTCAGTATAGATACTTTTCCGTCCGGCCTAAGTACGGTGAAGGCGACTCAAACGATTTAAATCTTAGTGATAAGCGTAAGCGTGTCTTTTACTAATGTCTGTTCGAAAAAAATATCTGAAGAAAGAGTAAACAAATCTTGTTCAAGTTAAATTCTTACTGCACTACAATAGAATCCACAGGAACGTTTTCTGATTCATTTCTTTACAATTTCATCAAATTCTTTTGGAACAGACCATAGTTCAAGTTTGTTTACCCGAGTATTTCCCGGATCTTCATAGAAGACAGCGTGTTGATGGAGTCAACGATCTTGAAGTGCAGCGGTGCCTGCTGCTCGTACAATCGCTTCGTCTTGCCGATTTCCTTCTGAAGCTTCTCTATGCCTCGCACTATGTGCTGGGCTTCTTTTGTGCCTAGAAGAGAAATTTTAATAAAGTTAGTAATTACTTACTACGGGCACAGATTATATAATACTACGTACAGATACCCTATCCCATACAAAGAAATATGACACCTCCCTAAGTCTGGTTATTGAGCTGGCTATTTTTCTTCGTCAAAATTTTCAACAGATGGCAGCATCAGCGACTCACTAATTGCCAGAGCGTCCCGAGACTGTAGTTTAAAAACGTCATCTAGACCTACTTTTAAAACGTTTCGTGCAATTTTGGCTAAAGTAAGATTAGTAAAAATCGAAACTTCCTTTTTATTGCTAATTTATACTGCTGATTAAAATGCTCTTTGCACTCATAATGCAAGTAATTTCAACAAAAAAAACATGAATGAAGGCTTCATTATTAGGTTTCATTATTATTATTAACTTCGAATTCGAACCCCTATATTGATAAGTAGCCAAATATTAATCATTTTGTATGAGAGCTCTTTGCAAAATATGGCGTTTTACGCAATTTTTCTAGTCATCACAGTAACCACTATCGTAGATTAAAAAAAAAACAATTATGGACTTACTTTCATACCTAATTTGATGGCTTTGAGCAAGTCCTGCTGAAGAATGTCCTGCGCACTCCCCTCCATCATGACGACAAGGTTACGACTAGTTGCTGCAACCACCAGGTCCAGGGTCGACTTCTGAAGGTCCTTGCGTGTCGGGTTGATTATCACTTCATTGTCGATTTGGCCTACTCTGCAGAAAATTAACGATATGTTTACACATAACATAACGCCTGTAATCCCAGAAGGGTTAGGCAGAGGTGTACCTATATTACACCCGGATTTCGCCAGTTATGTTTAAGTCCCTTGGAATAGGGGGCGAACCTATTGCCCTCAACCGGGCACAAATCCTACTACGGGCTGCTATTGAGAAATTCTATATAGTAAAACCCAATAACACTTTGCCCGACCTGGGAATCGAACCCAGGACCTCATGCCCAGCAGTAGCTCTTGCGACTACTAGACCAAAGAGGCAGATATTTATTTATTAAATTACTAGACACATGTTCTTTGCACTGTTTTTACTAGTTACTGGCAATGGATGATGAAAACCACATCAAAATCCATTGTCAGATGAACTTACATCGAAAAGCAACTTTGTTTTAAACTCCAAAAAAGACGGATATGTTTTGTCAAATATTGTATTCATGGCTGTCTGTCTACTTGCTAATTAACCGACTTCTTATAAAGGGAGGAGTTCCTCAATCCGTTTGTTTATACGGTGAAATTTTAATGGTTATTTTCCCGAGGCAGAACGATTTGCCCTAAGTAGTACTATCGAATTTAGTTTTCTTTTTTTATATGCATCAACTGGAAAGCGTGACAAACATTAGTACTCCACTAGACGTAACGTAGGTACTACTTTGCACGCGTCGCAGCAAGTAAAGAGTGATTCGTAAATGTTCAGAGCAATATAAGCTGGCGAAATGTGGGTGTTTTATAGGTATGAAGAGATATGAGGAACAGGGTGTAAAGTTCACTCATACTCTTTGAAAACGGAGGATCCTCCGGCCAGACGGATGTCGTATTTGGTGGGCAACTGCACGATGATTGTTGTCGGGAAGTTATATATATGCTATCTGCGCGGTAAACTGATTGCGCGATGCAGGATTTGTGTGACGTCAGTGTGATGCGTTGTTCGCATGTGGCGGTGTAGATGCCGCCACAGGTACACCTCTGCCAAACCCTTCTGGGATTACAAGGCGTGATGTTATGTTACAAAATAAGCTTTGTTTTTCAATTATAAATCTGCCATTTTAAAAAACTTATATTTTTTTAAATAAATCGGTTGTATTACCAAAACCAATTCATTTCGCTGCGGGAAAACAACCACTAAAATTTCAGCGTATTATATATTGTTTTCATAAGTTTTCAACAATAATATTGGACTTTTCTATTCCTTTTTTCATTTTGTGCTGATAAGTTTCAAGCTAGCAAGGTGTCCAATATAAATTTTATATTATTATGTAGGGGTAGATACAACCAAGTTACCTACTATGAGAAAAATAACTTTAATTTCATTCTATCAATATTTCGGAAGTCGGTTGTCTTTGGTTTTGTATTTTCGTTTCTTTCCACCAACTTCCGAAATTAAACTTTTTTAATCTTTCGAAAGGAGAAAAACCCAAATTGGAACTACATTTTAAATTGATCTCAACTCAAATATTAAAGCTTTAAAAAGAGAGATAAATGACTCATGTTATTAGAAAACAGTAAAAATAATTCACAGTGCAAAACAGACCTTCTATCCTTACGCTTTCATTTTCTCTATTAAACAAATGGTAATTTCCAGTATTGTAGAAAAATAAAGATAATAAAATATAATACCTGACAGCACCAACAGGTCCATTCCAAGGTACATCAGACACCGCTAAAGCTGCACTAGCAGCGTTAATGGCAACTGTCTCCGGAGGGTTTACTGAGTCAACCGCAAGCATATTACAGACTATTTGAGTGTCATAGAAGAAGTTGTTTGGGAACAGAGGTCTTAAAGAGCGGTCAATCAGCCGGGAGGTTAGAATCTCACGTTCAGTTGGGCCTGAAAAGAAAAAAGTAAAAGTCTTTGAGAATCAGATAGTTACAAAATGCTACCACTACATTGATTAATGTTGTGTATTTTCACACATTTAGAATGAATATTAGTTGTTATTATAGTGGTACATAAAAAAAACACTCCTAGCAATTGGCTGGATTGCTCCAACATGAATGTGGTCGTACATCCATGGTGGAACAACCCAGACTGCCAGGTAATTCTTCTCTTGCAACTGAGCGGGTGGGCAGGTTGCAGATAGCTCAAATCTGTCTGAAGGACCGACTGGAACGGTCATTCCATACCCAGAGCATTTTGAAAGAGATTCCGGACTAGAGAAGTTCCCGAAGGTCAAGTCCCAGTTCAGGGTAACCTATGCACTCTTTTTCGTATGTACCAATCGCCTAACCAACTCATCCTTCTGTTTTGATTTTGTTAAATTACAATTAAGAATAGGACTTCCACAAGCGACAGATGGCGTTAGTGGTTGCACGAACTTTATACTTCCGTTTTAGTTATTAATTTGTAGATCGAAATTCAAGTATATTTGTTTTGTTTAAAATTCATAAATAATTAGAGAAAAAGTGGGGAGCATTCAGTTGGTAACCGATTTACTTGGGAGACAAATAGACTGACTCTCTCCCAAGTAAATCGGTTACCAACTGAATGCTCCCCACTTTAAACGGAAGTGAACATTCAGCCGGCTTTACGACCAATCAGAACAGAGTAAGCAGTTCATACAATCACTTGACTAACTAAAATACATAAGGGCTTATGATTAACTGTAAATAAACTTTCTTAAATTTAACAATAATTATTTATGAATTTTAAACAAAACAAATATACTTGAATTTCGATCTACAAATTAATAACTAAAACGGAAGTATAAAGTTCGTGCAACCACTAACGCCATCTGTCGCTTGTGGAAGTCCTATTCTTAATTGTAATTTAACAAAATCATAACACTTCTATATCCACAAATCCTGTCAATCCCAAATCCCACAGATTTGGGATTGACAGGATTTGTGGATTTGTGGCCTAGGGTGATGCTAAGAACCGACACCCTTTCACAAATGCCTTCCCTCCTGGAATATCTGTATCTGGCAATATGATGATTTCATGGTGTACTATCATGCCATTACGCTGCAGGGCAAAGAACTTTTGCCTCCTTTCCTCTACAAAAGAATGCACAAGCTTTGTTCGCCACACATGCTCATCGCATGTCACCACTAATATTTAAAAAATATTCAATAAAGGGAGACAGGTAAAATGGTCCCCACAACCAAACATATAGATAGACATTTTAATACAGAGCCTCAAATACTATGGTGGTTCATTTCTAATCTCTGTGTGAAAAAAGATATGGCGAAGGATGTGTCTGGACAGTAGTTAACAGAATTGTATTAGTTTGAATGTTCACAAATACCTATATGCATTCCAATGATAACAAAATAGTATTGTGCCATCAAGCTGGTCAGATGATAGATCTGGAAGCTAGATAACGGAACACCTGGACCGATTTTTATAATCTTTGATTTGTCTCCACCCTGAATAACAGTATAACTAGCTATAAATAAGTATTTAAAACATGTGAAAAACAATGTTTTATTTTAAAAGTAATGATAATATTCTGAGGCAGTACAAATGTGGGGTCAGCTAGTTATAGATTAAATTAACTCACCTAATTCCCTTCTAAGAAAATTTGTTGGTATTCGTCCTGCAGCTGCTGCCTTCTGTCTATAGTCAACCACAAGTGGTAAGAATGATGAAGAGCTTTGCTTTGCCTTCGAGACTACTGTTGCAAGGATGGCAGTGTTTCCCAGTGTGGCCACACAGGCTCCATCCGCAAACCTTGCATAACGGCCTGAAGAGAGTTTTAGTGTGGTCCTGGGGAGAAAATAACGCTTTTCGAATACTAGAATAGCGGCAAAATTCAGCAAATCAAAAGTATTAAAAATACGAACAGCTTCAAAGGTTTATAAACACAAAACTTTGAAGCTGTTCGTATTCCTATTCGATTTACAACGAATACAACACGAAAACAACCGTCAGTTGGTTGTTGATAAGTTGGTTGTTTTCACATAAATATAAGGAATTTTTCTAAAAATATTTTGGAAATAACCTTTTCAAACATAACCTCTAACTTACCTATTTGTAAACTGAATATCCGTTTCGCCAACGTCTAATTTTGTTGCGAAACATCTTAAATAACTTCCGGTATTCGTTATTCGCGGTAAAATTAAGTTTTTCTTTAACAACATCTTGTATAACTGTATTTTCAGAGGGGTCAATGGGCAAACAAAAAAATTACGACACATGAAATGTTGTGGATTCTTATTGAATTTGGTATATCAATTGCAGTTGTAAAGAAAGTAATTAGGAAATACGAACTTAAGTAATTAGAAAAATTGTATTTACGAGTATTTTTATTTTTTTGGGATTTCACAAAATAATTCAGTTAAAATTTAGAACACAACAACGCATTCCAGTTTGTGACAGCTGACAAGAGTGAGAGTGATAACAGAAGTTCAAAGTCAAAGTTGCGAAAATCGCGTAATGCGTATTTTTGTCATCTCTTTCTAATTTACTGGAACGTTTTTATTCGTTCAGAAATTCTTTTTAAACACCACACTGGCACCTTGCAACCTGCAGACACAAAAGGGCAGCCCATCATGAGCCCACACTTCAACAAAGTCAAAGTCATATATTTGCAGTAACCGCGATACAAAAGGAGGTGGTACATAAATAAATTAAATTGTAATTGGGATGTTTTGTAGTTTCGCTTGCAAATATTAGAGTTAAGATGATGGTTAGATATGTAGAGTATTGCTAGTTTCATTAAGCAAATCTCTATAGTTCAACACAATATTGTTCAACATCCAATTATTTTATAATATTCAATCATTAGGAATATTCCGAATTCATATTTCGGTTTATTTTGGATGTCTTTTCTAGAACGTAATTTAAAATGTCATCCAGACCTCTCAGTCGCTCAAGGCCCTCATTGGTTCTTTCTTTTGAACATCAGTGAATTTGATCAGCTGTTTGCCACTTTTGCCAGTTGAGTTCCGTAATAAATTGTTTACCCTGAAAAAAAATTACTTTGTGGTATTGTTGTCGTGATGATTGCTGATACTTCCCTTCCACAAAATCCAGAAATCAAAACTGAAGTGATGTCTAACAAAAGGAAAAGGGTTCAAGGAAACGATTCGTTTCAACGAATGAATTACCTCTACCAAGTGAGTTTCCAATCTTATTCAAAGTGAGTAGTACCAATGATATTAAACGGGTACCTACCGATTAAGTTTTTTTTTTCACAATTTTGTTTTGTTTTCAGATCAGTAAGCATATAGCAGGCAAAAACCCAACCTTGTCTTCTTACTATGGAAACCTTATTGTAAATGTTGCCAAGAAAAATGTTTTGAAGATGTAAGTGTATCATAAATTGAAAAGAAAAGCACAACAATACAACACTGCTGTTTTCCCTGATGGGTTAGGCACAGGTGTATCTACACACACACCCACATTTCAGGGTGACCTATTGCAATATACCGGTCACAAATCCACACTCCAAGCTGCTACTTACTGAAAAAGTTATTTCTTGTGCCTTGTCCTGGTGTGGTTTTTCAAGGTTACATCCAGAGTATGAGCAGTAACAAAATGCTGCGTTTTATGCTAAACTACTAACAGCAGTATGGGTTTGGAGGCTGTTGAGACAGAAGTCCATGCCATTTTAACCCTCACTGCTACAACTATCAACCAACACTCAATCATTCAACATGTGTATATCGACTGGCCGCCAGAAAAACTAACAAATACAGAGAAAATTGAAAAATATTATAGTGCTGAATAAGGTACTAAGAGGGTGACTCAGCGGTGCAGTAGGTGATTGAGGGGAGGGTACGCGCATTTCACCTACCAGCAAGATAGAGTAAATGCGTCCACCTTAGGTGGCAACTTAAAATTTAATGCGATTGTTAAGGACCCTTTTGTTCACAGCAAATTAGTAGGAGTGAGGAAGCTTTAAAACTTAACTTAATTATCTTAACTTTTTTTTTGGCTTATCTAGCCATAATCAGATATAGTTTCAGGTTATTTAAATTTTGACAGTGTGGCTCCATTAATCCGACATCAACACAAAGCATGATAAGATCTATTCTCAGTCTCTCTGATCCAGATTTAGTGTGTGCCATTTTTTTAGGCGTATTGTGGTTTGGTTATTTGTGAGGTCCTTAGTGAATTCATTGGCATGCTCTTGTAGTCTCTTCTTATATTGTGTACAGTTTATGTTAACTTCTTCCTTGACCGTGGGCATCTTTAGGTATTCATGAATTTCGGAGTTTCTTGCAAACCACCCTGCGCCTGATATTGAGTGACTGATTTGGAATCTCTGTTGGATTTCTATAATATGTTGGAGTTACTGGCAGAACCCCATAGTCATAGCTATACCATAAGTCCACACCGGTTTTATTATGGCTTTATAGACCAGTAATTTGTTGTTCGGAGATAACTGTGATTTGCATCCCAATAGCCAAGGGCAGGTCTTGTATAATATTGTTGCCTCTTTTTTCTTTGCTATGATGTGGTTGGCCTATGTTAATCTTCGGTCTATATGTACACCCAAATATTTTACACTGTTTCTCGTTGGTAATTGTTTTCCTTCCATAAAGACTGTGCACCACATTCTCCCCTCCTTAGAGTAAAGGTTGCCTGCACAGATTTGATTATACTAGGCTTTATTCTCCATTTTTGGAGCCACAGTTCTATTTTACTTATTTGTGTTTGGAGCTTTTGTGTAGCAACGTCCGGGTCTTCATTACTCGCAAGACATGCAGTGTCATACGCATAGGTTGCTGTTGTTACATCTTCAGTGTTTGGCAGATCTGATGTATATATAGCATACAGTACTGGGCCAAGCACTGATCCTTGCGGGACTGAGGCAGCGATGTCGTACAGGTTAGAGTACTCGTTATCATATTTCACTTGAAAGTTTCTTTGGTGCAGGTATGATTTCATGATCATGAAGAACGAGTTAGGTAAAAAAAATTGAGCTTAAAGAGTAACCCCTTGTGCCACACTCTGTCAAACGCCTGTTGACTGTCCAGGAACACCACTGAGCAATACTCCTTTTTCTTTAACGACTATCTGATTTTGTGCGCCACTCTATGTATTTGTTCCACTGTAGCATGATTCTCTCTAAACCCGAATTGGTGGTCGGGAATAATTTTGTTCTCCTCTAATATTGGTTTTAGTCTTCGTAGTGATATCTTCTCAAACACTTTGGATAACGTTGGGAGAAGACTTATTGGTCTATACGAACTAGGATCAGTTGGAGGTTTCCCTGGTTCGGCCATCATACATATCTACGATATTTTCCACAGCTTAGGAACATAGTGAGTTCTAAATATAGCATTTACAAGCTTTGTCAGAAAAACCATTGAATTTCTAGGAAGTCGTTTGAGTATCTCGCCAGTGAAAAGGTCGAAACCAGGTGCATTTTTTGTTTTAGATGGTTTATGGTACGTTTCATCTCTCTCGGCGTCACTAATTGAATTAATAGTGAGAGTAGTGATCACTGTTGATAAAACTATCCAACTCTTTCTCAAATTCGACCATTGTAGATGGATGGGGAGTTAAAATCTTTTAGGCCTCATAATGGGAGTATAGAATTAAGGGGGCTTTTGAAATTCTTGTTAATTTTCGAAAGAGAGTAGTTATCTTTGTTCTGAGCATTCCTGTTCTCAATGATTATGTCCTTCAGTTCCCTAGAGGTCCTATTAAATTCTCTCCTGTCATGCCCTGATCCGCTTGCATGAAGCCGCCTCCTTGTTTTACGTTTCTCCTCGAGTTTGCGGCGTATTTCAAGAGGTATGTCACATTTATTTAACTGGGGTTCCAGCGTCGGAGTAGCACGCCATGTCGCCACCTGTATCAGATTTGTGATGTAGAAAGCTGCATCGTCTATTTTTGCCTGGGTTTTAAGATTCACACTTAGACTTGTTTCCTCTTGTAGGTATTCGGTAAATGCATTCCAGTCTGTTTTATGATTGCTTAACTTTGTTCTTTGTGTATTATTGTTACACTCAGTGTAAGCAGCACTGGTGAGTGATCCGATAAGGTATCAAGAGACGAATCAATTTTTAGGTGTATTTTTGTCTTCTATCATGACAGTAGTAGCTTGTAGCCAATCTTCCTTAAATTCGCCATGTAAGTAATGTCTAATATTCCCCTCCTAATTGTCCCTCCATGCGATGTATCATCAGGGTGATAACATAACATAACATCACTCCTTGTTTCCCCGAAGGGTTGGGTAGAGGTGTACCTATAGTACACCCACATTTTTCGCCAGTTATTTAAACACAATAGTTGTTCATTTCTCCGATATTAACGCTATATCTATTTTGTTTGCCTGAATCAACATTTCCAGCTCCTGTTTATTTGGTAGCAAACCATTGAAATTCCAGGTGGCTATTCGTAGTGAGGTCATAATTAAAATTGTGCTCATTTGTGAGAAAAGTACATCTACCCTTTCGGTCTGTTTTAATAGGAGGGCCTCTAACTTAAGAGTATTTTTATGCAGGTTATATTCTACTTTTGTTCTTTGTGACTCGGTAGGGTCAATGTTATTTGCGGAAGTAATTTTTCTTCTAGTGTTCGCCGCTGTCGTAGTATTATTACCTATAACTACTTCGCTCTATTGTTTTTTACTGTTCGTATGGTATGTATCGTATGGTTGTTTTTTTAGAAAAAAATTACATTTTTATGATCTTTGCAGACTCAGATCTGGTCACTGAAAGTACATTTAGATCTTCTTTCGGTTTTACAACCTTATAGATTTTACAACCTTTGTAGCTGGCAGGATGACTTCCAGCGCATAGAGCGCAAACTGACGGTGTGTTCTGATCTATAGTACACTTTGTGGTATTGTGCGGCCCTGCACATTGGACTATTGTGATTTTCCTTCTTGGATCCTCAATTATAACCTTTTGGTTGTCAATTTATTTAATTTCCTTAACATACTTGTTATCATACGGGTGTCTGTTAACGAAGAAAATATTTGAAGGCTGCTTGGTGCCTCTTTTACGAGCAGTTACTATTTCTCCTTTCACTTGGTTTCCTGTTTCCTCTATGGCTTCTACAATTGCCTCTTTGGGTGTGCTAAAGTGTAGATGTTTAATTACAATTCTCATTCATTTTTCATATTGTTGAGTAAATGTAGCCTATTAATCCTTTGCTTCGGACGTGTTCTATAAGAGTATTGTATTTTTCGACAGACTGAGAAGAAATTATTATATGTATCTTATATGTATAGTCTCTCTTTTCCATATCTTCTTCAATAAAACTCGTAATTTTTTGAAGGTCATCTATGCCGTACAGTATAATGGGTGGAGGTTTCCAGTTTTGTTGTCTGGAGAAACATTTTGATCTTGACAGTCAACACTTAAAAGGTTAAAACTATTTTATGTCTCGACTGCTGGTAGTGAAATCTGGGCAGTGTTGTCTCTGATAATGCCTCTGCGATCACTCAAGATATGCTCTTTTAGCAAGGTTCTTTTGGTCATCTTGGATGATGCTCCCTTGCCTTTGTTCAGGAGCTCTTGGCCCCAGGTTCGAGGTGGAATGATTGCTCTGTTGTTCCTTTCTTAACGTGTGACTAACGGGTACTCGTTGCCAAGCGGAGGAGCAGGTGCAACATTCTCTGTACTTTGGATCTCCATTTTTTCGGGTTCTGATTCTGTAGTAACGTGCGAGGGGATGTTTCCTACATAATATGAAGATCTGTGTCTTGATATAAACAAGCTCGGGTGGAATGCTTGCTGAACAAAATTTTTGTTAGTGCTGATGCAAAATGCTGCTGGAGCATTTACTGACACAGGGGCCTGGTCGCCTACCCCTGTGGAGTCATCGGTACGGATTCCACACTCGCAGGCCCGGGTACCTGCAAGCGCCGGGGGTTAGCCGGAGCGCATGACAAACACTCTCATTATTCGACATTTTCATTTTTATGGTTGGAAAGTACAAATAACACTTTTCCAAGTTGATATAGCCACACTTTTGGAGGACATTTAACTCCTCCAGGTTTGTGGTAGCCTAGTACAGGATACTGAACCGCCACCTGTGGCTCTGCGTTATTGTTCCTTTAGCACCACCCACGGGGTACAGGGTGCACGTGTAGGGTGGGCCTAGGAAAGGTAGTAAATCCTACGGACGCGAACAACATCACCCCCCAATTATCTTAACTAGATTTAAAAGAAATAGTTTTTCTTTGTTTTCTATTTTGGGATTAAATTAACCCTGACTTTAAAAGAAGTCTCGACTTACAATAATTACATGTTTAATTTTGTTTTAAAATCTAAGTTACAATATACAAGCTAACACTAAAATAAATATGTAATGTACAAATGTATACAAAAAAAAAGAGGGATAGAGCTCATAGGGCATCAAAAAATACGTCCGCATCGCTGTCAACGGGACAAGTACCCAAAAGGCTGGCAGCATTGCCACAGTCTTGAGTGAGAGTCAAGACTGAGTCTGAGTCTCAGTCCACTCAGTCTCTTATTAAGTTTAATTGCTTTGTTGTTCTGTGAATCTGTATCGTGTGTCTGTGGCATCTTGGCTACTAAATGAATGGTCCAATTTCATTGCAGTTTTTTTTAATCAGAATGTTACTAAGTACCTTTTTAATTTTACAGAAACCCAGACATAAAAAGGCAAATGTGTAAAAAGTGCCGATGCATGCTCATTCTTAAAGAGACAGCCACGATGAAAATCAAAAGAAACAACGGATCTAAAATTGTACAGTGGTCATGCCATATTTGTGGCGCCAAGAGGAATTTTCCCGCCAAAAATAATCAGGAACATAGAATATGGTTAGAAAATCCAAAAGCTGTAGTTGAAGTCATGAATTAAACTGTTGTAAGTAATGTTGTGTTTTTTTTAAAGATAAAGTAAAATAAAACTATTTAACTTCCTTCCTTTTTTATATTTTTCAACCTTTACTTTTATTGTTCCCTGGTGATGGCAATAGGCTTGCCCTCTATTAGACATACACTTCTGCCCTCTATTAGGAATTACAGGCGTGATGTTATGTTGTTATGTTATATTTTACTTCCAACTAATCCTACTTGGATAAGGCTTACGCTCCATGGAAACATCTGGCTACGGATAGGTATATATTGCAAATCAAAGTCCCAATTTTTTTACTGAGGCGTCTAAGTATAAGCACCCAATGTGGTACATGCCCCGCTACGTACACATAGACTAACTTGCCTTCGTGAGATTAAATATCTATAACATAAAAATGAAATGTTAAGCAGTTCATGAAAAACTAAAGTACCTATAAACTACGAGTAATTATAAGAGATAAATAAATTATTTAATCCACGGTATGGCAGACTCCATAGAGCGTCTAGTGGTGCAGGGCAGAGTAGAAGGTAATAGGCCACGCGGAAGTTCACCGATGAGGTGGACCGATCAAATCAAATCCGCGGTTGGAGGCCCTGTTAATAAATGCGCCAGACTGTCAGCTAACATAACCAGATAGATGGCGAGAGATCGTGAGGCGGGCAACGACTACACCTGCGATTGGACATAGTTCATCGTGACCACGACCGCTCTGTCAAGAGTGACACGAAGAAGAAGGCAGATTAATAAACTTTTGTTTGTGACCATTATTATTATTGCGTTTAGTTATTTTTCTACTTATTTTGCAACATTTTTATAAAACAACATATAAAAAAAAAAAAGTTGTCCGCCGGTATCGGGAGCAGGGTCCAAGCTATTGGTGGTTAGTGCTCCAGAGACAGGAACCTCCTCACGATGCGAGGCGTATCGAGGAGTACTGCCTTCTGAATCAGATCTTGATCCAACCGCCTAACGAAAGCCTCGAGAGATGTTGATCGAGGCATTGGCCGATGGCTTACTTAGCCGGGAGGTGTGTCACCTACATGGGACGTGATGGCGGAAACCAGCGCCAGGTGTCGTGCGGTGTTCCACTGGGATCGGTCGTGGGACCGCTCCTGTGGAACATCGGGTACGACTGGGTGCTGAGGGGCGAGCTCCCGCCGGGAGCAGACCTGACGTGTTACGCGGACGACACGCTGGTCACGGCCCGGGGGAGTTCGCACAGGGAGGCAGCGTTGCTCGCGACGGCGGCGGTCTCACTGACGGTGAGCCGCATACGGCGCCTCGGCCTGGAGGTGGTCCTCAACAAGTCGGAGGCCACGGTGTTTCACGGCCCCCGGTGGGCGCCACCGGCCGGATCACACATTGTGGTCGGGGGGGTCCGGATCGCTGTCGAGCCCATCATGAAATATCTGGGATTGGTGCTCGACAGCCGGTGGGACTTCGGACCCCACTTCCGGCGGCTGGCGCCCAAGTTGTTGGGCGCGGCCGGGGCGCTGGCACCGCTGCTTCCCAATCTGGGGGGCCCGAGCGCCGCCTGTAGGCAGCTCTATATGGGGATCGTGCGATCCATGGCGCTCTACGGAGCGCCGATCTGGGCGTCTGAGCTGCCGGCCGGCAGCATAGCTGTCCTGCGCAAGCCGCAGCGGGCGATGGCCGTCAGAGTCATTCGGGGTATCGCACAATCTCCTTCGAGGCGGGTTGTGTTCTGACCGGATCCCCGCCCTGGGACCTGGAGGCGAAGGTGCTCGCGTCACTGTACCGGTTGGGCGAGGCAGCGTGGGAGCGGGGCGAGCGACCGATGCAGCAACATGTCGAGCAGCGTCGGTTGCAGCTCCGCGAGGTCCTGGTGGCGGAATGGCGGGTGAGGCTGTCACGCCCTATCGCCGGCCTCAGCACCATCGAGGCGATCCGGCCAGTGCTCGACCGATTGCTCGGGAGAAGGCACGGCTCCCTGACGTTTCGGGCGACGCAGGTGCTCTCGGGGCATGGTTGCTTCGGGAAGTACCTGTGTCGCATAAACAGGGAGCCGGACGCCCGGTGTCACCACTGCGTCGACTGCCGGGAGGATACGGCCTGGCACACGCTCGCAGAGTGTGCCGCTTAGGAGGAGCCGCACCGTGACCTCATCACTGAAGTAGGCAACGACCTGTCGCTGCCTACTTCAGCGGCGGCGGCGCCGAGTCCTGGGACGCAGTGGTCTCCTTTTGCGAAACGGTCATCTCACAGAAGGAGGCTGCGGAAAGAGAGAGTGAGATTTCGACTCTCGACTCGGCCCGCAGCAGACGCACCGGGCGTCGGAGGAGGGCGGACAACGCCCTCTTCCGGCCCCCCTAAATGGGTCCAAGGGCGACGGATTCGGGGACATCCGTCGCCCCCTAACATCAGGACCCGAGAAGGCGGCGCGTAGTGTTCCGCGCGCGCCGCTCATAGACGTTGCGGGGGGTACACCTGAGTACACCTCACTCACCCCGACCGAGACAGGGCCCGCTTGCAAGCGGGCCGGCACCAGCCGGGGTTGCGAAAGAATTATGTGTTCCCGCGACCCAGGCGTAGGTGAGTGATGGAACACCGGGTTGGTTTTTAGTCGGTAAGAGTCCGACAGACCCCGCCGCCCTCCCCGGGGTGGGGGACATCCATGAGGATTTTCCAACCCGAAACAAAAAAAAAAAGGCATTGGCCGATACGACAATCGGCACAATAACAGCCGAGTTCACATTCCACATTTCAACAACCTCGTGTCAAAAAGACAAGTCGAGATATTTAATTTGTTTCTCTTTCTCAGCATTCACGAGGTTCTCGTCATGCGGAATGGTAACATCGACAATCATTGTGGAGCGCGCTAATAAAGAAAGAAAGAAAAATATTTATTTGCACGCAGGTCGTAAAGCACCAAATACAAATTTAAAAAGAGAACAACAATAGTGTGTGCCTCATGGCTGCGCCAAAAGGGTTCATTTCAGCATTAATGCCAAACACATGCTGTCTGACGCTAGTTTTCTATGAACCTTTACAAGTGACAGGGAAGTACAAACAGTTTCAACATACCTAATATAAATTTATACTAATAAATAAAAAATAAACTAGCAATTGAAACATTAAGAAACTAAAACAACAAGAACTGTCTCAGTAAAACCCGTTGTTATACTGTAGCTCCATCGTGTCAGGGACATTTGAAGCAGCAAAGAACGGAAAATCACCGAACGTCCAGCCATCCGCATATCCAATATATATTTGACACAACAGAAATTATGTTTTAAACATGCAGGCATTTAACCATATCCAGTTTCTGTTGCAAATCTATCAGATACTGCCGTAGACGTGTTCTGAACGACTTGATAGTGCCCATAAGCCTCAGTGGAGGTGGGATATTATTCCACACCTTAGATGCAGCGTATCGATAGCTAATCGATCTATAACTACTGTCAGGCTTATGAGCGATAATAGCCCTGTCAGGAATTATAGACCGATCCCAGTACAACGTGACTTGGTCATTTTCGAGAACCCCAGTTCTCGAAAATGACCAAGTCACGTTGTACTGGGATCGAGCACATGCTTGTAATACGGTACCTACCTCAGAATATACAAGATTATTTTTCAAAGCAAGTTTCTGGTGAATAATCCTGGCTACTTGGTTATGCCTGTGCAAGTACTCGCCGTTAACCGACGAGAACAACCAGAGTTATTATGTCTGATGGACTCACCCGGACGGTGGCATGCCCGACACACGTCAACTGTCCCATCCATCACAATATGTCTCCGGTAGTTATTCGTCAACATAACTTCGCACGAAACTTCAGTTTCCCCGAAAAGGTCACCAAAACGTAGCCAGGATACGGACGCTAGGAAATCTACAGGCTGATGAAGAACCCGATAGCAGCGCCCGTGAAGCTCCTTGCTTTGCCATACAGCCTTGCGGTCATCGGTTGTAAGTACTACAGGTTTGCGCCAGTTCTCTTTAGTCATGGAGAGCGGGGTGAGTCCCTTGTCTACTGCGACCACATCATGGTGCATACCCACTTCAGCTTCTTATTATTATTTTTAAATTGTATTACTCTAGATAACGGAGTATTATTTATGGTCACATTTGGTGCCCGCCTTGAATACCTATAATTCACATTTTTTTTGCATTGTACCTGAGTCCCTGAGTGACCGCGTAGTCTTCACACATCTTAACAAGACGACAGAGTGCGCTTATTGATGGACTCAGCAGCACCATGACGTCAGCGTAACTTTATTGTTAACGCCAACTCCGTTAATGTGACAGCCTATACGGGTGCTGCTGAGTTCATCAATCAGCTGATTAATGACATTCGCCTCGACTATGGCATTCGCAACTAGCCAGCTCATTCACGCATCAGTGCACGCACCAGTGCTTCGCATTTTTTCTTATGTTTTATAGTAGTTCACGTGCGTTTTTGTATTTAACCCTTATACACCCCATGTCCCTCATACCCAATGTGTAGATCAGCATGTAAACTAACCATATTATGTAAATGGCTTAAAAGTCTCGATGATCAGGCAACTGAGTCTTCTATCCGCCAAATTTCTATCTCCTTCATAAACGTACACTATCACTCACACACAAATACTTAAACACACAATAAAATCACATAATTATATTCTTCCACTCTAGATTAATATTATTTCTCTATAAATTTAACTGTAAGGCAGCAGTCTCTCAAAAATGTTAAGCCTATTTTTAAGATTAAACACTTTCTGCCCACAACAACATTTGTGATGAGAAAGAATTTAACAAATTCTAAAATTACAATAATGCCTTCAGCACCCATTAGCACAATCTTTTGCATGCGTTACATTGTCTTGAACAGCAGTTTTTCACACCATTAAGTCGTGTTCAAACTATGGCCGCATTCCGAATTGGGCTGCAATCGATTTCAGCGCGCTTGCACCCGTTCCGAGTTAGGGTCCGGTTAAGAGAGCTACGCTTGCAGCGGTTGCCTAATTACTATAGTTGTAGTTACTATTTTTACATATCTTACATCCCTTAACGTCCTTTCCGAGGCACAGAAGGGTTCTCAGTGCCTCGGAAAGGACCTTAAGCGCTCCCGGCTGTCATCATCTTTTGCAGACGGTTCGGATCATCAGAAACCCGAAAGTATGACAACCAGTCTTACTTACCAAGAGGTATCGTATTACCCAGTACCTGGTGTGTGGAGGTGAGGGAGGCAGTCGCTTCATGTGAAATACGGGTATTGAGCTGCATAGGCTAAGACTGGAAGCCACCCCAAAATAGTTGGCAAACGGCAGACAATTTTACAGGACTCGGAATAGACAAAATAAGTGGAAGTGCCCGTCCGCTAACCCGCGTGTGTCAAAACAAAATTAAGTCTTAATACAACGGACGAAGGTTGTTATTATTTTACAGATTTTCCGCATAATTGTGACACGCGCGTGATAGCTGCTTGGGCACTTCCACTTATTTTTTCAAGTCCGTGTTACAGGATGAAACAGCAATTTTTCACTTAAGGAGTAAAAGTCGTTTCCCAGTAATTCTTTTTGCTCAATGTAACTTACACATTCTGTTCATCAAACTATTGATCTACAGAATGTCAACGCCGGCTGTCGCTGAAAACCAGCTCTGTCTCGCTTAAGGTCGCCTTTTTGCGTGGATGTGACGCATATTTCCCCCAACTTTTTATTTTTTGTGTTTGTATTCGTTCTCTGCGTCAAGTTTACCGCCAATAAACGTGTTTTCTTTCGTACATCTCGGCTTGCTGATCGGTATTTTTTTCTTTCAAGTTCAACCTGCAGTGCCTCAGAGGCTTGAATGCAGAGGGTTACCAGATGGCTGCAACACAATCTGCTCACCGTTAATGTTCAAAAAACCAAAGGTGGTAAATTTTTCTATAAGCAAAAAAACAGCTGCCCCTAAACTACTTGAATTCAAATCACACCCATGCAATTATAGTCTAATGGGTAGCTGCTGCTGCCCTGTTTTTGAACAAGTTAATAGTATTAAGTATGTTGGTATTAACATAGACCAACACCTGACATGTGCAAAGCAAATTCAATCGGTTACTCCGCGTGTCAGTAAGCTTTTGTACATATTTAAAAGACTGCGATCTATACCTGACAAAGATACTCTCAAGATGAGTTACCTGGCTTTATGCCAGTCTGTGCTTAGTTACTGCATAATAACTTGGGGTTTCGCTGGTAAAAGTTATCTAATTACTGCTGAACGTGCACAAAGAGCTATCCTTAAGGTCTCTCATGGATTAGGACTCCGATACCCCACTGATATGTTATATAGAAAAACGAGAGTGCTTACGGTGCGCCAAATCTACATTTTATCAGTGCTACTTAAATTTCATAAGAGTGCAGCTGCTACAGAGCTAACAGCATGTCGATTCTGTAAAAATATCACCGTGAAGGCTTGCGTGGAGTGAGCTGTCAGTGTCATTCCGTTTTGGTCAATCCATAGCATCACTGGCACTGACAGCTCACTCCACGCTCACTCCACCTAAGTTTTCACGATGAGGTGGTTACAGAATAGCACTACTGATCAGCGCTCACGCAGAAAACAAAAGTGGAACAGCGTTTTCTGCAAACTTAAATTTGGCAATAAGGCTTTCTCTCGAATTGGACCATACCTGTATGAAAATGTTAATAATAAGCTAAAAATCGTCCTCTAACAAAGTTTGGGTGCAAAAAACAGGTTCAGGATTGGCTGCTTGGGCTTAATTATGCTGAAACAGAAGACCTGTTATCATTCAACTATTAAAGTATTCATCATCACATACACACACTCATCACAAACACATTCACTCTTAACGCTTACACACTCTCATCACATACACACGTACATCTGGTTACCTTTTAGTCCTAAGTTGTTTTTTTCTTTTGATTCTTTGATTTTATATTTTAAAAGTAATTTTTATTGTATTATTAACCGTTTCATATGTTATATTTTATACCTAAATCATACTAACTGTCGAAAGAGACTGGATCCTGCGACACAGGGTATCCTAGTGTTGATCCAGTGTCATACCTAAATATTGTAATACTTAATAAGAATCAATAAACTTTTTTTTTTTGTTTTAAAGTAAGTACAACAGAAATAAATAAAACCGGACTAGTGCGTGTCGGCCCACACACAATGAAGGGTTCCGTAGTCGGGATTAATATTTACGAATGCACAGACATACCTATCAACTCTAACTCGGAAAAGGTTCCGTTTTTGCCATTTAACGTTATCAGACCTTCATTTGATAACGTTGAATCAAAGTAGCCGAGCTCCGAGTTTAGCTGGCAAGCCTCCACCGATTCGATGCCACACATGGCTTCGAACGTCTGATTATATCGCTCGAACTTGCGCGTTGTTTGGCAAAATGGACTCTAAACTAACTAGATGAGTCACTATCAGGTTCGGTACAATGTAGGTACCTATTTGTTACGAACCTGCCCGGCGCCCGCCATTTCGTTCGCATGGAAGTCGTAAGACATCACGAATTAAAATAACAGCCACATCTCCTACCTGCCTACTATTCCTTCGTTTTTGTTTGCCGTTCTTCCTGGCTTTTGTTCTTTTTCGGCTCGGCTCCTAAGGGTTGTGCCTGATGTTATACAGGGTGGAATGGAGCAGAAGCTGCGTTTGGTAGCCCATTTTCTAAGGAATTTTTCTTTTTACAATTCGACAATAAAATTCAACGCAGGGGGGTTCAGAATCATGTACTGAGTCCATGGTTACCGGTTGTGCGTCGATGTCCCTTGCACCCTGTATAGCTTATAACATTCCTTAGAAAATGTGCTACCAAATGCAGATTCTGCTCCATGCGAAGTGGGCGCGGCGCGGCGATCGAGAGACACCGCGGCCGGTGTATTTTTAACAGACTTCAAAAAAAGAAGGAGTTTCTCAATTCGATTGAATCTTAGTAGGTATTTCGGCATTTATGAACCAATTTGAAAATCTCTTCTTTTGTTTGAAAGGGTATAGTAATCGAGTGGTCCCATAAAAATATGGTCAAGTTACAATGAGTGGTTTTTGTGATAGATTTAGTAATACGTATTTTTTCCACTTAGTGTATGTTGATGATGTTATAGAAACTTCCTGTCATTGTTATTTACTTATCAAGTAAAGGTATCCGAATTTGTGTAGGGAAAGTACCACAACTAAAAAGTGAACAAAAAAAAAACCGATTTAAAAAAAAAAACACTTCAAAGTGAACCATTACTTACTTAGTTTAATTCCGGGAGTGGGTGGCAAAAAAAAAACAAAACCAAAGACACTGACTTCCGGAATTAAAGTAATTTTTCACTTAGTACTGTTTTTTTTTGTAATTAAGTTTTTTGTTCAGCGTTTTTAAGTCCTTGGTTTCGTCATGTCAACAAGGAAACTTGAACCAAAACAAGCCTATATTATCCGATTTTCATAATGTAAATGTGTTGTAAATGTGTTGTTTGTTTTGTTTTGAAATTCCTTATTAAAATTGAATACGTAATACGCCATCTTATTATTACGTAATTACTACCTGTTCTATCAATAACAATAACAGTATGTCAAAACGTCAAACCTATTTTAAATGACAGCTGCGCGACAGATTATCAAAGGCTAACGGCGCGTGAGCTTTCAATGCCCGGAATGTTACCATTTTTATAAATATTGTTTATTTTATTTTGTTGAACACTTATCCAGTTATTATGTGTATGTTTTTTATTTTTTATTTTCATCTTAGCGTTTGCTACACTGGTCGACGTCATTCAACGCCGGCTGTCGCTGAAAACCAGCGCTGGGGCTCTGTCTCGCATAGGGTCGTAGCATTAAGCTGAGCGATGGCCGTTTTGCGTGGATGTGACGCATATTTTCCCCCGATTTGTTCTCTTTGGTGTTTTTGTTCGATCACTGCGTCATGTTTACCGTAAATAAACGTTATTTTCTTTCTTTCTTTCTTTTCTTTCTTGTACAGTCCGTTAGGTCTAAGCTATGCTTTGCATTTGTGTGAGTGCACATAGCGACGCGTCCTTTGCTTGGCAATCAGCTAATCGGACAATCGGCCTGAGGCGCTGTGCGTCCCTCGCGGTCCCTCGCGCGATCACATTGGTGCGATTGATAATCACTCACACAAACGCAAATGCACGGATCGGGAGAGTGGACGAGATCTCTCTCCTGAATACTGTTGGAGCTGCTGAACATTATAAGAACATTTGTGCACTGTATAAACTCATCCTCCTTTATCACTACATAGTATAAAATAAAGTAAAAGATTAACCTAGAAAACCTTTGTGTTATGATAGACAACATCCAAGCGTTGGTCAACAACTACGTAGTCTACCCCGACATTGATAACATAAGTTGTAAGACAATAATTTGGTTTAAAGAATGAGCGATTCTGTCACCAACTAACGAACAAGTAGATAAGGCAAAAAGCTTGATTCTTTCAAAGATTGATGTGCCGACGCAAATATACTACTTGGTCGATACTGTTCTCGATTTGGAAGAAGCTGTTCATTTTCCTACAGAATTTCTTAATTAACTTTCATAACAGAGTGCGCAATACTCACCGGATGTGGTACCGAAGAAGATGTATTAAATCCCCGAATTCCTCTGACACTATCGGATTGACCGTTCTAATTGTTTAAATTAGAACGGTCAATCCGATGGTGGTGGTGGCCTACAATTTCCGAGATAAAGATATCCTTGCAATGACAAAAAAAAATCGCAGGATCAAACTTTCAACGTTGCAGGCTTAGATTTTAGCGTTGAGTGTTTTTCACATGGTCAATTATGTGTCACTCTTTCAAGAGTAACCTCGAATAAAACATGTTTTTATTGTCTAATGACATTGTTTTGAATAATGTCCATCAATGACAATATTGTAAATTTTGACATTGATGGACATTATTCAAAACAATGACATGAAAATTTACTTTTAAAATATTTTAATTATTGTGAATGTGAAGAAAATGTGGATTTCTTGTTTGTTTCCAAGTTTTATTTTTTTGTTAGTTTTAATCTGGTCTGGTCTGGTCTGGCAGTTTGTGTTATTTATGCGGCCTACCCAAATGTCCTTTCTTTGGTAATGTTCGTCGAATCGTTGAGCTCCTTAAGTTCTGTGTTGAGCTGCATGATAACTGACAAATGCTTGCAGTGACTGGACACTCATTCTGTGTGGTTCTTTCCTCAAAAGACTATTTCAGACACCATTCTACATGGTCTTCACATGACCTGACCAAGATTATGTCTGGACTTTAAAAGAGACTGTGACCTCTGAGTTTGTTTCGGCCTTTCTTCTCAGAGTAGTCAGATAGGAAACGCCGATCTCATCTAGTTTTTTATAATATGATTGAGGTGTAAAAGTGTGTCATTTAGCTCCCTTCAAAATGGTTGAGCTGAATGGTGCTGAGCCATGCGTCATGTTCGTGAACGGGCGCCGTCAGTTGGCACTGGTCATCGCTTAGCTGCCACGGTTTTTTTTTTCATCTTTTCTTCTGCGATCAGTACCTGGACTATGAGCAGATTTGTTGTTGGTGCGTTTGATAGTGTAGAGTGGTTTCACCAGCGAGATTTCCCTCTTTATATTACAGCTAACCTTTTCAGCCGCCTTTTATAATCTGGCTTTGTAAGCGCTTTCGCCAGAGGATTTGGATGATTCTGAAGGCGTGCTTTGTAGCGTTCTGCCCAGTTTTTCCAGGTTTATTCTAGTCAATTATTTTTTGGTTTGTTTCTATATATTTTTTGTTGATCTCTGGACGCTTTTAACGTGTACGTTTTTTTAAAACCCATACGGATCCATTCGAGAACGATGTCATTAGAAGTTATGTCAAGCCAGTGAGAATAAAAATGACGTATTCGTCCTGAATGTACATAGAACAGGTTCATTCTGAACGAATACGTCATTTTTGTTAAGGTTGAGCATGCATTTTTATGGCTTGGATTTAATTTTCGCCAGTAATGAGAAGAGTAATCTCTATTCATTCTCTATTCACGGCTGTGATCTCAGCGCCAAGAAATTGTTGCGTTAACTTCATCTTCTTATCGCGATTTCTTGCCATATCTGTAATAGCTGCTGAAATTTCGGCATTAAGTTTTGGTGCTTGTAAAAGAGCACAGTTGGAGGGGATAAGATGTCCTTTTAATAATTGGTCCTTGGATTCCTTGAGAAGTCCTTTTTTTATATGGGCTGCCATCTTTGTGCCAAATTTTCGTGTATGCTTTCCCCAAACTCGGGAGTGTCGTCATATTGCTCCCCTATTGCTGACAAAATTCCTGGGTCAAGTTCACGTGTAATCGAAGATGCTTCGGTTTCTGGTATTCCTGGGTCGGGAACCGGTATCTCGAGAATATCGGTACAATTATTTATGTTGTATGTGTGTGTTCGTACAACTTTGTATGTTGTATGCGTGTAAGTTACCTATGTTTTTTGATATTAATGTGGTTGACATCCATTTATTTAGAATTTGGCAGTTATCGAATTATTTGTCGTGTTTAAGCAGGAAAGGTGATCTATCCATCTAGAATGTGTCTGCAGGTTACCTACCTACTGCCCTCCTAAAAAGTAGACAAGGGTTAATGTCAAGAAGATGAGCAACAGAGTCATGCTGCCTGCTAAGTCACAAACCTACTTCGATTATCATTATTTGCCCTGTCTAGTGTCTCGTTATGAACATAACCTACAAGCAGCCATCCGTCTGACATTACCTTAGCACTATTGGGTGTTTTGGCGGGAAAACACGCGTGTGATTAAACCGACGAAAACTCTTAAGTTATACACGGAGGCTGTTTAATAGTTGGGTCTTTGGAATCGTTATTAAATAAGCTAACATATTATGTATAGATTAACCCAGTTTTGCTTGAAATCTATAAGTAATTATAATTTGTAATCAGGGTGAGGGAATTTTTCCCAATTTCTTGTGTAAAACTGAACATAATTAAAAAAATAAACCATTATTTCAAAAACTGTTTGTTCAATTTACATAAATATACACAATTTCACAATAATCCATTAAAAGTACAAACCTCCCCATACATTTTTTACAAGCTACAAGCTTAACAATAACATGACGTCATTTGGACGACTCGAACGCCTGCATAAAAAAGGGTCTGTTCATTGTTCGATTCCCAGAACACTCAAGGTTAAGTAGCTTGGGTTGTTATCTTTAAATAACAAATGGTCCACATACGTATCACAGATTTTTTTTTTTAATTTTTTTTTTTTTTTTTTTTTTTTTTTTTTTTTTTTTTTTTTTTTTAGACACTCGCCGCGGACGGACGTGTTTGTGCGCTCTCCCGCTCCAGTGTTGTGTTTCGTGTTTTCTACTCGTCGCTACCACGTGACGTCATCGTAGTCGCCCCGACTACTCCGATTTAAAATCAAATCAAGAAATTGATTTGATTTTAATAACTCAAAAAAACTGCCTTTTTCAAGGCAAATCTCGTTTCTCTAACAGACGTTTTGTGAGTAGCTTCACTAGGCCCCTTCTGGGTAAAACCACAGTTTCGTGGTCCTCGGTTGAAACCTTACGGTGTCAACGAAGCCGAGTGGGGTGTTGACCCAATTCACACCCGCTGAACCCCTTCAGGGCGAGGCAGTTAGTTGGACGGGTCCCAGATAACCGGCCTTGGGGGATCTCCTAGTCGGCTCTGGTGACAGTTTTGCTTTCCAGCTACTCACCTAGTGTCTTTAGGGTGTGTCTACACCCTTCGCGCTAGACTGGTCAGGGCCCCGTTCGCACAATAAGACTGGCGACGGGTTACAAGCTTAGGGCTCACCAATAGGTACACACCTCCCTGTCTACACCCGACAGGGAGGGAACTCATCCCCGGGCCAATCCACCCGGGGAGTTAGGTATAGGGTTTAGGCTACGTAGGGAATTTTCTCTTTCCACCATTCCTTCCCTAATATAGTTCCCGCTCCGATCATGGAGGACGCCGTCCTCTTGGCGTTCCTCAAAGAGGTCCTATTAAAGGACCCCGAGTTTTTGGCGAAATATGGCGCCAAAATAAGCCAAGTTTCTAGTCCCGCTCCGTCTCAAGGCGCACTCGCTAACTTCAGCGACGCGCTTGAGAGCCCGCTATCGCCACCTGCATACGAACAAGGCATTCCGCCCTTTGTTCCGCACAACAATGTTCCGGCTAATATCTCTGCCCCCATTGTCTCACCCTCTATTGTACCGGCAGATAATACTCCGGCCGCTAATCCGGCCCCTATTGTCTCGCCCGCCTTTGTTCCGGCCGCCATTGTCACGGCCGCCATTGTTCCGGCCGCCATTGTCTCAGAGACAACGCAGCTGCGCGCCGCAGCAATAAACACGACTCGCCCGGAGAGCATGGACACGTCAGTCCCACTCTCCGAGGAAGAAGCCCGCACCTCCTCCTCCAGCGATGACGACTTCCAAGTCGTGGTCAAAGGAGGCAAGAGGAAGGCGGCTAAATCCTCCGCCCCCGCTGGCCCGGTCACCAAGGCCCAGAAAAAACAGGACGACATACCGTCCAGCTCCACTTCCGCCCCTAGTCCGCGGGCCAGTCGCCCCGCCAGCCCTATGGCTTGCCCACCCGCTCCTACCGCGAGGAAGCAGAAGCCCCCTCCCCCGATATACGTCCAGGAAAAGTCCAAATGGACTGAAATTTCCAAGATGTGTGTTGATCGCAAGATCAACTACACCAACGCCCGATCCACCCTCCAGGGGATCAAAGTTACCGTCCCCACGTCTACGGACTTTAGGGATCTCTCCCGCGCCCTACGTGAAAGGAACTACTCCTTTCACACTTACTCCCTTCCGGAGGAAACCCCTACTCGCGTCGTAATAAGGCGCGTCCCTCAAGAAATCTCCACCGAGGAGATTAAGAGCGACCTCATCGCTCAAGGAATCCCAGTGTCCGCCGTCCATCGCTTGCACAAAGCGAGGCAGGGCCTTGTCTATGACATGGTCCTAGTCATCTGTGACCCCACTGAAGGGCACCACCCGATTTTTAAAGTTAAGTCGGTGTGTTCGCTCTCAGGCATCTCGATAGAGAAGCCTTACAGAGCTCAACTAATTGGACAGTGTCATCGCTGCCAATTATATGGTCACTCGCAGTCCAACTGCTATGCCACCCCTAGATGCGTCAAGTGTCTAGGTGAGCATGGCACCGCCGACTGTACCCGCCCTAAAGATAGGGAACTATGTTTAGAGCCTCCCAGCTGTGTACTCTGCGGCCAATCGGGACACCCGGCAAATTACCGGGGCTGTCCTAAGGCCCCGAAGTCCTCCTCTCCCAAACTCGCGAAACGCGCGAGCGACCGCCAGCACAGGGAAAGCCCCTGGGGAAAGCCTCCTTCCGCGCTGATGCCGGAGCGGCTCAGTCCGCAGAGGCCGTCTCCCTGGGCTAACCTTAACCACCTGAAGGCTCCAGCAGCTTCGGTGCCATCAAAACCCGCGCAACCAGCGCAATCCGCGCAACTTCCAGCGCTGATGGCTACCGCCATCCCAGCGCCTTTGGTAGCCCCCGCGGCCCCTACGGCCGCTACAGCGGCACCTCAGGGAATCCAGGGCCGAAACAGCGCCCAAATCATATTAAGTACATACGCGGCTCTCTTCACCACCGCCGCGGATAAAATGGCGGAAGAAATCGTTGCTGCAAACGGCAACGCAATCCGCCTCATGGAAATTCTCAGCGCGTATCCCGAGATCGCGCAAGTTCTACACTCACTCAAATATTAATTCTCAATGGATAATACGAGAGTAAATAGTAACAAACCCCGATCCCTTAAATTAGGCTTTTTCAACGCAAATGGCGTTTCAGGTCAACGCGATGAGATCGCCACTTTCCTCCGCGACCATCAGCTTGACATCCTCCTCATACAGGAAACCTTTTTAAAACCACATCACCGAAACCCGAATATTGCCAACTTTAAACTAGTTCGCAATGACAGGTCTCGATGTCACAAGGGTGGCACACTCATATACTTTAGGAAATCTTTGTATTGTATCCCTATAGACCCACCTCCTCTCTTCTCCCATCTGGAGACCTCTATCTGTCGGCTCGGCATGACCGGCCACCAACCGATCACCATCATCTCCGCTTATATCCCACCCGACAATGGTCCGGAGGATCCCATCTCGCTCCAAAAGGACTTCACTGCCCTCTTCGGTATGAGTGACTCCGTCATCTTGGCGGGGGATCTTAATGCCAAGCACCCGGCGTGGAATAGTAGCACAACCTCAACCAGAGGTAGGTTAGTTTTCAAGTTAGGCGAATCCCTTAACTTTGACGTCATCGCTCCAATGAGCCCGACTCACTTCCCAGGTAATCCTAATCACCTTCCCGATGTTCTCGATGTAGCGCTGCTCAAGAATGTGAACCTCCGTTTGCAATCGATTGAGACGTTCCACGAGCTAAACTCTGACCACCGCCCTGTAGTCATGCATCTTGCACCCTACTCGGGCCCGATCGACCCCAACCGCCCCCCTCAGACCCAGACGATAACCGACTGGAGGAAAGTAAGCGAAAGACTGAAATCCACCACGTCGCCTCACTTAGACACCATCCCCGATCACTTAGTGTCAGTCGCCGACACGACGGCCGCAATCGACTCGTTTACAGAGCACGTACAATCCGTATTGACGGATTGTTCACGGGAAGTTCCGGTGATGGAAGACCATCGCTGGAAACTACCTGCTGACGTACGTGACCTGATAACCGAGAAGAACGCGGCCATCCGTGCCTACGACTCCTTCCCTTGTGACGCGAACAAAGCCCACATGCGCCATTTACAGCGTGCTGTAAAGAAACGCATAGGGGAGGTTCGCTCTGAGGGCTGGAACAAGATGCTCAGCGAACTCGAGCCCACTCATCAAGCCTTCTGGCAATTACAGAGGAAATTGCGTTCCTCAGAAGAGGTCTCTATGCCTCCTCTCATCCGCCCCGACAATAGTGTCGCTTTCGACAGTCCCGATAAGGCTGAATGTCTTGCCGACAGCCTAGAGTCCCAATGTTCTCCCAGCTCCCAACCAGTAGACCAAGCTCACCTGAACAAGGTCGACGCTGAAGTCGAACGAAGAGCCTCCCTCCCTCCCGTCGAAGACCCTGATGATCCTCTGCCTCCCGTCACTCCAGACGAAGTGCACGACATCATTAAAGGGCTCCATGCTCGTAAGGCCCCCGGTTCGGATGGTATTACCAATAAGGTATACAAACTCCTTCCTGCCCCGCTAATAATGCTTATGACCGCCATCTTCAATGGCGCCTTGAGCAACAACATCTTCCCACAAGCATGGAAAGAAGCCACCGTCATCGGTATCCCAAAGCCAGGCAAGCCAAAGTCTGAGCCCTCCAGCTACCGCCCTATTAGCTTACTCAATGTCCTCGGCAAAATCTACGAGAGGCTTATTTATAAGCGTCTCAAAGACTACGCCGAAGCAAAGAGCCTCATACCCAACGAGCAGTTTGGATTCCGTAGCCAACACTCGGGCACCCAACAGGTCCACCGTATCGTAGAGCACTTATGCGCTGGTCTGCAGCGTAACGCGACGACGGGTGTGCTATTCTTCGACATAGCGAAAGCCTTCGACAAAGTCTGGCACAACGGCTTGATATACAAGCTCTACCAACTAGGAGTGCCTGATCGTCTCGTGCTCATCTTACGAGACTTTTTGTCGAACCGGACCTTTCGCTATCGCGTCGAGGGAGCACTCTCGTCCCCTCATCCTATTCGCGCCGGTGTCCCTCAGGGTTCCGTACTATCTCCTCTCGCCTTCACGCTGTTCACTAGCGATATCCCAAAAAGTAAAAAGGCTCAGTTGGCTCTCTTCGCCGACGACACTGCCGTTTACTATACCGGTCACTGTCCCAACGCTATAGCTCGTACTCTCCAAACCTCCGCAAACGTCTTAGGCGCTTGGTTTCGGAAATGGAGAATCGAGGTCAACCCCGATAAGAGTCAGGCGGTTCTCTTCTCGAGACGTCGTCGACTCCCTCCCCCACTTCCCAGCCCGATCACTATGTACGGCAAGCCAATCCCTTGGGAGAAGCAAGCCAAATACCTAGGCGTGATCCTCGATGAGAACCTTACCTTTAAGGCTCATATTAAGGCGGTTCGCGCGCGCGCCTCCTTCGCTCTTAGCAGGCTGCAATTCGTACTGACAGCCCGTAGTAAACTGTCCCTCAAATGCAAGCTCCGCATCTATACCGCAGTCATCCGTCCCATCATGACCTATGCCTGCGTTGTATTTGCGCACGCTCACCCACGTCATCTCCATAAGATGCAGACCCTCCAAAACCGTTTCCTCAGAAGGGTCACGGGTGCCCCCTTCTATGTCCGTAATATCGATCTTCACGTCGACCTCAAAATGCCAACCATAAAACAGTTCATGAAACGCTTATCAAAGCGTTTCTTCGACTGCGGCATCAAACATTCTAACCCCCTGATTACTGCGGCCGCCCGCTACACTCCCTCTCGCATTAGCAGTATTCGCCGACCAAGGCATACTTTAATCGACCCCGACGACGCCACTACCCTCCTCCAGGAGAGTAGCAAGGCCACTAGCACGCTACATAAGCCCAAAACCCGATCGCCGTCCTACCGCCCTCGCCGCCGAGGCCCGCCGCGACGCCCAAATCGACGCCCCTCCCGACCCTTGCTCGAGCCAGCCCGCGCCGCTGAGCCTGTAGCTTTAAATTCGTCCCTAATTAATACCAATCCTGATCCAGCTAGTCATTTGCTGCCCTCTTCCAGCGACGCCCTAAGCCGAGGTTCGTACCCCACAGGGGGTGCCCTTAGCGTTGCCGCTTAGTTTTAGTTAGTATATAAGTTTAAGTCCTGGCTGGAGGCCTTAATTTATTAGGGAATCCACAGGCAAGTCCGCTTAAGCAGACGACAACCGCATAGGTTGACCTGCGAGATGCCAAACAAAAAAAAAAAAAAAAAAAATACGTATCACAGACAGAGTCTCAGTTGCTAGAAGTGTTTACTTTAACAGTATGGACTAACCAAATTAAACACTTGAAAACAAGCGCAAAAAACATCCACTCAAACATTGACTCATAGTTTAAATTCTGTTGTATTTATTTTAAATATAAATAGACATTCTACATCTTGATGATGTTTACAAATCGATAAGCACAATTCAAAGGCATGCTATCATAGAAAAACATTACGAAAATAAATAAACAATTGAACTACGAAATGCACAAGTACCTGACAAGGAACGACAGAAAACAGATACGAAATTTTGTTCCAATTTTAGGTGGGATCGAAGTTCCCAATTGTTTTGCCGTTGAGTCACTGCATGGGATAGCTGGATGCCAAATTACATTTTTTTTAAATAGTTTACTCTACTCGTTTAATCCCTATTTCTACTACGTGGATAACCTTCTTTTCCACCCATTTCGATCATCCCGGATTTATGTTAAAAACCCTTGTTGGTGGAGCAGACTGAAGTAGTCTGATTTTTTTGTTGCGTATTTTTCATATCAATGTTACGCTAATTGCTTACGTTATCAGTTAAAATTAATGCATGAAATGAATAATACGATACATAGCGACGTACGTAGTAGCAATAGCTTGAGCACAATAGTATAATTATAAATTGTAATACGGGGAGAAGCAGCAAAATGGCGTCAAAATAGCTCACGGTGTTTGTTGTAATAACAATTTCTATCAAAAATCTTTAACCAATCAACAATGTAAGCATTAAAAACTGTTTATTACTTAATTATCCTTGCCCAGTCCCAGGCTGCATACGTTTATTATAGAATAGATAGGTCTCCGGAGCTTGGCAAAATGTGCGTCGACCGGTCGATATTGGCTGCGCGGCCCGCGTTCTACAAATGTCTATGGCAACCGCCGTTCACGTTCCAGTGAAGGGAAATGCGATTGTGTAGCATTCTTATTTCATTTAGTACACTCTGTGCAAGTTTGAATGCTTATAATACAGAACTATAATAATATTTCACGTCAAAACAGACTGCGTCTCAACCAGACTACTCTAGTCTGCTGCACCATTAAAATAAAAGAAATAATGAAAGTGACATTTTGGACGCAAACTTTTATTGCTCAATAATAAAGCATGCCATACTCGAGATCATACTCAACAAGCTTGAGTTTTTCCTTCCCCGGCACTGGTAGTTCTTCCTCTGTCTCTAGTTTTATCTTCTCTGGTTCTGGCTTTAAATCTCCACCGCCCATACGCCGGTTGTTGAAGAAAAGCGACAGCACCGGATGCGTTCGTTGAAGCCTCAGCAAATTCTCCTTATTTATCGTCCCGTTTACAACTATGTCTCTGAACGTGTCGTTGGTCAAAAAAGCTTCATTCATACCTCTGACTTTACCCAAACTCTCTGCGAGTTTCATCTCATAGTTCGCCAAATTAAACTCATGGGCATCCACGACAGTCTTACGATCCTTCCTGTATTGGTCCTTCATATGTTTTATAAATTCCATCAACTCTCTCGACTTACTGACGCGGTAAGCTGTGCCGTTCCTATAGGCTTTCTGCAATAATTTGGTGATCTCTGTTATTATATTTTTAATGCTATTTCTGATTTTTGTCTTTAACCGAGCCTTGCTTCTTTTATATAGAATTTTCGCCCGTCTTCGTTTTTTACGATCTTCGCTTCTCACTATGTGTGAATTTCTTTCATCTTCCGTGTCTGTGGACAAACTGTCATCGCGTTGCATGGAGAGGTCCAGCCCTTGGTACATGTCGTAAGCAGTACGTTCGAGAGCGCAGCAGACGAACTCGTTTCTACCACAGAAGTAGTCACCGCGATATATTCGATACTCTGCTTCACATTCCGGGGGCAGCATGCAGGTACCCCATGGCAGGTCAAGTTGGTTAGGATCACCACATTGCATTCCCCATGGCCCTTAAATAATAATGAACCGGGATGTAAAAATTAAGTTAAGTAATCACCTTTTATTTTTCCAGGTGCATGTTACATAGACAAAATCCCGTTTGAGTTTTTAATATTTAGAATCATAACATAACCTAACAAGACGCATGTAATCCCAGAAGGGTTAGGCTGAGGTGTACCTGTAGTACACCCACATCAAAGAAGATCATAACAATCATTTCCTACAAAGCCATTTCAAAAGAGAACGTCCTGAGTAACTAATCAATGAAATCCAATTTCGTTTTAACAAATACCCTTAAAAATATGAGTATACTTACTGGCTACCTTCATATTGACCACGTCACCTTTGGGTTGTGACGAGTTCATCGCCTCAAACTTCTGTAGCAGCCTCTTTTCACCCAACTCTTCCATCCAGACTGCCTCCATGTCAGAGCTGGAATCAGCACTGGTTATTTCGCTTTCCCTTTGCCATAATCTTCTATTTTTTAACGAATTAAATACGGGATCCATGTGGAAATAGTGTCTTACTATATTTTTATCTTTGCTTCCAGTAACTTTAGTATCTTTTGTAGAAGGAATTTCACGGCCGATATTTAAGTTTTTTTCAATTTGTGTTCTTTCTCTTATATCTTTCAGAACATTGGATTCGTTCTGAGCTGATTTAATGTCTTTCACATCGTCTTGTTTTTTATCTTGGAAGTAGTTCATTAATGCTCGAAGTATTGAGTTTCCAGTGTTTTCAGTCTCGGTTCGAGACGTATCCGATAATGATAAATCATTCTGTTTAAGATTCGGATGGATAGATCCATGAATAGCGTTAGGAGACAAAGCCAATAACGTTAAGTAAAAATAATGCATTTTATTTGGACATTGTTTACGTCTTCCATCTGAGGTTTGGTTTTCCTTTGAAACAGTATTTTGTTTTTAAATCGTGTTTTTTATCGGGTGCTATTACAATCAATATTGAAACCATTAAATTTTTATGGGTGTATTTATTTTAAATATGTGTCCCAATATTAGGTAGGTATTGGTGTTGCACGTAAAACGACGAAATATTTGTGTAAAGTGCATAATGTAATTTTCAACACACTTGTTTGTAAAGTGACTCTTATGGCAAAGCATTTAGGTTCATAATTCAGCATAGAATACACTAGTGTTTTTTAACTTTCTATTTGTTTCTTCAATCTCCGCAAACAGTTTTTATGTGTAAATACAATGAAAATTTTTACAATGATGAACCTTTAGATGCGTTACCTGCGCTCAATATTGGCAAGATAAAAGCAAGGCAACCTGACTTGAAACTGTTTTGCTGCTGCATATTCATTGCGCCAATGAACAAGCAGCAGCTAGTAACATAACAAATTATGTATGTTCATCTCTTTCTAACAACAGGTATCGGTATAGGTATTTCCTTTACTTTGCGCTCTGTATGATTGTGTGTATTATTACGTAGCTACATTCATAGCTTACTCTGTTTTTGAGTGCACAAATGTTCGTGTATGACGCGTCTATTCATAACACGTCATTGTATTTTATGAATAAATTAACTATTTTAGGTTACATATAAACAATAAATCAATCATCAAAAATATTATCATTTCGTTAAATTATGTATTTTTACTACAGGTTAATATGTAGTAAAAATATATAATTTAATTTGCATCAAAACATTCATTTGTGTTTCTTATATTTTTTATATGGGCTGTTTGCGGTTTTGCCAGTGACTTAATTTACACCTGCGCGTGCATCGCTAGCGCGGTGCACGAAAACAAGGAAACCGGATCGCCATTTACCATAAATATTTCACATAAAATGTCGACTTCACGTAGGGAAGAAGAACTATAGGTACTCAAACTCAAATAATTTATTTCAATTAAACCATTTACAGGCACGTTTGAAAAGTCAAGGAGTCGGTCAGTCAGAAATATGAAGCTAGTTGCCCATTCCAAAGCGCAGTAGGTACTTATGGAGAAGAACGGACAAGAAACTCCATGGATACTCCTTTAAATAATATTGTTGTTACAAATATATTAGTTACATCGATTAATGTTGACACTATAAGTGAGAACGATGTACAAAAACCGTACACGTTAAAAGCGTCCAGAGTGCAGCAAAACATAATTAAAAACAAATTAATTATTAAAATAAGCCGTGGCAGCTAAGAGATGACCAGTCCCAACTGACGGCGCCCGTTCACGAACATGACGCATGGATCAGCACCATTCAGCTCAACCATTTTGAAGGGAGCTAAATGATCCGACACACGAGCCACCGTCAGCGAGACATTTGAGTGAGCATGACATACTATCAGGCGCCAGGGCACTTTCAAGTCAATCTATGACATTACCTGGTAAATGATAGATCTATAGTACAAAGTACTCACATCTGTGCAATGCATCTATATAATAAAAAGGAGATTGAGTTTATATAATGCAACTATATTCTTACAATCTTCAGCAGCTTCAACAGTGTTTCAAATGTCAATTAATTAGTTGTGGTGTGGAGCAGGACCAGCATTAAGCCAGGCATTCCCTAACTGGTTGAACTAATAGGTCCCGATGTCTAGTACTATAATTATATCTTTCACCTCTTTTACTGACCGACCTGCAAGAGATGTTAAATGAGGACCCCATTGTAGCATTGAGTCGAGCGTGATCCCCAAGAAAACCGTTTTATCGACGAATTCTAGTTACTCTTGATTCAATACTATTTCACAATCACTACTCTTGACGTTTGGTACAGAAAATCTTATGCACTTAGTTTTATTTCCATTTAGTACTAAATTATTACGTCGTCAAAATTTGGAGCACGTCTATCTACCTTAAAAATTAAGGAAGTATCGTCAGCAAATAACACCATTTGTGGTTGATTTATTAATAAATGGAGTAGGTCAGTAATATATACTAAAAAGAGGAAAGGAGTAAACCCAATATAGAGCCTTGTGGAACACCCATTCTTACTTATAAACCAAGTGAATTGACACCATTTATTTGAACTTGCTGTTGTCTATCATTTAAATAAGATTTCACTAAACTGAGCGCAAGTTTTCCAAGCCCGTAATGGTCAAGTTTCAATAGCAGGGTTTCGTGATCGACGCAATCAAATGCCTTGTGAGGTCACAAAAGATTTCTATGGCGTCATGAGCCTCTTCCCACGCGTTAAAAATAAGTTTTAATAAGGTAACACCAGCGTCGGTCGTACAACGCCCTTTGGTGAAACCATACTGTTGCTCGTGAAGGATTTATTAGTATTAAAATGATTGAGCATCTGATTAAGCATTATCTTTTCAAAAACCTTGCTGAAAACCGGCAACACGGACACAGGTCCATAATTATTAGTGTCTTTACTGTCCTATTATTATTAGTGTTTTGAAAAACGTCGTTTGAAACGCATGTGTATTGATCATTACACACTCGGCTCCCTTATCGGAATTTATAGCATAATCATACCACCTCGAGTGACATGACCAACATAGCACATTTGTATCATAATGTACATACGGCTACACATCAAGCCATACATTACCAGTTTATGCTGATCTCGCATTGCATTCCGTACAATGAGAGGTCAGCTTATAATGGAAATGTATAGCTTGATGTGTAGCTGTGTGTACTATTTCAACACACTTGCTCTTAAAGTGGCTCTTATATTACACCGCTTTAAGTTTCATAACGCAGAGTATTAAACACGTGTGCTTTTTCATTATATTTCCGTACTAGTGCTGTAATGTGCACCACAGAAAACTTTTTTAATCTCATCATAGATATGGTTTTTATACCTAAATATTTGCAAATATAGGTACCCTGTGAAAATAAATACAATATGACAGTATAACATAATGTTTCATTAAATTATTTATTTTTGTTCAAAACTTTACATTCTTTCGTGTTCTACAATAATATTCAGTTTTAATATTTTTAGTACTTACCAATTAGACTGTTCGACGGCTTCGTGCCTTTGCTTCTCCTTCATCCTGCAGATACACGGCGAATACGTGGGCCATATTTCACAATTGTTTTATTTTATAATTTAAAAAACTTTTTTTTTCTCGTAGGCATTGGTCATTACACACTCAGCTCCCTTATCAAATCATAACCAAATAATAACAACGCCTCGAGTGTAGTGACCAACATAGTACACTTGTATCATATTGTACTATAACACTTCCGCCTGACACAGGTCAGGAAAAAAAAAAGGCCTACCTATCTACCTATAGTACATTACGATACAAGTAAATAATAAATTATTGATACTTAATGAAACTGGAGAACCGGACTAACCGACATTGTAGTACTTAGAGTAGGCAAACTGAAAGTCAATTCTAGTACTTAAAAAACGTTCAAACTCAAGTCGAAATCTCTTCTCAGCGACAATATTTTTGACAGATTGAGACATCTCGCAGGTCAACCTATGAGGTTGTCATCTGCTTAAGCGGACTTGCCTGTGGTTACCAGCCAGGACTTAAACTTAAATACTAACTAAAAACTAAGCGACTACACTCTAAGGGAACCCTCTGTGGGGTTCGGACTTCGGCTTAGGACGTCGCTGGAAGAGAGCAGCAAAGGACTAGCTGGATCATGATTTGAGTGATTTTGGGACTAATTTAAAGCTATAGGCTCAGCGGCGCAGGCTGGCTCGAGCAAGGGTCGGGAGTGACGTGGATTTGGGCGTCGCGGCGAGGGCGGTAGGACAGCGATCGGGTTTTGGGCTTGTGTAGAGTGCTGGCAGCAGTAAGGCCATACTGCTCTCCTGGATGAGAGTAGTGGCGTCGTCGGGGGCGTTGAGACTGAGATTAGAATGCACGTTCTTATAAATGCGGGAATTGAACGAAATGAAACCTCTGAAGTGGCAGTGGGCAGGCCATGTTTGTCGAAGGTCCGATGGTCGGTGGAACAGACGAGTCCTGGAGTGGAGACCGCGTATCGGCAAGCGTAGTGTTGGACGCCCCCCAGCTAGATGGACCGACGACCTTAAAAAGGTGGCCGGGAAAGACTGAATGCGGAAGGCGGAAGACAGGGTATTCTGGCGCAGGCTGGGAGAGCCCTATGTCTAGCAGTGGACTGCGATAGGCTGAGTTGATACTGATAATGGAAGATCTATAAAAAAATCTTAAAAACACAAACATGTGGTTTCTGTTAAGGTAATAATGGAATGTAAAATGTATACCATTGAAATACACATTTTTACCATTTACCTACCATTAAAACTATACTGATAACTGTATTGTTATAAAACTGTTGCTAAAATAAAAAAAGTAATTCGAATTAAGTTATTTTATTCGAAAGGCTACCTACATAGAAAAAAAGTGGGCACTTGTATCACCAACATTTTCCCCATTATTTTGATCGGGTTCTTGTAGTATCATCTCAACTTTTTAGGGTTCCGTATGCAAAGGTGGCAGGCAAACCATTACTACGCCTGCACCGTCCGCGTCTGTCTGCCTTAAGAACCTTAACAGTGTGCCAGTCAACATTTTCATTTAATCCTGGCAAAATAATAAAAACAAAAACAAACATTTTTTTTTCCTTTGTAAGACTACTCCAAACGTGGTCGGTCTGTAGTGTGACTGTGTACCTGCTCAAGGCTGTAACTAATAGTATTTGTGGCACGAAACCATTAGCGTGCGAGTCCAACTCACACTTAGCCAGTTTTTTTATAGTTTAACCAGAATTTATCAAAACCCTAAATCTTAAAAACTTCAGCTATAAATATTTAATGGTTCCATATTTATTGCAACACTTCTCGATATTTTTTTCATTGTTGGTACCTACTATGGTTTTGAAGGAAAACTTGATAGGAATATAATATAACCATGTTAGAAATGTCGAAATAAAATGCATTATTTTTACTTAACGTTATTTGTCTTGTCTCTTAACGCTATCCATGCCTCTTTATATTCCAATCTGAAACAAAATGTTGTTTCGTTGCTGCATGAGCTTCAAGGTGACAAGGGAGACATCACCCCGAAACGTCGAGATACAATGAGGTACTTCCATAATAAAAAACAAGAAGATGCGAAAGATAAGAAATCAGCTCTGAATAAAGCAAATGTTCTGAGAAGTGTTAGAACTCATGAGCAAACTTTGAACATCGGACGTGATATGCCTTCCTCAAAATTTACTGGAAGCCAAGACAAGATAGGAAGAGAGTACTTCCATATGGACCCAGTATTAAATGAGTTAAGGCATAGAAGACATGGAGTTAAAAGAAGGAAAGGAAAGGCCGATGATTCGTCCAGTTCCAGCTCGCAAGAGCAGTTCTGGAGGGATCAATGGGATGAGCACTGGATGCAGAAGAAATTTGAGGCGCTCAACTCGACACTACCCAGGGGTGACGTGGTCAATATGGTGGCAGCTAGTAAGTATCATCTTATTTATACTTTTATGAGACTTAATAAATAACGAAGGTTTTACGCTTCTAACTAATCTGGCTATCGATAGCGCTATGTAGGAACGAAAACAAATCCAACAGGTGTGTTTGGAGTCTATGATACTCCAAACGGGTGCGCTGGGTTGGAGGATATTTAATTGGTTCAATTAGATTCCTGGTTCACTTGAAGGCTATTTATTTCATTATCAAAGTATTTTACTGTAATGCGAATGCTCAAATGCGTCTGACGTGACGAATCTCTGCAGATTTCGACAGATTTCGACTTGTCGAGAGTGGAGCGTGATCACAACACGAATTCCTAATAATAAACTTACAACTACTTAATGATCAGTTCTTATAACTATACTATACTATTAAAATTTATTTATTATTATTAAAATTTAGAATCAATAACAGCCATTTTGGTCTTTAACTGAATAATGAGTCATTTTTATTCAGTTCACAGCTTGAAATTGATTTGTGAGATTTGACTAATTGATGCTTTAAGGGCCATGGGGTGTTCCCTGCGGAGATCCCAACCAGCATGACATGCCTTGGGGCTCCTGTATGCTAGAAGAGGAATGTGACGGAGAGTATCGAATATTTCGAGGAGACTATTTCTGTGGTAGGACCACATTTGTTTGCTGCGCTCTCATAATGACCAACTACGACCTGTACCAAGGGCTGGACATGTCCTTCGAAGGCACCAGTTTCGAAACCGACTCCAACGAAAAAGAGCTTGGTAACGTAAAAAAGAAAAACGAAAAAAAAAGGCGTGAGTCCAAAAAAAGGAAACGTAAAAGGGAACGTGATAGGAGAAAGAAAAAAATAGAGACAAGTATTCGAAAGATAGTAAAAGAAATAAGAGCCATATTGGCGAAAGCTTATAGAAATGGAACAGCTCAACGAAAGAGGAAGACGAGAGAGTTGAAGAGGTTCATAGAGATAATGAAGAAGCAGTACAGGAAGGATCGTAAGTCTGTTGTGGACGTGCATGAGTATGAACTGGTGAAGATAGACGAGAAATTGCAAGCGAAGTTGGATAAAATGAAAGGTGTCAACGAACATTTTATATCCAACGACACGTTCAGAGACATAGTCGTGAACGGAACGGTTAATAAACAGAGATTGAAGAGTTTCTTACGAGCGCATCCAGATTTGGCGACATATTTCAAGCACAGACGTACAGGTTTGAATTTAAATCCAAGGTTGGTTGAGCTAGAGTCAAATTCAGAGATGGAAAAGCCAGAGTCAGAGAAGGAAGAGGCAGAGTCAAAGAAGAAAAACCCTAAAGTTCGTGACTATGACCTCGAGTACGGCATGCTATATTATTGAGCAATAAAAAAATGCAATAATATTGTTTGTTTTATTGAAATATTCTTCATTTTCGTATGCTTGTCGTAGGTAAGTACACTGAATTTAATTTCACAGGCATATCGAAAGACTTGATCGAATTTAGTAATGCATAGCTTTTATGGCATAATAACATTGGCTGGGATGTACGAGTGTTGTTTTTTCATCTACTAACTGCAGCCTTTGGTTGTTCCTCGTGAACATTATTTTACTGGGTGCGAATAGTTTTGCACCAACCTAAAAACCATTGCATGCTAAGAAAAAATATATTTTTAGCTCCAAAATCGTCACGGCACACCATCACTAGAATTTTATAAATCTCGTGGACGACGCTCGTGCATAATGCATGCGTATAGCTAGTGTTATTCATTCATACTGAATTTATCCGTTTACAATAACGTGCATTGTAAAAAATACTTTTTTCCCCACGGCAAACAAATCAAATCAAAATATTTTATTTCACAACATGGGCACACAATTATGAAACGTCAGAAGCTGGTTGTTTTATAGGAAACTACCACTGGGAACCGTGCATGGAGTTTCATGCCGGCTCTTCTCCATAGAGGAAGAGCCGCCAAGAAACGCCATGGTTATTCTTTTAATAATAATTTGTTTTTACATACATACATACATAAAACTCACGCCTTCTTCCCATGGGGGTAGGCAGAAACCACAGAACGCCACCTGCTAGGTTCCTTACATACTCCTTTTGCCTGGTTTACGTTCATACATCTGGTCGTACACGAGCGCCGGTTGAGAGTACTTCGCACCTGACTTTTCTGAAGAACATGTGATGATCGATGATTTAGTTCTCGAGCCCAATACTAGATGGCGTTACTTGGCTTCCCACAAAAGTTAAAGTAACATATAAGTGTACGATTGACAAGTGAGGGTGGCAGTAAATTGCATAGACTACTATGGTAAATTGGGAGACCGGAGAGATGTCAATTATTGAGAGCTTGGAAAACTAACGGTTGCTCCGTAGTAATTTTGATATTAAGTACTGGAATATTGGAAATTAAAGGCAATTATTTCGAAATAACTGTTAGTCGATACATACGTATTGTTCATGTGCCGAAATTGTGAATTTTATGTGCGAGTAGTGAAAGTAACGGGGTAAGTGTTTGCGTCTATTTAACGAAGTGTAGGTGCTTAATTGGAGATGTTTTTGCAAGGCTGACTGTTCTCATTTTGTCCTCAGCTTGCGGAAACGCCCTTAACGTCCTGGCACAATATTTATGATTGCTATTGTGTTGGCGTATTCCGTATTGATTCAATGCGAAATAGCGAGCGGCATTTTCGTCGCGGTACATAAGGAACCGGCTGGTCGCGCGGCGTAGCGTCGGGTTTAGAATTGTTGATCTCAAGTTCGATCCCGACCTGAGGAGTTTCTTTTTACATTTTTTAAAGAAGTCTTTGTTTTATAACTTCTGTATTTTGTTTTGCTTTATTTTGTATTTCGTTGTTATGATTAGTTATCGTGTACGGCCATAGTCAATCAATGAAAATGTATGTATAGTTATTAAGGTGTGTAGCGTTTAGATTGCAGGTGAGAGACTTTGTTTAATAAATTGGATGAACTACCTATGTTCTTCTTTCAATAATCAGTCACCTTGAACCCCGGTCATCACAAACATTACCAATAAGGTCACTATATGTCTTCCTAGGGCGTCCCCTCCCGGCGTTTCCACTCACATCTGCCTTGTAAATACCTTTTGTTAGTCTCCTTTCATTCATCCGCTCAACATGACCAAACCATCTAAGCATACTCTTTTAAATTTTTGTCACTACATCTTCTTTTAAACCACACCGTTGCCTTATCACATCATTCCTCAGCCTATCATTCAAAGTCACACTACACATGCTCCGCAAGGAACGCATTTCCACAGCATTTATTCTGCTTTCATGCTTCTTTTGCCACACCCAACATTCACTTCCATACATAAGCGTAGGCACCAGCACACTATTGTGAACAGCCAGTCGTGCCTTCTTGGGCATCAACTGGTTGGTCACAATTGCATATGTAGCACCATTCACTTTATTTCCCGCATTCACTCTCCTTTCGACATCTCCATCAATCTTTCCATCCCTTGTAAACAGACTCCCCAAATATACGAACTCACTTATTTGCTCCACACTCTTACCATTTATTTTCACATATCACACCGATACATACTCTTCTCTTTCAAACACCATGACTTTCGTCTTATTCACATTTATATTCATTCCTTTCCTCTTATATGCTTCATCCATCACAGTCACCATTCCTTGCAACTGTTGTTTACAAATTGCAGAGTTATTAGGGCCGCATTCCGAATTACGTTGTAATCGATTTGAGCGCAATTACACGCGTACCGAATAAGGATGATGACTGATATTAGAAATGTTCATCAAAATAATGGAATTTCAAAGTAGGCATAGTAAAAATGAGTTAATCGAAAAAATCGGTTAAATCGGTGTAAATATGAAGAAGATCGGTTAAATCGGTGTAAATATAAAGTTTTTGGAGGGGATTATTGCCGTCCTTGTCGCACGCTACGGACAATGTATGAAGTTACATAGACGTGACGTCACTTCTACGATAGTGCTGTCCTTGTCTAACACTTATCTTACTCAATAAATTGTTTGTTTCCAACAAACAATTTATTGAGTTAACAATAAAAAAAATGTCATCGTCCCTATTAGCGTGAGCGCAATAACGATGTCATGTGAATCGTTATAGATGACGTCATGATATGGGCCATCTTGCGATAACGCCTTGTTGACAGCTCTCAGCTGTCATAATCGTGATATCTAAATCGGAACGCAAATTATCGATATGAGCACTGTCAACGATTATGACCTTACTCGGAATGCACCCTTGGTATGAGAGGACAGTGTAGGCCTGTCAACAAGTACCAGGTACTTAACAAAATGGAAAATGACCTACAAATCTACAGTCTACAAGGCCTATAACGTTCTCACATTCAATAAATACAAAAGAATCTTATAAAAGAATAATAAAATAAAAAACATTTAACATCAAATTAACATGATTGCAGTTACAACTGTAACAAATCTGCATTAAAAGTAAATAAAAGTAAGTAAATGAAATTAGAATTTGTCAAATAATGAGAAGATAGCAGGTACCAGGGAAGCCATATGTGCAGAAGAATTATTGCCAAACTTCCTTGTCTTTGACGTGTTCTTTAATCTTTTGGTATGCTTTTTAATAAGGACACGTTTGATGTGCTTTTTGTACTTTCTGTAACCGACTGTGGAAACTTGTTATAAAGCGGATACTGTTTATAATAAATGACTTGCTTGGTTGCTTATTTATTTTATCTAAATTTGGGCATGACATTTTCATTTTTACTACGTGTATTTATAATAAGGAAAAACAAAAGCTAAATGAAGAGTTATGTGTAGGTAAGTATGTAATGTTGTAAGACTGTTGAATGTTGTAAGTATGTAATGTTTGTGGTAAGACCTTACAGCTGAGTTGAACAAAACAGGCAATCAAATAATAAAATAACATGTCAACATGTGATGTCATTGCAGTCACTCCAGTGACTATGATGGCGGTGATGTGACAGGAAATCCAATAATCCGCAATGTTATGCCGTGATACAACATGATATTAATCATACTTTTCAGTTCGTTTTTTTCTGTAGTAGGTTTTGTTTTTTTGATCTTTCGGAGTCTTAATAAAAGTCACATTCAAAAAAGTATTCGTTTATCTACCCATATTTAGTCCTCAATTTTCGTGAGTGCACTGTTTGTCTCTGTATCACCCAAAGGTTGACTGGTTGAAAATGCCCAAGGCATTAAGTCTGCGTCTGTGTATTTGTGCGCTTAATGTACGGAATAAAAATTTAAATGAAATAAAAACCTTTAAAAACCGGGTAATCTTTTGGTAGATAAAACGCCATGATGTCTTTAGTATCGGTGTATATTTTGCCGTAACATCCCCTTTTGTATTCTGTTCACGTTGCACGCTCTGGTGGCAAAGATGTTGCGTCAGGAAGTTAGCGGGCCACTAAACCTGAACACTGTTTGATAAATAATCCTTCGCTCCCTCGGTCGTATCGACACGAACTAGCTAAAAAAAAACTGTATTCGTTAGATGCAGGAAACGAGCAGGAACTTTATCGAGCCGAAACTTTAAAAGGGATTTTAACATTACTTAATCGGCACTTAATCGTTAATTATCATACAGCCAACTCAAGACCCTAAAAGACCTTTTTGGCAACAAAATATATTATGTCAATATTTAAAATCCCTTTTGAAGTTTCATCCCGATTCTCCCCTGCATCCATATCCGTTAAGCCCGGTATGTAGAGGGGTTTAAAGTCAAAGTCAAACATTTTGCAGATAAATAAGGTTACAAAAGTTCTTACAATGGTACTACGAGTATAATGGATTATTTATAAACTTTAATTAAAGATGATTTAGAGGCGTTTAAGCGTCAAAAGTGCGTCATAGAGTCGCTAAATATTTCTTAACTTTAAGTTACTTATCTTATCATGACATCACGCCTGTATTTCACGAAGGGTTAGGCAGAGGTGCACCTATAGTAGGTACACCCATATTTCGCCGGTTAGGGTTAAGTCCCATGTAATAGGGTGCCTTTTGCCATCAACCGGGCACAAATCCATACTCCGGGCTGCTACTGAGAAATTCCACATAGAAAAACCCAAAAACGCTATGCCCAACCTTGGAATTGAACCCAATGACCTCATGCTCAGCAGAAACGCTTGCGTCCACTACGAGTAGACTAACGAGATAGTGACATCAAGTCAGGTCTATAAGCAACTTTTACAAATAGTTATAGACAGACAGGAAGATAATGTCTTACAAAAAAAAATTGTGTATAATTTATAAGGGATGATGTACTCATGATTGAATATGAGCAACTTTTAAAACAGGATCAATCCTGAACTCATCATCATCATCATTTCAGCCGAAAGACGTCCACTGCTGGACATGGGTTTGCCCCAAGCACCGCCACTTCGACCGGTACTGTGCTTCCCGCATCAAGCGGATTCCTGCGGCCTTGACAAAGTCATCAGTCCATCTTGTGGGAGGCCTTCCAACGGTACACCTTCCGGTTCACGGTCGCCACTCCAGCACCTTTCGGCTCTATAGACCATCGTGGCCACGTGGTCGCCCACAATGGGCCTCATTAGAAGGTCAAAGTCACCCAAAGAGCATTGGAGAGGGCTTGCTTGGCGTTTCCCTACGTGATCGAATCAGAAATGAAGAGATCCGCAGGAGAACCTAGGTAGACATATACCGAAGAATTGTTAAACTTAGCAGTGGGCTGGGCACATTGCTCGTAGAATTCTGAAATATCGAAGGGAAATTAGCTGTTCTATAAATCGAAGATTATTTTGAAATAGAAGTCTTCAATAATCAACGTGGACACTCACGGGACGGCTGATCCGTAAATTCAAGGTCACTCAGCGAGCTATGGAACGTGCTATGCTTGGAGTCTCTCTGAGAGATATAATCCGGAATATGGTGGTCCGGCCGGAGTAACCATAACAGACCACGCACAACTAGAATACACCGTAAACAAACTATCAGAATATATTACCGAGGCATACCATGCATGCTGCAAACTAAGGGCGCCAAAAACTAACAGCGAGAGGAACCCCTGGTGGAACGCTGAACTTAGTAAGCTCAGAGGTGCATTACGTAAGCAATTCAACAGAGCCAAAAACACCAGACACCCGGACGACTGGGAGTCATACAAAGAGACCCAACATACATACAAAAAGCAAATCAGAACTGCCAGAAGAACAGCATGGCGGAAGTTCTGTGAATCCATCGAAACCAATAATGAAGCCGCAAGGGTAAGGAAAATACTATCAACTGATCAGGACCGAACCCTTGGCGCGCTGAAAAAACCCGACAACTCATACACACTAAATGACCATGAAACCAGTAAGATCCTCCTCGAGACTCACTTCCCAGACTGCAAACTCCTAGAGGACAAGGTATGGGAAGCTGAACCAGAATGGACCCCAACGGATCAAGACTGGTCAAGAGCCCGCAATATAGTAACAGAAGACCGGATAAAGTGGGCCATCAACACCTTTCAGCCCTATAAGTCCGCTGGGCTGGATGGCATCTTTCCAGCCCTCCTACAATGGGGGGTTGATATAATGACACCATGCCTGGTGGAGACCTTCCGAGCCTGTATAGCACTCAGACACATACCCCTAGCTTGGCGCGAAGTGAAAGTCATATTCATACCCAAACCAGGCAATTCCGACTACACACAACCCAAGGCCTATAGGCCCATAAGCCTCACATCCTTCCTACTGAAAACCCTGGAGAGACTCTGTGATAGATACATTCGAGACGGACCTCTTCAGGCAAAACCACTTCATAAACAACAACATGCGTACTCCACAGGCAGATCAACGGAATCTGCGTTACATAGCGTGGTTTCCAAGATTGAATGCGCGGTGGACCACAAATGCTCAGCACTAGCTGTCTTCGCTGATATCGAGGGTGCTTTTGACAAAACCACGTTTGGTAGCATCAACATGGCCCTCGACAGACACAATATAGACCCGACCCTGAGCGGGTGGATCACTAATCTGCTCAAATTGAGAGCTGTACAGGTAACAGTGAACGACACCACAAGGGCCATTGTGGCGAAGGGCTGCCCGCAGGGGGGCGTTCTCTCGCCACTTCTGTGGAACTTGGTTGTGGACAGCCTCATCAGAACACTCAATGACAAAGGCTACTTTACTGTAGGCTATGCCGATGACATAACCATAATAATAAATGGCACCCACGAAAATACCCTATGCAACCTTATGCGCCAAGCCTTAAAAATAGTAGAGGACTGGTGCAACGAACACCAGCTAACCGCCAACCCCACAAAGACCGAACTGATCCTCTTTACGAAAAAGAGGAAACTGACGACACTACAACTACCACGATTCTTCGGAACTACCCTAAGCCTATCAACCGAAACCAAGTACCTGGGCATCTATTTGGATAAACAGCTGAATTGGGCAAAACACACCAACTACATCACTACAAAAGCCAGCATATCTCTGTGGCAGTGCAAGCGAATGCTTGGCAGAAACTGGGGGATTAACCCCAAGGTAACCTACTGGCTATACACTACTGTCATTAGACCAATTATCACGTACGGCTCGTTAGTCTGGTGGCCTAGGACAGACCTGAGCACAGCCCAAAAAGATCTCGAAACACTGCAGCGGTTTGCTTGTGTAGCAATCACTAGCTGCATGAGAACCACACCCACTGCTGCCCTACAGGCAATGCTTGGGCTGCCACCCCTACACCTCATCGTGCGGGAGGAGGCGACCCTGGCTGCCTTTAGGCTTCATATATCGGGAACCCTAAGCAAAGATTCTAGGGTCAGGCACACACGCATAAAGGAGGATGCAGTCAAACGACAGCCGATGTTAGCATCACCCTGCGACAAAACCCCGAAACAACACTACTTCCAAAAGCACTACAACATCGTTCTCTCGGAAGAACAGTGTGACTACTCACGCCCGAACGAGATGAGAGTATACACCGACGGCTCGAAGACCGGATCCGGGACCGGAGTTGGAGTCTTTTCACACGACCTCAACATAAACATATCAAACCCGCTGGGAATGTTCAACACTGTCTATCAGGCGGAGTGTGTGGGCATTATACAAGCGGTATACGCCATAGAAACCAGGAAAGTTACGGACACACATATACGTATACTCTCCGACAGCACCTCAGTCCTCCAATCATTGAGGAAAAATTATATTACCTCAAGTATAGTACTAGAATGTCACAAGGCTCTAGAACGAGTAACGGTATTAAACCGCAACACAGTGACACTGCAATGGATAAAAGGACACAGCGGATCGCTGGGCAATGACGCAACTGACGAATTAGCCAGGAGAGCATCCAGCACGTCGGCATGCGGGCCTGAACCCATCATACCCATCCCCTTCAACCAGATACGCAGGTGGCTGCAGGAGTCCACCCATGCACAAGCCGAGAGGTGGTGGACCTCGACACCAGGCTGCAGGCAGTCTAAGGAAGCCTTGCCATCCTTAGACGGCAGGCTAACCAGACGTTTATTACGTCTGAATAGAAATGGCCTGCGCCTGATGACGGGGACCATCACAGGACACTGCTCGCTAAATAAGCACTTCTACACAATAGGTATAACGGACAGCCCTCTGTGCAGAGCTTGCATGGAGTCGGACGAGACCGTTGCGCACGTGCTCTTTGAGTGCACAGGCGTTACCCAGATTAGAACAGAAACACTCGGGACACTCGGATCTTACACAGAGGTTCTCAACAGACCAGAAGCTTTGATCGGCTTTTGGAGGGAGGTGGGCTGGTTGGAATAAAAACCACCGACGGCCGCTATGGCCCACGTACAATGGTCCACATGTAGGACTAAGTGCGGAAACCATACCCTCTAACATAGATAGAACATATGGTGGTCCGGCACAGAACCAAAGTTGTCGACATTGCTCACAGAATAAGCAAGCTGAAGTGGCGATGGGCCAGCCATATTAGCGGTAGAGCCGATGACCGTTGGGGTAGACGTGTTCTTGAGCGGAGACTGCGAACCGGCAAACGTAAGGTAGGAAAACTTCAGGCTAGGTAGAGTGACGATTTTCGCAAGGTGGCTGGTAGCAGCTGGATGGGAGTTGCCGAGAGTCGAGCTGAATGGCGTGCAATTGGAGAGGCGTATGTCCAGCAGTGGAGTGCTGTAGGCTGATGATAATGATGATACATGAAAGCAATATTTTGCCGTGGTTTTAAGTAGTCACAAACATAAGTACCTTACATTAGCGTAAGATCGAATACTTCTGCCGTGTGGTTTTCAAGCGCAAGTTTCAAACCATATTTCTATCAATACCTACTCTAAGAGAAAATCTAGAGTAGGTATTGATAGAAATATGGAGAATATGGTACATATTACGGATATAGAGAATATGGTACATATTTCGGAAATAGTACCTATTTTCAAAACCGTAGTAAGTAGGTACTAATTATGAAATAAGTTTTTTCTCAAAATTGCCATCTTTATTTTATTTGCGTCATTGTAAAGTATTCATGGTCGCGACTGCCTAACCTGTCAACGAACAAGTATCTGCGAGTATCAAGAAGACTAACTGAAACACCATCTTATTTCTTTCACGTCAAATCATATAACAGTCGTTTTTCGTTTCCTTAATTTTGTTCTAAACAGACATGTTTAAAAACAAATAATGACAATAATTATAGAAAAGAGGAAGCAATTGAAGCGACAATTTTTGAAGTGAAAACTTCTTTAGCGGCGTTGTAATTTTTTTTTGTAATGGGTAAAAAATATTAAACTCGCGTCAGGAAACGTGACCAGCACCCTAATTGCGTAATACACACACAATCGGAATCTGAATCGTTTTGAAACAGATTGCTAAACCATTGCTTCGTAAGTTCGATAAAAAAAAATCTGCTCAACAATATAAATAACGCAATGAATGTTGTTGAACTGTCAAAATACAACAGATTAGTAGTAATCGTTTACAAAAATGTGTTACGCAATTAGGGTGCTGATCGAAAATTCGTAAGACGGATGACTGTTGATTTTAGATTTTTGAAGTGAAAACTTCTTTAGCGGCGTTGTAGACTTTTTTGTATGGGTAAAAAAAAAATAACTCGCGTCAGGACACGTGACCTGATCGAAAATTCGTAAGACGGATGATTGCTGGTTTTTGATTTTTTTATGGATTGAATTTTCGAAGAGATAAACTTTGTAATGTAATATAAATTGTCATGTTTGTGTACGATAGCGCAATAAATAAATATTGTATTCTACCACATAAATAATAGTACTTTTATACTGATAATTAAAGCAATTCGTGCTAATTATTCCCTAACCATTCCAAAATATCAAAAAAGCACAACGTTCATATTCAAGTATTCACTACTGCCGGCACTCCCGGAGTGCACCCGTCGTTTTTTTTTGATACATTTCGCCACGCAATCAAATCGCATCGCCGATTCCGCCGCCTGCACGCTATCTTTTTCGATCTAGGGAATGATAATCCTGAGCGATAAAAAAGAATAGAGCATGAAAAAAGCAACTCCGTGCTGATAGATGTGGTTCAAACCTTTATTACTCCCACCACGTCTAAACCATGCCAAGTTACTTGCCAGCGACTGTACACTTAATGCTATCACTCCTTACTACCCGCTTATTTAACAGCCCGCGCCTGCTTACAAGGCCAGATAAGGTTATCAGCAGTGCTAATCAGAGCGGCGCCGAGGGAATGGGTCGGTTCGCGCCCAACACCTCCATGCTGATAAGTAAGGCTTATTTTTAAACAATATGGAGGAAAAAGTAACATTTTTTACGTGGTAGAGTAAGGTTGTGAAACAGGCAGTTTAAAAAAGGCCAGGTTGGTTAAAGTCGGCAATGGAGATAGCCTGGGGAAAAGAATAAGCGTAATAATATTCACTGCGTTGGCAATGTTTTTGGGAAGTGCAAATGCAGTGTGATAGAGGTATGAGGAAAATGTCGTGAACGTTTTGAGTAGGTATGCTATAAGAGTAGGGGATGACCGAAGAAATGATGTATAGACTACGAGAGTATATATATGTATGAGAAAATGGCTAGAAAGGGGATGACGCTGGTTATGTTCGTGAAGGGGAGCCGTCAGTTGGGTCTGGTCAATCGGAGGAATCGTACGTTCCTGCGACCCCCGGCGTTGGAGTGAGATGGAACACCGGGGTGGTTTTTAGTCAGTAACAGTTGATAGACCCCTCTGCCCGCCACAGGGTGGAGGACATCCATGAGGATTGAGGAGGATCCAGGAGGACAAAAAAAAATGGTCATCTCTTAACTGCCTGCTGGCTTATTTTAATATTAAAGTTAAAATAAGCCCGCAAGTTTTCTATTGGCTGTAATCTGGACGCTTTACGAGTAGGTACGTCTTTTTTGCATCGTTCTCACATATAATTGTAAGTGAAACATTAATGATGTAACTACTCTTTTTGTTACAATATTATTTAAAAGAGTGTCCATGGAGTTTCTTGCCCGTTGTTCTCCATAGTTACCTATGCTTTGGAATGGGCAACTAACTTCAAATTTCTGACTGACCGACTCTTTGATAATACAAAAGTGCCAGTAAATGGATAAATGCTTCGATTGTGAGTTTTAATAGAAAAGTTTGGAAGACATGCTGTGCCGGCCTCAAATAAGTAGGTATGAGGACAAGAGAACGATGTTGTAAGAAAAATAACTAGAAGGAAGAAATGGTATAAGCAAAATAAGTTTGTTGAAGGTGACATCAAATGCAGGGACTCAACTGTAAACTGTAAACGTAATAAGTGTTTTAAACGCTGTTTTTTTTAAACTGTTTTAAATAAAAAGCTTTACAAATGTTTAATACAGTAATGTAACAGTATCAAAGTGTAACCTTTTAAATGTGTTACAGAAAAAAAGCATTTTTAGGTATAATAGCACGTAACCGCAACAACGCGCGGCGGACATACAGACGCGGTGTTTCCAAAATAGCCTCAATCCAGTGTGTCCTTCACCACACAATCCTCACCAATAAAAATTTCATGAGAATCATTTTGAAAATTAAACATACTTCTACATAGTACCTAAACCAGATCGAATTTATCATGGTTGAAAGGAGACGACTAAGTGTTGAATATTTTTTGACACCAAATTCAAGTAAACGTTCCGCGGTAATCAGGTGAGGATTGTGGCGAGAAACGCTCACCACGTAATCCTCACCAAGACACCTCTATATCTCTGGAATCCCTTCATGACCATTATACTGGCATAGCGTAACGACTAATTTGACAAATTTTTGGAATTGAAACCAATTCGATACTCCCAGTCGTTTTCTTGCACTGAGGTGAGGATTGTGTAGAGACGTGCACCCCACAATCCTCACTAACTTATAGCTATTACTTCGAAATCATAATGCGACTATTTTATTAAATCTCGGTAAATTTATAACAATTTCTTGACTATTTTTTGGCTTTTTCAAAATTGAGTTTCATGAAGTTTTCAGAGTTGAGGATTGTGTGGTTAAGGACGCTGATGACCTACAACTCTCTTGTTAGACCCCCTATAGAATATCTCCTTGAGATATTGGTAACTGCAGCGAAATCAAACGCCCAAGAAATACAAGTTCTGCAAAATAAAGCAAGAAAAAAACTTTGACTACTTAACACCAACCAACAAAATTAACAAGGATACAAAAATACTTAAAATTAACCAATTAAACTATATACTTGAAACATGAACTCTAATACATAAAATCATAACACAAGGTAAACATTTACAATTAAACTTTAAAAGGAAAACTTACCTTTACAACGCAAGAGGACGCGGCGACGAGAAAAAATAGAATTAAGACAACCCAGAACTAACTATAGAAGAAAATATATAGGTACTGTACGAGTGAGCAAAAGTAAGTGATTTTTAAGTATTAGCTTTAAGTTGATTTTTAAATTTATTTGGTGATGGTTGCAAACCACTATTGTATTGGGGTCTTCCTGGAAAGATAGCGTGTGTAAGTTTTAATAAATAAATGAATAAGTTAATAAATAAAACCGTTTAATGAACTACCTGATGATATAACCAGTTGTGACACCATTTAAAAAGCCCTAGAAGGACACGTTAGAAAACAACACTAACGATACCGATTTTAATTGTGAACACAGAAAATCGCACTTACTAATTCTATTTATTTATTTATTTAAACTTTTCGAACCCAAAGAGGTACAAAGGCGGACTTAATGCCTTAGGCATTCTCTACCAGTCAACCAAGGGTGGTGAAGAGATAAGATGGCAGGTGCTTAAGTTGAAGGGGACGATAATGGAAAAAAAATAACTTTAAAAAAATTATATAACTTGTGAAGTGTGATGTAAAATTGATATTGTGTAACTTATAATACACATACATACATATTAAAAAAGTATATACTTACAATACATATATACATATATATTGTATATAAATTTTATGGTGAAAGGTGTTGAGCCGACTCTACACTATTTGTTACGAAAATAACTCTGCAATTTCCGCTTAAATGCATACCGACTGGTGGCCGTCCTGATATCAAGAGGAAGCGCATTCCAAAGAAGAATGGACTGAATATGAAAGGAAGAATGAACAAAGTCAGAAGTATGAGAAGGACAAAGCAGGAGAAGATTGTTGGAAGAACGCAGTTCCTTAGCGTGAGATGAACATAGATATTGGAAGTTAGACATAAGATAAGAAGGAGGAGTGGGAGAGTTGAGAAGAGAGAAAAGTGTAGTCAAAGCGCGCAAACTTCTTCTTTGGCGAATGGACATCCATTTGAGCTCAGACCTATAGCTCGACACATGGTCATATTTTCTGATGTTGAATATGAACCGGATACAATTGTTGAGCAATCTGTCGAGCTTATCCAAAAAAACCGCATTCAAGTCAAAGTAGCACACGTCACCATAGTCGATGATAGGGAAAATCAAAGTCTGCACGAGCATGGTTTTCGTCTTACCGGGTAAAAAGTTTCTCAGACGATACAGGGAACGCAGAGTACCGTTGACCCTTTGGCTAACACTAGAGACCTGGCGTTGCCAGCTCAATGTCGAGTCAAGATGCAAACCGAGATCTTTCACAGTAGGGGTAATGGGGATGGCGATACCATTGAAAATAAGTGGAGGAAGAGAACTGAGCACCACCCTACCCATCATGCGTGAGCTTCCAATTAGAATGGCCTGACACTTTGAGGGGTTTACTAACACCCCAAAACGATCAGACCACTCTCTGATAGCATCTAAGTCTCGATTTACATCTACTATAGCGTCCGACAAACTTTCCACCCGCTCAGATGTATACAATTGAAGGTCATCAGCATAGAGATGATACGAACACCGAAGACAGTGAGTTATAAAATTAATGAAGATGGAAAATAGCAAAGGAGAAATAATACCGCCTTGTGGAACACCAGCATTCAGGTCACGCCAACTCGACGAGGTCTCATCAACGCGAACCGACTGCTGACGTCCCCGAAGATAAGAAGAGAACCATTCCAAAGCCTCGGACGAAACCATAAGATGAGAGAGTATAGAAAGGAAGATATCGTGGCTGACGGCATTAAAGGCATTGGAGAAATCAATTAACACCAGAACGGTAACCTTGGTATCCTCCATAGCTTCTCTAATGTCACCAGTCACTTTAAGGAGAGCGGAGGCTGTACTGTGCCCTGGTCTGAATCCAGACTGAAAAGAGCTAACAAGTTTATTCCGGTGAATAAACCCCGTAAACTGCTTGTGTACGCAGGCCTCAAGCACTTTAGAAAGGAATGGGAGAATGAAAATGGGTCGAAAATGACTGGGAAGGCAGGGATTTGAAATTTTTGGGAGAGGGCGGACATAAGCCATACGCCACAGGGAAGGGAATTGTCCGGAATCAAGAGAAAAGTTGATAATATGGGTAATCGGAGAGAGAAGGCTATCCAGGATCCAAACAACCATATTACGACTGATGCCGTCACAGCCCACAGCCTTGGATTTAATGGACAGGATGAACTTTTTAATTTCGTCCATAGTGACCGGAGAGAAGTGAAATGGTTCTATGATGGGACTAGCTAGGCCAGAAATGAAATCGACCGTCTTGGACAACATTTGGGAATCCAAATGACAAGTGGTTGTAAAATGACGGTTGATATCATCAAGGCCAATTGTATTAGGAAAATCCACATGACGTGGTCTGCCGATACCAAGAGTACCAAGAAACTTCCAGATATCAGCAGGTGAAGAAGAAGATATGTTCTCGAGAATATGGCGGCGTTTAGCGTTGCGTATCATCTGATTACACCGATTTCTAGCAGCTTTAAAAAAACTCCGATTTTCTTCACTGCGATCCTTTTTAAATTTTCGAAAGGCCCGATCCCTGCGCCTCATCGCCATACGAACCCCTGTCGTCATCCAAGGAGCAGGAGGACGCCGAAGTTTAATATTCTTAACAGGAGCGTGTTTGTCGTAGAGAGCAAGGACCGTCCGATCGAAAATGCGCAGCTTTTCATCAACAGCAGTCGCCGCTTCCAGGTGTTCCCAATTGAGGTTTGACGCATCCTGACAAAGCTTCTCAACGTCCATGCGCGCAAAACACCGCATGTGCAGAACTTTTGGGACAGGTTTAGGCGATTTTAGGACATACGAGAGGAAAATTAGGTCATGATGAGAAAATCCAGGAGCGGGACATGCTAGTCTATATCTTATTTTACTTTTCACATTAAGTCAAGTGAACTGTAACGTTCTTTATTTTTTTCGTCTTTAAACCGAAGGAAAGGCAACACTGCGTTTACTTGTAAGCACTTTTAAATCTGTTCCAGATAAATTATTAGTAAAATCTTATTTGAATGATAGACAACATTAAGTTCAAATATACGGTGTCAATTCATAATTTATCATAATTTCAGCCGAAAGACGTCCACTGCTGGACATAGGCCTCCCCCAAGCTTCGCCACTTTGAATGGTTCTGCGCTTCCCGCATCGAGCAGATTCCTGCGGCCTTCACGAGGCCATCGGTCCACCCGTAGGCGGTCGCCACCGGCCGCCACCGCCACACTCAGAAACGTGACGAACCCCACTCCTACGTAGCAGTGGTCGATCGACTTTATTCTTGACTCTTATCAATTCTTGTATGGGTTCGTTCAAATTTAAGATATCGCACTATCTTCTTTATCATAATCAGCCAGGATTATAATGTTCCCTCTGCTGGGACACAGGCCTCCTCTCTGTGAGAGGGAGTGGGCCGTAATGCACCACGCGGGCCTAGTGCGGGTTGGTATCCTCGTTATAAAAATCTTTAATTAATTAATTCTATGACAGACAAATGCACTGCTTAAACCGCTGGGTCTAAAAGCCTGAAATTTTGCAACAGAGTTCTATGTAGCCAAAGTGAGCACTTAGGAAGGATTTTTGAAACTTAAATTCGTCTTCGGCCAATAGAAGATTATTCATTAGATTAGAATTCATTATTTTTGCTGATGGGAAATTGGACGGCACACTGCTTGTAGTCCGATAAATTCTGATCATGTTCAACAGGTTTTGAACCTTCCCCCAGATACGTAATCAGTGTGTCCATTATCCATACACTCAGGCCACCACAAAATAGCAATTTAAAATGCCTTTCTATCTAGTGAATCTGTGAACATTTCTTTGACTGCGAAACACAGCACGTACGTACATTACCACTGCAAACTCACCCATGCCGAACACTTACAGGAGTATAGAGCTTATGTCCTTGAACTAGGGGTGTTGGAGGTGATACGAGTATATTGGCATCTAAGCAAAGACACTGACATGGTTTTGGAACACAGCCAGCTTGCGCACCGTTGTTTGCGAAGCTAACTCACAGAGGTATTGTAGTTGTAAAATCTGAAGCTTATGAACAATGTTCTCTACCAGAATAATATTGTTCATTGTTGTTTTGATAAATATTGTGTGTCGAAAGATTACTTTGAACGTTCAGCAGTAGAGATTCTCTTAAAAGATTTTTACTGATATTTTCCTACTGCTGTTAAAATCCATAGCTACAAATATTATCAATGGAAAGTAACTCTGCCTGACTGTTACCTTTTCAAGCCTTAACGGCTGAATGGATTTTGATGATATTTGGCACATAATTTGGACCAGGGTTAGGACATTTAATTTTGGTTTTATTATATACGTTTCCGACCGCTATGCGGCGAAGCTGCGGGCAAAAGCTGGTAATACATAATTCTGGCTGTTTTTCCTGATAGTTCTAATACAACCTGTAGATATATACCCAATCATCACAATCTCACGGGACTGCTATTTATTGCCACGCCTGCCAGTCAGATTTTAGGCTTAACAGTATTAAAAGCTATTTATGACTGAAAAGGTTGCTACAAGTCCAGCGTGCAACCCCTTAAACGCGCTAAACAAAAAACCGGACAAGTGCGAGTTGAACTTGCGTGGAGAAGCTTCCGTACGATGAGGTTACCCACCGAAAACATTTCATGTTAAGTAGTTTGCCAAAACTAACATAACCCTTTCACTGTTTAGACGTTTTTAGATCTAATAAAGAGCCAAGCCTCTAATTCAACAAGGCTTAACTATACAAATCTTACATCTTAGTCAAAATGAACGGCTTGGCCGTTTCGCGGCCGTCGCACAGACACTCCTTAGGCTTACTATTCTTTAATGTTGTGTCATGCATGCAATAGTTAAATGGAAAAGCCAAGCCATACATTTTGACCAAGATATAAGGTTAGTAGAGTAAGGACCTTGCAGCGTTAGGGTCTTGGCTGTAAATTAGGTCTGATAACTTTTAAATATTGAGACCGTTATGTAAGTCTTGGCGACCAGTAGGTACATTAATTGTTTTGGTAGGATATCATTTCTTTTTGTACTTTGTTGTATTTTTTATTATTTTAGCAAAGTCAAAGTCAAAGCATTTATTTCAAATAGGCCCATAAAAAGGCACTTTTGAACGTCAAAATTTACATTAAAAATATAACTGATTCTAGGCGCCACTTCCAAAAATTAGTTTCGTATGGAGAAGAAGTGTCAAGAAACTAGCGTTGATATTGTACTTATATAACACAGACATGTTAAAATCATCACCCTTACTCCTAGCACAGTCTGGTGAAAAAGTATTTCTTGCATTCCAGCAGTTACTATCTTCATAGCCAACAAAAAAAAATGGAGGTAAAATAAAAATAAAGACATGCTTTTATAACGCACTAAAAACGAAAAAAACATTTAAATGACTTGTGTAACCTCTTTTGATCTAATTGTTAAATTAAAAAGTGTGGAGCGCTTTTTTTAATTTATTAATAGTTTACACAACTAAAAAGAGCTCCACGCTTTTTATTTTAATCATTGGATAGACGAGAACTCGTGTAAGAACAAGTCACCTCAATTATTTTGGATTTTTAGTGGATGTTTTTTTTTTTACTTGGTATTTTAATTTTTTTTACTTTTTAGTCTAGTACCTATATTCTCAATTTAGATAATAAGTCTAAACTCAACGAAGTTATGACTTGAGACCCTCGTTACCAAGCCCAAGTTATTATATATTCTTTCTTTGCTAAGGTTCGTCGAATCGTTGAGCTCCTTCAGTTCTGTGTTGAGCTGCATGATTACTGACAAATACGTGCACTGACTGGACAGGTCCACTCAATCTGTGTGGTTCTTTCCTCAAAAGACGATTTCATTTTTTTTTCTCAAAAGACCAATATGCATGGTCTTCACATGATCAAGACCAAGATTAAGTCTGGACTTTAAAAGATACTGTGACCTCTGAGTTTTTTTCGGCCTTTCTTCTGAGAGTAATCAGATAGGAAACGCCGATCTCACCTAGTTTTTAAAAATATGATTGACTTGTAAAAGTATTGTACAAACCCAATTACAGAAATAAAATCATTTATCATTTATTGGATTCGTCAAAACTAATCATATGACTCCAAACTCGAGGTGATTACTAGTAGCTAGCCACTGAAGAGTTCCACTATCCATCTCCTGGCTCCATTATCAGACCCTCAACACCAAGTGTAATATATTGGACTCATCAAAACACATAATATGACACCAAACTCGAAGGGTTTACTAGTAGCCACTGAAGAGTTCCACTATCCACCTCCTGGCGCCATTATCAGATTAATTCCGTATTATAATTTTTTTGTTATCCAAACTACATAATTATATAAACAAAGTTTTATTTCGATACAGGTTAAATTCAAATTCAAAATTTTTATTTCAGACCCAGGGATCCATATAGTGTTAGTATGAACTTAGCTTATGTTAGGAAACACAATAATATAAAAATACAATAATTAAATATTAATTGGCTACATGAACATGTGCACGCACATGTCTGCCAGCCCAGAGCCTGATAAATGGTCCATCAACCTTGTCCGCCAGTGTAGCTAAAATACTGTTCGGGCTACCCCTGAATCGCCGCAACATCGATGGACACCGTTAACGCATGATGGCATTAAAGTCTGTCATGATGGCATCTGTTCGCGCTTCTGCAAACATTCCAGATGCACTGAAAAACCGAGGCAGCCCCAACAATATCCTCAGCGCATTATTATATTGCACGGGCAGAGCGTTGTAAGCATTCTGCGTATACCTAACCCACAAGCTGCACGAGTAAAACGACTGGCAATAGGCTCTGAAGAGCGTCAGTTTTACCTAGTCAGTGCACCGCGCAAACCTGCGGGCAAGCATATTGCATCGGGCTGCCAACGCCCTGCGCTCTTTATCTAGGTTTATTTTATTATATTTATTATATAGATGCATTGCACAGATGTGAGTACTTTGTACTATAGAGCTACCATTTACCGGGTAATGTCATAGATTGACTTGAATGTTCCCTGGCGGCTGATAGTATGTCATGCTCACTCAAATGTCTCGCTGACGGTGGCGCGTGTGTCGGATCATTTAGCTCCCTTCAAAATGGTTGAGCTGAATGGTGCTGATCCATGCGTCATGTTCGTGAACGGGCGCCGTCAGTTGGGACTGGTCATCTCTTAGCTGCCAGGGCTTATTTTAATAAATTATTAGCTGGATTGTTTTTAATTATGTTTTGATGCACTCTGGACGCTTTTAACGTGTACGGTTTTTTGTACATCGTTCTCACTTATAGTGAACAACATTAATCGATGTAACTAAGATATATGTAAAAACATTATTATTTAAAAGAGTGTCCATGGAGTTTCTTGCCCGTTCTTCTCCATAGGTACCTACTACGCTTTGGAATGGGCAACTAGCTTCATATTTCTGACTGACCGACTCCTTGACAATTCAAAAGTGCCTGTAAATGGTTTAATTGAAATAAATGATTTGAGTTGAGTTTGAGTTTGAGTTTGAGTTTATCTATATCCTGGTCATCTGTGAGAGAACCCGTGACCACATGCCCAAGGTATTTAAATTGAGTGACGACTTTTAATGGTGTTGACTACTAAGATTTTATTACCTTGTTTGTTAATTACAAGTGCAGCTAATAAAAAACATGTTAAATAAGTTTACGTACATGCTAATCTAGCATTATTTTTTAGGTATTAATAAAAGCTAAAGTGTAAAAGCTAGACACATGAAACTAAGTGGGTTTTACTAAACTGCTAACTTCATTTTATTTTGAGAATTTGAGCCCTCTAGCATAATCCAGGCCATAGCTATGAGAGTTTGAAAATACGACGAAACGCTTCGAGATAAGGTAGGTATTGCCTTTGCTTTTTGTTTTTTGCTCGTCTTGGCGGGGTACTACCGTGTCCCCAGATCCTAAGAACAACCTTAACATTGTAGTTGGAAAATATGTTCTCCCATACATTCCAATTGCAAATGTAAATTTGTACGCACAAAGTTGAAATATTAGAAACAAAGAAAGAAAGAAAAAACGTTTATTTGTACGGTTTGAATTTTTTCCCCATATTCAAAATTCATTTATTTTCGCTACACGACCGTGTTTGGGTCACAGAACTTCATACGTGTATCAAATCTCAACTTAATCAATCCAGTAGATTCGGAGCAAATTGGCTGTGACAGACGGACAGACTGGCAGACACACGAGTGATTCTATAAGGGTTTCGTTTTTTATTAGGACGTAACTCTAAAAAAATATGATTTTTCATCAGGTTTCTTTTATGGAAAGTAGAATAAGAGAGATACTTAAATACATGAATAGAGCAATATAAATAATGTTTTTCTGTCTAGTGTAAGACAAGGTAACAATAAAGATTTAAAAATATTCGCTTTTCCCGTCTGGTCTTTTCTTCCAGTATTCCATATTGGCAACATTCCGACTAGAGTCCGAGTTTAATATTAAAATATAATACATTGTGCTGTTTGTTTAGGCCAGTTCTTATTGACCCGGACCCCGCGGGGCTCGCTGTACAAACTATGAAATTCGTTTACATTTGCTCTGGGCCAATTTTGAAAGTGTGTAGTTTATTTTTATTTTTGTAGGTACTGGAGAGATTATTTTGGTATTAAAGGTACATATTATTACTTCTAGTAGAAAACTTTGTGAAGGATGTGAATTACATAATCAGCCTATTATGATCTTACTGCTGGGACACAGGACTCCGCTCTGTGAGAGGCAGTGGACCGTAATCCACCACGCGGGCCTAGTGCGGGTCCGTAGATGTCACATGTCTTCGCATTTTTGGTTCTCAGACATGCCGGTTTCCTCTCGATGTTTTCCTTTACCGTTTACCAAAGTAAAGCGCCTGTCTGGGTTCGAACCTACGACCTACAACTTGTAAGTCGTGGCCGTTACCACTGGGCCACCTGTATGATCCTTTGCTAGACCGCACATTACTTTTAGATGAGGGATGAATGGAATTAAAGAAGGTAAAGTGTTAAAAACACTACTGTATTGTTCCAATGGTACTTAAAGTAAAATGAGCTTAATGGACTGATGATGTGGAAATGAATTGAGTGACGCGGCCCTTGTTGGCTGTAACGAGAACGCCGGGCTGACTTGATAGCCCAACGCGAACTGAGCTAATTGTTATGAGTTGAAATGAATGTGTAGCGTAAATTGCTGAAAATTCCCGACGTTTTCCTTTTAACTTCGATAAATATACTGTACCAGTTGACAACTGAACATTCACACCTGATACCTTAGCGAGATACAAAGCACGGTCGGCCAACGGCAAGACCGCCCCGTGTGAAAGGCTGCCCCGCCACAGCGCCAAAAATGTTCCGCCGTGACAGTCGGCGACGTGAAGGGCATTCTCAGGGGGCTCGGGCGTCCCTGCAATCTCCAGATGAATCCTTTTGGACGAATTAAGCTCGTGAGAACTGTTTAGCCAACTCGATTTCCTAGAAAAACCCATGAAGCGCAAAAAGAAAAAGGTTAAACAACGGTGGCACTTCCTCCCGTTTAAAGGGAAATTCACTAATTGATGGCCACACACCCAACTGCTTAGACCTTCTGTTGACAACAGATCCGCCCAGGCACTCTGTATTGGTCCGCACGGATCGGCTCCGCACGGATCGTCTGATCACTGTTTGCTGAAATCCGTGTCTTCCTGTTCTCCTCCAGATTTAAGCCCTAAAGGCACGAGATGAGTATGGAAGTACGGGTCAGCAGACTAGGATGAGTTGCGGCATTTCTTCGCATCTTACCAATGGCGGTGAACTTGCTTCTCTTCGCGCAACCCTTCCGACTGCTCTGACAAGATTGTTGATACGACGTTATACGACAGGGAATGGAATATTTTATCCCTTCCTCTGACGTCCCACGTGGCTTCGAAGCTCAGCCCTTGTATAATGCATCTTGTGCGCAGGCCGATTTGCGCAAGAAGCAAGCAAACCAGGCCTGGGCTTTAGCAGGTGCACTAGTCAAGGTGCTCGCGCAATGAAACGAGCCTACAACTCTGCCGACATGGATTGCAAACGGGTGTTACAGAGACCGCGTTTTGACCATGTTGGACGAATTGGGCCCAAGTTGGCATCCTACCCTTCAAGAAGCAAGGAGTTCTGGTCCCTGTCTAAATCGGTCGAGACAAACTTTGCCTCGATCTCGATCCACATGGAAGAGGTCAGGGAAAATTGTAGTGGTGCCGGAGTCCTAGCTTGCTAATGTGCAGCCAGTGCCCAAAAAGGGTAACCGTGCCGATCCTGTCAACTATAGACCAGTCGCTATAACCTCCATACTGTGCAAAGTGATGAAAAGGGTACTTAATAATAAGCTGCTGGCATACCTAGAAGACAATGACCACCTCAGTGACCACCAGTATGGCTTCCGTTGTGGTCGGCCAACTGGGGATCTTAATGTGTATTCTACGCATTGCTGGGGCGAGGCCATTGAGAGACACGGCGAAGCCCTTGCTGTGTCGCTTGATAACTCAAAGGCCTTTGACAGGGTCTGGCATGTTTGACCGTCAGGTAGGCTTCCAGCATTCGACATCCCTGCTGATTTTAGCAACTGGATTTTTGACTTCCTTAGTGATCGATCGATCAGAGTGGTCATAGATAGCTGCAGAATGCTCATGGATGGCTTTTCATCGGATCACAAGGATATTAATGCCGGTGTTCCTCAGGGATCTGTTCTTTCTGCGACTCTATTTTGGCTGCACAGCAACGATCTGCTACAGCTTGGTGCTATCGGGTCCCAGATGACAGCACAGTCTAAGAGAGATACCTGTCCAGTGCAAGAGCCAGCATAGAGGAAACAGTCACTCTTAGAGAGGCCGTAGTAGAGCGAATGAATTTGACCTTAAATCTTGTTGCCTAGTGGGGCGACGACAATCTGGTCAAATTTAATGTTCTGAAAACACAGGCGTGTCTTTTTGCTGCCAAAAGGAGCCATTTTCAGTTATCTCCTACTTTACGAGGTGCATCTGTACAAGTAACCGACCGCCTAGAGATTTTGGGCATAGAGTTTACGTCTGTCTCAATTTCAGCTCAACCATCGATTCAAAAGCACAGACTGCAGACAGAGAAGCTGGTCATCCTTAATGAGGTGAGGTGATACTTCACATCTGGACAGCTTTTAAGTCTGTACAAAGCACAGGTCCGTCCCTGTATGGAGTATCGCAGCCACTGATGGGATGGCTCAGCTAAATACCACGCTTGCTGCACTTGACTCGGTGGAACGCAGAGCAAAAAGGCTTATAGGCGACGAGCCGTACTTCAGACACTGTGCGCAGGAGTTCCACGACCTGATCCCAACATCGCCCTTTTACTACCGGACTACCAGACGTACCGCAGGGTAACATCCGCACTTGGTTGATATCCCGACCAGTCGTACTCAGCTCTTCTCATCCACATTTATTATGCGCACAGCAAAAGTGTGGAACTCTCTGCCAGCGTCTGAGTTCCCTTCCACATTTAACCCGTCTGCTTTCAAAGCAAGAGTAAACAGGCATCTTCTGGGCACGCTCGTTCTATCATAGACCTCATTCATCAAACAAATAGCACTTGTTTAATATTTGCTTAAAAATTTCTGCTTCGTCACACAAAATGTCGAAAATTCACTTAAAGCGAAATAAACAAGTGCTCGTTTATTTAGAAAGCGAGTTATAGCCACCGCGACATCATTTAACATGTATTTACGTTCTCACGTAACACGGGTGGCAGGTACAGATGGCATACATGAATAATAAAACATACGTCTATCTGTTGAACGTGAAGCTTTCTGTTTTTTGGGAGATTAATAATTTTATAGGGGTTTCTTATAAGTTCACGTAATAAAATACTTCGGGTTGGTTACGATGTTATAAGTCGTTGGGGGCAAAACAGGGATTTTTTTCATAGACGCTGCATTCAGATACATGCACTTTTCCTGGTTGCACATCTATTACATTTACTACGTCGAAGACAAGAAAGCTTGGCAATAATTCCTTCTGCACCCCTAGTACCTCATAAATGGCATCAATATGACTATTAACTGCTCCCTAATTACGGTGTTATTTTTTTTACATACTTCTTTGACATAATCTTCTCATTATTTGTCATTATAACGTATATCTACAATTCTAATTTCAACTATTTATTGGTGGCTTTTGTTGATAGGATATCAGAAGTGTTACATTTTACTAGATTATTTCATATATTGTGAATGTGAGGACGTTGTAGGCCTTGTAGACTGTAGATTGGTAGGCCATTTTCTATTTTTTAAATACCTGATACTTGTTGACAGGCCTACACTGTCCTACCATGCCTAATAACACTGTAATTTGAAAACATTGTAAAAGTAACCTTAGTAACCAAAGTAACCGTGGAGTTTCTTGCGAGCTCTTCTCCTTAAGATACCACTTCTGATTTTTTATAAGTGCCCATGAAGTGAAATCAAAATGTTTTATTTCACATAAACCTACATGGTTTATGTGAAATAAAACATTTTGATTTATTTTCTTTATTATAAGGAAAAAGAGGGATACAAGGTGGAGACGATGATACAACAATAATTTTAAATTCATTTATCTAACGATGTTCTCAGTCTGTATGCAAACACCCAATCAAATATATCCAATAATTTAGTCACTATAGCTAGTCAAAGATCGGCAAATCCCATAGTCGGTCCATTGCTACTATTTAGTTTATTGCAAAGAATTCCTTTTTTTATTTCGATGTAAGGATTTGTATGAGAGTTCCAAAATACTGCTCTCATGTATTCGTATTGCCAGTAATATAATTCATTGGTGTGTTGCTATCTCCACATTGTATAACCTTAACGTATGTATCTGTGTCTGTCTGCGGCATTGTACCTTTTTGTTTGGTTTGAAAGGTGGATTGATCGGTGTTCTTCGCTAGAAAAAATAAAAAAAAGGATGAGGAAAATCTGTTCAGCCGGTTTTGTTTGTGTCGGGGGTTTTATTTTTACATTTTACTTGTAGAAGTATAAAACAAAGTAGGTTTTTGTCTGTCTGTGTGACCACTTAGATCTTCTAAACTACATAATGTAAAAAAAAATGGTTTTTACCATCATTATGGGCATTTCTTCTGGAGGTTTACGGAGAAATCTCTGGGTCTCCAGTGAGAAATAAACGAATTATCTTAGTTTAATTCAATTACTATTTTTTTTTTCATTTTACGTTCATGAAGCCTACGGGAAAATCTTGATGAGTAAGCTACTAAATCGTCCCTGTACAAAAGTTTGCTTGCCCTTTAAAAATACCGGCCAAGTGCGTGTCGGACCACGCACAATAAAGGGTTCCGTAGTTGGATGAATTTATCCCAAACAAACTTAATATTGTTGTTGAAAAACATGTTCTCCTATACATCGTTATACGTCGCGGTCAATACTCTCACTACAAATGTAAGTTAATAAAAGCAAAAAAAATAACTTTAAATGTGAAGAACTACTAATTAACGATTTTCGGACTTTTTGCTTTACGTGCTGTGACTGCTGCGAGACCTTGCTTCTTGCCAAATTTTATGATTCTAGGTCAACGGAAAGTACCCCGGATTAGATATATTTACGAGTATCAAAAACGTCGCATAAATTGCCTCTATTGTTTTATTGCGTTGACTAAGAAGATTATTATTGAAATTGGGTTTTTTATTTTTAGAATTTCTCAGTAGCAGCCCGGACGTGGATTTGTGCCCCGTTGATGGCAATAAGCTCGCCCCCTATTACATGGGACCTAAGCATAACTGGCGAAATGTGGGCGTACTATAGGTACACCTCTGTTTAACCCTTCTGGGATTACAGGCTTGATGTGTGATGTGTGTCTGTAAGAAGCTTTTTTATTTTTGAGCTACAAGGGACCGTACACTGAGGAACAATTTGAACTTGTACGCATTCCTGAGAGAAAGGGTCTTGACAGACTAGACAGACGGCAAACGAAGTGATCCTATAAGGGTTCCGTTTGTTACTTTTAGGTACGGAACCCTAAAAACGGTTTTCTGTCCCTTCACAAAAGCTCGTCCCGTCACCTATTACGATGTGAAAACTAATTGCAACTCTTGCCGCCTTGGTGAGCCTTATTAGTGAAGTAACAAGCATCGTAACGGGCATTCAAAGGGTTTGAGTTCGATTCGTGGGATAAAACGTTCACAGTTTGATATTCTTTGAAGTTAGTGTGATATGTTTACTAGAATTTAAAGAAATACGAGGGTGACACTGAAAGTTCTTAGAAAATCAAAAACAAAACAATCCAGCAAGTTATTCGTTTTATTATATCTTTTCAAAATAGTGGCCATTTACATCAGTACATCGCTGCATTCGATGGAACCACTGAGAAAAGCACTTTGCCCACTCGTCCTTAGGGGTCTCTTCGACGTCATTTTGAAATGCAGCCACTGCTTCCTCGGCGTACACAAAACGTTTTCCTCGAAGTTTTTCTTTTTCGGAAATAAATTAAAATCGCAAGGTGCGAAGCCATTCAGGCGGAGCTGTACCAGAGGTACAGAGCGGCGAAGATCGCCCTCCGAGCGGAGATCCTGCGGGCCAGGGCACTGACCCGCGAGGAGTCGCTGGAGACTCTGAATAGGGACCCGTGGGGACGCCCCTACAAAATGGTGCGGGATAAACTCCGCCCATGGGCGCCCCCACTGACGCAGAGTCTCCGGCCCCAGCTCGTGGAGGACGTGATGAGCACTTTGTTCCCTTCGCGGGGGGAGCATACTCCCCCGCCCATGACTCCGCCTACTGCGATGCCGGATGCGGACCACACCGCCGACAACGACGACGATGCTTCGGAGGTGACTCAGGAAGAGATGAGAGTGGCGGTACATAGGCTTAATGCCAAAAATACCGCCCCAGGACCCGACGGCTTACCTGGAAAAGCCTGGGTTCTGGCCATGGAGGCTCTCGGGCCTCGACTAAGGGGGCTCCTAAGCGCATGCTTGGAGGAGGGCCAGTTCCCACTTCGCTGGAAGACGGGGAAACTGGTCCTCATTAAGAAGCCGGGGCGCCCTGCGGACTCTCCGTCCGCTTACCGGCCCATCGTGCTGCTCGACGAGGTGGGCAAGTTCTTTGAAAGAGTTATTGCAAACCGCCTCTTCGGGCGGCTGGTACGGGTGGGGCCGGATTTGGCGGAGAGCCAGTTTGGTTTCCGCAGGGGGCGCTCTACGGTGGACGCCATCATGCGTGTGCGAGCCCTCACGACGGGGGTTGCTGTTGCCCGGGGTGGGGTCGTCTTGGAGGTGTCTCTAGACATCGCCAATGCCTTCAACACCCTGCCCTGGAGTTGCATCAGGGAGGCATTGCGGTGGGGTGCGTGCAGAAAACCTCCTCGTGTGCCTGATAGCTGCTTATCCCTTACGGAAACGTTCGAGGGGAAGAGCAGTTGTCGGGCCGGTGCACCCTGGGCATGGTCAATATACTCTTTTGAAAAAAGGGTTTGGGGGTTTTTTCGGAGAGTGTATTGTCTGTGGCGAATTTCTTTCTTTCGCCACGCTACCTTCGGTAGCGTCATGCTCCACGTATTCTGGGGGGGGGGGCATCAACTGTTTCCCGATTGCCAATGGAAACAAGAGCCGAGGAGGCTCCAGTCCCTCAGGGGACCAAAGTATGTCCAAAACGGACTCACAACGTAAGGAACAACTTACGAAACTGCCGATCGTTTTGGTCGAGCAGATGGTACGGGCGGTGTCAGATTCTGACACTGCATCCGAGATGAGTGTGGTGAGCGTGGCGAGCGTAAGCTCAAAGCGCTAGAGCCAAGTGGCCGAAGAAGTGGTGGATGGTGGTCCTGCCAAATTTTGGATGTCAGGTTTCTCCTCTAGCGAGGAGAACCTATCGTCCCCTATGGGGCCAACGGGCACAAGAGGGCGAGGTCGAGCCAAGAACACGTCAGCTTCTTCGGCGTCGCGCGACTCTAAGGGACGCTTCCTCAAGCGCCCCGACACGCCGGTCCCTGGTGAGCGCATTGAGAGCGAGGAGATGGACCCCGAGCCCGTGGTGGAGGTTAGCGGAGGCTCCACTACGTCCCTGTTGGGAACCAATAGGGCGGAGGCGAGTGCTGCAAAGCGGGCGCAGCAAAAGACTGTCGCGGCTGACGAAGTCAGCGAGTTGGCCCGACAGGCTCGAGAGCGGCGCTTTGCTCGGATGGCAGCCGGGGGGAGCGTGACGGGGGTGGCGCTCAGTCGCCAGGTGTTGGACGGCGTGGATGTCGTCCTGAAGGTGGCCACGAAGTCTGGCAACCTGAAGGGCACATTCACGCGTGCTCTGAAGGAGGCGGCTGAGGGCATTAAGGAGGCGGTTGAGGTCCTCCTTAATCGCACAAGTACGGAGGAGACGGCGAAGCTTTGGGAGGAGAATGGCCGTCTCCGATCCGAGTTGGAGGACCTCAAACGGCAGTTCGCCGCCCAGAGGGCAATATCCGCAGCCACTGGCTCCTCTTCGGTTGCGGCTCCGTCGTCGGCTCCATCACCGGTCTCTTCGTCGACACCTGCTCTTGCGGATGCGGAGATCGAGAAGATCGCGCGCATCTGCATGATGCAGTGTGGGCAGATGGTGGGTGCCCGGATGGAGGCAATAGAAGAGAGGCTCCTCCCAGCGGTGAATCTCCGCCCACCGCTCGCTGCGGACAAGCGGAAGGAGGGGCCCTCAAAGCAGGGGCCAATAACAGCGGCGGTTCAGACGAGTGGGTCCGGGAAGGGGACAAAAAAGCCCGCGGAGGGTAAGTCTGTGCCCACTTCCCGGGCGACCGCACCACCGGCGGCCTCGCTTGCGCCTCCCACGGAGACCTGGGCGACGGTGGTCAAGAGGGGCCGCCGCCGCGGGAAGAAGACGGCGCCACCACCACCCGCTGGAGCACCGGCACCGGCACCAAAGAAGGCCCAAGGACCGCCTAAGGTCAGAGCCCCACGCTCCGCGGCTGTAGTGATTACGCTGCAGCCCGGAGCCGTCGAAAGGGGCGTTACATATAAGGCGGTCCTGACGCAGGCGAAAGCCAATGTCGCGTTTCCCGACCTTGGCACACCGTCCGGCTTCAGAATGAGGCCGGCGATTACGGGGGCGCGGCTGCTTGAGGTGTCGGGTGCCTCTAGCGGGGAAAAGGCGGACGTCCTGGCCACCAAGCTGAGGGAGGTCCTCAACCCGGAGGACGTCCGGGTGTCCAGGCCGATGAAGACCGCTGAGCTGCGCGTCGATGGCCTGGACGACTCGACGACCCCGGCTGAAGTCGTGGTGGCCGTCGCCCGAGTCGGCGGATGTCCGCCGGGAGACGTGCGGACGGGCGACATACGCGCCGACGCTTCCGGGCTCGGCACGATTTGGGTGCGGTGCCCGGTGGCGGTGGCGAATAAGGTCGCTGACGGTGGGCGTCTATTGGTGGGGTGGGTTGCGGCGAGGGTGAAGCTGCTGCGGCCCAGGGCCTTGTGGTGCTTCCGATGCCTGGACATTGGGCATGTTAAGGCACGGTGCACCGCCGCAATTGACCGCAGCGAGCAGTGCTATCGCTGCGGCCAGCCCGGCCACAAGGCGGCCCAGTGCTCCGCGGCGCCAAACTGCAGCCTCTGTACAGCTGCGGGGAGGCCCGCTGGGCACACAGCGGGCGGTAGGGCCTGTGGCGCGCCCGCCAGCAAGAAGAGAAGGGTTGCCAAGGCTGCCGGGGGCTCTTTACCCCCCCCTCAGACTGGCTGCCCTCCGGCTGACTCCCGGCCTAAGAATGGTGCGGAGGGAATGGATTGCGCATAACGGCGCTCTACCATTTCCTCCAGGGCAACATCAACCACTGTGCCAGAGCTCAGGATCTCTTGCTCCAGAGCATGGCAGAGTGGTCGATTCACGTGGCCGTGGTCGCCGAGCCGTACTGGGTCCCGCCCAGGGATAACTGGGTGGGAGACCTGGACGGTTTGGTGGCCACCATTGGCGGGGCTCTCGTCAGCCCGTCTCGGGGGCACGGCTGGGTAGCCGCCCTCGCAGATGGCGTTGGCGTCGTTGGAGCGTATTTTTCGCCCAACAAGAGTCTCGCCGACTTCGAGAGTTTCCTTGTCGAGTTGGGTGCCGTCGTGGGCCGACTTCATCCTCGCCCGGTGCTGTTGCTCGGGGATCTCAACGCCAAGTCTACGGCGTGGGGATCTCCGGCGACCGATGCTAGGGGTGAGGCGCTGGAGGATTGGTTGGTCACGACTGGCCTGGCCGTCTTGAGCCGGGGATCGGTTCACACGTGCGTGCGGCCGCGGGGTGGTTCAATAGTGGAGGAGCCGCGCCGTGCCCTCATCACCGAAGTAGGCAACGAGCTGTCGCTGCCGGCCGTCGTGAACGCGATGGTCGGCGGCGCAGAGTCCTGGGACGCAGTGGTCTCCTTTTGCGAAACGGTCATCTCGCAGAAGGAGGCTGCGGAAAGGGAGAGAGAGATCTCGACTCTCGACCCGGCCCGCAGCAGACGCACCGGGCGTCGGAGGAGGGCGGACAACGCCCTCATCCGGCCCCCCTAAATGGGTCCAGGGGCGATGGATTCGGGGACATCCGTCGCCCCCCAACATCAGGACCCCAGTAGGCGGCGCGCGTAGTGTTCCGCGCGCGCCGCTCACAGACGTTGCGGGGGGAGAACACCTCACTCCCCCCGCCCGAGACGGGGCCCGCGCAAGCGGGCCGACACCAGCCGGGTATGCGGACGAATTATGTGTTCCCGCGACCCCGGCGTAGGTGTGAGATGGAACACCGGGGTGGTTTTTAGTCAGTAAGAGTCTGACAGACCCCTCAGCCCGCCCCAGGGCGGAGGACATCCATGAGGATTTTCCACCCCGGAAACAAAAAAAAAAAAAAAAGGGAGGCATTGCGGTATCACCGGATGCCAACCTACCTCTGTCGCGTGGTCGAGGCCTATTTGACGGACAGGGCTGTCGTCTACCCCGGTCACCGGAGACAGTGGGACCGGTGAGAGATGTCGTGCGGTGTCCCACAGGGATCGGTCCTGGAGTTGTATTCGGGAGGCACTGCGTTAACATCGGGTGCCTCTCTACCTCCGCCGCATCGTTGGAGCTTATCTGTCGGGGAGGTGTGTCACCTACATGGGACGTGATGGCGGAAACCAGCGTCAGGTGTCGTGCGGTGTTCCACAGGGATCGGTCATGGGACCGCTCCTGTGGGATATTGGTTACGACTGGGTGCTGCGCGCCGATCTCCCGAATGGCGTCAGCGTGGTGTGCTACGCTGATGACACGCTGGTCCTGGCACAGGGGAGGTCGCACCAGGAGGCGGCCGAATCGCCGATGGCTTTGCCCACAGCCGCAGAGTCTACAGAGGAGAACGCCATCAGTGTCCCAGAGGTGACACAGGCAGACAGGGGGGCGGCCGTGATGCGGCTCCGGGCCAAGAACGTGGCTCCGGGGCCCGATGGGATTCACGGCCTAGCGCTAGCACTCGCTCTGAAAGACCTTGAGCCCCAGCTAAGAGGACTCTTCACAGCGTGCCTTGAGCGGGGCCAGTTTCCCACTTTGTGGAAAACACGTCGCTTGGTCCTGCTCAGGAAGGCGGGGCACCGTGCCGACTCGCCGTCTGCGTACCGGCCCATAGTGCTGCTCGACGAGGTGGGCAAGCTGTTCGAGCGCATACTCGCAGCCCGCCTCGTCGGCCACTTGTGCAGAGAGGGGCCGGACCTGGACGAGAACCAGTTCGGCTTTCGGCATGGGCACTCTACCATCCACGCTGTGTCGAGGGTGAGAGTCCTGGCGGAGGAAACAGTGTCCCGGGACGGGGTGGTGGTGGCGGTGTCCTTGGATATCTCCAACGCCTTCAACACCCTGCCCTGGAGTTGTATTCGGGAGGCACTGCGTTAACATCGGGTGCCTCTCTACCTCCGCCGCATCGTTGGAGCTTATCTGTCGGGGAGGTGTGTCACCTACATGGGACGTGATGGCGGAAACCAGCGTCAGGTGTCGTGCGGTGTTCCACAGGGATCGGTCGTGGGACCGCTCCTGTGGGATATTGGTTACGACTGGGTGCTGCGCGCCGATCTCCCGAATGGCGTCAGCGTGGTGTGCTACGCTGATGACAAGCTGGTCCTGGCACAGGGGAGGTCGCACCAGGAGGCGGCCGAATCGCCGATGGCTTTGCCCACAGCCGCAGAGTCTACAGAGGAGAACGCCATCAGTGTCCCAGAGGTGACACAGGCAGACAGGGGGGTGGCCGTGATGCGGCTCCGGGCCAAGAACGTGGCTCCGGGGCCCGACGGGATTCACGGCCTAGCGCTAGCACTCGCTCTGAAAGACCTTGAGCCCCAGCTAAGAGGACTCTTCACAGCGTGCCTTGAGCGGGGCCAGTTTCCCACTTTGTGGAAAACACGTCGCTTGGTCCTGCTCAGGAAGGCGGGGCGCCGTGCCGACTCGCCGTCTGCGTACCGGCCCATAGTGCTGCTCGACGAGGTAGGCAAGCTGTTCGAGCGCATACTTTCAGCCCGCCTCGTCGGCCACTTGTGCAGAGAGGGGCCGGACCTGGACGAGAACCAGTTCGGCTTTCGGCATGGGCACTCTACCATCCACGCTGTGTCGAGGGTGAGAGTCCTGGCGGAGGAAACAGTGTCCCGGGACGGGGTGGTGGTGGCGGTGTCCTTGGATATCTCCAACGCCTTCAACACCCTGCCCTGGAGTTGTATTCGGGAGGCACTGCGTCAACATCGGGTGCCTCTCTACCTCCGCCGCATCGTTGGAGCTTATCTGTCGGGGAGGTGTGTCACCTACATGGGACGTGATGGCGGAAACCAGCGTCAGGTGTCGTGCGGTGTTCCACAGGGATCGGTCGTGGGACCGCTCCTGTGGAACATCGGGTTCGACTAGGTGCTGAGGGGCGAGCTCCCGCCGGGTGCGGACGTGACGTGTTACGCGGACGACACGCTGGTCACGGCCCGGGGGAGTTCGCACAGGGAGGCAGCGTTGCTCGCGACGGCGGCGGTCTCACTCACGGTGAGCCGCATACGGCGCCTCGGCCTGGAGGTGGCCCTCAACAAGTCGGATGCCATGGTGTTTCATGGCCCCCGGCGGGCGCCGCCGGCCGGATCACACATTGTGGTCGGGGGGGTCCGGATCGCTGTCGGGCTTACCATGAAATATCTGGGATTGGTGCTCGACAGCAGGTGGGACTTCGGACCCCACTTCCGGCGGCTAGCGCCCAAGTTGATGGGCGCGGCTAGGGGCGCTGGCAACGCAGCTTCCCAATCTGGGGGGCCCGAGCGCCGCTTGTAGGCAGCTCTACGTGGGGATCGTGCGGTCCATGGCCCTTTACGGGGCACGAGTGTGGGCGCGTTCTTTGGGGCGCCGACCGGCCCGCTGGTTGAACGCGTCCCAAAGGTTACCTTTTGCCGTCCTTTGGCCGTCCGGCTGGTCCGGGGATACCGCACGGTCTCCTGCGAGGCGGCGAGCCTCCTTGCCGGATTGCCGCCATGGGATCTGGAGGCAAAAGCCCTCGCGCACGTATGGGAGTGGCGCGAGTAGTCAAAACGCCGGGGTGTAACTCCGCTGCCGCGAGAAATCACGGTATGGCGGACAGAGCTCCGGCGGGATCTCATGGCGACATGGAGGGTACGATTGTCGCAACCCAGTGCTGGGCACACCAAAATAGCGGCGGTAAGTCCCCTCTTTGAGGAGGGGTTGGAGAGGCACCACGGCGTCCTCACCTTCCGCCTGACACAGGCCTTCACCGGACACGGTTGTTTCGGGAGGTTCCTGTTTCGCATAAGGCGGTAGGAAACGCCCGGGTGTCACCATTGTGTGGATCGCCCGGAGGACACGGTGGAACATACGGTGGAGGTATGCCCAGCTTGGGCGGAGCACCGCAGTGTCCTCGCGGAGGCAATCGGCGGCGGCGATCGCTCGCGTCCGGCCCGGGTCCAGGCCATGGTACGGCGCGAGAGGGAATGGAAAGCCGTCACCTCCTTCTGCGAAGCAGTAATGCTCGCAAAGGAAGAGGCGGAGCGCGTGAGGGAGAGAGCCTTGCGCCCTCACGCCCCCACTAGCCGCCGCAGGAGATGCCCCTGGGCGCCGTAGGCTCGGGCTTGCAGACGGCGAGCAATGGGTAGCTCGCCGTCCGGTAAGGACCAGGCCCGGGTCGACGGCGCGTCGTGTTCCTCGCGCGCCTCAAAGAGATTTCAGCACAAAGTGACGGGGTCCGATAGGGCCGACGCCTCAGGGTCGCGGGTAATTCTAAAGAGAAAACCGTGGGCCTGGCACAAGCAACTGAAGTAACACGGGTGGGTTTTAGTCAGTAAAAGTCTGACACGCCCTCCCGCTCCACCCAGAGCGGGAGAAGTCATTTGATGATTTCCCACCCAAAAAAAAATAAGTTTTACGGTAAATGTAACACGTTGAAATAAATTCTAGGAGTTGCTTTGTTCAATTTCATGTGACGTTTCACTAATCTGTACTGGTATTTGAAATTGGTATTAGACGGTGACATGAAATGGCTACGGCATGGCAGTTTGCTTAAAACATTTACCTGACTGTGCAAGATGGTACAAAATCGGTATCAGGCGTTTGGCCTCTCTTCGCGCCACTTTTCGAGAATTCCCTCAAAGTAAATCAGTAGCTGTTATTGGTCTCATCTCTAATTTGTACGTACCTACTGTAACGTTGTATCGTTACGATAATTAATATATCAAATCACAACAATAAAATGCCAAGTCAAACCACAGGCTTAATAGTATTAGGGACGTCCTAGGTTACTAAACAACATCAATTACCTGTTTATTGCGCGTGATTGGCATATCCGAACGTATGAAGAGGACCTATATCAACGCGCGCGACACCGCCATCGGTCATTTCACTCGCGGTGACCTGACATTCGAAATCCTGCTCCGGGCGAAGACGCACGTTCACTTGTTCCTGTATCATCTGTGACCTTATATAAGTGGTCTCCGCCATTTTAGAAGGCCTAAAGCAGGCAACAGTTTTATTGACTCATATTACTCAACTTTATTAAAATCTGTGTTTTCGTAACCCCCATATTGGGTAAGTGTTGAACAATGTCGCTTTTATAATTTGTTTTAATTCCTATCTAGGTCATCCTAGGGCATGTGCCTACTTGCTGATTATTCATTATTGTTTTAAACTCTAATAAGCAACTTAATTACCTCAACTGCGCTTTCTTTGTTTGTTGTGCATTCTTTTCCAACCCATCAAAATATGCAAGTCATGTCGTGCTTAAAATTGTAAACTCCGTACTGATTGTGATAACCACACACCACCATCATAGCGCACTAGTACATCTCGCTTTGCTTATGCTTTGGTGTCACAATCAGCGGGGATGACTTCGTAGTCTGAATTAAAAAGTTTTTTATTTTTTTAGTTTATATTTGTGACACAGTACCCGTCACACAGTCACCAGAAACCAGTTACCACATACCACCGAACCAGCTACCACATATCACCGAAACAGTTACCACATACCACCGAACCAATTACCTTACCACGTTTTTGACAGTCTGCAAGAAACAGTGAAGCAATCATCTTGAAAAAGACGAGCACGTATTGACAAACATGAAGAAACAAGTTCGCTTCGAAAGAAGCGGTTTGAAAGCGGAAGCAAGCAAGCAGAAGCACCAGCACCCCCGTATCTTCATTGTTCGCTTCGGGACCACGCAGATGGACACACGCGTCCCGCGGACCGGCAGGCAGTCTTCACTCGACGACGGCGCGCGGCGAAAAGGATCGCGCCTAGCTCGCGACTCCTATTTATGCTTTCGCGGCAAATCGTGCCGTGTGCAAAACAGCGCCCCGCGCCCCGCGCGCGGCTCGCCCTATGGCGCATCGTTATTGGTCGATTAATTGGAAACCATCAGGCCAGTGTTTAGAGGTAGCTAGATAATAAATGTATATAAGTAGGATGTTTTGATAAATAAAAGTTAGTCGACAATCAAGTCAAGTTCGGTTCACTGTTCAGCCCAGTCTGTTTTATTTTCGACATAGTACCTACCTACCTGTATACTCTACATAAGTAAGCCACAAGCGCTTAAAGTGGTGACCCCGTGAAGCTGAACACGACCCTGCAGCCGAAGTCTGCGTTCCTGATACATCGAAATCTTGCAAGATCCTCAGAGAATCATCACCATGACTAAAGATACCGACGATTTTAGCGATGCTCAGGGCACCGCAACGGTGAAGAGTGACGTGGCATCAATCTCATTGCCTGCACGGCTACCACCATTTTGGCGCCAAAATCCACGCCTGTGGTTCGCACAATTTGAAGCCGCCGTTGCTGCCAGCAAGATAGGTGAGGAGCAGAAATTCAACCTCTTCGTCCCGCTACTCAGCAACAGCGACCTAGAACAAATCGGAGACATCATCTTACACCCACCGATCACTGGCAAGTACAGCGCGCTCAAAGACAGACTTATATCAACGTACCAAGAGTCAGACCACCGGCAGTTACAGAAGCTACTCAGCGGCCTCGAACTCGGCGATCACAAGCCAAGCCAGCTGCTGCGTAAAATGCGAGACCTCAATGGCAAGCTACTATCGGATGGAGCGCTGAAGGTTATGTGGCTCAACCAGCTGCCCGCACAAGTTCGCGCCGTGCTCTCCGTCAACACCGAGTCATCGCTCGAAGTACTAGCTGCAATGGCAGACAAAATGATGGAGCATTTTGAACCCGCTACAGTCGCCGCAGTCTCCACAGCAAACCCTGCGTCAACAAGTTCAGCAGTCAATGAGGTACAGCTCAACGCAATAACAACTCTACAGATCAATATGCTTACGAAACAAATTGAAAAATTGTCACTCGAAGTCGCCGAACTCCGCAACCATCAATTTTCGTCGTACCGCCGTTCCCGCCAAAACACCGCACATCGTAGCCGCTCACGCTCACATTCTAGACAACGTACGGATAACGCTCGCAAGCCCGGCGATCCCGACTGGATGTGCCGTTACCACTACCGATTCGGGAACAGTGCACGTAAATGTGAATCGCCGTGTTCCCTAGCAAAGCGGGAAAACTAGAACGTACATCGATAGTGGCGGGTGTCGATGTAAACCAAACAAGCCACCGCCTATGTGTGATCGACACCAACAATAGAGAAAAATTTCTTGTCGACACGGGAGCCGACATATCAGTGTTAGCTGCTCGCAACCAGAAATATTCAAGGCCGGCGGAGAATGCAGGCTACAAACTTTTCGCGGCAAACGGTACAGAGATTCGTACCTACGGAGAGCGCACACTCGAGCTCAACCTAGGCTTACGAAGAAGTTTTAAGTGGACTTTCGTCGTCGCCAATGTGAAGACTTCATTACTGGGTGCCGACTTCCTAGTACATCATAAACTGTTAGTCGACTTGCACCAAAGAAAACTCATCGACCGTGTAACCGAGCTTAGTGTAAACGCCGTCAAAATACACAGCAAAGAAGAATCTATCTACATTATCAACCGCGACCACACTTATCATGACCTGCTGAAGAAATATCCAGATGTACTTCGACCATTGACACTCAAAACGCCAGCCAAGCATGACGTCACACATCACATCGAGACAGCTGGGCCGCCGATCTACTCACGGCCGCGCCCTCTACCGCCCGACAAATATAAAGCGGCTAAACTCGAATTCGAGCGCATGATCGAGATGGGAATATGCAAGCCGTCAAACAGTCCGTGGGCGAGTCCACTTCACATCGTGAAAAAGAAAGACGGATCACTTCGAGTATGTGGCGATTACAGAAGACTGAACGCCGTCACCATTCCCGACCGATACCCCATTCCACGAATCCAAGATTTTACATACCAACTCCACGGCATGAAAATATTTTCGAAACTCGATTTGAAAATGGCATATTTCTGGATACCTATCGCAAAACAAGATGCTCAAAAAACAGCGATAATAACACCATTCGGTCTCTTCGAGTTCACATGCATGACGTTCGGTTTAAGGAACTCTGGTCAAACTTTTCAACGTTTCATGCACGAGGTTCTGCGAGGACTAGATGACAATGTATTCTGTTTCGTCGACGATCTGCTCGTACACTCGAGAAATAAGGAAGAACACCGCCGCCACTTAGAACTAGTACTCGAACGCCTAAATACCTATGGCGTCAGTCTTAACATCGACAAGTGTGAGTTTGACAAGACAAACATCGAATTCCTCGGATACGAAGTGTCATCAGAAGGCATCAAACCTACTCAAGAACGAATACAAGCCATAGTCAGCTATCCGAAACCACAAACAGTTCAAGCACTAAGAAGATTTTTAGGAATGATAAACTTCTACCGTAGTTGTTTACCACAGCAAGCCGAGTACCAACACGAATTGAACAAATACCTACACAACAGCAAGAAGAATGATAAAACTCCGATACAATGGTCTCAAGTAGCAGAACAAGCCTTTGAGAAGTGCCGACAAACCATACTCGAAGCAACAACACTGACTCACCCGATACCTAACGCGCCGCTATGTTTATTTACCGACGCATCGAATACTAGCATCGGCGCCGTTCTACAACCAAAGCTGGACAACACGTGGAGACCACTGGCGTTTTTCTCAAAATCTATGAGTGAGACGCAACGACGCTACAGCGTGTACGATCGCGAATTATTAGCAATGTACACCGCAGTTCAACACCTACGTAGACTGATAGAGGGCAGTGACCTTACAATATTTACCGATCACAAACCGCTTACTTACGCTCTGACAAGAACGCCGAGTAGCAGCGATACACCACGAAGAGAACGCCAGCTACACTACATTAGTCAGTTCTGTGCAAAAATCGAATACATTCACGGAAATAAGAACGAAGCAGCGGACGCCTTATCACGCATCGAAGAAATCAACTTTTCGCACTCCACAATCGACTACAACCAACTCGCTCAAGACCAAGAAAATGATGAAGAACTGAAGATGTGCATGTCCAACCCAAGTCTAAAGTTTGCGCCTATCACATTGCCCGGAGGTCAGCGACCTATCATATGTGAAACATCAACCGGCAACGTTCGTCCATACCTACCAGCGACTTATCGTATAGTAGCATTCAAAGCGCAACACGAACTAAGTCACCCTGGTGTACGAACAACAAGAAGAATAATGTCTACCAAGTTTTTTTGGCCAAGTATGAACAGAGAAGTTGGTTTGTGGGCGAAATCATGCATCGGTTGCCAGCGCGGGAAAATTCAACGACATGTTATCAGTCCACTCGGCGAGTTTCAAAAATCATCGCGATTCGAACACATTCACGTTGACATCGTGGGACCACTGCCGCCATCTAACGACTACAGATATCTTGTGACAATGATCGACCGCTGCACTAAATGGCCAGAGGCAATACCTATTCGTGACGTCACCGCCGACACTGTTGCTAAGGCAATTTACGAGGGATGGTTATCGCGATTTGGCTGCCCGTTACGTGTAACGACGGATCAAGGAAGACAATTCGAATCGTCGTTATTCAACGCACTGATGAAGAAATTTGGCATCACCAGGATTCGAACTACTGCATACCACCCGCAAGCAAATGGTCAAGTCGAACGCTGGCACCGAACGTTGAAGGCCGCGCTCATGGCGAGAGGCGCCGGCATACACTGGAGCGAAGAATTACCGACCGTGCTGCTTGGACTACGTACAGCGCTTCGTGAAGACACACAAGTCAGCCCGGCCCTGATGACCTATGGATCAACACTGAGAATACCGTCAGATTTTTTTGCGCCTACACAGCCGAAAAATGAAGACGCAGAATTCGTCCGTCAGCTGACCGAAACAATGGCATCACTCGCACCAAGCAGTAAGTCACGTGTCAACAACAGGAGCACGTTTGTACACAAGGACCTAGCGACGTGTACTCATGTTTTCGTGCGTAACGATACCGTGCGAAGTCCATTGACCCCTCCTTACGACGGCCCGTTCAAGGTGATTCATCGGGATAGCAAGCATTACACCATACAAACGCCACTTCGAACTACAGTTGTCTCAATAGACAGACTTAAGCCAGCGCACCTACTCAACGAAGAAGAGTTTACCACTTCCACACCAGCATGTGCGCAACATCAGACATCATGCACTGAGAACACAATTACGAGCGACGAGCCGCGGTCATCGACCCGCAGCGCACCGCGCGACATAATCGTCACTCGATCCGGCCGCGCAGTGAAACCCAACGTACGCTTCGCTTAGGGGGGAGTGATGTAGTGACACAGTACCCGTCACACAGTCACCAGAAACCAGTTACCACAAACCACCGAACCAGCTACCACATATCACCGAAACAGTTACCACATACCACCGAACCAATTACCTTACCACGTTTTTGACAGTCTGCAAGAAACAGTGAAGCAATCATCTTGAAAAAGACGAGCACGTGTTGACAAACATGAAGAAACAAGTTCGCTTCGAAAGAAGCGGTTTGTAAGCGGAAGCAAGCAAGCAGAAGCACCAGCACCCCCGTATCTTCATTGTTCGCTTCGGGACCACGCAGATGGACACACGCGTCCCGCGGACCGGCAGGCAGTCTTCACTCGACGACGGCGCGCGGCGAAAAGGATCGCGCCTTTTGTTTGTATGTTTGGCATCTCGCAGGTCAACCTATGCGGTTGTCGTCTGCTTAAGCGGACTTGCCTGTGGATTCCCTAATAAATTAAGGCCTCCAGCCAGGACTTAAACTTATATACTAACTAAAACTAAGCGACAACGCTAAGGGCACCCCCTGTGGGGTACGAACCTCGGCTTAGGGCGTCGCTGGAAGAGGGCAGCAAATGACTAGCTGGATCAGGATTGGTATTAATTAGGGACGAATTTAAAGCTACAGGCTCAGCGGCGCGGGCTGGCTCGAGCAAGGGTCGGGAGGGGCGTCGATTTGGGCGTCGCGGCGGGCCTCGGCGGCGAGGGCGGTAGGACGGCGATCGGGTTTTGGGCTTCTGTAGCGTGCTAGTGGCCTTACTACTCTCCTGGAGGAGGGTAGTGGCGTCGTCGGGGTCGATTAAAGTATGCCTTGGTCGGCGAATACTGCTAATGCGAGAGGGAGTGTAGCGGGCGGCCGCTGTAATCAGGGGGTTAGAATGTTTAATGCCGCAGTCGAAGAAACGCTTTGATAAGCGTTTCATGAACTGTTTTATGGTTGGCATTTTGAGGTCGACGTGAAGATCTATATTACGGACATAGAAGGGGGCACCCATGACCCTTCTGAGGAAACGGTTTTGGAGGGTCTGCATCTTATGGAGATGACGTGGGTGAGCGTGCGCAAATACAACGCAGGCATAGGTCATGATGGGACGGATGACTGCGGTATAGATGCGGAGCTTGCATTTGAGGGACAGTTTGCTACGGGCTGTCAGTACGAATTGGAGCCTGCTAAGAGCGAAGGAGGCGCGCGCGCGAACCGCCTTAATATGAGCCTTAAAGGTAAGGTTCTCATCGAGGATCACGCCTAGGTATTTGGCTTGCTTCTCCCAAGGGATTGGCTTGCCGTACATAGTGATCGGGCTGGGAAGTGGGGGAGGGAGTCGACGACGTCTCGAGAAGAGAACCGCCTGACTCTTATCGGGGTTGACCTCGATTCTCCATTTCCGGAACCAAGCGCCTAAGACGTTTGCGGAGGTTTGGAGAGTACGAGCTATAGCGTTGGGACAGTGACCGGTATAGTAAACGGCAGTGTCGTCGGCGAAGAGAGCCAACTGAGCCTTTTTACTTTTTGGGATATCGCTAGTGAACAGCGTGAAGGCGAGAGGAGATAGTACGGAACCCTGAGGGACACCTGCGCGAATAGGATGAGGGGACGAGAGTGCTCCCTCGACGCGATAGCCAAAGGTCCGGTTCGACAAAAAGTCTCGTAAGATGAGCACGAGACGATCTGGCACTCCTAGTTGGTAGAGCTTGTATATCAAGCCGTTGTGCCAGACTTTGTCGAAGGCTTTCGCTATGTCGAAGAATAGCACACCCGTCGTCGCGTTACGCTGCAGACCAGCGCATAAGTGCTCTACGATACGGTGGACCTGTTGGGTGCCCGAGTGTTGGCTACGGAATCCAAACTGCTCGTTGGGTATGAGGCTCTTTGCTTCGGCGTAGTCTTTGAGACGCTTATAAATAAGCCTCTCGTAGATTTTGCCGAGGACATTGAGTAAGCTAATAGGGCGGTAGCTGGAGGGCTCAGACTTTGGCTTGCCTGGCTTTGGGATACCGATGACGGTGGCTTCTTTCCATGCTTGTGGGAAGATGTTGTTGCTCAAGGCGCCATTGAAGATGGCGGTCATAAGCATTATTAGCGGGGCAGGAAGGAGTTTGTATACCTTATTGGTAATACCATCCGAACCGGGGGCCTTACGAGCGTGGAGCCCTTTAATGATGTCGTGCACTTCGTCTGGAGTGACGGGAGGCAGAGGATCATCAGGGTCTTCGACGGGAGGGAGGGAGGCTCTTCGTTCGACTTCAGCGTCGACCTTGTTCAGGTGAGCTTGGTCTACTGGTTGGGAGCTGGGAGAACATTGGGACTCTAGGCTGTCGGCAAGACATTCAGCCTTATCGGGACTGTCGAAAGCGACACTATTGTCGGGGCGGATGAGAGGAGGCATAGAGACCTCTTCTGAGGAACGCAATTTCCTCTGTAATTGCCAGAAGGCTTGATGAGTGGGCTCGAGTTCGCTGAGCATCTTGTTCCAGCCCTCAGAGCGAACCTCCCCTATGCGTTTCTTTACAGCACGCTGTAAATGGCGCATGTGGGCTTTGTTCGCGTCACAAGGGAAGGAGTCGTAGGCACGGATGGCCGCGTTCTTCTCGGTTATCAGGTCACGTACGTCAGTAGGTAGTTTCCAGCGATGGTCTTCCATCACCGGAACTTCCCGTGAACAATCCGTCAATACGGATTGTACGTGCTCTGTAAACGAGTCGATTGCGGCCGTCGTGTCAGCGACTGACACTAAGTGATCGGGGATGGTGTCTAAGTGAGGCGACGTGGTGGATTTCAGTCTTTCGCTTACTTTCCTCCAGTCGGTTATCGTCTGGGTCTGAGGGGGGCGGTTGGGGTCGATCGGGCCCGAGTAGGGTGCAAGATGCATGACTACAGGGCGGTGGTCAGAATTTAGCTCGTGGAACGTCTCAATCGATTGCAAACGGAGGTTCACATTCTTGAGCAGCGCTACATCGAGAACATCGGGAAGGTGATTAGGATTACCTGGGAAGTGAGTCGGGCTCATTGGAGCGATGACGTCAAAGTTAAGGGATTCGCCTAACTTGAAAACTAACCTACCTCTGGTTGAGGTTGTGCTACTATTCCACGCCGGGTGCTTGGCATTAAGATCCCCCGCCAAGATGACGGAGTCACTCATACCGAAGAGGGCAGTGAAGTCCTTTTGGAGCGAGATGGGATCCTCCGGACCATTGTCGGGTGGGATATAAGCGGAGATGATGGTGATCGGTTGGTGGCCGGTCATGCCGAGCCGACAGATAGAGGTCTCCAGATGGGAGAAGAGAGGAGGTGGGTCTATAGGGATACAATACAAAGATTTCCTAAAGTATATGAGTGTGCCACCCTTGTGACATCGAGACCTGTCATTGCGAACTAGTTTAAAGTTGGCAATATTCGGGTTTCGGTGATGTGGTTTTAAAAAGGTTTCCTGTATGAGGAGGATGTCAAGCTGATGGTCGCGGAGGAAAGTGGCGATCTCATCGCGTTGACCTGAAACGCCATTTGCGTTGAAAAAGCCTAATTTAAGGGATCGGGGTTTGTTACTATTTACTCTCGTATTATCCATTGAGAATTTATATTTGAGTGAGTGTAGAACTTGCGCGATCTCGGGATACGCGCTGAGAATTTCCATGAGGCGGATTGCGTTGCCGTTTGCAGCAACGATTTCTTCCGCCATTTTATCCGCGGCGGTGGTGAAGAGAGCCGCGTATGTACTTAATATGATTTGGGCGCTGTTTCGGCCCTGGGTTCCCTGAGGTGCCGCTGGAGCGGCCGTAGGGGCCGCGGGGGCTACCAAAGGTGCGGATGGCGGAAGCCATCAGCGCTGGAAGTTGAGCGGGTTGCGCTGGTTGCGCGGGGATAGAGGGCACCGAAGCTGCGGGAGCCTTCAGGTGATTTAGGTTAGCCCAGGGAGACGGCCTCTGCGGACTGAGCCGCTCCGGCATCAGCGCGGAAGGAGGCTTTCCCCAGGGGCTTTCCCTGTGCTGGCGGTCGCTCGCGCGTTTCGCGAGTTTAGGAGAGGAGGACTTCGGGGCCTTAGGACAGCCCCGGTAATTTGCCGGGTGTCCCGATTGGCCGCAGAGTACACAGCTGGGAGGCTCTAAACATAATTCCCTATCTTTAGGGCGGGTACAGTCGGCGGTGCCATGCTCTCCTAGACACTTGACGCATCTAGGGGTGGCATAGCAGTTGGACTGCGAGTGACCATATAATTGGCAGCGATGACACTGTCCAATTAGTTGAGCTCTGTAAGGCTTCTCTATTGAGATGCCTGAGAGCGAACACACCGACTTAACTTTAAAAATCGGGTGGTGACCGTCTGTGGGGTCACAGATGACCAGGACCATGTCGTAGACTAGGCCCTGTCTCGCTTTATGTAAGCGATGGACGGCGGAAACTGGGATTCCTTGAGCGATGAGGTCGCTCTTAATCTCCTCGGTGGGGATTTCTTGAGGGACGCGCCTTATTACGACGCGAGTAGGGGTTTCCTCCGGAAGGGAGTAAGTGTGAAAGGAGTAGTTCCTTTCACGTAGGGCGCGGGAGAGATCCCTAAAGTCCGTAGACGTAGGGACGGTAACTTTGATCCCCTGGAGGGTGGATCGGGCGTTGGTGTAGTTGATCTTGCGATCAACACACATCTTGGAAATTTCAGTCCATTTGGACTTTTCCTGGACATATATCGGGGGAGGGGGCTTCTGCTTCCTCGCGGTAGGAGCGGGTGGGCAAGCCATAGGGCTGGCGGGGCGACTGGCCCGCGGACTAGGGGCGGAAGTCGAGCTGGACGATGTAGTCGTGACCTGTTTCTTTGAGGCCGGACCGGCGGGGGCGGAGGATTTAGCCGCCTTCCTCTTGCCTCCTTTAACAACGACTTGGAAGTCGTCGTCGCTGGAGGAGGAGGTGCGGGCTTCGTCCTCTGAGAGTGGGACTGACGTGTCCATGCTCTCCGGTTGAGTCGAGTTTGATACTGCGGTGCGCAGCTGCGTTGTCTCTGAAACAATGGCAGCCGGAACAATAGACGGCGTAACAATGGCGGCAGGTACAAAAGCGGGCGAGACAATAGGGGCCGCGGTATTTACTGCCGGGATAATGACGGGCGAGACAATAGGGGCCGGATTAGCGGCCGGGGTATTATCTACCGGAACAAAGGCGGGTGACACAATGGGGGCCGAGATAGTTGCCGGAACATTGTGGTGCGGAACAAAGGGCGGAATGCCTTGTTCACTTGCAGGTGGCGATAGCGGGCTCTCAAGCGCGTCACTGAAGTTAGCGAGTGCGCCTTGAGACGGAGTGGGACTGGAAACTTGGCTTATTTTGGCGCCATATTTCGCCAAAAACTCGGGGTCCTTTAATAGGACCTCTTTGAGGAACGCCAAGAGGACGGCGTCCTCCATGATCGGAGCGGGAACTATATTAGGGAAGGAATGGTGGAAAGAGAAATTTCCCTACGTAGCCTAAACCCTATACCTAACTCCCCGGGTGGATTGGCCCGGGGATGAGTTCCCTCCCTGTCGGGTGTAGACAGGGAGGTGTGTACCTATTGGTGAGCCCTAAGCTTGTAACCCGTCGCCAGTCTTATTGTGCGAACGGGGCCCTGACCAGTCTAGCGCGAAGGGTGTAGACACACCCTAAAGACACTAGGTGAGTAGCTGGAAAGCAAAACTGTCACCAGAGCCGACTAGGAGATCCCCCAAGGCCGGTTATCTGGGACCCGTCCAACTAACTGCCTCGCCCTGAAGGGGTTCGGCGGGTGTGAATTGGGTCAACACCCCACTCGGCTTCGTTGACACCGTAAGGTTTCAAACGAGGACCACGAAACTGTGGTTTTACCCAGAAGGGGCCTAGTGAAGCTACTCACAAACGTCTATTAATGAAACAGGGATGCCTTGAAAAAGGCAGTTTTTTTGAGTTATTAATTCCAATCCATTTCTTGATTTGATTTTAAATCGGAGTAGTCGGGGCGACTACGATGACGTCACGTGGTCGCGACGAGTAGAAACAGGAAACACAACACTGGAGCGGGAGAGCGCACAAACACGTCCGTCCGCGGCGAGAGTCGAGCGTCGAGAGTGAAGGATCGCGCCTAGCTCGCGACTCCTATTTATGCTTTCGCGGCAAATCGTGCCGTGTGCAAAACAGCGCCCCGCGCCCCGCGCGCGGCTCGCCCTATGGCGCATCGTTATTGGTCGATTAATTGGAAACCATCAGGCCAGTGTTTAGAGGTAGCTAGATAATAAATGTATATAAGTAGGATGTTTTGATAAATAAAAGTTAGTCGACAATCAAGTCAAGTTCGGTTCACTGTTCAGCCCAGTCTGTTTTATTTTCGACATAGTACCTACCTACCTGTATACTCTACATAAGTAAGTCACAAGCGCTTAAATTTTTTTTTTATAGGGCCATTTCGTGACACGCTGGACGTTGATTCCAGGGTTCTAAGTTCCGGTTCAACCATCCCAAGTTCCGGCTCATTACGTGCAAGGTTCCGGCTAAACCGTGCAGAATTTCATCCGGTGACATCAGCGTCATCGAGACGCTGAGACCCGGGCCACCACCTTCCGGCTATCCGGATAACAACGGGCTCCGCGCCGGGTACTTATTTTACCCGCGCGGCCGCGTCGAGCTCGTTTCCACGGGTCTGGCGAGACCATCCGCCGACCATCACCTTCCTGGCGTCTGCAGCGTGGCACACCCGTTGCGGTCATCGTCACACCAGGCTGAGCCAGGAGAGTACTGTGCAGCTCCCAAGGAAATCAAGGAACTTTTGACCATAAACCTACCTACCCCTTTTTATAATTTTAATTTTTTTATAATATATATTTTATGCTGACAAGGTTTCGTGGTGCCATTTCTCTCCCCACGAAAACCCTTTACGTCACACTACAAATTCACTGCGAACAAAAAAAAACATGTCGCTTCCCTTCCCTCCACTATAATGTAAATTTGCTCTTAAACCAACTCGAAACAGCTCAACAATATTGCAAGCCATTACTGCTCTCTTGAGCTCAAATTTAAGGACCTCTTCACTCAATCTGTCACCCCAACACCATTAACGTGCTTCAACCTAATACGTTACTGCTCGATATGCTTCTAAACACAACTTAAAGACCGTTTCCATGCTGTACATACAGTATTCTGATATTAGAAGTTTTGATTTCTTATTGTACAAACTGTTGCTCGCTGTTTTATGCTCGTGTCTATTCGTTTCCATTAATTAATTTTTTTTTTGTACATATCCAGGATTTAAAGTAGCCTAGAAAAATATTAGTTTGGATTTGAAAGATTAGTTGGCGTGCATGGATAACTAGATGAAGATATTACCGTAGACAACTTGGCCTATTATTGTCCTAGTGCAGTGCTACAGCCCAATTTCAGGCCAGTAGGAACCCAAGGAACCCTGAGGGCCTAGACAAAATAACATTTTAACAGCTTTCACGAAGATGGTTAAGACGGAAATGCATTGGTTTGACATTAAGATACCGAAAAACGTATTTCAATCCTGTTGAAAACCGCTGTAGAAGCAGGAAATACTTTGAAAGCGGTTGTCACGTATTTAGGGCTTCTGGGGTTCTAAGGCTGTAGTCAGAAAATTAACAAGAACAACTTTGGTAATTGCCATGTTCAAAGTGGCGACCTTATCCTCAAGAAACCCTATAACCACCGGAACTTCCCGATATTAAAGTTTAAATCTACCTTACTATATAATCCTACATATCATTACTTTTTACAGAGAACAGACGTCTTCTCAGCGTGTCGAGGGCAATCTGAATAGTGGGCCGTCTGTCACCCCAGAATTTGGCTACGAGTTTGGCAGCTTCAGTAGCGTCCATCAGTTCGTGTAACGTGCAGACAACAGCACAAACTGGACACGATATTTAGTGCACCATTAAGGAACTGCCACCCGAAGCACGGTAAGGGACAGAACGGAAAAATACTCGCGGAGCCTCGAACCTTCTCTTGCCGCAAGGAAGCGCGCGACCGAGTCGCGAACAACCGCGAACCGACCATGTCGATATATTAAGCTATGGTAAAACGCCATATTATCAATTAAGCCAGTAAATTACTCGGGCTTTTTTCCGTTCTGTCTGAACTGACCCAACGGCGTAAGCATTCTATCCACCAATTTCTTAAAGATAATAGACTGATACCTACTAATAAAACGCCTTAAACAAACCCTCAAATACCTAAATGCTTTGGTATTTCTGTATTAGTCTACGCTGCCCATTAACAAAATGTTTGGCCGCATTACAGGATAATGGCGGCCCTGACAAACAGCCCGGCGCGACGCCATTTTGTTATTTTGGCGGGTAAAAGTTATAGCCAGCGATTCCCTTAGTGACAGAGGCATTTATGGTAAGAGGTGGCTGTAGGTAAGATTGTAGGACTAAATAACTTTTAGCGATAAGGTTACCTTGTTTCTAAAAGCCTTTAATGAATGGGCTCATCTGTTAGCTCCCATTTAGAATAACTACCAATTGCTGTATTCTTGTGGAATGGTGCTAATCCATCCGTCATGTTCGTGAACGGGCGCCGTCAGTTGGGACTGGTCATCTCTTAGGTGCCACGGCGTATTTAAATAAAATTTTATTTTTGAATTGTTGGCAACTTTATATTTCGGACGCTTTTAACGTTCTGCATCGTTCTCACATGCATAATTTCAACATGAATGATGTTACCAATTTATTGTAACCACAATTTGATTTAAGAGAGTGTCCGTGGAGTTTATTGCCCGTTCTTCTCCATAGGTACCTACTGCGCTTTGGAATGGGCAACTACCGTCATTTTTCTGACCGACCTACCTTGACAATTCAAAAGTGCCTGTAATTGGTTTATTTGAAACAAATGATTTGAGTTTGAGTTTGAAGAACAAAGAATCGTTGGATGGATGAATACTGAAATAATGACTGATGGAACGTTTAATTGGCTGTGAAAACAAGTCGCCGTTGCATAATCTTGTTTTGATGTCGGTTTTAAAGAACAAGTACATTTTCCTTCTTATATCATGGATGCGTGGACGTCGGAAATCATATCACAGGAACGTACTACCGGGATTAAAAGTATCTTATTGTTAATCCAGGTTAAAAACTATCTGTGTGCCAAATTTCATCGTAAACTCTGACTTTGTAATATCAATTCTAATGAGTACTATCTTGACGTTTTACTGTTACTTCGGCTTCATAGTTTGTCAGAACATTATATATGTGTTTTTATGTACTCTAAATAAACCTTATAGTATTCAAATTAAGAAGACCGGGAAATTAGGCTTGATTGAATTCAAACATTAACCAAATCGGACAGATTAATACGAAACAAATTTTTGCCAGCGGCTTTCCCGTGTGGAGGTCGGAAATTATACCACGGGAAAGTATTACCGAGATAAAAAGTTTCCTATAAGTATTCAGGTTATAAACTATCTGTGTGCCAAATTTTTCTCAAAATCCGTTAAGCCGATTTTCCGTGATTTAGTAACAAACATCCAAACTTAACAACTTAGTACACTGCTGTTTGTTGTCCCTATGTGAATAAATAAATAAATAAATAAACTTTCACTTTCATAATATTTTATAAGTACGATGTTGCTTATAGTTAAAAAACACTTAAACGTCAAAAAATAAATATGGGGCAGACGTTTACCAATACTTAAGTTAAAGCAACGTTTATAAATATCGGGGTTTATATTTATCCAGACGCTGTCTATCCCGTTGTGTTATCACGGTAACCAAAAATATGTGGTCGTCATTGTTTCGAAGTTATTCTGACAGATTTATGGGTTGAACTCATAATTGTGGCAGGAATACCTGTGTTAAGGAGAGCATACACTCATGTTTTCATTTCAATTAAGTATTTTGGAGTGAAATGATGTAGTCTGTTGCATGAACCCGAAATACATATTTAGGTGTATAGAAGAACGAATTATCCGACAGTTTCTTTTATGATATTCGATAGTTTTACGATCCTTCGTAACATGAGAACATGAATATTTTCATCAATTTCTACTAGTATTGGATATTTAACTTCTGCCCGCGGCTTATTCTGTTTTTTTTTTATTTTTTATCGTCTCCTGAGTGTCTTAGCGTGATGTTAATATATAGCATATAAGCCTTCCTCAAGAAGTGTGCTATCAAATGCGAAAATGATTTTTCAAATCCGACCCGTATTTCCAGAGATACAAACCCACATGTCAACTTACAAACAAACAAATATTTGCCTTAAATTAGCCGTGTTGCCCGAAATGTGGAAGATTACCATCATCAGGGTCATACCGGTGCCGAAGGGAGGTTCGGGAACTACTCGTAAAGTTGAAGAATACAGACTGGTTGAAGTAATGTCAACAATGGCTAAAGTATTGGATTCGGCTATTCATAATACCGTTTTTGAACAAGTTATCTCGCAACTTACAGACGAGCAGCATTTATTTCGGCCGACTAGTAAATACAAACAGTAATTAACTCAGCTACATGGCGATGTGGGGCCGATAGTGGACAGTGGGGGACAAACCGATGCTACATATTTCGACTTAAAAAAAGCGTTTGATTTAGTCGACAATTATGTGTTACTGAAAAAGATAGCACGTGTTGGTTTCACCCCGCATTTGCTTAAGTTTTTTGCAAGTTATTTAAGTAACAGGCAACAGTATGTTGACTTTGCTGGATATCAATCGAACGCATATTACACAAGATCTAGGGTAAGCCAAGGAACTAATCTAGGGCCTCTAGAGTTTCTCTTAATGATTAATGACCTACCAAACATTGTGTAAGATGCTAAGTGTTTACTGTTTGCCGACGACCTCAAGCTTTATCTCCTCATCACAAACGTGAATGACTGTGAAAGACTGCAAAGAGATATAGTCAGAGTGGTATCTTGGAGCACTCCTGCAGTTTAACACATCTAAGTGCGTGACCATAAGTTTCTCGCGCGCACACACACCCATCACATTTACTTATACCGTGGACGGGGTGCCAATGGATAAGCTCACTGAAGTGAGGGACCTGGGAGTTCGTTTCACTACTGGACTCACGTTTCGTGATCATACAGTTAAAGTATGCAAAAAAGCATATGAAAACCTAGGTGCTTAGAATGGTTAAAAGCTTCACAAATATTAAAGCTGGCAATATTAAATCGGCATTATACAACGCTTTATTAAGAAGCCAACTAGAATGTAATGCAGGTATCTGGGCCCAACATGAAACTAAGTGTAGCCTCATGTTGGAGCGAGTACAAAATAAGTATAATAGGTATATAATAATGTCGTATATAATCATGAACTGAGGGTCAAGAGGCAACTCACACTAGTGACTTATATCTTGAAGGGAATTAGAGGGAAGATACACAATACGGATAAATTACGAAGGGTGGAGCTAGTAGTGCCGGACGGGTATGTGGGTCGTCGTCTCAGCCGCGGTTGCTGGCCGAACTAACTAGCTGCGCGAGGCGCCGCTCATGAGCGCACTCCGCACTCTCAACCTCATTGCTGATGACTTGGACATATTCTTTTGCGCTTTGGGTGAATTTACAAGAACATCTTCGTTTAGAATTAGCTATGGTTAAAACAGCGGAGCTATTAAAATATTTAAATGTGCTACAATATCGTAATCAAATTTCGATTGCATAAAGCTAAACCAATTACTGTAATATAAACATCATCATTATCATTTCAGCCGAAAGACGTACTGCTGGAAATCAGCCATTAGCCCCCCTCAAGCATCGCCATTTCGACCGGTTTTGTGCTTCTCATATCCAGCGGATTCCTGCGGCCTTCATCAGGTCATCTGTCCATCTTGTGGGATGCATTCCAACGTAATATAGGTACCTACTAATATCTAAAGAACAAGTAACATTAGAATTTCAATATAGGTACACGGAGATAAATAAACAACCAGACTCTGAATCCATCTCGTCTAATCTAAAGTCAGTTAAATATTTACGCTCACCAATGTGTAATAACTTTAAGTTCGCGTCGCACTACGTATGTGGGTAGTCACAAATTTATTGCAGCAAAGCGACGGGTAGCGGTGAAGTATTTGTGTATCTTCACGACTACTCTGCAGGGAGAAATTATACAATAAAATACCTCCCCACATACTTCAACTGAATGAGACGAAATCTCCGTTAGGAGTATTAATGTTCTGTGGACGAAATTCAAATCTTTTATGTTTTTTTTTTTAAATTCATATCTTTTATAAGTTTTCCATGTCGGCAGAAAGGTAACTGGCTAAGTCTGTATTGGTTACAATACAGACTTAGCCAGTTACCTTTCTATTTGTATATGTGTTTATATTATATCTGAATGTATTAAAAATATCAAATTGCAGGTTATTAAAAAAAAAAATACATTAATGGCTGAATGAAAATAACTTCTTCAATAAGGATATTTTTGAACATAAATTATAATGTTTTAAAATTCAAATTTGTTTATTGGACTAAGTTAATATGCTTTAATTATAAGCAAATCATGTAAGATCTCTATTCTATATCAACACCTATGAAACACCATGTTTTAATTAAATAAATAAATTCATCATAATTATTATCTTATTATATTAAAAGCACACTACATATATAAGTTAGGGGATTACATGGCTGACAAAAATGCCTGGCTCAATGCTGGTCCTGCTTCGCAACCACAACTGATTGATTAACATTTGAAAATACTGTTGGAGCTGCTGAAGATTGTAAGACTATCTTTGCATTGTATAAACTCAACAATCTCCTTTGTATTATATAATTATACGAGTAAGTACAACATTAGTGGTGTTACTTATATTTTTGTGAAAAATATTATTTAAAAGAGTGTCCATGGAGCTTCTGGCGTGGCAACTTTAGCTTCATATTTCTGACTTACCAACTCCTTGACAATTCAAAAGTTCCTGTCAATCAACTCAGCAGCCCACTGCTGGACATAGGCCTCTCCTAGGCTGCGCCACAACACCCTGTCCTCCGCCTTCCGAATCCAGTATGTCCTACTTTGTTGAGGTCGTCGGTAACTTTAGCTCGGGGGCATCCCACACAACGTGGAGCAGACGAGTCCTGGAGTGGAGGCCACGTATCGGCAAGCGTATTGTGCGTCATGTTCGTTAACGGGCGCCGTTAGTTGAGACTGGTCATCTCTTAGCTGCGACGATTTTAATTAAATTTTATTTTTGAATTGTTTTCATATTTATATAACGGACGCTTTTAACGTTCTGCATCCCATGTAACCAATCTATTGTAAACATAATTTGATTTAAAAGAGTGTCCGTGGGGTTTCTTGCCGGGGTTTCGTACCTACTACGCTTTGGAATGGGCAACTAGCTTAATTTTTTCTGACCGACCGACCTTGACAATTCAAAAGTGCCTGTAGTTGGTTTATTTGAAATAAATGCTTTGAGTTTGAGTTGAGTTTTGAGTTTGGGTTTGCGCCCCCCAGCTAGATGGACCGAAGCCTGTAAATGGTTTAATTGAAATAAATACTTTGAGTTCGACTTTGAGTTTAGAGAAAGTTGATAATGAATGGAGGGAGTTATGTTGGGCTAAACATGCCATTAAATTGTTGTTTCTTGTTTATTTTCTGATTAAATTTGTTGAATAATGTTCGTCGTCTGTGGGACTCTTTGTGTCTTGCCATTTTTCTCGCCTTGATTTGCCAGTTTTTTTTTAGAGGTTTATTGAAATAAATGGAGGATTTTATTTTCTTATCTTTGAAATGAGAAACATGAATTGTTGCTAAAATTATAACTCGGTGGACTGTATAGATAAAAAATCCCTGCGAATTAAATTATTTACTTTTCTATTACCAAACTATCTTCTGTACGCGGCCTCGTCCGCGTGACGTTTCTTGTTTTTTACACTAATATTAAGAAACGCAACAATAATTAAGCTTTCTGTTTGTGAAATAATTTTCGAAATTGGATTACAAGTTCCAGATATTACCTTTTGTTAACATATAAATAGCCTTACACCCTACAGCATATAATTGATTCGAATTTTGTTGTTTAACAATTTGTTTCGATGTTATTCCTAAGATTTTGTTTAGTTCAGTTTTAGTTTATGTGTTTCGGATTTGTAATAATAACTTACTCTGAAAATGTCGCAATTCCGACCCCCTATGATACAGGTTTTTTTTTTTGATGGGAAATCCCCAGATGACTTTGAGTTCGGTATCAACCCGCGAGCAGGTATAGGCCCTATCAGACCCCGTCAGTTAGTGCCGACATCTTTTTTTTGGCGCGCGTGGAAAACGACGCGCCGTCCTCGTCGACCCGGGTCTGGTCCTTACCGGACGGCGAGTAATGGGTAGCTCGCCGTCCGCAAGCCCGCGCCTACGGTGGGTGGGAATCTGTTGGCCTTTTCTGACGCCCGGGGCGTCTCTTGCAGCGACTAGGGGCGTGAGGGCGCAAGGCTCTCTCCTCACGCGCTCCGCCTCCTCCTTCGCAAGCATTATTGCTTCGCAGAAGGAGGTGACAGCTTCCCATTTCCTTCCGCTCCGTACCATGGCCTGGACCAGGGCCAGACGCTAGAGATCGCCATCGCCGATCGCCTACTCGAGGACACGGCGGTGCTCCGCCCAAGCTGGGCATACCTCCACCTTATGCTCCACCGTGTCCTCCGGGCGATCCACACAATTGACCCAACAGGAACCTCCCAAAACAACCGTATCCGGTAAGGACATGTGTCAGGCGGAAGGTGAGGACGCCTTAGCACCTTTCCAACCTCACCTCAAATACTTATCGCCGCTATTGTGGCGTGCCCAAAGATACAGGCTAATGCCCAGTTTGGGGGATCACCGTCCAATCAGTTCTTGTAAAAACTGATTACCTACTTATTAATAAATAAATTTGAAATTTAAAATCAAACGATTTTATAGATGACAGCGTATAAGCCAAGAAATGTAGTCTGATGTTTCATATGTTAATTAGCTTATAATGAAACTCTAAAATCGATCGAACTGTTCAGATTGAAGTAGGTAAGTATCGTAACGATTTATGTATTCCACCTAAGTAAGGGTGGGGTAGTAACATAATAATATACATAACTCTATACAGGTATAATAAGTGCAGCACTGTGCAAGTTTGAGTCTCGTTAAATGCTACGTCACTACCACTTAGTGCTGCGATCTAAGCCTTGAATGTCACAGGGTTGTCTCCGACGAACTAAGATATGTAATTTACTGAATTATATAACCGTATTTAAGAAATTACGGCTAGCCGGATTTAAAAGAAGTCGTTTGGTGAGATTTGCAAACTCCGTAACAATGATTTTTTCGATTAACAGGCATTAATATTTCTGCCCTGACGAGTTTTAAATTATCGAGGAAGTCTAAGGACCTGACATTTCATTGACTGACAATGCACAGCTTAAACATTTATTTATTGTTTAACATAACACTACTATGCGCAAGTATAAAATAACTGTGCAAAGACGAGTTTATACTTTGCCTTAGGCATTTTCTACCAGTCTATCTTAAACTACTTGCTATTACGATAATATTACATAACATCACGCCTTGTTTCCCCGAAGGGTTGGGCAGAGGTGTACCTGTACACCCACATTTCGCTTGAGAAATTCCAGATAGAAAAACCCAATAACACTTTGCCCGACCTGGGAATCGAACCCAGGACCTCATGCTCAGCAGTAGCGATTGCGACCACTAGACCAATTTTTAAATTAAAGGCTTTTATTAAAATGATTTTTAAATATATTAAAAATGTTATTGATAAGTTGTCAAATGTAATTTAGGAGATTATTAATGTATGTTTGTATTTTTGTTTCTCAATCACGCAAAAACAGAAAAACGGATTTGGATGAAATTTGGAACACAGATAGTTTATAACCTTTGTTAACATACAGGCTATAAAAAGACTCATCACATAGCCGTCCACTACGCTTTGTGTGTATCAAACCAAGTAACATTCCACAAAAACATTGCAGGAAAACGACTTTAATTTATGGTTTATACATTTTCTGTGTGTGGTAGTGGGCAATGTAACACATGCAAAACATTCTGCTTATTCGTGTTTAAAGTAGTGTTATAACATAAGTATGTATGAATATTATTATAATATAATAAGTATGAATTTTATTTTTTTACTTTTCGTAAAGTGTCTTTTACACCCGTTTTAAGATAGGACTTTTCATCCCGGTAGTACGTTTCCATGGGATAATTTCCGATCTCCACGCGGGCGAAACCGCAGGCAAAAACAAGTACAGAAATAAGAATACATTTGATTTGTTCATCGTCACAAAGATGACATTATAACCATTACATTATTATTTTATCTGTAACTATCTTGACAATCAGTCTCTTTGGACGGTGGTGCCCAAACTAGGTCCACATAAAAAAGGTCACACTGACGTCACCCAAAATCATGCATCGCGCAAGCAGAGTTTACCGCAGACACAACACCTGTCTGGTCGGAAGATCCTCTGTTTTCTATAGCGGATGGGTGAACTTTACGCCCTGTTCTTCATACCTCTATAGGTACGATGGGGTCTTACCCAGAAAAAGTCACGGGTAACGGTAAGAAGTGAGTAAAGTTCGCAGATTCAGCAACCCTAGACGAAAATCGATAGCTGTCTCCGTATTCGCTTGAAATCACGCTCGGAGCTACCATTGTAAGCAAAGCATCACGATGTTGCTACGCGGCATATACCATACTATAGTGAGATCTAAGGTATTAGTACTCTTTCGCAGTTCCATGTCAGTATTGCTTACTTTTACGTCTTTAAGTGAGAAGATTATGAGAGAGTAAAGTTTAATTTCAGAAGTCGTTGTCTTTGCCACGTTTTTTTAAAACTTTGAAGTGTATTTGGAAGTCACTGGTTTTTAACTGTAGAAAGTTTTTTTATCTTAAAGTTTTCGTGAACACCCAAAAAATACCCAAATTGCCCAAACATGTGCCTCCATTTCTCCAGTCCCATCATCAGATTCTGACAACCACAATGGACAATAAAAATTTCCAAAAACGAATTTTCCAAATCGGTCCAGCCGTCTTCGGGTAATCGGGGAAAATACACAAAAAGGTTCCGGCGAACTGAGAACCTACTCCTTTTGTATTGAAGTCGGTAAAAAATAATGAGCATCAATAATACACTGCTATACGGATCTTTTGGCGCTCGACTGGCGTTAATAGGGAGGCGCTTGGAAAATGGCACATGTGTGAGCACTATAGTACTTACTTACAAAACTACCATTTACTGGATACGTCTTTCTTTGACTTGAATGTGCCCTGGCGGCTGAGAGTATGTCGTGATCACTCAAATGTCTGGCTAGTGGTGGCGTGTGTTTGATCATTAAGTTCCTTTCAAAATGGTTGAGTTGAATGGTGCTGATCCATACGTTATGTTCGTGAACGGGTGCCGTCTATAGGGACTGGTCATATCAATAGCAGCCACGGCTTATTGTAATTTCCGCTTGTTTTTGTTTTTGAAACGACAACCATAATGAACATTTCTTTAAACAATCTCAGTCGCCATCTTAGATTTTAATTTTGACCTCACTATCGATTACAGCACTCTCGAAAACCATGAAAACGACTACCATCCCAAAAAAAAATCGCAGCTGCCATTTTGGATTTTCCTTTTGCCGTCAATATAGGCTACAGAACCCTCGTGAACCATGAAAACTATCTCACACTCTATCTGTCTCATTCTTTTATCCTAACTTATAATATAAATGCGACAGTAACTTTGTTTGTTTGTTACGCTTTCACGCTACAATGGCTGAACGGATTTGGATGAAATTTGGCGCACAGACCTTGTTCTGGGTAAGGACGTAGGCTAGTTTTCATCCTGGATCATAGAACAACGCTTCTTCGTTACGTGAGGCTTTCAAAAATTTTGCACCTACCGCAAGCTGCGGTAATGAACTTTTTTCCAAAAACAAGATGGCGGCTTTAGTTCTTAGGATTGGCGCATTGACTGAGCGATTGGCTGTTGCGCTACGTATTGTGGGTTCGGTTATTGCAAGAACAACATTTGCATGCTCATGATACATACATATTTTTGCAATCACGAAATAGACAAAAAGCCAAGTGACTTTGTTTCATTTGTTTAACTGCCTCGTTGGCCTCAGCATGCGGTTCTAGGTTCGATTGCCGGTTCGGATTGTTATCAGGTTTTTCCATCAGTAGCAGCCCTTTTTTTCTTTTTCTTTTGGTGGGGAATCATCAAATGACTTCTCCCGTTCTGGGCGGAGCGGGAGGGCGTTTCAGACTTTTACTGACTAAAAGCCACCCGTGTTCCTTCAGTTGCCTGTGTTAGGGGCCACGGTATCTCTTTCGAACAACCCGCTACTCTGGCCTGCATCGGCCCTAATGGACCCCGTCAATTAGTGCTGACATCTCTTTGAGGCGCGCGTGGAAGACAACGTGCCATCGACCTGGGCCTGTACCGGACGGCGAGCTACCTATTCTTTGTACCTATTCGTGCCTGCTTGATGATTGCAATGAGTTCGCCCCTTATAACATGGGATTTAAATATAACTGGCGAAATGTGGGAATAATATAGGTTCCCACCTCTGCCAAACCCGTCGGGGAAATAAGGCGTCAAGTTACGTGTGTGTTTGTTTCATAAAAAAAGGTTAATTGCAACGGGATCTAAACTCACGGGCGGTCGCGTTAAGAGCTTAACCATTTGACCGCCAAATTAATTCATCCATCATAATTTCACACCACAAACCCCCTAAATGGCTTCACACCCGGAATTCAGAACACACAATACAGATGTTAAACACATTAAATAAAGCTCTAAAATATTTATTCGTTTATAATCTTCGTCGGCTTTAAAAACAAAGGATCGCGTTAAAAAATGGCATGTGGTTTGTTGGTGTTCCACATTTTGCACGCACACGTGGTACCACAAACTCGATTCCAACAAAATAAATGGATATCAATTTTGTTGAATGAATTATTATGTGGATCCTCGTTGCTCTTTTGTTGTTGGTTAATTATTGTGTATGTAAACATTTACAGGGTTGGTAGAACTGTGTTGTTCTTTGAAACAACGCAACGGATTTTGATTAATTCTCACCATAATTTAGAGAATTTGGTGCTTACTTTTAAACTAACATGTAACAGAGAACAAGAATATTCGAGGTTTTTTCAAGTCGTACAAACCGTGCAAAGCAAGGATGGGTCGCTAGTTCAGGATAAATAGTATAATATTGTGACGATCATTGTTTTTGTCAATTCCTGGCTGTTTCCTGCATATTCATGAACATTTAACCTTTATAGAATGTACCTAATCCCTCCTTTCCCTACAAGTTAAAGATATTCAGCGGCGTTAAAATCACGCTTTATAGCATAATCTCATCAGCCTACAACATATCCACTGCTGGGACACAGGCTTCTCTGTGAGATGGAGTGGGCCGTAATCCACCACGCAGGCCCAGTGCGTATTGGTGGAAGACACATGTCTTCGATTTTTTGTTTCTAGGATAGGTATCCTCACGATGTTTTCTGAGCAGTGGTTTAAAATAAATACACAAAGTAAAGTGCTTGGAAGTGCTACAATTCGTAAGTTGGAGCTGCACTGGGTCACCGCTGCATTTTTTAGATTTAATAAGTTGCAAATGTTTAGCCTACGCTGATGATTACAAAATATACTTTAAAATATAGGACCTGAGAGATTGTATGAAGCTTCAAATTGATCTCTCTGATGTCCTTTAACAATGGTGCTTGAACAACAGAATGATGCTCAAACTGTGTGGAGTGGCAATGGCATCCTGAAAATGATAGCAGATAAGTTGGACGAGCCTGTGTTCTATCGATTCATCACTCTGCATTTGAAAGGTGCGGGTTGATGAATCGACATTATTTTCCACTTTTATTTCTGTAATAAAGTTATTTTTTGTAACTAACACTGGGCCTTGGTTGTCTAAAAATAAACTATTTTTATTTATTTAGTGTTTTAAAATGCCAGACTATTACATTCATGAATGAAGTGAATTCATTTTTGATTATCATATTGATGGGTCGGTACAGAGCAGAGTGTCGGTCATCCGTGACCTAGGGGTTCTCTTCGATAAATCCCTATAATTCCACGATCATATAGATACTATGTATAGTGACTAAAGCTAAAATAATGCTTGGCTTTATAATCCGTATGTCGAAACCTTTTCGTAAATATAGTAGCATTATTTTACTTTAAAAGGTCCAAGGAGCTCCTTGGAGGACTGTTCCACTATCTGGTCTCCCTATTTTTCAACTTAAAAATGATAAGCTTAAAATAGAGACGTACCAATCTGACATTAATACTCCGTAACATTACAAACAAGAAAGATATAGAAAAGATAGGATTAGATTTTAAAGAAGAGTGAAAGAGCACTGTCTTTCCACGTTGTCATAATTGCATTTGTATTTATCTCTTCAATTAAATTATATTTATATTTATTTAAGTGATATCCTTTATTAAATACTTCATAGATAAATATATTAAAAGTATGAAATAAAATTTTATTCTCATGTTATATGTTTATATTTAAATTCGAGTTCTTTCACACACGTTGTCTACGCCACTTTTAAATACTCTTCTATGCTGGAAGAGATTTCTTTAGAAATAAGCATCACATTTGTACGTATTTTTCTGTTACCTTCTTCTTGTCTGTTTATGTGTCCATAAATGGTTAAATAAATACTTGGCTCCATAGATGCACAATCGCCAATTGGATGGTTGTTTGATTTTATCATTAGGTCCAGACAACGTAGTAGGCGTTATCAATGTATTTTATAATTTCCTACATCCACTTGAAATACCATATTTAATCAAGCCCTAACACGAATATGGCAAAATAAAAAATTAAAGGTCTTAACTTGACAGATTACCTCATCGATATTTTGTCTATGAGTTTCACTTCATATAGACGTTGTTAAACAGTGCAAACTGTCTGTCTCAAATTCGTTTGTTTTGCAGTATTCTAGATTTAGGTCTACTAGACACATTTTTGATTGTTCTCCTTTGTCTCCAATGTTCGTATGCAATTTCCATATAATATAATTTTAAGAACGTTCGCATTCTAATCTGTCTCAAGCTGCCAAAAATACAATAAATGTACAAACATTTTTTACAAGTTTTTCACATTGATTCTAGCTGAAATGAGATGGCGACCTGAAATTGAACGTGTTTATGTACGAGAATTGATACCCAGATAATGTTTAAAAGCAGCAGTGTTAATCGACTTTTGTCGCTGATTATACCAAAGAGACTTCATAAAAAATACTTTAGAACACTACCGACGTGCTGCGTACTCAAAATACTTCGTTTTGTCCACTTTCTGCCGTTGAGATTGTTTGAACGTTTATAACGTAACGTTTTATGTTTGTACCTTTTATGTCTGAGGTTGACTGAGGTTATTCCGGATTTGTTGTATGAATATCGAAACGTGACAGTTTTGACAAGGATGACTTACGTTTTACCTAAGGAATATTTCAGAAAACTAATCAGTCCTTGATTTCACAAAATTCGATTCTCACAAGAAAAAACCAGCGCACGCTCGCACTAATTATGGCAAAAAATCAATACTGGTTGAAGGAGCACGACTGTTCAATAGTTTGTCGAAGGATTTAAAAAAGTGTGACAATTTAAACACATTCAAACGCAGGTTATGGCAATGCATCAAAACATTTGAAATTACATAAACAGAAAATACAAATATAATGTCTCCAACGCCATAGAGGTAACTTATGTAAATAGTACTTATTATAATCACATAAGTATCTCATTTTAAGCGAACTGTTATTTTTAAGTTCTTATGAGAAATAAAGTTCTTTAAACCGAAAACAAAAAAAACAATTAAATGCATACCAAAGTTTAAGTGAGTATTAGGTAGAAACTTTCTACATTAAATCAGAAACCGGCTGTGTCTGTGTTTGTAATTTTTTGACAAGCTATCAAGCGTAGCATAAGCATAATCAGTCTACAACGTTCCCACTGCTGGGACACAGACCTCCTCTCTGTGAAAGGGAGTGGGCCATAAAACAACACGCGGGCCAACTGCGGGTTGGCGAATGTGACAGTGTGACATGTCTTCGAATTTTTAGTTCTAGGACATGCGGTTTTCGCACGATGTTTTCCTTCACCGTTTTGACAGCGGTGGTGGTTTGAAATTAAATACACAAAGTGCCTGCTTGGGTTCGAACTCACTACCTACAACTCGTAACTCGGGGCCGATATTACTGGTCCACCACTGCTCGTTCAAGCGTGTGGCGGCATCTACACCGCTACATGCGAACAACGCATCACACTGACGTCACACAAATCCTGCATCGCGCAATCAGAGTTTACCGCACAGCTAGCACATATACAACTTCCCGATATCAATCGTCGACGAAAAGGGAGGATCCTCCCTTTTCAAAGAGTACGAGCGAACTAAACACCCCGTCCATCATATATCTATAAGCGTGATGATCAATTATTATTAATGACGATGCTCTAAGTTAGCCTAAGCATTCGCCTTAATTCTCCAGGCATATGATAAGAGGTATTTGGCCTCCAGTGGGATAAATACAAGCAGACTAGTGCATACAATTTGGAAAGCATTCGTGTGTTCACGCAATAATGGATATAAATACGAGTACATGAGCATTGTGTGCCTACATTTAATAGGGACTAACTGTACCCTAAAAATATTTTATTTTATTACTAGAAACACGCGAGTAACACGAGTAGCTTAATTAAGTTAACGAAGGTAATAAGCTATCAAGAGTTATAAGAATATTGCAATATCAAAAAGTTCCTTTTGCATCGCCAATGGAATTTCGAACTCGGAACTGAAAATGTTACAGAAGGCTTAATGTGAATCGACTTTCTCAAGAACACGTACTTATGAGTGGTATAAAGCTTTCAAAATCGGTCTAAATGTGATGGAAGATTTGCGTCGCTCTGGTTTACGCCATCAACATCTTCACCTGGAGTTAACATCGCAAAAGTGAAGGAAATAGTGACTGAAAATCCTCGTTTCAGTTTGAGTGATTTCTCTCTCAAACTTGAATGAGGATTTTCATCTACCGCCGCTGAACATCCTGTGTCTCATGAGTCGATCCGTACCATTTTAAACAATCACTTGGGTATGAAACATGTTGTGACGACCCTAATGCGATTACTGAATCAGCAGTTAGAAAATTGTAACGAGGCGCCGGTGGGCCGCTCGCCAGTCGCTTACATACCACCGCCCTAACCCACTGCATCATATTTTCTACGTCTATTTCAACATTGTATTAGACTGTATTAATTAACCCAATTGTGTAAAATCTGAGTAAACAATTAGCACATTCAAACCAAGTTTATCTTTATCTCACACTAACACGCACAACAAGTGGTGACCCCGACGTTCTTCGGAGAACGTAAATCAGTGATTTTGTGCGCCGCAAGATAGATAGAATACTCTTCATTATGTACACCTTATAAATTACAGACATAGATGTAGGAATTTTACATAGGGTGACACAATGGGCGGTCTTATCGCCAAAAGCGATCTTTTAGAGACAACCTTTTGATGGATTAAAGGGAGAAGGAGAGACAATACTGCAGGTAGTCAGTGGTGTACCATATACATATTCATTAAATGCATAAATGCGTAAAACATACATTTATCTACACATATAGATACAATAATAAACACGAAACAAGACTCAGGAAACTATATGTAATAATGTTTAAGGAGAGAGGAAGTGTTTTTTACCAGAATTTTTAAAGTGAACAGTGATTGACCACGCCTTATCGACATGGGCAAGGCATTCCATAACCGTACTGCTTGAACTATAAAAGACTTGTCATAAAAACTAGTGGAATGCATCGGCTTCTCTAGTCTTAAGTAAGCTACTCATAGACGTGGTTAGGATGCGTTAGACCGCCTGGTGCAAAAGAAAAAAAACGTTAAGCGCGAAATAACTGCATTAGAAGAAATTATTCTGAACCATAGCGGCGGGCCAAGAGGCTACCCCCATGGTAGCAGCGGTTTCCGTGTAGGTAAAGATACCGGAATTTTGGACGGAATTTGAATATGCTAGGAATAAATAAAAAACAAACAAAATCATACCATCCACAGAGGATCCTACTCCCTGAAGGTAGCAATAAAAGCCAGGCTGATGGACAATTGATCATGGGTCGATGAACTACCTACAGCCTTATTGGGACTTCGCGCGGCCTGTAAGAGCGATGAAAATGTAAGTTCAGCAGAATTAGTATAAGGACACACGTTGCGTTTACCGGGCGATTCGTATCAAGAGGCAGAAAAAATACAAGTAGGCCATTTACCAACGTTTGTAACCAAGCTTAGGAGTATTATTAATGACATGCGTCCATAGTCACGAGTGAATTGCTATTCGCGAAAAATATTTGTTCATAGAAATTTAAACACTAGTACTCACGTATTCGTAAGGAATGTAGCGGCCCATACCTAGTAATTAACAGAAGTGAGAAGACGTTTGGCATACAAATGAACGATCGTCAATCCACCGTGTCCTTAGATGGTTAAAGCCCGCATATATGTAATTGCAGGGGATTACCGAACAAGTAGTGTTTCCGATAAAGAAAATGTCTGCGGTAATACATTTTTTTTTTTACAAAATGGGCAGTTACCAAGATAAGGAATTCGTGTCGATGGCCCAAACCAAAGTAGTGACCGGACAACAATTAGAAAGTAAATTGAACTATTTTGGGAAAACGCTCATCATTATCGCAACAACATTGGGCATTATGTTATGTTACGCAATATGAAGGGGCTGCTTAGGCCACATGAGAGGGTGGTTAGGTGAGAATTGCCGAGCATACAGCAGGACATTAACATCTCTTGCAGGATGGCTAAGTTCAGCAGCATATGCTGTAAGAAAAATCCGTCAGTTTGTAATGTAGATACCGCGAGGCTAGTCTATTTCAGTCACTTTCATAGTATCATGTCTTACAGAATCTTATTATGGGGACTTGCTGCAGACATCGAGTCTATTGTTATTCTGCAAAAAAGAGCCATCAGAGCAATATATGGCCTCCGCAGGCGCGATTCTTAAAGGGAACTGTTTAAAGAAATTAACATCATGACCGTACCTTGTCAATATATACTCGTATATGAAAACATCATGTACGTAAGGAAAAACTTAAATCTTTTTAGTAAAAGAGGTGAAAGACATGAGATATGGGTGATATGGGACTAGAAATAGGGACCAATTGGTTCAACCGGGTTTCAGGCTCGCTAAAGTAGATTCATCCTTCATGGGGTACTGTTTAAAATGTTACAATAAAATACCTCCCCACATACTCCAACTGAATGAAACGAAGTTTAAAACTTGTATCAAACGCACACTATGCAGCCAAGCATATTATAAGTGGGGGGATTACATCTCTTACAAAAGTGCTTGGCTCAACGCTGGTTCTGCGCATAAACTAATTAATTGGCATTTGAAAATATTGTTGGAGCTGCTGAAGATTGGTAAAACTATCTTTGCACTGTATAAATTCAATCTTTTACTATTGTATAATTGCAAAGCACACGTGTGAGCACTATGTACCTACTATAAAGCTACCCTATACTGGGCACGTCTCTCATTGACTTGAATGTGCCCTGGCGGCTGAGAGTATGTCACGCTCTCTCAAATGTCTCGCTGGTGTTGGCGTGTGTGTTGGATCATTAAGTTGCCTTCAAAATGGTTGAGCGGAATGGTGCTGATTCATACGTCATGTTCGTGAACGGGCGCCGTCAGTGGGTACTGGTCATCTCTTGGCTGCCATGGATTTTGTTACAATATTTTTTGTTCTTTATGTTTTTCATTACGGACGCCTTTAATGTGCACGTCTTTCTACATCGTTCTCACATGTATAATTTCAACAAGACTGATGTAATAAATTTTCTGTAACCATATTATTTAAAAGAGTGTCCATGGAGTCTCTTGCCCGTTCTTCTCCATAGGTACCTACTTCGCTTTGGAATGGGCAACTAGTTTCATATTTCTGCCTGACCGACCCCTTGACAATTCAAAAGTGCCTTTAATTGGTTTATTTGAATTGAAATGCAAAAAAAAAGCTGACCGGGATAGCGGCAATGCCAGGTAATCCCGGAACTATGGGAAACCCAGCGACCGCAGCAAGTTTCGTATAACAATGTACGGAGAGTGAAAAGTGCAAGAATGAGTCAGTTTTCACATTGCGTGTCATTCAGAATTAGTTAAATTAGTAACAAGTCGAGGCTGTATTTGTTATTGTAAACCTTGTACGACACCATCGGCAGGGGTGTAAGTGCATTATTTTTATTTAATTTGCTGGCGCTGTCATAACGGATGCTGCCTAGTTGTGTATATTGAGTATTGCAGAGCGGAAGTTATGGCAGCTAACCTTAGATATATGATAAACATATATATTGTCTTAAGACGGCTCACAATATTGAAGAGTATTAGAATAAGATAGCGTATGAACATACTATTGAAAGTTATTATACGTAAAAGAGAGTTTAAAAAAATTGATACGTATTTTTTTTGGAGAAAGGGGTGTGTGATGTGGCGTCCCTAATGCCATTACTGAATCAGCATTTAGAAAATTGTAACGAGGCGCCGGTGGGCCGCTCTTAGGTCTATTTCCATTTTGTATCAGACAGTATTAATTAACCCAATTGTGTAAAATCAGAGTAAACAATTAGCACATTCAAACCAAAATTATCTTTATCTCTACTAGCGAAAACCCTTCAAGATAACACGCACAAAAATGTAACCGCTCGCTCGGCTCAAAGGGATACAATTTTCGTCGTCGGAAGATGCGCTGTCAGCGTTCGCGCAGGCTGTAAACGAGGTATCTACGGCGGACTGGAAAAAGTATTTCGAAAACTGATTCAGATGCATTAAACTTTGTATAGAAGCTAGAGGATAAGTTTTTTTTTTTAAATATTTTCAAAGTACTCACTTTGAAAATATTAAAAAAAAAAGTGTCCCACGTAGTTAAAGACGTCGTACTTACATCTATAAATAAAATATTACATAGACTATCAGACCAAAGATACAAGCAAAATCTTTGATAGAGGGAGCAAGAATCAATAAAGGGATCAGACAAAACCGGAATGAGGAAATTGACAATATACGGTACAATCGTCGAGACGAATATGATATTTTTCAATATAATACAGCTATTGAGAACAGAAGATTTGTTTAATAAACCTGATGAAATTTTAGTTGTTTGAAATGAAATAGTAAAATATGTATCCAATGGAAGTAAGTTCTGCAATAAATCCACACAGAGAAAAAAAAAAGATTTTTGATAAAATCGAATTTTATAATATATGTATACATAAATAATGACAACCAATCTGCCCAAACAGGTTGCAATTTAGATTAATAAGATTTGAATGTAGCAGTTAATGCTGCAAAACGAAGTTATAAACCCACAAACCACCTAACTTTTACTAAACATAATACTTCCTTCTTAACTATGTAAGAACACCTAAAGGCCTAGATCGAACTCGCCGAGTAAACGCTACATGACTGTATTCGAACGATTTTTAAATCGAAAATGTATCATCGTATAGCCTTTATGTTTTTTACGCGACATGTGTCACCCATAGATGTGAATGAAGTGTCCAAATTAATTCAGTATTATGGGCAAAACGAAAAAAAAAGAGAGCAGTAGTGGCAAAGTGGTAATGACCTCGACTTACGAGTTTCGCTTTACTTTGTGTACATTATTTCATCATCATCATCATCATCATCAGCCTATATTAGTCCACTGCTGGACATAGGCCTCCCTCTAATGAGCTTCATAGCGCCCTGTCTTCAGCTTGACGCATCCAGCATCTGCCTGCAGTCTTTCGCAGATCGTCATCCCACCTGGCCGGAGGGCGTCCTACACTACGTTTGCCGAGTCGCGGTCTCCACTCAAGAACTCGTTATTTCATCACCACACTCAAAATAGTGAAGAAACCGGCTTATACTAAAACCAAAAACTCGAAGACATGTGACATGTACTAACACGCTCTGGGCCTGCGTGGTGGATTACGCTCATTCGCCCTCACTATGCTATGGGCGACACGAGTATTCCCAATTATAAAATCGTTTGATGGCGTTCTGTAGTTTTTGCCCACCCTTATGGGAAGAAGGCGTGAGTTTATGTGCCAATCGTGCCATTACATCGAGCAGTCATGCAAGTACCTCTGTACCTAGTAATTCCAAGGTTGTCAAACAATCACTCGACAGTCGAGACACAGATTTCAGTTCAAGCGCTAGTTTCGACAAACTTAATGCCTCCTACGGAATTTCAATCATGTCCTAGATCTCGGAAACTCATTATAGTGCTGGATTCTTAGCGTATAGTCGACTGCCGATTAGTATTAGTCTCATTATTTCTTCTTTTTTTCTGTTACGAAGTAGTTCCAACTTTTAATCAACTTGATTGGCTATTGCCGTCACTGCTTTTTCTTTACTTTTACTCGTCTTAAAACATCGAGATTTCTGTGTTAAATTTAAGTGGACCATTGATATATTAACCCGCAATAAATTGTCAAAATTACTTTGAAAACCGCATAAAAAAAATAAAAACCCCATTGCATTGTCCAGTTAGCAGATCTAAGCGATCACACAAGCAGAAACGAAAAGTGGCTTTGTTTCATTTTTACATCGACATGCACATAGATAAACAACTTGCTTTACCTGCTCAGAGAATAATAAAACTTGCCGAGAAGTGTTGTGGGACACCCGGTTGAAACGTAGTTCCTTTCACTGTAATACGTTTTCAATAACAGGCACAATGAAATATATTAACTGTCGTGACGATCAAAATGTTACACTTTTCTGATCTAGCTCTCATTTGCCAAGTATGAAGGGTAACGGATTAAGAACTTCGTTCAAATGATTCGTCGTTGTATAATTGCACAGCACATACAACTCGGTCGTCAAGAAAGTACCAGGAAAAGATCAATAATACACAAAATGTTAGTTATTGATCCAAATTTATTTGATCGCTTTCAAAGTATGCTCCTTCAGAAACGATACGCCAACGAATAATCCAATCGTCAAACATTTTTTTAACGCTTTCGAATTCTCCCTTATGTCTTCTACCGATGCTTCTACCGAACGAAAATGGGTGCCACGAAGTGCTAATTTGAGTTTAGGAAAAAGAAAGAAGTCGGCTGGAGATATGATTGTCATTTAGTGAATAGGGTGCTTGTTTGATGGTATTTGTTGAGTTTTTGGTTAAAAAATCGTTCACAATGATGGCCTTGCGCGAAGGCGCATTAACGTGATGCAAAATCCAAGACTTCGCTTTCCATAAATTTGTTTTCTTAAACGCCGCATAATGCTCAAATAATATTCCTTATGTACCGTTTGACCTTCCGGCAAGATTTCTGAGTGCATTACACGGGGATAGTCAAAGAAAACAGACAAAATGACTTTGACTTTTCATCGACTTTGGCGTGGTTTTTTCGGTTTCGGTTCAGTTGGAAGGCGCCACTCCGAAGCTTGTTGACTATTTTGCATGTCAAACTCGTAAAAGCGTTTCATGAATGTTGGGTCGGAATTGACTCATTCTACAATGTTCTCAGCGACTCTTATGCCATTGAGTTTTTGGAGAAAATTCAGGTCTTTTGGGACTAGCCGAGCGGCAACATTTTTATAACCCGAGTTATTATTTAAAACGGAACGGATCGACTCGTGAGACACAGAAAGTTGAGCGGCTTGAATAAGGATTTCCAGTCACTATTTCCTTCACTTTTGAGATGGTAACTTCAGTTGAAGACGGTGATGGCCTATCAGAGCAAGCCAAATCATTTTAATTCAAATTCACCGTAAACCAAAAATTCACCGTAAGCCTTTTGTAACATTATCATCACTGAAAATGTTACAAAAGGCTTACCTACCAAAATTTAAGATGAACTCTTTGTTCGATGTTTTTGTCCATTATGAAATTTTGCAAATTTTTAACCATTATGAAATTTTACACAAAAGATATGATCTAACTTAAAACAGCAATGTGTTTGGTCTAAATAACAGATGCAACTGAAGCTCTGCGCCAAAATGGAAAACAGTTGTGCCGATCTAACAAAATAAAAAAATGGGCCATAAACAAACCATCACTTCCTGATACTTTTTTGACAGAATGTATAGAGAACTATGTACCTACTATAATGCTACCATTTACTGGGTACGTCTTTCATTGACTTGAATGTGCCCTGGCGGCTGAGATTATATTATGCTCACTCTTATGTTTCGATGATGGTGGCGCGTGTGTTGGATCATTTAGCTGCCTTCAAAATGGTTGATCTGAATGGTGCTAATCCATGCGTCATGTTCGTAAACGGGCCCCGTTTGTACGGACTGGTCATCTCTCAGCTGCCACGGCTTATTTTAATTTAATTTAATACTTGAACTGTTTTTTTTTATTACGGACGCTTTTAACGTTCTCCATCGTTCTCACATGCATAATTTCAACATGAATGATGTAGCCAATATTTGGTAACCATATTTTGATCTAAATAGTGTTCGTGGAGTTTCTTGTCCGTTCTTCTCCATAGGCTACGATTTGAAATGCCAACTAGCTTCATATTTCTGACCGACAAACCTTGGTAATTAAAAAATGCCTAAAATTAATTTAATTGAAATAAATGCTAAGGAGTTTGATCTAAGAACGATTTTATTTTTAAGGAAATAGGCAGTAAGACCCTCTTGTAGTGCGGTGTGTCTTGTAGTGCGTCTTGGCGGGCACTTGCCGGTGCTAGCGCTTGCTAGATGTTGTATATGACGCAATCGAGTCGTATCCGGTACGCCAACGCCATCGCCATCTGGTGGCGTTCGATGGAGTTAGTGGGGCGCGCGCCACATGAATAGAGGCTAGACTTCACTTGTTCTGTTGGCGAGCGGCGCGCGCGGACACCAGCAAACCATCGCGCGTTCTGTGATATGTACCTACATAACTAAATGTGCCTACCTATCTGTATACTGTCTTGTTACTGGATGGATTGTAAATATAGTGTGATTGTGTATACGAATCTATTTTCTTCATCCAACAATACCCACCTACGGACGCCCACAGTTAGGGGGGCCAACGATGAGTGCTACTGATGATGCGGACGGTCTTCCTCCGTCATTTATATTTTAAAAATAATTACGAAATTGTTGTTGCTAAAAACAATAAACCTCATCTTTGGATCAAAAAATATATTGGTTTCATGACAGAATTTTTTCAAGGTACACGTTTTAGCTAAAAAGTACCTACTCCATCCTCGCCACAGACAGACAGAGAATCGTTGATTTTTATAATAATTACGTAAGGAATACTTCAAAAGGATTTAAGGAAATAATGGTATTTTACAATAGAAGGAAGCTATAAACAATACAACATGAAATCAAATGCAAAAATATACTGTCGATGACTTCTCTCAGTCAGTTAGTCGCGTAGGTTGAAAATTAAAACGGCGTAGTCGCTCGTAGCACGGTGCTACGCCGTAGCAGTGCTACGATAACAAGGTATGAAACGCGCTATTTTCCATACGCTACGCCCATTCATTAATGTGCTATCGCAATTCCTGGAGCAGGTGTAACCGAGAGCGAGACGGAGCTATACATGACTGATAGCATCATCCCTTTTCAACCCCGACGGAAAAGATGGGTGTTATAAGTTTAACGTATCTGTGATATCGTAGCTGCCAAAAGGCTGAAACTATTTGTTTTTTTTGGGTTTGTTTGAATAGTGTCTTGATCGCGAGTGTTCTAAGCTATCACATAAATTAAAAAAAACATTTAATATAGGCAAAACCCATATTTTATCCATAAAATAAAAGAACATTTCACAATACTGCAACGGAATACAATAGAACGTTGATGTAATTTAAATAAACGAATGAGTATTTACAAAAATTTTAATATAGGTCACAAATTCAAAATAAACTAATGAGTTAGTACAAATTTTAAGGGTCACAAAATTGAAGTTAAAGAAAAACTGTTTAGCTGTTTGAAGATTATCAACTATTTTCTAGTTTATGAACAGATGTGAGCATCCTCTACTGGTATGATCAAGTCGATATTTAGTATTCTGTTAATAAGAAGAACATAGTAACCTTGAGCTGATGCTGCGGTATCATCTGGAAGACCCGTTCTAACCTTTAACATAAAAATACGAAAAACATCGACGTAGTATTGAATAGTCACTTGAGTCATGGACTTGAAACTTGAAATAACGAGCTCCATGCAGCGAAGCCAGCACGATGTTGAAGAGTAGACTGAATAATTTATAATGAACTAGCTAACCCTCGGTTCGTTGGCGTGGGTGTCGAGAAACAACAATACAGGAAGGTGTAGGAAACTTCAACAATAACTATCCCTTCGGATTTTGGCAAACTAGATTTAGTTCGCGGTCTCGACCACGTAGAGAAAAAGTATCTTATGTCGTAACCCAGGTCTAACCTGCGTCCCCTTGAGGCGTAAAAGGTAACAGATGGACAGACAGACAGTGTTACTTTTGCGTTTCGATTATTATTAGCTATTGCCGGCGATTTTGTCGCGTGAAACTAATTTTGACAAATACATCTTATGACACTCGAAAATATCGGAATTAAGTAATTCCCGAGATTACTCTTTACACACAAACAGTTTGAGTTTTCATAATGTGCATTTAGGGATATGAGGAACAGGGTGTAAAGTTCACTCATACTCTCAGAAAAGGGAGGATCCTCCGACCAGATGGATGTCCTATCTGGTGGGCAACTGCCCGATGAATGTTGTCGGGAAGTTGTAAATATGCTAGCTGCGCGGTAAACAATGATTGCGCGATGCAGGATTAGTGCGATGCGTTGCTCACATGTGGCGGTGTAGATGCCGCCACATGCACATATTTAAATGAGAGAAACTATGCTTAATTATATCGACGATTTTTTATTCATTTTTGTTAATTGCTGTGACCCCCTCGTTAACAAAACGGTATTACTTTTAATCTAAACAATCTATCACGATGTAACAAACTCAATCATGATTAGTAATAACAGGGTCTTTATAAAATAAAATTAAAATTAAAAAAAACCGCACCTTTTAACTAAAATCTGGTAGAATTTAATAAATTTGTACAAGACTGGTAAAATTTCTCACTAAAACGACCCTTTACCTACCTTTTTTGTTGCCTTAAATTATTCTCTATCGTATAAGCTTTTTAAAAGTGACAATATCACGTTTAAAACTCAATCACAACACATCCAATCAACCGTTAGCAGGACACTTATTTAATTTTTATATTATATTCGTCGATAAATTGTAGCTTGTTTCACTGATTTCAATATGTGCACATTATAAAGACTCACACTGTGTATACAAACAATTTCACCTCTTAATAATATTTGTTTAGATAAAAGATGCAGTGTCTTTTTTAAAAGCGTCATACGCTTCGGGTTTTTCGTAATAAATTTATTTTTATTGCGAGTAAGGTCGCTCTAAAGAAGCCGTCCTTAATACGAACTAATTACCCCGGACGTATGAGTATGTTTTTATTTTTGCATGCATAATTTTATATAAATTTGTACCTGTAAAACGAAGGTAAGTATTTGTTCCTTTTTTTGTTATTATGTAACCGACATGGCTAATTACATACGGTTTAGGTTAGCAAGATTTATTATGCTACAGCCTTCTAAAAACAGGTGTTTGAGTATGAAATTACTATGGAAAAAAAATCTTTTATCTGTTCTAGGGGAAAAAACACTGTTTGTGTTACACAGGTGTGAAAATCCCACAAAATGTTTGCTTGGGTTTTTGAAATTTAACTCTATTCAAGTTAGGCGTAATTACTCTTTACTCATGTTCGCTTGTCGGGTCCTTCGTGGGGAGTCTGATTGCCCGAAACTAGTAGCTCAGCTAATGAGACTTTTTGTTACTCCTGCACCCAAATACCGACTTAGACCGCGACGACACGAATTGTTGACCGTTCCGTCAACACACTCAGTTTCGCATTCTAACTCGCCCTTGGTTCGCGTTCGCAATGCTGATACTTTACTGGTGTCTTCTTATATAACTACTTTTCTTCGTTCAGTCTATCTCTCTGTGGAAATCACTCCCCCAAGAAATCAGGTTGGCAGCCAACCAATTATCCTTTAAAGTTAAAGTTCGTGAACACATTCACAAGAAGCTGGCAGTATCATCTTAACGGTAATGTTTTCTCATTGTTTGTCTTATATGTTTTATTAAATTTATATCTATATTTGTGCTTATATTTATACATAGTAATTAATATAGATATATATGTATTAGATTTTTAGTTTTAATAGGTTTATGCGTATCTGTATAAAATATTTATTAAGATAAGATAAGATAAGATAAGATAAGATAAGATAAGATAAGATAAGATAAGATAAGATTTTTTATTTGCTTATAACATGGTATACAAGGTGTTAAACATTTTTTTTAGATCGAACATGTTTTGCTTTGTACTAAAGCATGCAAACTTACTTACTAAAGATACGTTATGACATTGAAATATATTACATTACATTACATAGAATTCGTATTAAAAAACAAAAAAACATTAATGCTATAGAAATTGTTATTATTGAGCCATTTATATAATTGGATTTTAAATAATTTACAATTTAAATGTTTAAACATTTTTGGTAATTTAATATAGAGACGTACACACATAGCCAGAGAGTTTTTATTATATTTCGCTGATCGAGGCAGCACATCCAGCACAAGTCTGTATTGGTCACGCCGACTTCGAGAGCTTACTTCCTCTGCTCTTTTAAATAGTTCCTTGTGTTTTTGAACGAACACGCATGCTTCATAAACATATAATGAAGGTAACGGTAGCAAACCAAGCTCTTTAAATATTGGTTGACATGATTCGTCAGATGGAATCTCGTATAGAGCTCGCAAACATTTCTTTTGGGCGACAAATGCTCTATTGTGGTCGGTACTATTTCCCCACATCATCATTCCTTGTTTTTTTATAGATTGCACCTACCACTGTTTGTCTCTTCATCACCCAAAGGTTGACTGGTAGAAAATGACTAAGGCATTAAGTCCGCCTCTGTACATTCGTGTGCGTGAAGTATCAATAAACAAATAAATATTTTGGTAGCTAAATTAATAATTGAAATAAACCAATTGCAATTGTTTTCAAAAACAGGCCACTAAACGCAAAATACTATCTTTGCGGTATGACGCACTAAGTTAAACCGTGGGTTCACACAAAGTTTAAAAACGGAATTAATAAATGAAAAAAAAAAGATTACATAACATAAAATCACGCCTGTAATCCCATAAGGGTAAGGCAGAGTTGTACCTGTAGTACAACCACAATTCGCTAGTTTTGTTTAAGTCCCATGTAATGCGGGGCGAGCCTATTTCCATCAACCGGGCACAAATGCAAACTCCGGGCTGCTACTAAGAAATTCTAGATAGGAAAACCCAATAACACTTTGCCCGACCTGGAAATAGAACACAAGACCTCATGCTCAGCAGTAGGTCTTGCGACCACTAGAATACTATTAATATCTAGAAAACTAAAATGGGATAAGAATCATGTATTTAATGTGAATACGAGAATACCATGTTGTCGGCGCCGTGCGCGCGACTGGGAAATCTTGGGCTTGTCGGTTGGCACATGCAGTCCAAGCGCAAGCCGTGAGGGACCAACGCTAATAAAACAGCTTCAGAATGTGTCACGTGCTATCTACGATGTTCCAGCCCGTCGGGCGAGCCGAAATTCGTAATTAGTAATTCCCGAGGGTGTCAAACAATCACGAGGGTCGAGACACAGCGCTAGTTTCGACAAACTTAATGCCTCGTACGGAATTTCAATCATGTCCTAGATCTCGGAAACTCATTATAGTGCTGGATTCTTAGCGTATAGTCGTACTGCCGATTAGTATTAGGCTTATTGTTTCTTATTTTTTTCTGTTTTGAAGTAGTTCCAACTTTTAATCAACTTGATTGGTTATTACCGTCACTGCTTTTTCTTTACTAGTGACTTGAAAACCGCATCAAAAAATAAAAACCCCATTGTCCAGTTAGCAGATCTAAGCGATCACACAAGCAGATACGAAAAGTGGCTTTGTTTTATTTTTACATCGACGTGCACATAGATATACAACTTGCTTTATTTATTTATTTATTAACACTTTATGCACAAGTAAAAAAATACTGTACAAAGGCGGACTTAATGCCTGAGGCATTTTTACCAGTCAACTTTAGGGTGATGCAGAGACAAAACATGACAGGTGCAACAAAAGGGATAGATAACTCGAAAAACAATAAAATAATAATACATATATACTTAAATACATACATATAAGCAAATTAAACTTTGTCAGGAGAAATAACGATAGGTAGAGGAGAAAACGAATCCAGCAAATCAGCGCTGAGATGATTTTATAAGCGTCTCACGAATATGTTCACGAGCCTTCACTTTAAAAGATAACCGACTGGTAGCCATCCTAATGTTCAGAGGGAGCGCATTCCAAAGAAAGACCGCTTGGACAAAGAAAGAAGAGTGAATAAAACCAGAGCGATGAGAAGGACATCGTAGAAGACGATTGTTAGTGGAACGAAGATTTTTACTATGGGCTGAGCATAAGTATTGAACATGGGGGGTCAGGTAAGAAGGAGAGGTAGATTTGTCGAGTATAGAATACAACATAGACAGAGCCCTCAACTCTCTACGCTGACGTATGGGTAACCATTTTAAAAGCAATCGGTGCGCAGAAACATGATCATACTTACGTAGATTGAAGACAAATCGAATGCAGTTATTTAGAAGGCGGTCAAGTTTATTGAGGAGATCTGCATTCAGGTCATAGTAACACACATCACCATAGTCTATTATGGGAAAGATTAGGGCAAGCATAGCCTTTATGTGTGATGGGAGGAGGTTTTTCAAACGATAGAGTGACCGCAACGTTCCAGTGACTTTTTTACTTACAGTCGTGACCTGCTTTCGCCAGTCAAGACATGTGTCGACATGCAGACCAATATCCTTAACATCGGAGCTAAACGGGATGACTGAGTTATCAAACATTACAGGTGGTACAGTAACGCCTTTCACTTTGCTCATACTGTAGGGGCTCCCTACAATGATAGCCTGACACTTGGTAGGGTTAACCGCCACGCCAAATCGATCAGACCAGTTTTTAAACACACTTAAATCCCGGTTTAGCTCCTCAATCGCATCGGATATGTTGTCCACATTTGCCTGGTAGTAAAGCTGCAAATCATCAGCATAAAGATGATTCGCAACCCGAAGTTCGGTGGTAATTAGATTAATAAATATGGAGAACAAAAGAGGAGATAGAATACCGCCTTGAGGGACGCCAGCTGCAAGATCACACCAACTCGACGAAGAGTCTCCAGCACGAACAGACTGCTGACGCCCCTGAAGATAAGAAGAAAACCATTCCAAAGCCTCTCGAGAGACCATAAGATAGGAAAGGATAGATAAAAGGACTTCGTGACTGACGATATTGAAAGCATTGGAGAAGTCAATTAACACTAAAATTGTAACTTTTGTGTCTTCCATGCCCCGCCTGATATCGTCAGTCACTTTAAGGAGGGCTGATACGGTACTGTGCCCGGGCCTGAAACCGGATTGAAATGGACTGATGAGGGTGTTGCAGTGAATAAAGTGGGAGAATTGTTTAACACTGGCCTCGAGCACTTTAGATAGAAAGGGAAGGATGGAAATTGGGCGAAAGTGACTAGGAAGAGAGGGATTGGGTATCTTAGGCAGGGGCCGAACAAGGGCTTTACGCCACAGGGAAGGGAAAACACCGGTGTACAGGGGGAAGTTGTTGATGTGGGAGATTGCTAGGAGGAGTTGATCAATAGCCGCTACAATCATATAGCGGCTGACATTATCGCAGCCCACAGCTTTGGATTTAATGGAGAGGATAATTTTTTTGATCTCTTCCTAGCCGACTGGGGTGAAGACAAAGGGGTTAATATTGGGACGCGTCAGACCAGCAAGGTAGGCGAGGGTTTGACATTTGGTTTGACTATCTAGATTGGGAACAGTGGAGAAATGGCGATTTATATCGTCCAAACCAATTGTGTTAGAAAGGTCCGAATGTCGCGATTTGCCGATACCCAAAGTTCCAAGGAACTTCCAAATATCGGCAGGCGGGCCAAATGTCGGCGTGATGATCAAAATGTAACACTTTTCCGATCTAGCTCTCATTCGCCAAGTATGAAGGGTTACAGATTAAGAACTTCGTTCAAATGATTCGTCGTTGTATAATTGTGGCACATACTACTCGGTCGTCAATTAAGTACCTGAAAATGATCAATAATACATAAAATTTTGGTTGTTGACCCAAATTTATTTGATCGCCTTCAAAGTATGCTCCTTCAGAAACGATACGCCAACTAATAATCCAATCATCAAAACATTTTTTAACGCTTTTTCCGGAATAGAGTTCAGTTCTCGCCGCGAATTCTCCCTTATGTCTTCTACCGAAGCTTTTACCAAACGAAAATGGGTGCCACGAAGTGAAAATTTGAGTTTAGGGAAAAGAAAGATAGGGTGGAGATATGATTGTCATTTAGTGAATAAGGTGCTTGCTCGATGATATTTGTTGAGATTTTGTATCACACTGTGTATACAAACAATTTTACCTCTTAATAATATTTGTTTAGATAAAAGATGCAGTGAATGCATCCAATATTTTTTAGACTGTCAACTGTCTGTTTTCAAAAACCCGAAGCGTGTGACGCTCCGGTTTTTTCGTAATAAATTTCTTAACAAGATAATGCGCATTTTTAACAACATTTTATTTAACGTTACGTGCTAACGAGATTTGTTGTGTTTAGGAGTTTTAAATGTTATGCGGGACATGCTTGAAACTTATTTTCGGAGAGGTGCGATTTTTGTGACGCCGGGTTAGGATACGTCTGTTTTTATTGAACTTTTAATGTGCAATAACTTGGATCTGGGTCTGTTATATTGTGCATGTTTTTACAAAATAAATAAAGAAATCGACGTTAAACTGTGACAATGAATTTAGCACATGAATCTAGATATTTTTCGTCGGTTATAAACAAAACAAAAAAAAAAACAACTCAAAGAGGTTCAGGATCGTGTACCGAAGCCATGGTAACGTGTTGCGTGTCGTGTATGTTCTTGCCAACCTGTATATTTTCCCACCTCTGGGAAAAATGTGCTGGCCTATCTAAAATGTACATAGCCATTTTAGCAAATACATTGACTGCCTCGTTGGTCTAGTAGTCGCAATCGCTACTGCTGAGGATGAGGTCCTGCGTTCGATTCTCCGGTCGGGCAACGTTTTATTGGGTTTTTCTATCTGGAATTTCTCAGTAGCAGCCCGAAGTCTGGATTTGTGTGCCCGGTAGATGGCAATAGGCTCGCCCCTTTCATGGGACTTAAACATAACGGGCGGAATGTGGGTGTACTCTGCCCAACCCTTCGGGGAAACAAGCCGTGATGTTATGTTATGTTATATTATCTAAAATGTCTATTTTATAAATAGTGTAAACCATGTATGTCTGTGACCGCTTGGATCTTCCTCTACAATGGATTTTCACCATCATTTAATTAGAGCATTCCGGAAGGATTATGTGTAAAATATACATTAATATGTAAGTTAGATATAGCACAGAATAATAAGAAAAATATGTTTTGAGATGTTGCCATTCCACCCGTGCAAAGCAGGGCCGGGTGCCTGGTAAAATATAAAATAAACATGACCTAGTTTGAAACAAACCCTTGTTCACATGCGTCACTTTTTACGAAAACCTACGGTTTCCTTTCGCTTAACAGTCTTCACAGGGAGGTCCACTGGGGTCCAGAAAGGAAACATTACTCGGTTTGCTATCATGACACCGGTACAGACGTGATCCCTTCAAATTAGTACAATTCCTATGTACTGAGAGCTTATCGTAAACATTTGATGCGGCCGTAAAACCTTCAGTAATAAGGACGGTTGCATTGACCCGATTTAGAACTTTACGTCACAAAATAGATAGGTACAGAAGGCTCGTCAACGGGTGCACGCACACGTAGACGCCTACTTATGGCGATTTCAAATGATGCCAAAACAATGCCAGTCGTGAGTGCCCTTGCACTAGCTGTACAAAATTCTCAAGAAAAGTATGCGCTTTAAGGATTATAGGGTATAGAGTTGTCACAATCATTGGGGCCTATTTTATATCGTAATGTTAACAAAATTATAGATCAACAACCCTTCAAAATATTTACCAAAAACTTATCAAAACTTTTGAGTGACAAATGATGATTTAAGACCGGAGTAACCCGACACAGAGAAAACTTCATAAAAAAGTGCAATACAAACAAGGCGCGGTAGTACAACACTTTAAAGCTCTACTTCTGTGAAGGGTTTCTCTGTGGCGCGACGTTCGTGCCAATTCGGAAACACGAAGAGCATACTTTTATTCAAAAAGCTCTAAACAAGTACACATGGCGATCTCAAACTATGACAAACGAATGCCGAAACGAGTGCGCTTACACTCGCTGTACTTGAAGCGGGTCTATGTGTGCGTGCGTTTTCGATCGTTGTACGGAGCTGACCTTCTGCATATATCTATTTTGTGATTGAGTAGTCTGTGTGCGTACGATGATGATGGTTCGCCCTTCAATATTATGAGTTCCGGGGAGTGCTCACGTTTAAAATATTATGGAAGTAAATGTGTTGAATGTAAAGGTTGTGATTGACAGAGAAATTATGGTATTGGCAGTTGGTTTCTCAGAAAAAAAAATGTTGAATATATTATGCTGCTTCTTCTGTTCTTCTTCTTCAAACAGTTTCTTCACACTGTCGTGCACTTGTCATTAAAAGTGTCATTCGAGTCGATTGGTAAATGCTCCATAGGAATCAGATTTGAGCAGAAGATCAGCGTTTTGATTGTGAAATCCGAAAATTATAAATAATAGAACATCCTGTCGTTATCTTTATGAATTTAATTTTACTTATTTAAGCATTTAAAAAGAGAAGAAAGGAACGGGCAAATACATACAAAGGTTGCCTTTTATAATGTTAAGGGAATAAATAAACACATTGTAAATCTCCTCCAGCGACTGGGTAACACGATACCCCTCAGCAAGACTGGTTGTAGGACTTTTGGGCTCTCTACCAGTTACCATTGTCAGGGATCTACTGTGTTCCTTAACCTTGAAGATCGGCCCAAGCGGCTGTTATTATTTAGAAACGAGTCCCGCATTAGTTGATGTAAGTACAATTTGTAAATCACAGAACATAGTAGAAGTTTTCTCTTTTATTTCCTCATCAATAAATATTATTGAATACCATACTACTCACTGTCAACAAAATGGCCGACATAGCAACCACTAACGAACCTCCAGTATTGGTGTAAATAAAAACTAGCTTTCATTTTATTAACGTAATGGGTGCGATGGGCTGGCGTCGAATGCTCGGCCGCTGTACTTTGAATAGTTAATAAAAACAGCGGGAAGGATACGGTTCGTAGATCGCTTGTGAGGTGTGATTGTCAGCGAGTGTATTACAATAAGTTGGTTATGGCCCGGTTACTGAAGTTTCCAGATAAATACTCATTCGGTATTAATTCAATAAAGTTTTGCATAAACAGGTCCGTTAACCGTCACTGGGTTTCTGAATACGCAACAAAGCATTCAATAACTATGAAACCGACAACGAGTTTCTTAGTTGCCGCTAGATGGGTCTGTATAAAAGATAGTGTTTAAAATTGATTTTATTACTTCAATTCGACTTTATTACTAGTTTTATTTTTAGTAATATTTTTCGAGGGGGAGTGAGTGGCTTTACACTGTTTTAGTTTAAAAAATATGTTTGGTCGCCATTTATGGGCGGATGTACGAGGCCGGGTCAATAAGTCCATGACTTTTTGAATTTCTGACCTCTTTACTGAAAAAGCAACACTACTCCTGTCAACAGGCATCTGTCAGTTGACTCCTGTCAAAATTTGAACTTGCTGCGTCAGTTAGTTTGTGTTTGACAGCTATCTTTATCAGACTACCCAGTAATTTGAGAAAAAATGGAAAAAAGTGAATTTCGTGTGCTTAATAAGCATTATTTTTTGCGAAAAAAAAATCATTATCGAGACCAAGGCTAAGCTTGATAAATACTACGGGGACTCTGCACTATCGATTTCAATGGTAAAAAAGTGGTTTACTGAATTTTGTTGTGGCCGTACAAGCACCGAAGATGCCGAACGTCCTGGACGCCCAGTTGAGGTCTCTTCACCCGAAATAATCGAAAAAATTCTCGATATGGTGTTGGCCGACCGAAGATTGAAAGTGCAAGAGATTGTGGAAGCCGTAGGGATCTCGCATGGCTCAGTGGTTTCAATTTTGAATGATCACTTGGGCATGAGAAAGCTTTCCGCAAGATGGGTGCCGCGTTTGCTCACAGTCGACCACAAACGCAATCGTGTAACAACTTCACAGGAAGGTTTGGCGTTGTTTAATCGCAATATGGAGGAGTTTTTGCGCCGTTTTGTAACCGTGGACGAAACATGGATCCATCACAACACACCAGAGACCAAACAACAGTCAAAACAGTGGGTTTCTAAGGGTGAATCGGCGCCAAAGAAGGCCAAGGTGGGTTTGTCAGCCAATAAAGTTATGGCGACTGTTTTTTGGGATGCACGCGGGATAATCCACATTGACTACCTTCAAAAGGGAAGAACAATCAATGGGGAATATTATGCCAACTTATTGGACCGATTCAATGACGATTTGAAAAAAAACCGACCTCATTTGGCCAAGAGAAAAAAGTTCTTTTCCACCAAGACAATGCAAGGGTGCACACATGTGCAGTTGCCATGGCAAAAATCCATGAATTGGGCTATGAATTGCTCCCTCATCCACCCTATTCTCCAGATTTGGCTCCGAGTGACTACTTCTTGTTCCCAAACCTGAAAAAATGGCTTGGTGGAAAAAGATTTGACTCCAATGATGAAGTCATCTCGCAAACAAAGGCCTATTTTGAGGACCTCGACAAATCATATTTTTTGGAAGGGATAAAAAAATTGGAGAAGCGTTGGACAAAGTGTATAGAGCTCAAGGGAGACTACGTTGAAAAATAAAACATTTATTTATCAAAAAATCTGTGTTTTATTCCAAAAGTCATGGACTTATTGACCCGCCCTCGTATAAACGACATCATTGTCGACTTTTTTGAAAAGTTTCTTTTGACACTTCATTGTATTGTCAAAGAGAGAAGATAATTCGTAGCGAAGTGGCTAAAGAATTTGTCTCTACAATCGACAATAGATCGTTATGAGAAAAAAAAATACAATGGACATTTGCGATGCGTAACGGGAGCTAGAGCAGGGCTGATGACATCACTTAGATGAATCACAGTGTGCTTATCAAAGCGATATCTCAATTTAAATTCTCCATCCGTAAATATTTCGAAAGGATTCCTCCTACGTCTTAAGTTTCTGGGTACTGATGTTTTAAAATAAACTCGATCACCTACTTCCAAATCAGACTCTGATGAGCTACAAGCATTCATTATGCTAGCACTCGTTGTTTTCTTTGAATAATTTTAACATTCATCTTTCACTGGCAATTTATTTCAATAATACACGTTTTATCTAAAATAGAACCTAAAATTTGATGTAGTTTGCTATGAAATGAAACGTCAAACGTCGTTCTTTGTTTTGAGAACAGTTGTGGTGAAATTATTCACACAAAGTAAAACGCCTGCCTGGGTTCGAGCCTATGACCTACAACTCGTAAGTCAAGGCCGTTACCAACAGACTAAAGGAGATGGATGAAGGTTTGTATGGAAATTCATCATTTTTGCCGACGGGAAATCCTATCAGGGCGGCCCACGGACTGTGATTATAAATGCTAAAACCTAGCCAAAGGCAAAAAAAAACATTACCGAATAGCTTGATTTCTGTTCCACACGTTTTTTTTTGGTGAGTTTAAAAAAATCATAATAACGTACTGACAGATCGAGGGACTTTCTGTTATACAGTATGCAAGAATGTGAATGATAGCATAATATAGTTATATGTTACAATATTATTCGTCTAATATTTATGTTTTTAAGACCATGCAGCCAGTGTTCTCTTTAACTACCTCTGAAAAGAACACAATGATAAACTGAAAGGTCACGATCTATTTTGAAGATCAGCCGATGTTTTCAGTAAAAAATCAATATGAAAACTTTTGTGAAGCTTGTGAGCTTGATCTAAGCTGTAAATAGCGTCCATCCCCTAGCTTCGCGTGGAATGTCACCAAAGTTTGACCGGTGACACTTTTCACAGATATTTATATTTCTAACCCACGTTCACTGAAACCTTACCCCAGTAATAAAACGAATAGGTTCGGGCGCGGCGCGGCGCATGCGATCATCATAAAACGGATCCGCCACCCGTGACCACCACTCAATGATACATAGGATCTAGTTTGTAGCACTTTCGAGAAGCTCCATCAGCTGCTGGCATATGTCTTGTTCATGTATGTGTGAGTGTGATGGCTTGGCAACAGGTAACGACGCATTTTTTTAATAAAAAAGTTGTTTTTGTTTTTATCAGAAAAGATGTGCAGATGTTACAAAAAAATTATCACACCGGGATTCTCTAGCACACTTTTTGAGAGGCGTCTCATGGCCACGCTACGTTCGGATAACTTCGGATATCGGCTCGCAAACAAAACAAACACTTAATACCTAATACCGGTTGCTGTCATAAAGTTATGAACGAACGAAAGTAACTCACCGCCACGTAAATTATATCGCTAGGAAATCATGAACAATTAGCTGAAGGAGGAATACCGGAACGACGGCCCCACAGCGACCGGAAACGGATACGAGATAGAAACATGGCGGCCGTTAACGTTGTTTTTTTGAACGGAGAATATGGAAGAAACGATCGACTGAAATTAATAAATGAGTTAGTGTAATGGAAGGAATAAGAATATAATGTTTTCTGATATTATTTAGCGAGAGATGAAGAATGTTTATTCATTATAAACATAATATTACGCCTCTATTCACTGAAGGATTCGGCAGAGGTGTACCTATTAATAAATACACCCACATTTAACCAGTTATGTAATAGGGGGCGAGCCTATTGCCATCAACCGGGCACAAAACCAGACTCCAGGCTGCTACTAATAATATATAAATTACTACTACTACTACTAACTACTACTACTACTACTAACTACTACTACTACTACTACTACTACTAACTACTACTACTACTACTAACTACTACTACTACTACTAACTACTACTACTACTACTAACTACTACTACTACTACTACTAACTACTACTACTACTAACTACTACTACTACTACTACTACTACTACTACAGCCTCAGGGTCGTGGGTTATTCCACAGAGAAAACCGTGGCCCTGGCACAGGCAACTGAAGGAACACGGGTGGGTTCACCCAAAAAAAAAAGGCTGCTACTGAGCAATTTCTTACAGAATTATCCAATAAAACTTTACTCGATCCGATAATCAAACTCAGGACCAGCATTTCGATTTTGTAAAAATCTGACCGTGCAGACTTGCGTGGAGTGAGCTGTCTTGGTCAATCCCTAGCATCAGAGGCACTGACAGCTCACTCCACGCTCACTTCAACTAAGTTTTCACGATGAGATGGTTATAGAAAAGCACTACTTGTGTTTTCATTTGTGGCGGCATCTACACCGCCACATGCGAACAACGCATCACACTGACATCACACAAATGCTGCATTGCGCAATCAGAGTTTACCGCGCAGCTAGCATATATACAACTTCCCGACAACAATCATCAGGCAGCCCACCAGATACGACATCCATCTGGTCGGAGGATCCTCCCTTTTCCAAGAGTATGAGTGAATTCAACTACCATATGTATGTATGTACTTCCCATACTAAATTCAAGGTACCTACATAGCTGCGTTTGTAAATGTTTACGGTTTTCCTCACGTGACTGTTTTCGGGACTGCCCGATTAGTTTCGGCCTCAAGGGAGTAAAAGTTAAAGTCACGACTTCGCAGTGTGATGAGATTAAAGAGTTCCGCCAATCCTGACATTTTCTAGGTAGTAAAAAGAAAATTCTCAAAAGAGTTTGTATTATTTTATGCACGACGCACTACGACGCACTACAATCTTCTTGTTCTACTCACAAACTATCAAAAAGTCGACATAGATAGACATACTTTACTGTTCAAAATTGTAACAAAGCTTTTATACATACATATACTTACCCGTCAAACTAGGTATCGTTTCAAAATATTATCATTACAAAAACGTGATATTTTCTCTTTTTTGTATAGTTATTCTGGTATTCGGGGCGGCGACAAATCCAACAAATCAAAAATCATAAAATCAGTCCAGCCGTTTTTGACCTGACTTTGTTATATATAAATATATACGTTTTAACATTCAAAATCTAAATATTTTATTTGTCATAAACCTACATGGGCACTTATGAAACGTCAGAAGCTAGGTGCACGGTTCCAATTGGTCGGTTCCTATGGAGAAGAGCCGGCAAGAAACGCTACGGTTACTCTTTAAAAAAAAATTGTCCTAACAATGTTTTCAAATCACAGTGTTAATAAGTATGTGAGGACAGTGTAGGCCTGTCAACTAGTGCCAGGTACTTAAACAAATAGTAAATGTTCTACAAATCTACAGTTAACAAGGCCTACATTAAACATATATATATTTATCCTTTACTATTTGGCAATAGCAAAACTTTTATCAGATAAATATATTTTGTAATCGGATCATTACTTCCAGATTTAATCTCTTACAAACATTTTAACAATCTATTTCACATCAAAAAAAGGAGGAATTTCTAGATTCGTTTTATTTTTTATGTTTGTTACCTCAGAACTCCGTCATTTATAAACCGATATGAAAAATTGTTCTTTTGTTTGAAAGGATTTATTCTTATCTAATAGTCGCATAGGAGTGTAGGTTCCACAACTAAATATTGAAAAATAAAAACTTTATTGCAACAAAAAAGAAACCGACTTTAGAAAAAACACAACTAAGTGAAAAATAACTTCAATTTCGGAAGTCGATGTCTTGGTTTTGTATTTTCGTATTTTGCAACCGACTTCCGAAATTGAAGTAATTTATCACTTAGTAGTGTTTCTTTATGGAAGTCGGATGTTTTTCTTTTTTAAATTAAGTTTTTAGAAGTTAAGATTGATAATTCTTTGAGATTAATGACGGTCTTAAGACTGATTACGATATCTACCAGATTTTATTCCCATCGAAATATGTTGACATATTTATCACACACAACACAACATCAAAGGTGGCAAAGGTGTACCTATAGTCCACCCGCATTTCGCCAGCTATGTTTAGATCCCATATAATAGGGGGCGAGCCTATTGCCATCAACCGGGCACAAATTCAGACTCCGGGCTGCTACTGAGAAAAACCCAAAAACACGTTGCCCGACCTGAGAATCGAACCCAGAACCTCATTATTGCCAATATTTTTAAGTTACTTGTTTTTAGTTCAAACACTTTTTGTATTTAAAGTGCCTATGACTACTTGCTTCAAGTCTATTTCAGTACATTGAACCTCCCATTATGTCCTCCACCACGTTCCATCTTCTACAGAAAAACAAAGTGTCGACACAAACTTTCCCCTGCTGTAGTGAAATAGTATCCCTGTAATAGTGTCCAGGGAAGGGTCGCCCCGCTGTCAACAACACAGGGTAGAAATGCTAATCGTTATTGTTATTATTCTGCATAGTTTTGATCAAATAACTGCCGCTGGCATTTGCACAAACAGGGTTGATAGTTAGGGGTACAGGAGGTTTTTACTTTTATAATGGTAAGTTTGTGGTGATTGGTTTGACATAATCTTTTGCACATTTTTGCATGGATGCTATGCACAGTGTGCATGTAAACAAATAGATAGGTAGTCTTCTAATGTATGCTCACTAATAACTAAACTGAAAGAAAAAGATTTAACTATGTCACAATCACTACTTTTAATATTCGGCAAAGCGAGTTATTCTACACCTGACAACAAACCACCAGCAGCCTTATCGCACAGATTATAAAGATTACTGTGATCTTGACGGTGATGCAAGTCATCCAATGGATTCTGTAAAAAACTCACCGTGAAAAGTTATGCAAAGTGGGCTTGAAATGAGCTGTCAAAGTGAACTTTTATTGCACCGAATGCCCCTAGCATTCGGTGCAATAAAAGTTCACTTTATCAAACTTATCACGCTAATGATTTTACAGAATGGCACGCGGAAGTTAACTAAATGCCAATGCCAAAATACTGTAGTTGCAAAAAACATAAATTTAGTTCAAAAAGCGTGTGAAATACTCCATTTTTCTCTTGCTTTCATTCACCCACAGAATTATGATAAGGAAAGGCAGCTAAACCGTTTGCTCTAGATAAACGGCATACCCCGGGATGTAGGTCAATACGCAGTCCCGTTTAAAATTCCCGGATACCGGATATGGTAAGGATCCTTATCCGCGCTGAAGTTGGCCCGCGGTATCGAAATCGATTTTAGAGTTCGCGTTTAGATAAAAAATAATTGGTTTGCGGGCAGCATGCGGAGTTTTTGAAGTGTTTTATCAATATGTGAAATTGTATGCATAAGTTGAGATACGAGTAGTACGAGTATACTCGTACTACTGAGTAATGCTAGTGTTACAAACGACGTAGAAAGATGAAAATTTGAAATTTAAAAAACCGTGATTAGTTCTATGTTCTATGTTAGAGGGTTTGGTTTCCGCACTTAGTCCTACATGTGGACCATTATGCGTGGGCCATGGCGGCCGTCAGTGGTTATTATTCCAACCAGCCCACCTCCCTCCAGAAGCCGATCTAAGCTTCTGGTCTGTTGAGAACCTCTGTGTAAGATCCGAGTGTCCCGAGGGTTTCTGTCCTAATCTGGGTAACGCCTGTGCACTCAAAGAGCACGTGCGCGACGGTCTCGTCCGACTCCATGCAAGCTCTGCACAGAGGTCTGTCCGTTATGCCTATTGTGTAAAAGTGTTTATTTAGCGCGGGCCATTTCTGTTCAGGCGTAATAAACATCCGGTTAGCCTGCCATCCTTAGATGGCAAAGCTTCCTTGGACTGCCTGCATCCTGGTATCGAGGTCCACTACCTGTCGGCTTGTGTGTGGGTGGACTCCTGCAGCCACCTGCGTATCTGGTTGAAGGGGATGGGTATGATGGGTTCAGGCCCGCATGCCGACGTGCTGGATGCTCTTCTGGCTTGTTCGTCAGCTGCGTCGTTGCCTAGCGATCCACTGTGTCCTTTTATCCATTGCAGTGTCACTGTGTTGCGGTTTGATACCGTTACTCGTTCTAGAGCCTTGTGAAATTCTAGTATTATACTCGAGGTAATATATTTTTTCCCCAATGATTGGAGGAGTGAGTCGCTGTCGGAGAGTATACGTATATGGGTGTCCGTAACTTTTCTGGTTTCTATGGCATACGCCGCTTGTATAATGCCCACACCCTCCGCCTGATAGACGGTGTTGAACATTCCCAGCGGACTTGATATGTTTATGTTGAGGTCATGTGAAAAGACTCCGACTCCGGTCCCAGATCCGGTCTTCGAGCCGTCGGTGTATACTCTCACCTCATTCGGGCTTGAGTAGTCACACTGTTCTTCTGAGAGAACAATGTTGTAGTGCTTTTGGAAGTAGTGTTGCTTCGGGGTTTTGTCGCAGGGTGATGCCAACATTGGCTGTCGTTTGACCGCATCCTCCTTAATGCGTGTGTGCCTGACGCTAGAATCTTTGCTTAGGGTTCCCGATATATGGAGCCTAAAGGCAGCCAGGGTCGCCTCCTCCCACGATGAGGTGTAGGGGTGGCAACCCAAGCATTGCCTGTAGGGCAGCAGTGGGTGTAGTTCTCATGCAGCTAGTGATTGCTACACCAGCAAACCGCTGCAATTTCTCGAGATATCTTTGGGCTGTGCTAAGGTATGTCCTAGGCCACCAGACCAACGAGCCGTACGCGATAATTGGTCGAATGACAGTAGTGTATAGCCAGTAGCCAGTAGCGTTCCACCATGGGTTCCTCTCGCTGTTAGTTTTTGGCACCCTTAGTTTACAGCATGCATTGTATGCTTCGGTAATATATTCTGATAGTTTGTTTACGGTGTATTCTAGTTGTGCGGGGTCTCTTATGGTTACTAGTGATAGGTGTCTGCCTAGTAGGGAGGCTAGGAGGCGCTTATACCCGGGTACATTGGTGCGCCACGGGTTCCGCCTAGGCACTGGTTTACTTGTGTTGGTAGTTAATGTAAAGCGAATCCTTCTGTGGTCTGAGCAAGAAGGCTCGTCGGATACGTGCCAGTTTGTGATAAAGTTTGTCGCATTTTCTATTGCAAGGGTTAGGTCTATGATTGTTTGCCCTCGGACTGTGACCCAAGTGGGTTCAGCACCACGGTTAACAATGTTAAGGTTAGTAGAAAATAAATAGGTGGATAGTACCTCTCCTCTGAGGTTCGGTGCGTCGCTGCCCCAGAGTGGGTGGTGAGCGTTTGAGTCGGTGCAGATGATCAGGTCTAGGTTGGCACGCTCGCAGTGTTGTACCAGGTCGGTCATCTCTTTTGGCGGGCAATTTGCGTCCTCGCCTGGCAAAAATCGTGATTAGTATTTAAAACTTTTTATTTACGTTTAAATAATTTTTATAAAACTATATAATACGGGAGCAGGGTCCAAGTTACCGGTGGTAAGGGCTCCAGAGACAGGACCCTCCTCACGATGCAAGCCGTATCGAGGAGTACTGCCTTCTGAATCAGGCCCTCGATCCAACCGCCTCACGAAAGCCTCGAGAGATGTTGATCGAGGCTTTCGGCCATCAGGCCATTGGCCGATACGACAATCGGCACAATGACAGCCGAGCTTACATTCCACATGTCAACAACCTCGTGTGCTAAGTCGAGATATTTAATTTGTTTCTCTTTCTCAGCTTTCACGAGGTTCTCGTCATTTGGAATGGTAACATCGATAAACATTTTGCGTCGCGCTAATCGATCTATCACCACTATATCGGGCTGTTTTAAAATATTATTATTAACTAGCGGTTGCCTACGACTTAGTCTTTGATCCAGGATGAAGCCAGTGCCCTTACGCAGGTTCTGGCCTATCTGTGTGCCAAATTTCATCCAAATCCGTTAGGCCGTTTTGGCGTTAAAGCGTAACTAACCAACAAACAAACAGACACTTTTGCAATTACAATATTATAGTTAGGATTGAAACTGGGTTAAATTTAAACTATTTTGAACATGAAATAACAATTTCAATGTCTGCAAATATGAAGGTTTTTATTCCTAGCTACTCGCAACAGAAGAAACCGGTGGTCTTTTTGCAAGCCGAACTTTTCCACAAATTCGATGTACCATATTTTGGCTGTCGACAGGGTGTCAAATTACCCATCACATAGCCGGCAACTACGTATCTTGTAGTACATCAAACTAAGTAACATTGAACGAAAATAATTGTTGGGAAACGACTTTTATTGCAGGTTTGCAAAACTGCGCTTTGCGGTAGTGCGAAAAGAGTAGCCACCACCACTCCATATTCCTCGAGGCGAGCAAATAGCCTCCGCAGATGTTCCTACCCACTGGAACCCAACTGGCATTGGCCAGCATCGCAAGATACAAGACTTAGTCCACTATCGGCCTCCAGTCTCCGGAGGGGAGTGATGTGGCGGCATCTACACCGCCACATGCGAACAACGCATCACACAGTCGTCACACAAATCCTGCATCGCGCAATCAAAGTTTACCTCGCAGCTAGCATATATACAACTTCCCGCCAACAATCATCGGGCAGTTGCCCACCAGATACGACATCCATCTGGTCGGAGGATCCTCCCTTTTCCAAGAGTATGAGTGAACTTTACACCCTGTTCCTCATATCTCCTAAACACGCAAAACATTGTGCTTACCTATGGCAGCATGCAACGTAACAGGGGTCGGTTTTTAATGATGGATTCGTGGCGGTATTTAATGTTGTGATATAGCATTAAAAGTGTGAATTTTGACCTTCAATATCTCCACCTTCCCCGTAACCAGATAGTTCCCAGGTATGGACCAGTGCAAAAAAAAATTACAATGACGGGCAGTACTAGTGACTTTCGGGTTTGTTAAGACAGTGTCTTTTTTACCTGTCAGATACTCTACCACTCTTTTCAAAGTAAGTTGCGCTTCTTCTGACCACGAAAACTAAACTTCAACTTGAATTTTAGGTTTAAGATAACATATTTAGGACACGCAACATATACAACGTGTCGTTTTGCATCCTCGTCAAATTTCAGGAGGCTGATATGAAAGGCATAAATAATCAAATAAAATTACGATACATGCTCAATAATTAATATATACCTACTTGTTTTTTTTGTTATTTAAGTTTGATTGTTTTTCAGAATAAACCACTTTCAAATAATTGAATCCCCCCGCTGTGTTTGCGGTAGGCAATGTCGAATAGCTATGTCGCATAACAGGGCAGTTACAGTGCGGTATCACACTGCCCGCGTTGCACAAGCGCGTTCCACACAAGTCGATTTCCGAAAATTTGAAAAACAAAAAAATCAACCTACTTATTTTATTATTGATTCGTGTCGAGAACCATTAGCATAGTAACCGCCTTGAATTTGACGAGGATGCAAAACGACACCTTGTATATTTAGAAATCGGATCTATTTGACGGCTCCCGGCTTGCTCGGCGGCTGTAAACATGACAGCAATGTCAAACGACGGTTTAATTCCACTCGCTTGTTTCAGCCTAGATTCTGATTGCTTTGGGATTGACGTGATGCGACGGCGTTTTATTTGCATGTATTTTACGAACTAGATTATGGTTGTTCCGAATACCAGACATGCCTTTTAAGTTCTGTCGTTTACATATTAACCGCCAATTTTGAAAGTAGAAATGTTCATTATTCACATTTGTTGGAATTTAGAATTTCAAAACAATTGAAAGATTAATGCAATTGTTTAGTCACAGCGATATTTTGAATCTGTCAGGTTCAAATAGGATAGAATAAATCTTATTGTTTTTACTATGACAGATCGCCATTTTTGTACATGAGAGTAAATCGTTATTTAAGCTAGACTCCAAATATTCTTTTACTGAGTAGACACATTTCTGGATTAGGTATAGTTTTAGCCTTTTTTGGAATATTAATACAGATTTTTTAGTTTTTAACATGTTGGGGCACTCATTATATATTTTTATTGCCATATAGAATGGGGCTATCACTTAACTTTTAAGTCTCCATGTGGTGTGGTTGTGGTTCCCACGGCTACACATCAAGCTATACATTGCCAGTATAAGCTGACCTCTCATTGTACGGAAATCCTATCCAATGCGAGATCAGCATAAACAGGTAATGATGTGACCTGATGTGTAGCCTTATGAAAGTGTGAAAGGGCCCGAAGTCTATTCAGTATATGGCGCCTCGTATGTGACGCCTTGTAAAGTTCCGGTCGCGTGGCATACAAGCGTGAATGTTTGATTGTGAGTATTTTTGTCTTTAACTTGAATAATGTTCAATCTTTAATAAAAAGCAATTTTTTTTTCAGGCGTAGTTCAGTAAGACAGGATCGTGTTTCCGCCATATTTCGTCGACAATTCCAATCTCGGTTTTCAATGACGAATATAAAGTGACGCCCAATTGTGCTTTTCGACAGACGTCCTTATTATGGAGACGAGGCTCCTTTTCCTACCTTTTCAATAGGATTCTCTTCAGTCCAATTGATGACTGCTGTGAACATTCAATTGTGTTCAACACTGACAAATGACTGAATTCGACAAATGGACGAAAAGATTTATAGTTTTATTGAGTGGAAGTCGAAATTGGTGTAACGAATTTTAGGACGCGGAAAATGTATAAAATTGTGTTGTTATACCTTAGAAGGTACGTTGTAGAGTGTGCTTGGCGAAAATAAGGTGTTTAAAGTTTGAAACGTTAAAAGTCTATCTGTTTGTCTGCCTGTCGGTGATTTTGTAGCTCCGAAACGGATGAACCGATTTAACAGCGATTTGTTTATTGGGTCTTCTATTGATTTGTTTATAAGTGATTTAATTAGATTGTTTTAAATATAATAGAAGAATTTATTTTATCAAAAAGAAGAAATACAATACATGTTACGTTGATATTACATTTGTGCTTTTTGTGAATTTTCACCCCGATGCTAGGAAAATCCTGTGTTATAGGGGCCATTCATTGGGTTCCCACTGCTGGGACACAGGCCGCCTCTCTATGAGAGGGAGTGAGCCGTAATCCACCACGCCGGTTCAGTGAGTATGGGTAGATGTCACATGTCTTCGAATTTTTGGTTCTTTGAGAGCTGTGGTGGTGAAATTATTTACACAAAGTAAAGCACCTGCCTGGGTTCGAACTCACGACCTACAACTCGTAAGTCGGGGCCGATACTACTGGGCCACCACTGCTCTCACACTATGACATACTTCATATCAAAATAACGAATATACCTACAAAATGTGCGTCTCAAGGTTGCACCAAATGAGAGTTCAGCTCAGCAAGTGTCAGGCAAATGTACCTGCCTGACGCTGAAATTCTGCTGGATCCCTGAAGTGACTCACGTACTTCGAGCAGACGAGATAGATGAAAGATGAATGAAAATATGTGGGTATACCTACAACTTAATGTTTACTTCTACAGTATAATTTTGCACTGGGAAATGTTCTTTTACGTTTATGTGTACGTAATCATGTTTTGATAACTTGATTATGTATAAAGAAATAATTATGTTTGTCGGCATCACCGTTAGCGCGTACAGCGGGCCGATTTATGCTGTGCAAAGCGGGACGTTCGCCTTCCCACTCTCCCCACTTCTCAAGCAAATTAATGTAAGCTAGTGCGCAGCGAAGAGGGAGATCATTCTTGTGGCAGGCTCGGCCCGGTGCGCCTGCTGTAGCACCTAGAGCTATTATCGCGATCTATTTAATTAATTAACAAGCTGTCGGAATAAAAGAGTTGGTTACTGCTATATCTCATACTTTAATTTAATATGTCGGACCTCTGCCTTCAGGTTATTTCATGGTGATTGTTTTATAAGAAATTGTGAGTGAAATAAAGTGATTGTGCTGTAACTAGTATCTCTATTTTCTTCGCCCGACAATCCACGCCTACTTACAAAGTGCAAGTGTAATATTGCTGATGAGGGCCTATCCCGATATCAGAATTGGGATTCGAAGGGCAAAAACCTGAAGAAAATAATGACGACAGTGAAGTGTGGGCCAACGTCTAATCTATTCAAAATATGGAGTTTTTGCTATCACGACTTCCGCAACCACTTAACCGCAAAAGTCAAATTTCACCGCAACTGCGCGACTGATACGGTTTGATCCTGATAATGACAATCGCTTCAATGGCACATTCCATATTCCATCGTTGAAGCACAACATTCCAAAAATCAAGTGATTGAAGCAAGTGGCAGTACGAACCTTTGACCGAAGTGAAGAATTCGAATCGAGCACCAGCACCGAAGAGTCGTGATACGAACCGTCTCACCTGCTACGTGTATGGACAACCACATCAAACCCGGTGAGCTCGTTCCTTTTCTTTTTAATAGATAATCTGGTAGTTCGTTTGTAGCTTTTAGCTTTGTCAAAAATTCCAGGGCACTATGCGCTGTGATTTAGTTTACCTTACAGGTATACCTGTGTAAAGAAAACGTTATTTATGAATCGCAGAATACTGAGCCATGGTGAAATTCAACACGTCGGTGTACTTTTTGTTTCATGTTGTGCCTGTTAACTCAATTACAGATCCAGTTATTATAGGTAAGGATCTATTAGATAGTAGATCCATGTACGTACGGATATTGCAAAATTACATTCCATTTGGGGTAAGAAAGTTAACGTTACTAAAGAGTTTCATTATCATATACCACAACATCAAAACTGACCTACATGGTGAAGATAAACTCGCATTAGTTCAGTGCGAAAGGATAATTGATTCTTTATTGGTGGTATGGTGTTTATGGTTAAAGAAATTATTTCTCGATAAGAAATTACAAAGATTTCACTTACTTGAGAACGTTTTTAAACTTAAAATATAACTTGGACACACAAACTAAGCAGCTATTGTTTGAATTTATATTAAATCATCTAAGTTGTAATACCATTTCTTTTCGTACGCAAATAACATTATTAACTAACACAAAACTTAAAACTTTTCGATCCACCCGCAAAAGAAATAATAACCGTAGATAAGGAATGCGATCCCGGTGCCACAATAAAGCAATGCAGTAGTAGGGTAAGTCTGTTTAATGGAGTAGTGTTTGATCACTTAGAAAGTGATTTAAAAAAAAAAAAACGAACGTTTAGTTTGCATTCTTTACTTCTACAGGTAGCTTATTACATTGTTGCACTCCCGCAAAAATAATTGTTCTCTCGCCATTTACTGTCCACATTCGCGGTAGTAAAATGTGATCCTTCCTACTATTGCTGCGATTGTGTACCTAATGTATTTTTGTGCGAATGAACTTACTTAGAATTTTTAAGTATTCTGGTGCAATATGCAGGAAGTTATTTAATATTCATGAGTTTCGTTTCCCTGTAAATTTTAACTGTAGGTGTAAGGTAATCATAGTGAAATAATAGTTTAATAATTTGATTTTGAGCGATGTGTAGGTCCTTTAGATTAGTTTTTGGCGGTTTGCCCCATATTTCACGTGTTTTACGTTAAGAATCTTGAATCAAATTAAAAGGGCCTATCAAATGGACAGACAAGATATTTACAAGAAAGTGATCGAAATACTAACATCAGAACGGGTTCTGACTAAAATGATTTGACTGGAACGCACTGATTGAACTTCACACTTGTGTGCTGGGCCTCAAAGGATTGTTCGGGGCTCACTCCATCCTATGCTTAGGGTTTCTGCACAATGTTATACTGTACATTTAGACATCGCGGAGGAGGAAGGAAGGATGGAGGAATCGATGGTGGGAGTATTCTTGTCATTGTTGACTCTTTCACTAAATGCGTCCTTCTCGAGTGCACTTCTTAGTTGGATGCAGCAGGTGCAGATGAAGCACTAGAGGAGGCTCTATCTTTTCGGTGCGACTTCGCGGATAATTTCGGATCGGGGTGGGTATTGTATTGGCGCAGACAGAGCAATTTTATGATGAACATGGTGTAGAGTTGCACCTTGTTGCTAACGGTTCTGGCAGGGCAGGAGTACAGGTAGAGAGAGTCATGAGGACATTGAGGTGCTTACAACAAGTAAGCACCTCAATATAAATAATCGAAAGTGAATCTGGTGGTACCTGGCGCGGCGAGTTTTTCGAAGTGCAGCTAGCGACGGATGGTGCAAGGTCTAGGGTACACACAAACAGAACTTGTGTTCGGGACGCGGGCGCGGTTTTTAAGTGTGACTTCATATTCTGAGTCTGGGTTTCGGTCAGATTTGGGTGAAATTCGTAAGATAGCATCCGAGAATATTGGGAGAGTTGCTGCGTCACAGTGGGAAAAATGAGACCGTTCTACAGTGGTGATTCCTACTTCATTGAATGTGACAGGGGGGGGGTTCGATTGGGCTTCGCATGGAGTACAGACTTCCCTTTGTTGTGTGTCTAATAGAGAATTCAAATAAGGTCGTAAGCATTTTCATGCAATGCCTGGGGGAAGTGAGGGCTTGGTGCATTTAGCTACCACCTTGACTGGTAACTTGAAGGAGGCCGAGGTGGCGGCAGTCCGCGATTGACGAGTGTAGTGGGCGTCGTCGGGTGGTTTTAGTGATGCTTTGTCTATTTGTAGTTCACGTACGTTATCCGCCAGCTCTGGAAACCTCTCGGCCTCGGAGAGTGAAGAAACGTAATTAAACGTAACATTGGTACTAATCTGTGACATAAAGCAAGGGACCGACTCATGCGGGTTGACGTCCTATGGTGTGTGTTAGCTACCACCTTGACTGGTAACTTGAAGGAGGCCGAGGTGGCGGCAGTCCGCGATTGACGAGTGTAGTGGGCGTCGTCGGGTGGTTTTAGTGATGCTTTGTCTATTTGTAGTTCACGTACGTTATCCGCCAGCTCTGGAAACCTCTCGGCCTCGGAGAGTGAAGAAACGTAATTAAACGTAACATTGGTACTAATCTGTGACATAAAGCAAGGGACCGACTCATGCGGGTTGACGTCCTATGGTGTGTGTTATTGGGTAGTCTAAAGAACTGGCTTATGCAGGCCGATGTTCTGGGTCATATTATAAAGTGATCGTCTAGTCTGAGAGGCTGTGAGATCAATGGAGATATGTGTGGTACTAGTGAGTGATCGGAGAGACGCTGATTGGTTGCCTGGTCCATGTTATCTGGAGAGATAACTGGCTGAAGGGACGCCTATTTAAGTTGTCCGGCTCAGCTCCTAAAAGTTGATTTTGTGGGTTATAAAACGTTGTAATTTATGTCACTGATGGACGAGCGTACAAAGTAATGTATCTACCAGTTTTATTCGTTTTACAGAAAAATGGGCCCGCGGTGACTTTAAGGGGATGGAGACGCACAAGGACGTGCGATTGTTAGTTTAGAGTGTTAAGAACATGAATTATGTGTCTGCTACGACACATTCAATGACATGACACTCTGACACAACACAGAACGCTTATGCACCTTGAAGTGACATTTTGCTGGCTGTATGACATGAGACTCGGTCGGCATCGCACAGGCATGCTACGCATTCGGTGGAGTGTCTAAGTCAAGTCTATTCTTAAGATTAAAATAGTTTGTTTCTGTTATAGGCTCTAAAGTAAATGACTTTGGTGGTAGTGAAACTACCAATGAACATAGCATGTGTGGATTGTTGAGACAAGTACTTTCATACATTTGATTATATAATCTACAGGGACCATTTTAGTCCGGACTAACAAGAGACAAAAAAAAAAGAGACTAAAAAAGAGTTAAAAAAAGAGTAAAAAAAGAGACTAAAAAAGAGACTAAAAAGAGACTAAAAAAAGAGACTAAAAAGAGACTAAAAAAAGAGACTAAATAGAGACAAAAAGGAGACAAAAAGAGACCAAAAAAAGAGAGAAAGAAAAAACTGTATAAACTGGAGTGCTCTTGAAGGGTCATTCATGACCGGACCAAGCAGTAATAATCCTGAAGGGTTTGTTATAACCGGACCAGGAGATTATAACTCTGTAGGGTCGTAAGACCGGACCAGGAGGTTATAATTCTGAAGGGTCATTTGACCGGACCAGGCGGTTATAATTCTGAAGGGTCGCTGGACCGGGCCAGAAGATTATAACTCTGAAGGGGTAAACCGGACCAGATTGCTAAAGTTCTGAAGGCTCAATAACGAGCGGTCCCGAATTAGTAGTAAACTCTGCAGGGCTGAACCGGACCAGATTACTAGTATAAGTCCTGAAGGCTCAATATTGAGCGGTCCAGAGTTGGTTGCACAGTCAGTAGGGATGACCTGGATTTTATTTGCTCATCGAGATTGCTTGTCAGGATGAACGAACATTAATAATAACGTTATGTCTTTTTAGACAATGCTTGATGAGTCTACGCGTACGAGGACGTCCGCACGTCAGTATGGCCGTGTCGGCATCACCGTTAGCGGTAGGTACAGCGGGCCGAGTTATGCTGTGCAAAGCGGGACGTTCGCCTTCCCACTCTCCCCACTTCTCAAGCAAATTAATGTAAGCTAGTGCGCAGCGAAGAGGGAGATCATTCTTGTGGCAGGCTCGGCCCGGTGCGCCTGCTGTAGCGCCTAGAGCTATTATCGCGATCTATTTAATTAATTAACAAGCTGTCGGAATAAAAGAGTTGGTTACTGCTATATCTCATACTTTAATTTAATATGTCGGACCTCTGCCTTCAGGTTATTTCATGGTGATTGTTTTATAAGAAATTGTGAGTGAAATAAAGTGGTTGTGCTGTAACTAGTATCTCTATTTTCTTCGCCCGACAATCCACGCCTACTTACAAAGTGCAAGTGTAATATTGCTGATGAGGGCCTATCCCGATATGTTCAATGTATAAATGAATAATTTTCTTAATGTTATCTTCTTATTTGTTGGTGATTATGTAATTAGATTAACAATAATATGAATATTTGCACACCTTATTCGGTAATGATACAGAGTACTTTATACTTATTTGTAAGTTTGTAACATCTGTCTATACCTACCTGTATTAAGCAAATAAATAATTTGATTTGATTTGATTATTTGATTTGTTTTTATTATAGTGGAGTAGGTGCGAATTAAAAAAACGATTTGGATTGACTAAAATATGTTTAAAATCTATAAATATGGGTAAATAACATATGTATTTTAATTGTTATCTCGAGTTACTCGAGAAGAACACGACAGCTAGTGATATAATGGACGTGTTTATTTATTTATTTAGGATTTCCAACAAAACGTAATATACAATACATACATCACACATAAATAAAGTGCAACATCAGGTATTAAGTAGGCGCACTCCTTCACTTACAGGAGACCACAATCAAAACTAGTTGATTTTCGAAAATGTAATAAATTTTAAAGGACACATTATAAGAAAATACTTAAATTAAATTATGTCTAATAAACTTGTCTTATATTTAGGCAGAAACTCGCAGATGTCAAAATTCGAAGTTTTAGCCAACATGCCTACAAAATCTTTTCACAGCGGCGTAGTTTTTTTTGGGGTGGGAAATCATCAAATGACTTCTTCCACTCTGGGTGGAGTGGGAGGACGTGTCAGACTTTTACTGACTAAAACCCACCCGTGTTCCTTCAGCTAGCTTTGCCAGGGCCACGGTTATCTCTTTCGAATTTCCAGCGACCCTGAGGCGTCGGCCCTATCGGACCCCGTCATATGTTGTGCTGACATCTCTATGAGGCGCGCGTGGAACATGACGCGCCGTCGACCCAGGCCCGGTCCTTACCAAGCCCGCGCCTACGCACGCGCTCCGCCTCCTCCTTCTCAAGCATTACTGCTTCGCAGAAAGAGGTGGCAGCTTTCCATTCTCTCTCGCTCCGTACCATGGCCTGGGCCAGAGCCGGACGCGAGAGATCGCCGCCGTGGTTTTTGAGCCTGTGATTTAAAATAAATTGTATGTGTTATGCCTGGAAATGCAAATTGGATTTTTTTTCTCGAATGAACTCAAAAGTTCACTGTAGTCTATTGTTCCACTCAATATCTTGTAAAGGATGATGCAGTCCAGTTTCTTCCTGGAAGGAACCGCTGTTGGACACTCTCTTATCATTTGTAGTAAACCTCGTAATGCGAATTCCATCCCACGAAAGCTTTATTTTAGTAGCGGACCTTTTAAATTCCTTACTATTGCGCAAAAAATCCAAGAACCTTAAAAGATCGAGAGACAATTTTCAGGATGTGCACATCAAACTTTACCGCTTGATCGAGTTGAACTCCCAGGTCGCGAATTTTGCTCAGTTTCATTACTTAAACTGCCTGTGTGTAATATTTGTTCTCTTACACTATTTTATTCCGAGTGAACTGGATGTAGTGACATTTACATAAATTTAAGAGCATTTTGTTTTTGGTCCGTACCAGTCTACAAGTCTGTTGACGTCATTCTGTAACATTTTGGAATCTAAGTTACTCTGAATTGGCTTTATTATCTTTAAATAGTCCGCAAACAAATAAAAACAGCTTGAAGCACTTAGTTATGTAATTAATGAAAACATTAAAAATAATCGGACCCAAATTCGATCCTTGCGGGATTCCAGAGGTTGCTAGATAGCTTTCAGATAAATGACATCAGATAAACCACCCTATCAACGTTCCGCCCACCACCAGTAAAGTAAATTTTTAACAAGAATCCACTTTTTCGAACGCCTTGCAAAAATCCGTATGTATTACATCCACTGGACAACGATTGTCAAGGCACTTAAACAACCGACGTGAAACATCGTGTTAGCCGATCTGGATCCAACGAAACCATGCTGATATTGAGTAATGTGTTCCTTAAGGTACCACATCACATTTGCTAACAAGTTTTTCAAATACCTTACCCAATTTAACCAGTATTGAGATTGACCTATAATTTGCCACTACATACTTTTTTCCAGATTTAAATATGGCTATGACGAGAGCTTTTTTCTAGGCTTCTGGAATGATACCATCATGATCGATTACAGATTATTTGTAGGGGCAATATTAAAGCCTTTGCACAGCGTTTAATAAATATAGGAGGGAAACTATCGCTACAAGCAGCATCGCTGAGTTTAATCTAATTTGATAAATTCACGGTACAGTTCTTTATCATAAAATTCCATATTACATATGCTGCAGACGTGAAAGGATAACCAGTGTTTGTGAGATTTGGACTATTTTTAGGGGCATTAAAGGTACTTGCAAAAATTTCTCCAAACATGTTGCCAACAGCACTTCCACCTGATGCGATATTAATATTGCCGCATAAATATGTACTGGTACCTCTTCTTTTATTGTTTGTGAAAAATCAGAATGTTTAAGGGTTTTTTTTGTAATGTTGTTATTAGATATGTATTTCTTGTAGCATGTTGATCTTAGAAACGTTTGAAACAGTTATACCAAGTATTTTTCTGGAGGACGATAAGAAACTGCCCCCGTCGAACTCTGAAGGTACCGAGATATTTAAGATTCCTTATCGGCGGGGGAATATTGTTTCAGCATTTGGATGCGGCGTACCTAATTATCACTTTATCCATTTGAAGATCTTATCACCGTTTGGGTAGAAATCCAAACTAAGAAAGTTGTACCTAAATAACTAGGTATTACATAAACAAAAATTTTGTAAGATATTTGTTAACAAAATGACGAGATGACAACTATTTGGAAATATGAAGAAAAATCCAAGATGCGCCAACCCAACATAAATTGGGTTAAGTACAAGAAAATTCTGATTTATTAACAATAAATAAAGAGAACGTATTTATGTATGTTTATTTATGTTAACAGTATGTCATTTATTTAAGTATATAATAACTGTATAATTATGTAGGTATGTTTAATATTCCAGTTTAAGACGTTACAAAATCAAATTCTTCTCTTCTTGTTCTCACACACTATTTTCTACATTTCTTTTTCATGTCTCCTTTCGCAGGTCTGGTGAAAGCAATTTGTCACGAAACAAGCAGTCCCTTCGTACCTACTCAATACTAACATGTCGTATCTTCATCAGTTTTACTGTGTTTACGTAAATAATAAAATAACAATTTAAAAAAAAACACATCGCTCCGCTTCCCTTCTTAGAAGCGATTCATAGTGGGACGTGGACAGTGGGGTCCATAAATTCACGTATATAGGGCATCTTGTCACAATATATCATTTTGGGCTTAAGCTCCAAGTAAATTGGTTTGCCGCCGATACTTAGCATAAATCCAATGTCTCTGGAGGTTTACAGATATACAGGATGGCAGGGATGCATAACCTGTTATGTTTCATCGGTTATTAAAAAAATCTAATGTTCCAAAAAAAAAAAAAATTACAGCGTAGGTATTGCATTTTTGTCGGAAACAGCAGTCTTGTTTTAATAACTGATGAAAATGTTCAACGCTTGGGTCGAAAAGTACTGTTTTGTCGTCGATGTCGCTGTATCATATTTTTCAACTATCTACCCGGATTTACAGGCGCCTGAACGGCATTGGGCCTTCTTGAATTTATTTCGTGAAATGGTATCGAAAAATTAAGATGGCGGCGTTAATTCCAACTTTAGACACGCGCTGAAAGATCTTTTTATTAAGGCGCTTTCCCGACCAAACGACCTTGAGCGTTTGGTCCTCCTCCGTACCTTTGCTCAGACTCGCTCTGTCCCGCTCCCTGCGCATGCCCCTTTATAATAGAAATTGTCTTTTTTTTTAAATTATTTTAATAAATAAAGCATAGCGGTCTTTTGAAAAATAAAGCGTGGATTATTTATCCGCAAAATATTTGAACGTCGTCTTTAGCAATGTATAACGAAATACATGCAATCAATAACTTTAGTCACTTTTTACAAGGAGTTTTGAAATGTATTTATAAAACATAAAACAAACAAGAACGTGCAATGTGATGATAGGATATCGAACATTAATAATGTGCTTTTGAACGTAGTTTACTACTCTTAAATGAGTTATAAGCCTCTGAATAACGCACTATCGCAAGGTTTTTGTAGGAGTAGCGCCTTAAGGTGCTTGAAGAAAATTATGCCACATATAGTTATGCCACAATGCTAGACATTGTGGCATAAATCTATGTAGTTTGATAGGTAACAATGATAACCGTGTATAAAGTAGTCGGAAACTATAAATAATGAGCAGCTATTTGAACCGTTTACCTAGTTAACTGTGATTCACGTGGGATGTTAACTAATGGTAAGCAGCTGACCACGTACAACAGCGGACATTTTCGGTGAACCACTTTACATCCTTACTACATAGGTAATAAGGTTCAGGTCCACGATGGGACCTACTCAATAACTCTCTATTAAAACTGTCGGAGGTAGAACGATATTAAGGCTGAGATTGTATCGTACGTTTTGTGGCTTGCAAGTGGAGTTTGATTTAACTTTTTAGGGTTCCGTACCTCAAAAAGAAAAATGGAACCCTTACAGGATCACTTCGTTGTCCTTGCGTCTATCCAGCCGCCTGTCTGTCAGTATCAAGTCGAAATAATGATTAATACCGTGGGTCTATGGTCCCATGGAGCTAAAAAAAAATAAGCTTCCAAGTCAACGCAATAAAAAATTGCGACATATTTTGATACTCGCAAACAAATGGGTTTGATTTGTTTGATTCCCTCGACCTGGAATCGTGAAATTTGGTATGCAGCCAGGTCTCACAAGTAAAATAAAAAGTCCAAAAATCGTTAATTTGTAGTTTTATCACATTTGGCCGTGACAATTTGTGAAATCTATGTACGGGAGATTATTTTTTCAACTACAAAGTTAGGTTTGCCCTAAGCATAAATGCATCCCAACTACGGAACCCTTCATTGTGCGTGGTCCGACTCGCATCTGGCCAGTTTTTTTAGAATGCGGTTCATGTTTTTTTAGAAATCTCTTTTGAAGTGTATACTTATTAGAGCATGCGGCTGTACTACCACTAAGGCTTGTACACACTACTGGTGCGAAGCGACAGCGCGACGCAATGGCGCCGCGTGTCGCGCGACGAGCGGTACCTTTGTGTCGCGCTGTTGGTGGGAGCCTCTAAGTGATTCAGAATTTTACACATTATTCTCATATGCATGCACTTGTGATAACTCAAGACGCTGCTGATCTTCTCATCTCTTATCCTCTGTAACAGTAAAGTAAATTCCAAATTTCATCATTTTTTGCAATTCGAAACTAACTTTTATAACATTTTAGTATAGATGAAAAACGTTTATTCATCGCGAGAATTCAGGAGGTGCGATTGAAAAATAGGTAGATAGGTGCATTATTTCCCTTTTTTTCAAAAGCACGTAAGACAGTAGGTAATGGCCTACTCGATTAATAATTTATTTAATGCCAGGGTCACAGTAGTAGCGCTTAACGCACAATTCCCAAACTCGTTCAATTGTGCATTTTTCAATGTTACCATACGCAATTTTTTTGCACGAAATGCTTTATTAAAATTAACAATGACGCAAGGTTTGTATAGTCAACCTCGAAATTGCATTATCACCATAAGGCTCAATTTAATTAACACGTCATAAAAAGATAAGGAGTATTTTTCTATGTGACAGTTACATCGTTTCCTTAGTGAAGTTTCAATTAACTGGGAGTCGTCAATATGCTCAAACATTACTGGCGAAATGTGATAAACGATTTTATTTCTTAAAGTAGGTTTTTTTACAAACACTTTTACACGTCAATCATATTTTAAAAGTAGATGAGATCGGCGTTTCCTATCTGAATACTCTGAGAAGAAAGGCCGAAACAAACTCAGAGGTCAGTCTCTTTTAAAGAGACATCTTCTCATCAGACATCTTGGTCAGGTTATGTGAAGACCATGTAGATTGATGTCTGAAATGGTATTTTGAGGAAAGAACCACACAGAACAAGTGGACCTGTCCAGTCAGTGCACGCATTTGTCAGTAATCATGCAGCTCAACACAGAACTTAAGGAGCTCAACGATTCGACGAACATTACCAAAGAAAGGACATTTGTGTAGGCCGCATAAATTACGCAAACTGCCAGACCATTAAAAAAAACAAAAAATCCACACTGCCTTCACATTTACAATTATTTAAAATATTATAATACTTTACAAAGTTAATTTTCATGTCATTGTATGCATATACGTTGTATACATAAATTAAGTGGGTATGCTTTATATGCACTTCTGCTTACAATCCTTTGTGTAATACAGGCGTAATGTTTAGTTATGTACTCTGGACAAGTATTTTATTATGTATTATGAATAAATCTTGAAAAAAAAAACGATGTCTTCACGACAATGCTGGTTTTTTTTTAAATCATGGTCTGGCAGTTTGAGTAATTTATGCGACCTACCCAAATGTCATGTTTGGTATTGTTTGTCGAATCGTTGAGCTCCTTGAGTTCTGAGTTAAGCTGCACTGACAAATGCGTGCACTGACCGACTACATAGTAATTTTGTGATCTGACCAAGATTATGTCTGGACTTTAAAATAGACTGTGAGTTTGTTTCGGCCTTTCTTTTCAGAGTAGTCATATAGAAAACGCCGACCTTATCTAACTTTTATATTAAGAATGACGTGTAAGAGGGTTTGTACAGTAAGCGTTCAAAAGTGGAGGAGGCACGTCAAGTATTAATGTGAACTCGCGGTACGACTGTTATGTTTTTAAACGACACACACTACAGAAATCGCACTCACTGACGTATCGTCGCTTAATCGCATCGCACTACACGAAACAAAAATACATATGCGTCGTTTGTGTTAGAGACGACACACGCATGATCACGCATCAACCGCGAGACCTGGCCAGTTATGGCATTGCTCAAACTCGAGTTAGTCTAATATGAGCCGGTAGCAGTAGGCGCCAAGCGTTGGACTGAGAAGCAACAGGCTTTGACTCCGATCTCATAAGATGCAACGCAGATTCTTGCTATTTATTTTATTTTGTTTGCAATAATAATAATATTCAAAAAGCTTGCTGCTTTTTTATTTGTGTTGATAAGGAATTTAAAAAAATGGGTTAGAATAAAAAAAATGCGTTACGAGTTATACCTTACAAAAATAAGAATACATTATAATAAGTTTTTATTAATTTTCTCTCACAATGTGGTTTTGTATTAGTTTACAGTTTCGAACTAGGGCCTGCCTAAACTAGGTTTTAGAAAAAATATACTAGGTTACAGGTCACCAGACCCCACTTAACAGCATCATAAATAAACAGGCAGGTAACGAAAAACAAATGTTTTTCTACCAAACAATTATAAACAAAAATAAATAAATGAAGAGAAAGAAATTAAACAACACAACAAAAGCAGTCACAGATTGTGTGTATGTGTAGGTGAATGGTGGTGATTGTACCGGTGAATGGTGGTTAATGTGAAGGTGAGTGGTGGAACGAGTGTATGTAAATGGTGGTTAATGTGTAGGAATAGGTAATTCTTTGAGTCCAAGTATTATGTATTAGTGTGAAGCAACTTTTCTGTGTCCGCATGGGAAAGAGTTTTTAAAAAGTGTGTTCCTTTTCTCTTACAACTAGGTTTGTGAGATAATCCACTACCTCAGCAACAGAAAATCTTGTGGGACTGACGTACACGGTAGCACTTTGTATTAATTCCCTTACTTCGTTTATCTTTCAATAGATGCGAATCATAACCAACCTGCGAGTGCTTTTTAAGGACTGTATGCAGAACGCAAGTTTGTCACAGGCACAGTGTGAAAGTAGACTAAATTTTTTGTATAAGTCGACTGTAGGAAATCGGAAGGGAAGACCGGCTGCAACCTTAAGTGTGTCACGTTGAGTGCTTTCCGCCTCAATCAAGTGCGTTTTAGCAGCACCTCCCCAGAACACCTCCTCCGCCCCTCCTCAAAATAACATATTTATTCGTTATAATATTTTACACAAAGATAACGAACCGCAACGATTATTTATAATAACCACTTCAGCCGAATAAGATGTGAAGCAACAGATTAAGAAACTTATCCTAAATAAGCCTCTGATATGAAATATCATATATAAGACAAACGATAAGAAAACTATACCGTTATGATGATACTGAAACTGATACTGATTTAAACCCCATAATGAATTTAAATTGTATGTAGTACGGCATTATATATCACTCACACTTAGTCCTGTTTCACTAGATATTTGTATTATCACATCATTTACATCCACTTTTATACAGCGCAATAATTTTTGCCAACGCTTCGATATTAATATTTGACTGCTTTGTGATAATTATAACCACAACACCGCTAACAGATTTAAACATTCGTCACTAACCAACAACGTTCAATCAGGTGAATAGTCGTAACGAACTGCTTCTATCTCACAGAAATTAAAATAATTTACTCAGTTTTCTGTGGACTTCCTACTAACTTTTATTATGTATGTAAACAAGATGAACGAGAGAAACAACGAATTACTACAAGTAATTAGTAAAATTAACAAGAAATATTTATTATAGGTATAAATGAAAACGGGGTGAATAGGGATGCAGGGGTGAATCGAAACGAAACTTTAAAGGGGATTTTAACATTGAAATAATTATGTTTGATGCCAAAATTGTCGCTTATGTATTAACTGTATTATAATTAACGATTAAGTGCCCTTGTTGGCAACAAACTCTATTATTTCAATGTTAAAATCCTTTTTAAAGTTTCGTTTCTATTCACCCCTGCATCCCTATTCACCCCGTTTTACCCGGTACAACCAACCGAAAAAAGTGAAACCCTTACTCCAGAGCTAGGTTGGAGTACCTACCTACATTTCAGAAACCAGCGACTTCTTCTAGTAAGGTTAAGTAAGGTTGGCATTTAAACATAACTGAGGAAGACTGGGTATTAGATTACAACTTTTCACACAATACAAGCGTGAATTTATCTTAATTATGCGATTTAGCCATCTATTGCGATGTTATGCTGCAACGAATATCCGAAAACTGGCCCGAGGCATAAATCCATGCTTCCTTTAGGACGGTTTCAGCTTTTGAACGAGTAATAGGATTATTTAGCGGCTCGAATCGCGTTTTGCAGAACAAAGTGGACGTTGCTCAAAATCAAAACTTCGTTTCGAATTTATCCATTGGAACAACAGGAGGCTTTTTGTTCTTGTAAACAGAGTGCTGTAACAACATTTTGCTGTAATTAAATAATACTGCATTGACTAAACGATATATGAGGGGTATACAAACAATGATTTCGGTATAGTATCCGGTCAAACTGGCAGAACGAGGTTTAAACTCAAACTATGCATTGATAATTGATAAATGATTTTATTTTTGTAAGTAGGTTTGTACAAAAACTTTTACACCTCAATCATATTTTTAAAAGAAGATGAGGTCGGCGTTACTCTGAGAAGAAAGGCCGAAACTCAGAGGTCACAGTCTCTTTTAAAGTAAAGTCAAGTCAAAGTCAAAGCATTTATTTCAAAAAGGGCACTTTTGAACGTCAACATTTACATTTAAATAGAATTGATTCTAGGCGCCCCTTCTAAAAATTTGTTTCGTATTGAGAAGATGGGGCATGAAACTCCACCGTTACTCTTTTAAAACGCTTAAAAATATTTTGTATAAATTAATAAATTAATAATATGTGAAGACGATGCACCAAGAATAAAAAATACTATATCACAATAGGTAAAACTAAGTTAAAATACAGAAAAGACAGATATATAAATCAGTGATAGGTACATGGTACTCATATTTACAAACATTGCTAAAGTATATGATTTCCCTAAAATATTCACTAGGAATAAGCTTATTGTGTATTTTAAAGTCCAGACATAACCTTGGTCTGATCATTTTAAGACCATGTCGATTGATATGTCTGTAATGGTCTTTTGAGGAAAGAACCACACAAATTGAGTGGACTTGCCCAGTCAGTACACGCATTTGTCAGTAATCGTGCAGCTCAACTCAAAACATCAGGAGCTCAATGATTCGACGAACAGCACGAAAGAAAGGGTTTTTGGGTAGGTCGCATAAGTTACTCAAACCGCCAAAGTACGATTAAGATTAAAACTAACTGAGAAAATAAGATAATATAAAACTCAAAAGTAAAAAACAATGACCCACCTAGTCTTTACATTCACAATAGTAACAATAAAATAATGCTTATGTAAGTAAATACTAATGTAATTATTAAAAAACGGAAATAATATAAATCTGATCATTTGAGGACCATGTAGCATAGGTGTCTGAAATTGTCGCAATTAACTTCAAGTGAACAAATTAAACCAATTTCTCGCCATTGATTTCAATTAAACCATTTACAGGCATTTTTGAATAGTCAGTAAGTCAGAAAATTAAAGCTTTGAAGCCCATTCCAAAACTTAAATCTCCAACGGTGAAGAACAGGCCAGAAACCCGTAACAACATCATGCCTGTATGCCCAGAGGGATTAGGCAGATTACATACGAGTATTTTAAACTCTACGGTCACACCTAGACCATTACTATACCACAATAAGTAAAAATCTTTAAAAATTAAGCAAAGACGGATAAATATTAATCCACAAACATTGTACACGTATACGATTTTCCTAAAATATTAACAAGTAATAAGTCAGTGTTTCATAGCATAATCAGCCTATAACGTTCCCACTGCTGGGACACAGGCCTCCTCTCTATGAGAGGTAGTGAGCCGTAATCCACCACGCGGGCTCAGTGCGGGTTGGTAGATGTCACATGTCTTCGAATTTTTGGTTCTAGGACATGCCGGTTTCCTCACGATGTTTTCCTTCACCGTTTTGAGAGCAGTGGTGATTAAATTATTTACACAAAGTAAAGCGCCTGATTGGTTTCGAACTCACGACCTACAACTCGTAAGTCGGGACCGTTACCACTGGGCAACCACTGCTCCTCAAAAATGCCAGTGTTTCATAAAAATAATAAATTATTTTTGCAACTTTTTTGATTTTGTCTAGTGTATGTTTTATCATGTTTATATACTGGTATTTAGCTGCATTCGGTTAGACTGGAAGCCGACCCCAACAAACTCGGAAAAAGGCTAAGCAAAAGATGATGTTTTATCATATAACGTCTGCGGAGTTTCGCTAGCTAATTTGTTTTGACCCTGTAGAGGTGACAGAGACGAACGACGCTCTATTCATCTTACTGGTTCTGTAAGAGACGACACAAAAGCACCGCGTCTCGCGCGACGAGCGGTGCCTTTGTGTCGCGCTGTTGCGTCGCGCCTGTTTGTAGGAGCCTTAAGATTATATTTTAAGTACTGTATGGGTATTTTATTATAATTTATTACTTACTAGCTTTTATCCACGGCTTCGCCCGCGAAGATGTCGGAAAAAATCCCACGAGACCGTACTACCGGGACGTTAAGTACTCTATGTTTTAATCCAGGTTATAAACTATCTGTGTGCCAAATTTAGGAAAATCTCGGGAGGTGTTTTTCCAACATCTTCAACAATCGTCGTCATATTTCTGCCAATTTACACAAAACCTTAGTGAATTAAACACCTAAACATTTCTTAAGAGTCACTTCGTCCGTTGCTGAAAACCACGTGAACATCCGTTGGGTACTTTTGTGGTTTATCGCGTGCAGACAGACTAACAGACACACGCGGTGTGTTACAAGGACTTTGTTTTATAAATGTTAATCTGTACAAATTTTTATGCCTGACTTAGTCAAGGTTTTCAAGTGACTACGGAAAATGAGCGCTATGCTATGGGTCCACCAAAGCACAGCATCATGCTGAGTGGAAGGAAGCCTTCTTGTCACAACCACGTCGTGCAGCTGGTCGACTATTTCTGTTTTGTGCTCGTGATTAGTAAAAAGAGAGGTTTTTTTTCGACTAAACTTATGTTTAGGGTTCCCTACCCAAAGGCTGCCAACGGAACCCTATTACTAACCATCCGCTGTCAGTCCGTCCGTCTGTCTATCAGCAGGCTGTATCTCATGAACTGTAACAGGTAGACAGTTGAAATTTACACAGTGTGTATTTCTAATGCCGCATTAATAATTACAGGGGGTCCCCATACAAGAAATTTATTTTTATTCTTGTTTTGTGGTACAGAACCCTTCATGTAGGATCCCACTCGCATATGTACTTTTTTGTATGCTTTCTGTCACAAATAAACCTACTTTTATTTATTTCTCAACAAAGCCGATGTTTTTCTAATATTAACGGCTTCGCACTGTAGGTTTAGAATAACTTGCTAAACAAATGAAAGCAGAACCTTTGCGTTTGACACGTTAAAAGCTAAAATCTTAAGTGAATGCTTTGAAACCAAATATCTTTAAAAAGCGTTAGTTTTATTTCTACACCGTGGTGCGGCGCTAAGGTGGGGTCGGTTTCCCGTTTGTGGCATGTGTATCTACAGAATATTTTTAGTACACTTCACTAGGTACTTACAGGTCTTGGTCCTCTAGGCAGGCTTTGCACTTGATTAAATGTCGTGATGACACCAATTCGATAAACTCAAACTCAAAGCATTTATTTCAATTAAACCATTTACAGGCACTTTTTAATTGTCAAGGAGTCGGTCAGTCAGAAATATGAAGCTAGTTGCTCATTCCAAAGCGTAGTAGGTACCTATGGACAAGATACTCCATGGACACTCTTTTAAATAATGTGTTTACAAATAAATTAGTCACATCATTAATGCTCTATGGTGAGAACGATGGACAAAAACCGTACACGTTATAAGCGTCCAGAGTGCAGCAAAAGAGAATTAAAAATAATCCAAAAAATAAATAATTAAAGTAAGCCGTGGCAGCTAAGAGATGACCAGTCCCAACTGACGGCGCCCGTTTACGAAAATGACGCATGGATCAGCACCATTCCACTCAACCATTTTGAATGGAGCTAAATGATCCAACACACGCGCTACCGGTCAGCGAGACATTTGAGTGAGCATGACATACTATCAGCCGCCAGAGCACATTCAAGTCAATCTATGACATTACCCGGTAAATGGTAGCTCCATAGTACAAAGTACTCACACCTGTGCAATGCATCTATATAATAAAAGGACATTGAGTTTATACAATGAAAATTTATTCTTACAATCTTCAGCAGCTCCAACAGTATTTCAAATCTCAACTGATTAGTTGTGGTGTGAAGCAGGACCAGCATTGAGCCAGGAATTTTTATCATTGATGTAATCCCCTAAATTGTATTAAGCCTGCCTGCATAGTGTACGTTTAACAAAGGATTTGAATTTCGTCTCATTCAGTTGAAGTATGTACCTGATTCACTCTTTCTGGAAGCCTGAGGAAAGTTCTTGATCAGCTAAATATTGTTTTTCACATTAATTGTTTTCCAAATACGCGAAAAATAATTACAACGTATTAGGTAAATCAAATAGGCTATCAGAAACCGCAGGTAAATTGTTCCACTATAAACAACCTAAAAACGTAAAAACCACACCTTATATTAATAAAGGTATTAAAATGTAATGAATTAAACATGACCACTAAAACCTGCATTTGGCAGCCCTATGATAAAAGCGAAAATATTTTAAGAGAATCATTATACCGCCATCACAAAAAATACAAAGATTAGATACAGAAGGTCAGGTCCATACAACGAACGAAAAACCGGCGTACGCACGCATACCTCGTGCCAACGACCGACTCAAGTGACTCGTGCGACAGCTACTGCGGAGAAATCAAATTAAAGGAGTTGTTTAGAGCATGCCGCCAGTCATCGAGAAGCGACTTGCGAAGAGACAGCCGCAAACACGCCGGCTCTGTCAGCCCGTCAACACAGATACGGGCACGTCCGAAAGTAGCTCGAACCTTTGAAGTAAACCCTAAACCCGATTAATTCACTTTTTCGGACGGGCAAAAACACAAAGTTACTGACAAATTGTGATGACAAGTGCGCGTTTCGCTCGAGACGCTCAAACAAATGCCAGTCCCGAGTGCGCTTACACTCGCTGTACGTGAATCATGTCTATGCGTGCGTGCGTTTATGCTCTTTGCATGGAGCAGACCTTCTGTACCCATCTTTTTTGCAGCACCATCCTTCGCTCCATAATCGAGGTTGTTTTTCCTTGCGGAAAGAAAGAAATGTTTGCTATCCATTAGAGCTTCGCTTACTCGTGAATCTCTTGTTTTAGAAGGCGAGGAGACAGTGGACATTAATCACTGGATGCCGCTTTATTAAACCGTGTCTAATGGGTTTTTTGGGAGGGAAGAGGATTTGATGAAATAAAATAGGGATTGCATGACCAGACGAGTGTTGTATCTGGTGCGCAACTGCCCGATGATGGATGTTGGGACGTTGTATATATGCTAGTTGTGCGGTAAACTCTGCTTGCGCGATGCAGGATTTTGCGTGACGTAATGGTGTTGCGTTGTTCGTATGTGGCCGTGTAGATGCCGCCACAGTTTAATCACTGATTATTTTGCTCATGTTTTTTTAATGAGATGTAGCTATTATAAGGTTCTATTTGTTTTTTTTTTGCAAAAAGTAGCCAATCCACGTGATGGATGATTTGATTTGCAATGTCAAAGGCAGCTGTCGCGTTGTAATTCTGGAGACAAAACTGAAATTACCCATGAGCCTATAACTACCCCTGCACCTGTCAAGTCGCATCAAGTCAAAGAAAGAAAGAACAGAGCTGCACCAGCTAACACCAGAAGAGCATTACCTTTCCTCTTAACTACGAGTATTTGTAGTTATATGTTTAGTAATGTATTGCATTGTTATTTTAGTTTTAGACTTCACATTTCTTTTATTTTTCTCTTCTCGTTTTCACAGACTATTGTCGACATTTTTTTTTCACCTCTCCTGTCGCAGGTCTGCAGGAAGGAATTTCGCAAAATTAGCAGTACCTTTGTACACAAATTATAATTATGTCGTATCCCTATGTAATTTATTACTGTGTGTACATAAATAATAAAGTAAATTATGAAAGAAAAAACGTTCATTTACGGTAAACATGGCGCAAAAAAAAACCAATGATAAACGTAAATGTGTAAAGCATTTATTTCAAATAAACCAATTACAGACACTTTTGAATGGTCAAGGTCGGTCAAAGTCAAAGTCAAAGCATTTATTTCAAATAGGCCCATAAAAAGGCACTTTTGAACGTCAAAAATTACATTAAAAATATAACTGATTCTAGGCGCCCCTTCCAAAAGGTAGTTTCGTATGGAGAAGAAAGGGCAAGTAACTCCACCGTTACTCTTTTAAAAAATGTTTTACAATATTTTGTATACATTAATTATATTTTTATATGTGAAGACGATACACCAAGAATAAAAATACTATACCACAATTGGTAAGAAAAATTAAAAATAAAGCAAAGGCAGATAAATTAATCACGCGATAGGTACATTGTGCTCACATATTTACAAACATTGTAAAAATATATGATTTTCCTAAAATATTAACTAGGAATAAGTCAGTGTGTGAGTAAGTAAAAAAATAAAAATAAAAATTAAATGAGCAACCAGTGTGATTTTGTCTAGACGGGATTGTCCTATGGAGCTGCAGGCTTTGCATGGCGTTTTCTGTTTCTACTCTACTGTAGAATAGAAATCGCTTTCTACGCTCCTCGAAATCTCTTTTTCGCGAGCACGAGGACACACTTAGACTCAGGTTGCTTTATAGACAGTGATTTTCCATAGCAACGGGTTAGTTGCTAGTGATGTGTATAACTACCCATTTTTAACGTACAATTGCGTTTCGTTTCTGTGTAGACAGTAGAAAACTTTCTACTGTCTACGCAGAAACGCCATTTTTGTCTACTCTTCCGTCGACAATACGCTTCTCTAGGGCGCTCGTGCTAAGCCTGCTGGACCATCATGTGTCAAAGCATTCTTATCTTGTATATAATCCTCTAATTTGTAATAAGCTTGTCTGCAAAGAGTACTTTTATACGAATTTTAATTTTTCTTTCATTTAATTGCAATATATCACAAGGTATTTTGTTATAACATTTAACACAGTAACCCATAAATGATGTATGTACTTTAGCTAATCTGAAAAATGGTTGATCTATTTTATCTTTATTTCTAGTATACAAATTATGTCTATCACTTATTTTATTACAAAGATGTAGATTTTTTCTTACATACATAATATTTTCATAAACGAATTGGCAAGGTACTGTCATAATATTAATCCCTTTAAATAGTTCCCTGAGAGATTCGCGACGAGGAAGATTGTATATGGCTCTGACAGCTCTCTTTTGCAAAATGAAAATGGATTTAATGTCAGCAGCCCGACCCCACAGTAAAATGCCATACGACATAATGCTGTGGAAGTAGCTAAAATAGACCAAACGCGCGGTTTCTACATCTGTTAACTGTCTTATCTTTCTAACAGCGTAAGCGGCCGAGCTTAGCCGCCCCGCAAGAGATGTTATATGTGGTCCCCATTGTAATTTCTCGTCCAGCGTGATTCCTAGGAAAACCGTCTGATTAATAAATTCCAGTTTTTCTCCATTCAATATGATGTCACATTCGCTACTTCTAACATTAGGTAATTTAAATCTAATGCATTTGTTTTTTTTTTCATTTAGTACCAAATTATTTACCGTAAGGTCGGTCAGAAAGATGAAGCTAGTTGCTCATTCCATAGCGTAGTAGGTACCTATGGACAAGAATCTCCATGAACACTCTTTTAAATAATGTGTTTACAAATAAATTTGTCACATCATTCATGTTCTATGGTGAGAACGATGGACAAAAACCATACACGTTATAAGCGTCCAGAGTGCAGCAAAAGAGAATTAAAAATAATCCAAAAAATAAATAATTAAAGTGAGCCGTGGCAGCTAAGAGTCCCAACTGACGGCGCCCGTTTACGAACATGACGCATGGATCAGCACCATTCAACTCAACCATTTTGAAGGGAGCTAAATGATCCAACACACGCGCTACCGGTCAGCGAGACATTTGAGTGAGCATGACATACTATCAGCCGCCAGAGCACATTCAAGTCAATCTATGACATTACCCGGTAAATGGTAGCTCCATAGTACAAAGTACTCACACCTGTACAATGCATTTAAGATTGAGTTTATACAATGCAAATATATTCTTACAATCTTCAGCAGCTCCAACAGTATTTCAAATCTCAACTGATTAGTTGTGGTGTGGAGCAGGACCAGCATTGAGCCAGGATTTTTTATCATTGATGTAATCCCCTAACTTGTATTAAGCCTGCCTGCATAGTGTAAGTTTTACAAAGGATTTGAATTTCGTCTCATTCAGTTGAAGTATGTACCTGATTCACTCTTTCTGGAAGCCTGAGGAAAGTTCTTGATCAGCTAAATATTGTTTTTCACATTAATTGTTTTCCAAATACGCGAAAAATAATTACAACGTATTAGGTAAATTAAATAGGCTATCAGAAACCGCAGGTAAATTGTTCCACTATAAACAACCTAAAAGTGTAAAAACCATACCCTATAATAATAAAGGTATTAAAAATTTAATGAATTAAACATGACCACTAAATCCTGCATTTGGCAGCCCTATGATAAAACCGAAAATATTTTAAGAGAATCATTTTACCGCCATCACAAAATACATAGATTAGATACAGAAGGTTAGGTCCATACAACGAACGAAAACCGGCGTACGCACGCATACCCCGTGCCAACGAGCGACTCAAGCGACTCGTGCGACAGCTACTGCGGAGAAAACAAATGAAAGGAGTTGTTTAGAGCATGCCGCCAGTCATCGAGAAGCGACTTGCGGAGAGACAGCCGCAAAGACGCCGGCTCTGTCAGCCCGTCAATACAGATACGGGCACGTCCGAAAGTAACTCGAATCTTTGAAAGTAAACCCTAAACCCAATTAATTCACTTTTTCGGACGGGCAAAAACACAAAGTTACTGACAAATCGTGGTGACACTCTTTATATCAAATTATGGTTAACAATATTGGTGACATCATTCATGTTGAAATTATGCATGTAAGAACGATGCAGAACGTTGAAAGCGTCTGTAATAAAAATACTACTGTACTGTATTGTAGAATAAAGAAAGACAGAAAATTATTTATTTGCACGTAGGTCGTAAAGCAAAAAACAATAAAAAACAACAACAATAGCGTGTGCCTCACGGCTGCGCCAAAAAGGATCATTTCAGCATTAATGCGAGACAGATGCTGTCTGACGCTGGTTTTCTAATGAACCCTTAGGGACAAGTGACGGGAGGGAAATCATCAAACGACTTCTCCCGCTCTTCGTGTCAGACTTTTACTGAGTACGCCCAGACATTGTTACTAGGGGTGGAGATCTGGTGTCCTAAAACACAGGTTTTTGGCCTAGCTTAGGCACCAGTCTCCCACAATATTGTAATGTGTATTAATAGCCTAATACTAATCAATGTCTACTTGGAAACTTTCAAATATTGTGGTGAGAAAATATTTTTTTTTTATTATTTATTATATCCTTTATTACATTTTACTAACTTATAAGTTACATTTTTAAATATATTTATCTGAAAAAAATAAATAAAAAACATTTAAAATATAAAAAAAATAGTATCCCACCGGTATCGGGAACAGGGTCCAAGCTACCGGCGGTTAGGGCTCCAGAGAGAGGAACCTCCTGACAATGCGAGCCGTGTCCAGAAGTACCGCTTTCTGAATCAAGCCCTTGATCCAGCTGCCCAACGAGAGCCTCCTCAGGAGTTTGTCGAGGCTCTTGGCTATTAAGCCATTGGCTGTCACGACTATCGGCACAATGATTGCTGAGTCCACATCCCACATGTCGACAACCTCGCGAGCTAAATCAAGATACTTGATTTCTTTATCTTTCTCGGCTTTCACGAGGTTACCGTCATGCGGGACCGTTATGTCAACAATCATTGTGCGCCGCTCGCTCTACTCGATCCACCACCACTATATCAGGCTTATTGGCAACAATAGTCCTGTCAGTGATGATGGATCGATCCCAGTACAATGTGATATATTTCCATTTTCGAGAACTGGGTCGGGCACGTACCTGTAGTACGGCACTTCCGATTCCACAAGGCTGTATTTCAGAGCAAGTTGCTGATGGATAATCCTGGCTACAAGGTTGTGTCTATGCAAGTACTCTTCGTTAGATAGACGAGAACATAATTAATATTATTATTCCTTAATTACATTTTACAAACTTATAAATTAAATTTTTAAATATTTTTTAAATAATCTGAAAAAAATTAAAAAAACATTTTAAAATATAATAAATAGTATCCCAGCGGTATAGGGAACAGGGTCCAAGCTACCGGCGGTCAGGGCTCCAGAGAGAGGAACCTCCTGACAATGGGAGCCGTGTGCAGAAGTACCGCTTTCTGAATCAAGCCCTTGATCCAGCTGCCCAACGAGAGCCTCCTCAGGAGTTTGTCGAGGCTCTTGGCTATTAAGCCATTGGCTGTCACGACTGTCAGTACAAAGATTGCTGAGTCCACATCCCACATGTCGACAACCTCGCAAGCCAAATCAAGATACTTGATTTCTTTATCTTTCTCGGCTTTCACGAAGTTACCGTCATGCGGGACCGTTATGTCAACAATCATTGTGCGCTGCTCTACTCGATCCACCACCACTATATCAGGCTTATTGGCAACAATAGTCCTGTCAGTGATGATGGATCGATCCCAGTACAATGTGATATTTCCATTTTCGAGAACTGGGTCGGGCACGTACCTGTAGTACGGCACTTTCGATTCCACAAGGCTGTATTTCAGAGCAAGTTGCTGATGGATAATCCTGGCTACAAGGTTGTGTCTATGCAAGTACTCTTCGTTAGCTAGACGAGAACAACCAGAGATAATGTGTCTTATTGATTCCCCCGGACGGTGACATGCCCGACAGATGTCAACCATGCCGTCATTCACAATAAATCTCCTAAAATAATATTTTTCGTCATCATAACTTCGTCCATAATTGCACAGACAAAACCTTCGGTTTCTCCAAAGAGGTCACCGAAACGCAGCCAGGCTACGGACGCGAGAAGATCTGTATCGGTTCCATGTAGGGCCCGGAAAAAGCGTCCGTGAAGCTCCTTACTCTGCCATACTTCCATGCGATCATTAGTGTAAAGTACTACAGGTTCGCGCCAGTTCTCTTTAGCCAAGCAGAGCAGGGTGAGGCCCTTGTCCACCGCGACCACATCACGATGCATCCCCACGTAGGCTCCTATCCAGGGCCTCGAGTTCGGTCTGAGTCCATTTGAGCATGCCGAAAGAGTACATCAAAACTGGCATGACCCAACCGTTAAAAGCGCGCACCTTGTTTCCGCCTGACAGAAGACTATTTAAAACTTTCTTCAGGCGGCCAAAGAAGCGCTCCCTCAACAATTGTTTCATGTCAGTACCATTGATGCCCAACGCTTCCGACATACCCAAATACTTATAGGTTTCGGATGCGGAGAGGGCTCTGACGTTTATGGAATCCGAGAGTTGGGTTCCCACGGATTCCACAATCTCCCCTCGCTTTACATGCATGATCGCACATGTCCACACCAAATTCCATCCTGATGGTGCTACTGAAAGTTTCAGTTACTTTCAGTAGCTCCATTAGCTGCAAATTGTTGGAGGCAAAGATTTTTAGATCATCCATGTACAGAAGGTGAGATATAACCTGACCACCTCTCCTCAGCCGATAGCCTAGACCTGAATCCTCCAGCAGTGTGCTTAGAGGATTCAAGGCTAAGCAGAACCAAAGCGGGCTCAAACTATCGCCCTGAAATATGCCTCGCTCGATCCTTATCGGCTCGCTATTCCTCAGGATATTCCGACATCCTGGATAGCGAAGGACCGTCCTCCATCGCCCCATACATGACATCAAGAAGGTGCGCAGAGTTGCATCTACTTTATACAACTCCAGCACCCTCATGAGCCACGTATGTGGCACCGAGTCATAGGCCTTCTTGTAATCTATCCAACATGTCGACAGAACCTTTCGGGAACGACGAACCTGTTGGCTAATGGCCATATCAATGAGGAGTAGCTCCTTAGTACCGCGGAACCCCGAGTTGGTGTCTATATGTTTGTTAACTTTAGCTCTCAAAATGGATGTAAGCACTTTATAGACCGTCGGTAAACACGTGATCGGCCTATAATTTTTGGGTTCCGCGGTGCTACCTGATTTATCGAGCAGGTGGGTAACTCCTGTTGTTAGGAACTGGGGTAGCGAACCAAAGTCCAAAGCCGTCTGGTACTGAGCCGCCAAGCGAGCGTGCGATCTTGTGAACCATTTGATCCAAAAGTTCTGTAGTCCGTCCGGCTCTGGAGATTTCCAGTTAGGCAACGGACGGACTGCACGAGCTACATCTTGGGGGCAGATGGTAATAGCCCCCATTTCTGGTATTGGATTGCCCAGATACTGCGCCAGAAAGAACACATGGCATCATCATCTGGCAGGCACGTGTCAGCCACACCTTGGTTCGGTCGCTCCCAACCCCTATAAACCCACCTTTCATCGCTCTGGAAGGTGCGATTCTGAGTGTATCGCTCTACTCGCCGCTTATACCTACGAATACGGTTAGCCCATGCATACACTTTCTGCTTCAGGAAGTCGATGCGCTCTGTGACGCAGGACAGATAGTTCTGGTAGCTTATATCAGTACCTGAGAACGCCCGCCTCACAAAGCAGATTAGTTTGCCGATGATCGCTCTGGCCCCACCAATACGGTGTTCAATTCTGCACTGCCAGGCTGGTACGGTTGGTTTCGGTCGCGTAGCTCTAGAGTCATTGGGAAATTCAACGTGAGCTACACGACATGCCGCTACAGCCGTGCAGTACAGAATCGAATGAGTATCGGTGAGGTCTTCGCAGTCATCAAAATAGTTTGATAACTGCGAATCCAGGACCGTCAACAGCGCCCTATTTTTGTTATGCATGGGCAAACGAGGTAAGCGTGGTCTATTTATTATTATCTCCTTTATTATATTTTACAAACTTATAAATTACATTTTTAAATATTTTTTAAAAAATCTGAAAAAAAATAATTAAAAAACATTTAAAAATATAAAAAATAGTATCCCACCGGTATCGGGAACAGGGTCCAAGCTACCGGCGGTCAGGGCTCCAGAGAGAGGAACCTCCTGACAATGCGAGCCGTGTCCAGAAGTACCGCTTTCTGAATCATGCCCTTGATCCAGCTGCCCAACAAGAGCCTCCTCAGGTGTTTGTCGAGGCTCTTGGCTATTAAGCCATTGGCTGTCACGACTATCGGCACAATGATTGCTGAGTCCACATCCCACATGTCGACAACCTCGCGAGCCAAATCAAGATACTTGATTTCTTTATCTTTCTCGGCTTTCACGAGGTTACAGTCATGCGGGACCGTTATGTCAACAATCATTGTGCGCCGCTGTACTCGATCCACCACCACTATATCAGGCTTATTGGCAATAATAGTCCTGTCAGTGATGATGGATCGATCCCAGTACAATGTGATATTTCCACTTTCGAGAACTGGGTCGGGCACGTACCTGTAGTACGGCACTTCCGATTCCACAAGGCTGTATTTCAGAGCAAGTTGCTGATGGATAATCCTGGCTACAAGGTTGTGTCTATGCAAGTACTCTTCGTTAGCCAGACGAGAACAACCGGAGATAATGTGTCTTATTGATTCCCCCGGACGGTGACATGCCCGACAGATGTCAACCGTGCCGTCTTTCACAATAAATCTCCGGTAATTGTTCGTCATCATAACTTCGTCCATAATTGCACAGACAAAACCTTCGGTTTCTCCAAAGAGGTCACCGAAACGCAGCCAGGCTACGGACGCTAAAAGATCTACATCGGGTCCATGTAGGGCCCGGAAAAAGCGTCCGTGAAGCTCCTTACTCTGCCATACTTCCATGCGATCATTAGTGTCAAGCACTACAGGTTTGCGCCAGTTCTCTTTAGCCAAGGAGAGCGGGGTGAGGCCCTTGTCCACCGCGACCACATCACGATGCATCCCCACGTCGGCTTCTAGGAAATATTCCCTGAGACTGCATATCTCGCGATTGTGTAGGGTCTTAGCGTTTAAAAAGCCTCGACCACCACACTTTCGCGGGATATACAGTCTCATTACCGATGACCGTGGGTGATGCATTCGGTTTGCAGTCAGCAGTGTACGGACCCTCCTATCCAGGGCGTCGAGTTCGGTTTGAGTCCATTTGAGTATGCCGAAAGAGTACATCAAAACTGGCATGACCCAACCGTTAACGGCGCGCACCTTGTTTCCGCCTGACAGAAGACTATTTAACACTTTCTTCAGGCGGCCAAAGAAGCGCTCCTTCAACGATTGCTTCATGTCAGTACCATTGATGCCCAACGCTTCCGACATACCCAAATACTTATAGGTTTCGGATGCGGAGAGGGCTCTGACGTTTATGGAATCCGAGAGTTGGGTTCCCACGGATTCCACAATCTCCCCTCGCTTTACATGCATGACCACACATTTGTCCATACCAAATTCCATCCTGATGGCGCTACTGAAAGTTTCAGTTACTTTCAGTAGCTCCATTAGTTGCAAATTGTTGGAGGCAAAGATTTTTAGATCATCCATGTACAGAAGGTGAGATATAACCTGACCACCTCTCCTCAGCCGATAGCCTAGACCTGAATCCTCCAGCAGTGTGCTTAGAGGATTCAAGGCTAAGCAGAACCAAAGCGGGCTCAAACTATCGCCCTGAAATATGCCTCGCTCGATCCTTATCGGCTCGCTATTCCTCAGGATATTCCGACATCCTGGATAGCGAAGGACCGTCCTCCATCGCCCCATACATGACATCAAGAAGGTGCGCAGAGTTGCATCTACTTTATACAACTCCAGCACCCTCATGAGCCACGTATGTGGCACCGAGTCATAGGCCTTCTTGTAATCTATCCAACATGTCGACAAATCCTTTCGGGAACGACGAACCTGTTGGCTAATGGCCATATCAATGAAGAGTAGCTCCTTAGTACCGCGGGACCCGTTCCTACATCCATTTTGAGAGGCAGACATGATGAAGTTGGTGTCTATATGTTTGTTAATTTTAGCTCTCAAAATGGATGTAAGCACTTTATAGACCGTCGGTAAACACGTGATCGGCCTATAATTTTTGGGTTCCGCGGTGCTACCTGATTTATGGAGCAGGTGGGTAACTCCTGTTGTTAGGAACTGGGGTAGCGAACCAAAGTCCAAAGCCGTCTGGTACTGAGCCGCCAAGCGAGCGTGCGATCTTGTGATCCATTTGATCCAAAAGTTCTGCAGTCCGTCTGGCCCTGGAGACTTCCAGTTAGGCAACGGACGGACTGCACGAGCTACATCTTGGGGGCAGATGGTAATAGCCCCCATTTCTGGTATTGGATTGCAGGCTCGCTCGACTTCCCGAGTCCAGTCACCTTCGGTGTGACTGACAGGCACCGACCAGATGCTGCGCCAGAAAGAACACATGGCATCATCATCTGGCAGGCACGTGTCAGCCACACCTTGGTTCGGTCGCTCCCAACCCCTATAAACCCACCTTTCATCGCTCTGGAAGGTGCGATTCTGAGTGTATCGCTCTACTCGCCGCTTATACCTACGAATACGGTTAGCCCATGCATACACTTTCTGCTTCAGGAAGTCGATGCGCTCTGTGACGCAGGACAGATAGTTCTGGGAGCTTATATCAGTCCCTGAGAACGCCCGCCTCACAAAGCGCATCACTCTTGGACGAGTATTGCCGTCTCTGAAGCAGATTAGTTTGCCGATGAGCGCTCTGGCCCCACCAATACGGTGTTCAATTCTGCACTGCCAGGCTGGTACGGTTGGTTTCGGTCGCGTAGCTCTAGAGTCATTGGGAAATTTGACGTGAGCTACACGACATGCCGCTACAGCCGCGCAGTACAGAATCGAATGAGTATCGGTGAGGTCTTCGCAATCATCAAAATAGTTTGATAACTGCGAATCCAGGAGCGCCACCAGCGCCCTATTTTTGTTATGCATGGGCAAACGAGGTAAGCGTGGTCTAAGTTCGGGCGACATGAACCGATATTCCCGAATCGCACACTCCAAAGCATTCCTCAATTCCTCATTGCACTGGGTACTTACATTTGTAGCCCTATCATCACTTCCTTCGTCAGCTTGATCAGTGTTGGACTGTGGTAGTACCACAACAGTCTGCGACGGGGGGCCGATGACACGGCTACTCTGCATTTCACTTCGCAGGTGATCAAGCACAGTGTCATCCAACATATGATTACGTTGGATGACCCGCCCCTGATCCGACAGTCGTTGTGCCGAAACGTTGACAGCTGGCTCAAGCACCTGAAAAAGAGAGAGCATCCGAACACGGTACGCGGTCAGATTATTTCCCCCCTCTGTAGCCCCATAGTATGAGCGCATGACGTTTTCATTGATGGATCGTGTCCATCTCATGCGCTGCACACTTCCGCCGGGAGCTGGGACCCTATCAGAGGCCGGTGGGCCTCGAGGTCCTAAGCCGTCCGGCGGCCGGCGTCCTCCTCGTCGACGAGCAGGTGGTGGCGTTTATTATTATTATTATTACTGACTAAAACCCACCCGTGTTCCTTTAGTTACCTGTGCCAGGGCCACGGTTACTCTTTCGAATTACCCGCGACACAGAGGTGAAGAAAAAAAAAGGTACAACTGTCGGGGAGTACAACAGTTCAACATATCTGCTAAATAATGTTTATACTTATAAATAAATAAATACATTAATGATGATGTAATAAATAGATTTGGTACTCCTCATCTGTCCAGCCTCGTCCAAACTGTGTTGACGTTGGCTTCCAGCCCGGATGCGGCTGAATACTTACCAGTATTTCACATGGAGCGACTGCCTGACCACCACAAGCCAGTGACTTGGTAATACGATAGTATCAGACTTTCAGAAGTCGTCAGACTTTCGAGCCTCAAAGATCCAAGAATGTCAGCCGGGACCAACGGCTTAAAGTGCTTTTCGAGGCACGGTGGCGTCCCGGTATGTCGTTGCCCCGGAAGGTCCGTGGATGGGTAACCACCTTCACCCATCCACGGACCTTCCGCGGCAACAATCGACCCGCGCGCTTGCGGCTGTTATTTCTTAGCACGAAATAGAAGGTTATGTGACCTGTAATACAGGTTATTGTATAAACCTACTTCAGGCACCAGTCTCTCACAAAGTTAGCTCGTTTTTTGTGTATTACTATCATTTTAATATTATTATTAAGTACATAACTTGTGAAGAGAAAATAAACGTTTATACTCGTATTATTAATGCATGGTCCAATTCCTTCACGAAGAGCTTTTAACTTAATTAATTACTAGGTACCACCTAATCTTAATATGTGTGCCTTTATAGTTATGACAGTTCGCTATCAGATGTATCGTTTGGTAAATTGGTTTCAAAATGTTACTTGCAAGAAATCAATTCAATAATTAAAGTCTGGTCTGAAACCAATATTGAGTTTTGATTATGTTTCACGTATTTCGTTTCACTCTGCGTTTTTAGGCCCTTAAAACTTTGTGTGCTCGTTAAAAACTTTTACTAACGAGTTCTGCCGACTTCTCGACTGTTATACCTGCATGTTGGTTGTATTGATTTGTACTTAAAATTTATAATAATAACACATTTTACATAAATGTAGTATTAACATCCACCATACCTATTTATACTGTTCTGCATAATTGCTTTTAAGCGCTGTTAAAATAACAGTTACATAGGAACTTTTACAGTTTTTGGATGACGTGTGCGGTGTACACCCATCAGATCTTATTATCCTTACTAATACTTACGTAATATTATAAAAGCGAAAGTGAGTATGTTTGTTGGTTTTGCTTTCTCGCAAAAACGACTGGATGGTTTCGATGAAAGAAGAATGAATCATTTCTGACCCAGGACCCACGAAAGAGACATATCCCAGATCTTAGTTATATTAAGTGTAACAAACATTCTTCTTTGGCACATCGGTAGACCATGATCTTGACATAAGCTTCTTTTTATCCTGGATTGCAGACGTAGTCGCGGGCAACAGCAAGTTTTACGTAAGTAGCTTTGAAAAGCTTCCTATTCCAATTATCCACACCTTACTACTAGGTGTGGATAATTGGAATAGGAAGCTTTCTACTGATCACTATTACTTCTTAGTGTGTGTTGGGGCTTAAGAGCAGGGCGACGCTCGAATTGTCCATACAAACGTAATACCTGAACCGTTTTCAATTTAAGCACGTGTCTATCATATTATGCTTATATTCGGATTTAGACAGTATTTATCTAGGTTCCTACATCTTTTTTTTTTTCAAAAATACTTACCGAAAATAAAGTTTAACCTAATTGTATTTCGCACTTTTTTACAGCGTAAATAACATGTTTTCTTATCGTTTTTTTTTTACTATAAACAACAACATCTGTAATGTTGTTGTATTAGAAACATAGCTCATATTATCAAGTTACGAATAGCCGAAAAAAACAGGAAAAAATATTAAGTTTTCATTCATCATTTTTGGTATTACGGAATACATCAAAATTTATCATAAATTTTCAATAGCTAGTAGTGCTATCGCGTCCAGCAAATATCAATGTTGGCGTGGTCATACTGCTCACGGTTGTAGGTGTGTATCGCTCGAACAAGCACACACACTACCGCAACGTTATGCCCGCCGGGGTGTTCCGTGTTTATTGTCAGTGTTAGACGACTACTTTATTGTCCTGTGCGTGCGTATTTATTTGCTTTCTAAAATGTATTGTAATATTTCTGACACAATTGACTTATGCTGTGAACTTGGACTTAGATTTGCCTTGTTATTTGGTATCGAGTAACTTACGGACTTATTATAAATCCGTAAGACTTATTATTTACGATATTTTATTTACGATTTGGTTTGGTTGCCGACATGGACTCCGAATGTTGGGATGTATTTAATAGTTAGTATTATCCAATATATAATAAGTTACCTACCTACTACGTTCTTAGTTACTAAGTGTTTTGCATAGACACCCCCAAGCAATAAGTGCCGATTTCACCAATGAAACTGAACGCGATCATCACTTTTAAACCTAGTTCAAGAGCTGTCATTGTCAATATTCCATAACATAACATCACGCCTTGTTTCCGCGAAGGGTTGGGCAGAGGTGTAGCTATAGTATACCCACATTTCGCCAGTTAGTCATTTTATTTAGTTGTTTCTCATCAAAATCAATAGCTTTATAGCCTTTGGCTATTGATGTAGGTAAACTTTGTTTTTTTACACTTATTCATTTAGACGGATGGTTCAAAAGTTACTGAAGTCAAAGTCAAAAGTTTATTGAGAAAATAAATTAATGTTGACATCGTAATTGAATTACACAAAGAAAATGCTTTCAGTTGATGTATCAATGAACACAACACTTCGACTACTTGAAAATATACATATTCAATAAAAACAAAAATACATTTTTCCTGTAAAACTTGAGTTTTACGATAACCGACTTATTAAGTGCCGATTTCACCAATGAAACTGAACGCGTTCAGCACAACTAAAACGCGTTCAAGAGCTGTCAGTGTCATATTTGTTAAAGTAGTATAGAAAGATGTTATGGTAGGATAGAAAGATTAGTAGAATAGTAGGATTTCAAAGACGTTACTTTTTTTTTTTTGTTGTGGTTATTTTAGATTGATACATTCTCAGTATCGTTACAAACCGTTGTAGTCGAAAACGAGACCGGGGGACACATAATTATTTATTAATCAATTCAGTTCCAACGGTTTCAGCTGACTCAAAATAATTCGACAATAAACCACGTTGTAACATTTACTAAGAACTGCACGATTCATTTACGCCATCATGTCGGTAATAGCCATTTACGAAAATTCAGTATGTTGGCGCCACTGTTTCCGGTGACCAAACGTAACGCCAATATCACGAGTCAAGCGACGCGCTGTGGGACGTCGAGTGCTGCCATCTGCTTCGGACCGGACGTTAGAACGTTGCTGGCGAGTGATCGGCTGTTTGCATCGGCTGACACACTTGGCGGGGGGTGCACCAAGTCTTTTAAAGACCCCGTGCGCGGTAAGCTGGACACTCCCGACCCTTGCTCGAGCCAGCCCGCGCCGCTGAGCCTGTAGCTTTAAATTCGTCCCTAAATCACTCAAATCCTGATCCAGCTAGTCCCTTGCTGTCCTCTCCCAGCGACGCCCTAAGCCGAGGTTCGTACCCCAAAGGGGGTGCCCTGAGCGTTGTCGCTTAGTTTTTAAGTTGGTACATAAGTTTAAGTCCTGGCTGGAGGCCTTAATTTATTAGGGCAACCACAGGCAAGTCCGTCTAAGCAGACGACAACCTCATAGGTTGACCTGCGAGTTGCCATTTATAAAAAAATAAATCGCGCTTAGTGGTTAAAACAACAGTTATATTGTTCAGTATTGCCAACATACTTATTGTAATTAATTAATTGTTTATATATTAAAGGTGATTTAGTGAATTGTGTGTTTACTTATTCTACTGTAAAGTAGTGACTAACAAATACTTTACGCAAAACAGTTTTGTATTGATACGTAAAGATACTGTTGTTGTCATATTTTTTGTTTTGAATTTCCCTACAATTAAAATGTTATTCATGATATCTTTGTAAATCACACTACGAAAAATGAAAAACACATTACTAAGATGTATCCCAACCCGAATGATGAATTCGACATAACAATAAGAAGTCCAATTTTACTGACTTATTGCTTGAGGGCATCGCATGTTCGCACGGACGAAAATATCTCGCTCCGGGATTTTATAGCGCACTGCATTTTCAACTCTTTGTGTTGAACCGAGCATTGAGAATCCAACAGAGTGCTACCCAGTGCGACGACTAAACACTGTTGGATTTTCAACTCTCACCGAGCAAGCAGTGCGTTGAAGATCCAGTGCGCGTAACAATCCCCCAGCGATATTTTTACGGCGTAGGTAATTATCTCAAGGACACTGAGGACCTAGACAAGGTAACATTCGTAACATTCCATTAGCGATGACGCTAGTAGAAAAGCCAAAAAATGTATGGGGTTGACATAAGCTATCGAAACGTCACGTGATCATAGGTCATATCATATTTCATTGATTATTTATTGTCATTATATATATAATCAAAATAATCATAGTGTAGTATCTTATTGAAGAGATAGCGGATAAAACAAATGAACAATCGTTTTGTGATTACAACAGTATCAAAATAGTTATGCTTCTTGCTTGCTTTAAAATAAGTCAATATCAAGTAACTGTTGAACGTTTTTTTGCAAGTTTGTTTACGCATAACATGACTTTGAGTGTGAGGGTATAGGCCCTATAGGGAGTTCACCTGTGTCTGCGCACACACTTGTGCGCTTTACTATCATCATCATCATCATCAGCCTATTTTAGTCCACTGCTGGACATAGTCCTCCCCTAATGAGCGCCATAGCGCCCTGTCTTCAGCTTGACGCATCCAGCATCTGCCTGCAATCTTTCGCAGCTCGTCATCCCACCTGGCCGGAGGGCGTCCTACACTATATAATATACTACGCTTTACTATATTGTGACCGAAATCGGTAAGGACCAGGATGACATCATTATTATTTTATTTCTCAATAATCAGTTTATCTAAATTGAGTAGATATTACCTATATAATAATGGCTGAATAGTATAAATGATTTCATATTAATTAAATTGGCTGTAGCACATACATAACCATTCTCTATCGAGCTCAGTACTAAAACATTTCGTATTGTGTCGCATTTACTTTGCTTGTAAGGATTTTAATGTTATTTTAATTGTATAATAAAACTTCTTGCCGCCAGAATACGGTTGATTATCATCTTATGCACGGTACTACAGATAAAAAGCCAAATCATATAAATCAGAGTGTGGATCTTTGACACTCCTACTACCATAATTGTATTATTCGTTTAGTCGATAATGTATGGTCACCTTTATCAAGTTTCGATTATAATTTTTTAAATAGATAAATCAATAATAACAATGATATTTATGAAGGAAAACACTTCAAAATAAATTTTTATACAAAATCCTTGTTATTTATTTTTATTATTCTTAGCACAGAATGCCATTTTTATATGTACGCTTATTTATTTATATGTACCTAGAATATTTGTCTTTTATTTTGCATAATACTTTATTATTTGACCTGTATTCATTATTGCTTAGAGAGCAATGGTGGCCCGGTGGTAACGGCCGCGACTTACGAGTTGTAGGTCGTAGGTTCGAACCCAGACAGGCGCTTTACTTTGTGTAGTTTATTTCATCACGACTGCTCTCAAAACGGTTAAGGAAAACATCCGAGAGACACAAGAAGCCTTAGTTTTTTTAAGTTCCCTTGGTCTCCCAAGGGAATAAATAATGTTATACCGGCTTAAAATGAATACAACACGTCGTCGGCCGGTTTCCCTCAAAGACCGCGTGCGATGACGATGTATAGGTACCATAAGTAATTTATTCAAGAACACCGACCGCTTATAGGTACATCTAGGAAAAGTATGATCTCGAAATATTCTTATAAGTTGAGATACCGGCAATGTAAAAAAAAAAACATAAAACGCATTACAAGTCTGTAGATTTACAAACGATTCCCCAAAGTAGTCAACAAAAATAAAGCAAATCATGAACATAACCAATTACTAATAGATAGAAATAGCTTCCGAGTCGTTATGAATGAATGGTAGAAACTAACTGTAAAGTACAGTACAGCTAATAATAGCTATGTATCTACTCACACAGGCACTCACACATGGCTGCGCACGCGTCCCTCGTTCGCCTTCTTTTGTCAAACAGAGATAGCAAATATTCCGAATGAATTTTGTACTCGACTCGAATTGTTATTACGCGCTTGTTACGTCGGCCCCGAAAGTTTTAAAATGCCTAAAAGTATACGATCCACTGCACTAAATGATAATGATAAATGATTTTATTTCTGTATGTAGGTCTGTACAAACACTTTTACACGTCAATAATATTTTAAAAGCTAGATGAGATCGGCGTTTCATATCTGACTACTCTGAGAAGAAAGGGCGAAACTAACTCAGTCACAGTCTCTTTTAAAGTCCAGACATAAACTTAGTCAGGTCATGCGAAGACCATGTAGATTGATGTCTGAAATGGTCTTTTGACGAAAGAATTAACGATTTACGACATTTGGGTAGGCCGCTTAAATTACTCAAAGTGCCAGACCATGATTAAAACTAACTTTTAAAAAAAAGTGAGTTAAAAGAATAAAAATAAACAAATCCACACTGTCTTCACATTCACAATAGTTTAAATATTATAATACATTACAAAGTAAATTTTCATGTCATTGTATACATATATTAAGTCCATCAATGTCAAAGTGTATAAAATTCCGAGTTTAAACTTGGTCAGACCATATGAGGAGGGTCCTCATATGATCTGACCAAGTTTATTCTCGTAGACTGGTGTCTGAAATGGTCTTTTGAGGAAAGAACCACACTGATTTGACTGTCCAGTCAGTGCACGCATTTGTCAATCGTGGTGCAGCTCAACTCAGAACTAAGGAGCTCAACGATTGGCGAACAATACAAAAGAAAGGACATTGGGTAGTCCGCATAAAGTACTCAAACAGCCAGATCATAATTAAAACTAACTGGAAGAAATAAAGAAAAAGACTTTCCCACATAGTCCTCACATTCACAAAATTAAAATAATGTTATACTTTATACAGTAAATATACGCATGTCATTGTGTACGTAAAAAGGTACAAATATTGAAAAAATAATAATATTAAAAAAATCGAAAATGCAAAATAATCTTAAACATCAAGATTGTGTGTAAATTTATTGGAGCAGCTCAATCCCGTGCCTTCCTGTCCTCAATATAGTCTTTGACAGTATAATAGGCTTTCCGCCACAATTTCCGCTTTAGTATTTCTAAATCTGAGAAATATGCTAGTTAAATAGTGCATTGAAAACAAATACAAAAAATTTGTTGCAATAGACAAAAATCACGAATATACCTCTAAAAATATATTTTTAAGATTAAAAACCATACTAATTTCTTACTTTTCAAGAACCAGCGCTGGGGCTGTGTCTCGCACAGGGTCGTAGCATTAAGCTGAGCGATGGCCGTTTTGCGTGGATGTGACGCATATTTTCCCCCAACTTGTTATTTTTGGTGTTTGTGTTCAATCACTGCGTCAAGTTTACCGCAAATAAACGTTTTTTTTTCTTCTTTCTTTCAAAATGTTGGTTATTCACCCAAATTTATTTTATCGCCTTCAAAGTATGGTTCTTCAGAAACGATACACTTATGCCAACCAATAATCCAACCATCGAAACATTTATAAACGCTTTTCCGGAAATAAGTTCAGTTCGCACCGCGTATATTCTCTTTTATGTCTTCTACCGAATGAAAGTTTGCTCTCGGAAACGCCGCGTAACGCTCAAATAATATTCTGCATTTACCGTTTGACTTTCCGGCAAGAATTCCGAACACCGCGATAGAAAAGAAAACAGTCAACATGACTTTGACTTTTCATCGACCTTGGCGTGGTATTTTCGGTTTCGGTTCAGTTGGAAGGCGCCACTCCGAAGCTTGTTGACTAGTTTGCATGTCAAACTCGTAAACACATGTCCCGTCACCGGTAAAATGCGTTGAATGCATGTTTGATAGGAATTGACTCGTTCTGGCATGTCCTAAGCGACTCTTATGCGATTGAGTTTTTGGAGAAAATTCAGGTCTTTTGGGACTAGCCGAGCGGCAACATGTTTCATACCCAAGTGATTACTTAAAATGTTACGGATCGACTAGACTACGGTACAGAAAGTTCAGCGGCTATCTCTCCCAAACTTGAATGACGATTTTCAGTCATTATTTTCTTCACTTTTGCAATATTAACTTCAGTTGAAGACGTTGAAGGCCTACCAGAGCGAGGCAAACCTTACATCACATCTCGACCTACATTAACGCTTTTTACCACTCTTATGTGCGTGTTTTCGATAAAGTCGATTCACCGTAAAGCCTTCTGTAACATTTTCAGTGACTCCGAACACGAAATTCCAAAGGTGATGCAAAATTTAAGACAAACTCTTTGTCTTAAATCATTTTCCCTTTCCCCGTTGGAATCAAAATGACCCTGCCACCAAAACTTATCCAATCAAAGACCATACCTACCCCAACGTTACACACATCATTGAACATTTAATTACTACTAATTGGCCCTTAATGAGTTTCCGTTGTGAAAATTAACACAACTGGAGCAAACTGGGTTGACTTGGCAGACATAATGATTCATATGCTGTCGGGAACAGGCACCCAATTAAGTGGTCTTGGGAGAAATTCATGTATTGATGGGCCCTGTCAGAATGTCAGCGCTGTGTTAATTATTTAAAAAAATATCGCAGCATTATGCTGAGGAGCCTTTTTGGCCTCGCACAGGTCTTTTTACTATTTTTTGTTGTTTTTCTGTTAGCTCGTACATTTTTTGTTATTTTTTTTTCCTTCATTTTATTTCTTTTACTATTTGTATTCCCTGTGCGTGTCCCAAATAAAATATTTTTCTTTCTTTTCTTTCTTTCTTCTGTGAAAATGGCGTTCTGGACTATTTGGTAACGCCAGAACTTTGGTATGAAATCAGACATGATAATAAAATGTGACCGTATAATCATTAAAATTAAAAATACCATCGTTTCATATCAATATACCAAAAATTAAGCTGAAGAGTTTGTTTGAACGCGCTAATCTCTGGAACTACCGATCTAAAAAACGAAGTGATATCGCGAGCAGGCCATGCTATGTGACGCAGTGGATCGGGGAAACAAGAAATTTAACGCGTATGAAGTCACGGGCAGAAGTAAGTTATTATATTAAAGCAAACAAAAATAGACATTTGACAAATATGAACTCTGACAATGAACTTTAAAAATATAGATACAAAAGGCATTGTGGGAATCAAAGGTGTCGCGGGTTTGTGGGTGCCATGCCGGTTTCCTCAAGATGTTTTCTTCATCGTTTTCTCAAACGTGGTAAAATTATGTAATAATTTAATTAAACAAAGTAAAGTAAGTGCCTGCCGGGGTTCGAACATCCGGCCTTCGCGACTGTGGAAAATATTGCTGAGACGTAAATGTATCTTAACTTCAGGATGTCTCAAAGCCTCGATGTTGGTGTATAAATGAGACCGACAAGTTTGTAGTACCAGCCTTAGGTAGAACGTACTTCCATCACACACATGCCCAAAAAAAATCTGTACGACGCTAATGAACGAGACTGGCTAGCAGCCACAAAAACTCTTAATACTCTCTATTGTGGAGGAGTGCGATAAAGTTGGAGAGTCCGATATACAACGATTAAATACATTGTATGGGGCACGCGAGCGCGTCCGAGGCACGCGAGAACACTTGGACTTAAACTTTTAATGACATCAGTAAGTGGTGGGTTGGTTTATAATTGATGGCTAGTGGAGCATGATATATATTTTAAGTGAAAGACAACCTTATACACAACATCTTTAAGATAGTGCTTCCTGAATGTTGGCATTGTCGCATATAGCTGTCAAATATTTAGCTGTTTTGATTAATTGGTCAATATTACTACTTAAAATTTCGAAATAACGCTTTGTTATTATCAATTGTAATAACATGTTGGTGTTGTAATGCTTGTAGGTGTAAAAATGCATTATGAAAATTTCCACAGTAATACTTTTTACTAAATATTCGGTGTCATGATGTTTATTATTGCTATTCATAATTAATATTCTAGTTCGCTGCAGAGCGAAATTTCATAAATTTATTTAGAAATTTAATCAAAACAGCGAAATAGATATTTCAACGATTTCAACGACGCCAACTTTCAGAACACTCTCTCTTAGAACATTACCTATACCTTGCAGTCCACGGCTAGATCCTCTTCTATAACTTTAGTTAGTTAATTACTTATCGAATATAAGTACTTTCGTTTTCTTTCAGGTACGTTCAACACTCCAGTTTGTAAAATCTTAATAATACTGCAAAATATTCATACAATATCTGCACTGATATAACATTTTAAGTATTCACTTTTAGATATTACATAAAGTGCAGAAAAAAGATGTATCGAATCATTTTGTACCATTTTAGATCACATGCAAAAGTTACAGTGTTAATCGACTTGCTGACTGTACTGTGTCAAGATACAGTAAATAAAAACATTTCTATACCAGTTGACTTTCGCATACGCAGTAATAGTCATCCTTTCGGGGTCTATTAATGAAACTTAGCTATACATTTTCAGTTTTACTGACCTCGCATTGTAGGTATAGGCTTGTCGTACAATGGGCAGACAGCTTATACGTCTGTCGATATGTCGTCGTGTTTACCTCATTCTTCCTTTAAGGAATTCTAACAAGGAACGTTATTTTTAGAACGAGAAAGAGAAAAATTCTTTTTTTTTTGTTTCCGTTCGGCAGTCAGCCACAGCAATGTTTTAAAGACAAGGAGGTAAGGGTTTATGAAACATATTTATAATGAGCTTACATCGCGGTACGTTGCGATACTAACAAAGGTACTCGGGCTTATTTTCAATCGAAACTCCGATGCAAAATGGCGCTCGGCGTAATTGTGACGTAAATAATTCAAGCGATTTTTAAATCTAAAATAAAACAATCCTATATCATTTTCAAAATCATAAATTATTGGTATCACCCATAGATATCTAAAATGTCTTAATTAAATATTGTGTGCGAAACGAGGATTTTCATTTTTAAAACGTTCGAAATACGCATTTACGTTCAGTTTCGATACCTACTCCGCGCGTTCGTACTATACTCACAGTTTCAACAACTTTTGGAAAGTAACGGTACCCAGTATTTCATTTTGGCAGTATTTTTTCTTTATCGATGTCCTACAATAACGTTTCTCTTTTTACCCTTGAACAAATTCGTCTAAAACGCGCGGTTGTTGACGCCGATCGAAGTCTTGCGTGTTGAAATAGGACCCATTGATATGTTATCATGAATTAATTCTTATTTCAAGAACATTTGTTTTGGTAATTATGGAAAAATAAATATCACAAGGATTGACCCTTAACTTTTTTTTTTGTTTTTTTTTCGACATGTTCGAAGGGCAACATTAGGAAACTGGATTCTAACCTAACCTATCCTGACCCATTTGGTTGGGAAGTCCTAGCTTAGTGAGACCAATTTGGCTCGAGCGTGGTTGGTCACAGTTCCAACCTAAACTAACTCGTTTGGAGTCTGAAATCGCTTATCCGTCTTGAGCAAGCGTGGTCATCAATGCTCATGACCCATGCCCTGAAGTTGGACAATAACAGGCTGGTCCAGTCCGCGAGGCCTAAGCTGAGCTGTGCATTTGTGTGAGTGCACATAGCGACGTGTCCTTTGCTTGGCAGTCGGCCTATCGGACAAACGGCCTGAGGCGCTGTGCGTCCGTCGCGCGATCACATTGGTGCGATTGGTAATCACTCTCGCAATTACAAAGCTCAGCTTAGGCCTCGCGGACTGTACTATTATTTTTATAATTTTACAAGGTCAAATTAAATTAGCTAACGAAACTCCGCAGACGTGATGGATTAATTCATATCCATCACGTCATATGATCAATGGTGATATCTTTTTTTGGATTATGTTATCGTAGGTAGATCCGAATAAAAAATATCAGTTTTTTTTTAACTCCGCATGCGTAATATATGAACACGATAAAACAAAACATAAAAACTGATTTTACCCACTCACACTTCAAGTAACTACACAAAATTACTTGAAGTATGAGTTGAGTATATAAACCCATAAAGTCTGTGGAGTTTCGTTACCAATTTTCATTTTGACCCTGCATAATTGTATTAACCCAAATATGCGTTGAATCCCCGTATCAGCAAAATACTATTACTGAGTATAATACGATCACCGTATTATACTCAAAACCCACCATAAGCTATCCAAAATACCCCCATGTATTGTATTTTCTGCGATTATTAATTTAGAAAAGTCACATCTTGATTTAAACCAGTCACAACATTTACATAACTTCAACTTTCAGGGACACCAACTTTACTTCTAATGAATTTCAAAAAAGTCGTGTTGACCATAACTGTAGCCAATACTAAGTTTTAATTAGTCCCCCGTTGGCTCGTCTAATAAGCTTTTTTCCACCCTCAAGTTTACGGCCCACATCCCCAATAAAACTCCATGAAGAAGGTGGTGGAACGTGCGCGTATAGGAACAGCTCTGCGGCTTAAGAGCCCACTGTTATACACGAAGAAAAACAGAATTACAAACAAAAACTCACACTACACAAGCAAAAATTTTGACCAGAAACTGGTTTGACTGATGACCCAAGTAATGGATTACAGGCCACCGATAAACAACAGATATAAACTTTGGCAGTTCCAACTCGAATGTTGACTTACCATATAAACTTGGTCCACCAAATCACGTCCCGGTTTGTTTGGAGTAGATCTACTGTAAATTCGGGCGCTGTGCTACGCGGAAATAGCGGGGTGAGGGGCGGGGCGTCGTTTGGTCGCGACGCTTAGTCGGGCGCCGGGCTCGTGCAGCGCCGGACGCCGCCACTTACGCGGCATGCGGCCCGCGCTCGCCGCGATCGCGGCTTGCTGCGTGGTGACACGCGCCGAGCCGTCTGCGCTCCTCGTTCCGCGCAACACAACCCCCCACCATGTCCTCGCGTGTTCTGATGGGCTCGTCCTCCCTGCGTGGATGCCCCTCGAGGATGTACCCGTCTACGAGATCGCCTTCCGAGGTGTCATCTACTTCCTCTGCCTCATGTACCTCTTCATCGGAGTGTCCATCGTCTCCGATAGGTTTATGGCCGCCATAGAAGTGATAACGTCCAGAGAGAAGGAGGTGCGCGTGCGACGAAACGGCAGCGAACAGATCGTTGTCGTTAGAGTATGGAACGAAACCGTCGCTAATTTAACTTTGATGGCCTTAGGGTCTAGTGCACCTGAGATCTTATTATCTGTAATTGAAATAGCTGGGAAAAACTTCGAAGCTGGCGATTTAGGACCCGGTACCATCGTGGGTTCAGCTGCTTACAACTTGTTTGTGATTATGGCCATCTGTGTTTGTGTGATACCAGATGGCGAAGTTAGGAAGATCAAACATCTGAGAGTGTTTCTTGTGACAGCAACTTGGTCCATCTTTGCGTATGTGTGGCTCTATCTCATCCTAGCTGTCATCTCACCGAACGAAGTCGAGGTTTGGGAAGGACTTGTTACGTTTCTCTTCTTCCCCGCGACGGTCTTAACAGCTTACATCGCCGACCGTCGGTTACTCATGTACAAGTATCTGAAGAAAGGCTACAGAGTGAACGAAAGAGGAGTTATTGTAGAAGGCGAAGGCGATGGTTCAGTTGAAATGGCTTTAAAGCCAGGAGGAGATGATTTCTTCCCCGAAGACGATGAAGGAAGAGAACAAGAAAAGTCTAGAAGAGAATATGTTACAGTACTTAAAGAATTAAGAAGACAACATCCCGAAGAAGATTTGGAAACAGTAGAAAGAATGGCTCTGGAGACATTAATGTCGCGCGGTCCGAAGTCGAGGGCATTCTACAGAGTTGCTGCCACTCGCAAAATGACAGGCGGAGGTGATTTCTCTAAAAAAATATCTGAACGAGCTCAAAGTGATCTGAGTGAAGTGAAGGCAGAGTTGCAGCGGAGAGAGTCAGAATCCTTATCACTTGAGCCGCGTGGACCGAACGTCCGCTTTGATCCGGACCACTACACCGTGATGGAGAACTGTGGGACCTTCGAAGTCAGAGTTGTGAGAGCTGGTGACTTGAACGTAGAAGTGACAGTGCAGTACACAACCGAAGATGGCACAGCAGAGGCCGGGTCGGACTATGTCGCCGCCGCAGGCTCCCTGACCTTCAAGCACGGGGAGACAGAAAAGACCTTCAGCGTTCAAGTGATTGACGACGACGTCTTTGAAGAAGACGAGCATTTCTACGTGCGTTTAACATCTCCTAGGGGGGCTTGTTTAGCATCTCCGTCCACAGCAACAGTGGTTATTTTAGACGATGATCATTCTGGTGTATTCTCATTTCCACAACGGGACTTCGAGTTGACGGAGTCCGTGGGAACCTACGACTTGAGGGTCGTGAGGACAGCGGGCGCCCGCGGCAAGGTCAGGGTGCCGTACTGGACAGAAGATGGCACCGCCAAGAACGGGGTTCAGTACGAGTCTGCTCAGGGCAGCGTGATCTTCGAGAACAACGAAACTGAGTGAGTACATTTTGCTTATAAATTATTAATCTGTATTACTGACGTTTTCAGGGTTAAGTTCAGAGAACATGTCTCTGTTTTTCATATTTATTTCGTGGTGAATAAGTTTACTATAATATTATGACTATTAGCTGTTTGTAATACTCAATAATCAAATTGATGTTTTCATATGAATGACTCAAATTTGAACTGAACTACAGTTGAAGTACCTATTTCCATCGATTTGAGCTAAATTAGAAAAATATGGTTGTGACGTGTTCTCGGCGAATTAGCGCGTTCGACACCCCACTGCTTGCAGGTGTTGAAATGTAAGTCTACTAATATATTAAAGTTGTTTCATTAAATACATATTAAAAATAGTAGTGTGAGTGGCGGGTCTGCGCTAAAATATTTGAAGCAATTGATAGTTAATTTGAATGTACCGATTTCTGTAAGGTGTAATCGAGTAATAGATAAACGAAATGTTTTCCAAAATGAAAAACTATTCAAAACTGTTATTGAAGAGTGTCGTTTTAACCAATTTCCTTATTAACCAAATTGACAAATGACACGAAAATCGTAATTTTCGGCAATTAGCTTAATGTCTATTTTTCGCCTTTGGTGAATTCCGCTGGATCAAAGAAATAATAACGAGGGTCACATTAGGGGTAATTACGTCGACACGGAAGTCTTGCTAAGCTGTTCTTGTGCCCGATGTGCAATACCGAAAAAGTGATGTTGGAAGGTTTCTTGGGAAGCCGTGTAAGTGCTAAATGAGGTATAGATTGGTCGGCCCGATTAGTGCCGGGTCGTTGCGTGATCCAACAGCCCTTGTACGTCAATGTTATTCTGAAATAATCCCTTTTAAATAATCCGGTGGTCTTGTCACCTTTGCTTCTAGTAAGGCAATTTTTTTTTAGTAGCTTTGTATGTTTTGAATGAAAAACTTTATCAAACTAAAGTGATTGTTACACTTTATATAGTGTTGCTGTGTCATGCTGCTTTAATTAATTTTAGGAAAGTGTTTTTCGAATAACGTGAAGAAGAAACACTTTCAAACAATATTCCATTCCTATGTTTCAATACAGCAGGTGTGAAAAGATACTTAACGAAGACGAGAGTCACTTGTAGTTCTCATCATTTGTTTGTACGGGACCCTAACTGGGAAGCTTCTGGTTACGGAGATTTATTTAAGGTTACGGAGGTTTCTTTTTACGAATACAAGTTTTTAATGTGAAAACATAACTTTAAACATGTACCGATGCGTAAACAATGTTTTACGTGCGTTACGTTGCGTACTACCGTAACCAGCGATTTTCACACCAAAAATACAATTCATTTTCTGGCAATTATTTTTGAGCTATGTTAATTAGTTTTGATGTACAGAATTTACTCCCATAAAGGTATTTTTACTCCCTGTATAATAACTAAATAAATCAATCGCTATGTTTCATTCGTTTTATGTTTTTGTATGTTTTAAGTCCAATATAGTTCCTGTGTTGTTAAGTACTTGTGAAGACAATGGATACTCTGGTGAGGTTCTGAACATGAGCAGAAACAAAATTGATGACCATAGGATAAAGTAATGATAATGATACCACACAATTTTACCAGATAATAACCTTTTTTGCTACCACAAACTGTTTAAACCATCGATGTTTGAACCCTTTTTCTGCCTGAATAAAAAATATCTCTGAAAGTCATCGCTGAAAAAAAGAGCAAGTAACTTCGGATCAAATGTCCCTAGGAATAAAGTGGTATTTGCGTTGGCTTAAAATTTGCTGATTCAACTGTGTCAGCATAGGTCTTAATGTTCTGATCGTTTAAACCTATCGCGAATTCAGTGATATAAAAAGTAATTTATGAACTAAATTGCCTCTAATTTATTTTTAAAATACAATTTCTGAAAGGCGAGAATATCTTTGACATTTAAAATATGAATAGCCTTTTCCCTATGAAGGAATTGAACGAATCCAAAGGGAATACTTCCAACATCTTCTAATTCCGAATTGAATGGAACGATATTGACATTCATTCCATCCAAATAAGTACCAAATTGACATTTATTCGAGCCTTTGATTTGAATCAAGCTCGAAGATTTTGGGTAGGCTACCTCCTAACCTCAATAGAAAGACATCCAGTATTAAATAATAAAGTTTTATATGAGTTTCTCTAAGAAACCAGATCAGATAAGCAAGCCGACTGCAACATAATTGGGAATGTGGAAAAGATTATATAAGCTAGATTTTCGATCTATCAATTGTCAAGACTTGACAGTCGCAGTTAATCTTAATGAGTTTATTTAGAGAGTAGTAGGTACAGTCCGCGAGGCCTAAGCTGAGCTTTGCAATTGCGTGAGTTTTTACCAATCACACCATCGCCAGTCGCATTGTCAGTTTAAATGTTAACAATGTTACAATGTTTTTTAGTAACATTCACCAGAATTTATGCACCATGTGTAAATACACATGCTTATTTTAAACACGTAGTGAGATCCTAACTGGACAAAAAAGGCTAAGTTTCGAAATCAATTGTTTCAACCAGTCGTCATAAAGATATTTATAGCTATGAAAAATGTGTTTAATATGTGTTTTTAGTTTATAATAGCTTACAAAATGAATTGAAATTATTTATGTGTTCATGACCGAATTGACAGAATGGCTTTTTAAGTGTTGTTTATGAAGTTTTAGCAATTTGTTGAATATAAAAGTTATAAATTAGTAAGTAATTTGTAATAACGAATAATTGCACGGTAATAATATTAGTACTTTTATTAAGAATCGATGTAAACTTAATAAAAATTGCTTGCAGTCAGAATGCAATAACATGCGGTTATACCTAAGATTTCACATTTACCGAAATGTAATTCTAGCAAATAAATGTTTGATAGGATTTGATTTTAAATCTAGGGATATAGACTTCCGATGGTTGCTTATTATTAATATTGTGTTTTTTTTTTTTTTAAGTTCACGTTGTCTTTTAACCTGGTGTTTGGCTGATACTTTATCAACTGCCTCTTTTCAGTTTATTGCGTTTTAAAGGGGTAATAGGTTGATATAAATAATAAGGTTTATACTGATCGGCCAACAAATTGCATTGTAATAGTTATGTATATGAATAAATAGTAATAGTGTTACTTGCACTGAGTCTTACATTCATATCTCACAAATAGCGCGTTGATAAAATCTCAGATCATGGCATGCTAAGACAATCCCCTGAAGTTTTAATAAGCTTCCTGTACAACATTGCATTTTTTTAACCCCAGCCCGATCACTATGTACGGTAAGCCGATCCCTTGGGAGAAGCAAGCCAAATACCTAGGCGTGATCCTCGATCAAAACCTTACCTTTAAGGCTCATATTAAGGCGGTTCGCGCGCGCGCCTCCTTCGCTCTTAGCAGGCTCCACTTTGTACTGACAGCCCGTAGTAAACTGTCACTTAAATGCAAGCTGCGCATCTATACCGCAGTCATCCGTCCTATCATGACCTATGCCTGCGTTGTATTTGCGCACGCTCACTCACGTCATCTCCATAAGATGCAGACCCTCCAGAACCGTTTCCTCAGACAGGTCACGGGTGCTCCCTTCTATGTCCGTAATATAAATCTCCACGTCAACCTCAAAATGCCTACCATAAACCAGTTCATGAAACGCTTTTCGAAGCGTTTCTTTGACTGTGGCATAAAACACCCAAATCCCCTGATTTCAGCGGCCGCCCGCTATAATCCTTACCGCATAAGCAGTATTCGCCGACCAAGGCATACCCTTATCGCCCCCGACTACGCCACTACCCTCCTCCAGGGGAGCAGTAAGGCCACCAGCACTTTACACAAGCGCAAAACCCGATCGCCGTCCTACCGTCCTCGCCGCCGAGGCTCGCCGCGACGCCCAAATCCACGCCCCTCGATCATGATCTTACTAGATGGCTCGCTACATCACATATAATATACAGTAAACTAATTAATGAAGAACTCACCCTAGGTTGGGGTACCAGGAATCCTGAGGTCAGAAATAGCTTAGCTCGCTATGCAAGCGGAAGTCAAAATGGCCGAGTGTTCTTAGCAAATTAGTGTTGTTCCCTGATTGTAGTGATGTGCGTAGCAACTTACTAATTATGAATTATTTAGATCACTCGACTGTTTAGCGCTGAGACTTCTCACAACGCTACAAGACACAAATGATAAAGGACCATCCAAGTGAAATAAATTAACAGAAAGTGAAATAAATTATCAGAACAATTACTGTAACAATAACAAAACCATAGACAGTAAGGGGAAGCTTAATTGTAAAATGCATCAGCTTGTATAATGTGGTTATGTTATTTAGTAGCCGTTAGTAGGCCACAGATAATATTGTGGACAGTTACTGGTAAAATCATGTACTTAATTAAACCTACATTGTGGTGATTAGGCAACGCCCCTCCCGACCCTTGCTCGAGCCAGCCCGCGCCGCTGAGCCTGTAGCTTTAAATACGTCCCAAAATCGCTCAAATCCTGATCCAGCTAGTCCCTTGCTGCCCTCTTCCAGCGACGCCCTAAGCCGAGGTTTCTACCCCACAGGGGGTGCCCTTAGCGTATAGTCGTTTAGTTTTTAGTTAGTGTTTAAGTTTAAGTCCTGGCTGGAGGCCTTAATTTATTAGGGCAACCACAGGCAAGTCCGTTTAAGCAGACGACAACCTCATAGGTTGACCTGCGAGATGCCATTCCCAAAAAAAAAAAACATTTTTTTACTCTTTATTTTCCCACTGCTGAGCAAAGGTCTCCCGCATAATTTTCCACTGGTCCTTGGCTGGCTGCAATTGGCAATACACAAATAAAATTGCTATTAATAAAATTAAAAGTGAAGGAAAACATCATGAGGATACCTGGACTTTATAAGTCGGAAATCGCTAACCCGTCTTGAGCAAGCGTGGTGATCAATGATCGCGCCTTCTCTGTTTGAGAAGAGGCCTTTGCCCTGCAGTCGGACATTAATACGACGGTATTATAATTATTAATAAAATTAAAAGAAGCCAAACGGAAGACTTATTGCCACTCTTGTACCTGAATTTGGTTATTTTTATATATAAAAATCAATAGCCGATTTTAGTAATAGGTACTTTTTTTGTTTCGATTGCTCTAATAGTGGTTTAAAAAAAAAGAGGCATTGCAAGGCATACCGGGCGTTAGCTATTCATAATTAAAATAATCAAGTACTGACCATAATTCAACACTCAAAATCAAAATATTTTATTTCACATAACCTATATGGGCACTTATGAGACATCAGAAGCTAGTTGCACGGTTCAAATTGTTCGGAAGCAACTAACAGTAAAACCGAATATTGGGATTGCGAAACTCCACTGATCCTAATTTAATAATAACACAGCTGCCTATTATCAGCCTTATTTATGTTTCCAGTTATAAACATAACTTCTCCTCCGTAATAAGCAAGTCTAACCTTGATATGTATCAAAAACCGTAACTTCGGTTTTGATTATGTTAACTCCGGAAACTTTGTACCTACTTTGATTTCTAGTCAAAATTAGTTCTACGTCAAGAAGAAAAAATAAAATGGTCCCACATTTTAATTTTTCTTCTTGACGTCGAATTTACAAATGTTTTAGGCTTACCTACTTGTTGCCGATGTAATTTTTAACCTTTTTAAGGATTTTTTAGACGTTGATCGCCAGATACTGTTGAGTTTGTTTTAGATACATTTAATATTAGAACACCAGGTTTGAGAAGTGGGTTTTAGGATGAAGTTAAAAACCAAAACCCAAAATCAAAAGTAATTTATTCAAAGTAGGCTGAGAATCACTTTTCGAACGTCAAAATTACATAAGACCGTCTTCCAAAACGCCCGCCCTTCACCACTTCCTAGTGCTTTAGCTGGGAAGAAGAAGTGGCGAACAAACTCCCCAGGAGCACAGCTGCCTGTTCAGTTAGAAAAAAACTTGAACCTATGTATGCAAAGTAATAAAAATGTCGAGACCCTGTACATCATATTAAATTATCTGCCATATATTAGCTAGCCACGCCAATATACCCAGAAAACAACACAAATCGATAAATAAAAAACAATATATCTTTTCGTTTTTGCCTCCAAGCATAAAAGGCGTGACAGCTTAAACATGCAATACTGGATTAATTGTACACACAAAGTCTGTAACGGCTAGGGCTTTGCAGGTAGGCTGCGCAGACCATTAACTGTTAGGTAGGTAAATAGATAAAAGAAACACTGAGAGAATGCTTCCAAATACATTGAATTAAAATAGTTTGGAAGGATACTGTTTGTTCTGAGCACTGACACACCTTAGTTAATAGGAAGGGTATGTACCGTCCTTGAATCACTTGGGGCGGCGGAGACTGCCAGCCGTGGCAGCTAATGCACAGCACTTGGTCGGTAGGGCCTACGAAGGGGTTAGGTTAGGTTAGGGCGAAGGAGGCTGCGGAAAGGGAGAGAGAGATCTCGACTCTCGACCCGGCCCGCAGCAGACGCACCGGGCGTCGGAGGAGGGCGGACAACGCCTTCTTCCGGCCCCCCTAAATGGGTCCAGGGTCGACGGCTTCGGGGACATCCGTCGCCCCCCAACATCAGGACCCGAGAAGGCGGCGCGCGTAGTGTTCCGCGTGCGCCGCTCACAGACGTTGCGGGGAGAGTACACCTCACTCCCCCCGCCCGAGACGGGGCCCGCGCAAGCGGGCCGGCACTAGCCGGGGTGACGGAATAATTATGTGTTCCCACGACCCCGGCGTAGGTGTGAGATGGAACACCGGGGTGGTTTTTAGTCAGTAAGAGTCTGACATCCATGAGGATTTTCCACCCCGGGAAAAAAAAAAAAAGGTTAGGTTAGGGCCGTTAGGGTGCGTTGAGGTCCGCCGTAGGACGCCGGTAGCGCACGGTTCAGCCACGCCTTCAGAGCGTCTTCGGAGCTGCGAGTAGATTTGGATCAGCGTGCCGTATGGAGCAGCAGCGTGCCGATTTTGAGCAGCGTGCCGAATAAAGTAGCAAGCCCGCAGCCGGGACGTAGAACCCTAGAAGGCGCGTTATAAGGTGCATGTGAGATGCAGTGCTCAAGCAGCTGGCGGCGTCCGATGGTCCCAGCATCATTCCCCTTAAGCGACCAAGGAACGGTGCAAGGAGAAGAATCTCAGCGAAGAATCGCAGCGGCTTACAGGCAGAGGTTGCGAAGACAGCATAGCACAATGACAGATAGAATAGGGTTATGTACGTGACATGCGAACACATAAAACACAAAGTGAAACATGATTATAGCAGATGGCTCGCTACATCACATATATACAGTAAACTAATTAATGAAGAACTCACCCTAGGTTGGGGTACCAGGAATCCTAAGGTCAGGAATAGCTTAGCTCGCTATGCAAGCGAAAGTCAAAATGGCCGAGTGTTCTTAGCAAATTAGTGTTGTTCCCTGATTGTAGTGATGTGCGTAGCAACTTACTAATTATGAATTATTTAGATCACTCGACTGTTTAGCGCTGAGACTTCTCGCAACGCTACAAGACACAAATGATAAAGGACCATCCAAGTGAAATAAAACAGAACAATTACTGTAACAATAACAAAACCATAGACAGTAAGACGACCAGTCAACACAAGCAGCACCCGTTAACGAGCATAACGCAAAAAAAAACGATAATATTATTTGTTGAATAATATTTCACGGTGCCAAAGCATTGAAGTTTGCTCCACTGGCCGCACCTGGCTTAAGGGAAGCTTAATTGTAAAATGCATCAGCTTGTATAATGTGGTTATGTTATTTAGTAGCCGTTAGTAGGCCACAGATAATATTGTGGACAGTTACTGGTAAAATCATGTACTTAATTAAACCTGCATTGTGGTGATTAGGCATCGCCCCTCCCGACCCTTGCTCGAGCCAGCCCGCGCCGCTGAGCCTGTAGCTTTAAATTCGTCCCAAAATAATATCAATCCTGATCCAGCTAGTCATTTGCTGCCCTCTTCCAGCGACGCCCTAAGCCGAGGTTCGTACCCCACAGGGGGTGCCCTTAGCTTTGTCGCTTAGTTTTAGTTAGTATTTAAGTTTAAGTCCTGGCTGGAGGCCTTAATTTATTAGGGCAACCAAAGGCAAGTCCGCTTAAGCAGACAACAACCTCATAGGTTGACCTGCGAGATGCCAAACAAACAAACAAAATGGTGATTAGGCAATCACATTAATTAAAACCACGTCTTTTACATTAGAGGGCAGAAATAAATTAAAATAGGTTTCTTTGTCACAGAAACATGTGCATACAAAATATAATTCACACGTACGATAAAGAAAAATACATTAAAAAAATCTTAGATGACTGTGACAAGAAGGCTCTTCCACTCAGCATACTGCACTGGAAATGGTGTACTGAAACTGAAGTACTTCTTACTTCTTTAAAAGGAAGGAAAAAACCGTCAGTTATGCTTAAGCAGAGCTTGATTCAGAAACCGGATGACAATAAACTACTAACCTAGATTACTAAAAAAGTTTACATCCCATACACGTCTTTGCCTCGCTAACATGCACTTTCATCGCTCACTTTGCTAGAAAAATAAACTTAAAGTACACAACACACACTTAAAATTCCAAGTGGTCGGTTTTTACTAATACTGCGGTGGAATGTTATATAAGTTACTGCATGCCCCACCTGCACTGTTGTTAAGTGAAGGAACTTACATTGTGCTTAATTGTAAGCGTAAATGTTGATTGGCTGTGGCTGTACGCAGATTGCTTAATCTAAGTTTAGAGCTTAATTTTAACCGAGGAAAGTTATCTAGTTTATCTAAGTGTCTAAGTCTAGCCTAATTGTTTATTATCCATCTCAAGACTTACACCCATATTCAATGACATACGCGATAGGATATATTTTTTCTCTGCTTTTCTCAGTATTGCAAGTTTGTAAGTGGGAATGAAATGTAAATTGTCTGAGATTACGAACTCAAGTGTCTAACCTATGTAACTAATTATCTGTAGATTTCGTAATGTAACTACTTTGTTATTGATTCTGTCATTAACAGGTTTTTTATGTAAAAACATAGACTTATGAAAGAGGGAGGTCTTCTGTTACAGGTATCTCCATACTTAAAAGAAGGCCTCTAAAATGTATTTGTTAAAACCTGTTGATTATGAAATATATAAACTTAAAAACCCATATTCTAAGTCGTAACCAACGGAGACCAGGGCATGCCTCGGAAGACCCTCAAAATCGGTGTTCATAGTCGTCAGATCAAGGAAATTATAAGGCCTAGCCTTAGATCCCTCCAATGAATGTGCTTCCTTTGTTTACCATAGAAAATTCCATTGCCAATCTTGATCATTATTAACACAGCTGCTAAATATTACAATATAACCTAATAACATTATGCCCGTTTCCCCCAATAGACAATGCAAAGGTGTACCTACCAATGTACAGTACACCAAAATTCGCCAGATATGCTTAAGTCCGATGTAATAGGGGGCGAGCCTATTGCCATCAACCGAACACGAATCCATTCTCCGTGCTGCTACTGAGAAATTCCGATTACAAATTAATAGAAGCAGCACGAAGTCTAGATTCGCGATCTACATTCAAATACGAAATTAACTACACTTCGGGGAATAGGCGTCACGTTTTGTGATGTTATCTATATTTTGGTATGTCCAGACGAAATACGCTAGGAAAAATTTACCTACCCATTCCCCCAACATTCTAACTTGACAACCTCTGACTTCCGCGAGTACTTGGCTTGCAGAAAACTTAAGTGCGTGTAGAGTATAACTTTTTTGGTAGTTTTTTGGTGGCTTTAGTACTTGTTACTTGTTAAAACTTTGTAACTTGAACCGTAAATAGGTTTTCAATGAGAATACAGTTTGTCCGCGTAATTGACTGCAACGATTTTTGTGAAGTCTGAAGGGATATGAGGAACAGGGTGTAAAGTTCCCTCATACTCCTTAGAAAAGGGAGGATCCTCCGACCAGATGGATGTCGTATCTGATGGGAAAGTCTGATTGCGCGATGCAGGATTTGTGTGACGTCAGTGTGATGCGTTGTTCGCATGTGGCAGTGTAGATGCCGTCACAAGTCCGTTAAAAATAAAATTGGTTTGCTCATAATTTTGTGCAATTTTAATGTTACTATACAGTTCATTGAACAGAATGAGTAGTTGACGGCTACATGACGAGTCTTTTTACACCCTAAATAAATAAAAATTGAAAGCTGTTCGTTGGTAAGCGCATTGCATCAGAACAGATAGACAGACCGACTTGGCTATTTTTTGTTTTAAAATGTTTGATAATAGTCCGAAACAGGTTTTTATGGGACGAAAAATTGGAAAAGTGTCCCCAAAAGTTTTCAAATTCTGGTGCAATGATGTTTGATGTTAAGATGGCCTAATTGTTCTTGTTACAAACGTAGCTATATTTCCAGTCTACAATATTGTTTGTGTTGGTTGTTTATTTGTTGACATTTGCCAGTGTCGTAACTTATGTAGTAACATTTACGCAATGCATTTTGTCTTTGGTCGCTGGCCCTGACTTTGAGCCATGGACAAAATGTAAAAAAAATGTATACGAGTTTTTTAGCTACTGTGTACGTGTATTTTTTGTAATGTGCGTTTTGTTTGTGGAGAATAAACAGTTTTTCTTTCTTCTTTCTTTTATGTTAATTTCTTGCCTTCAACTCTTTAGTTGAGTTAGCCATATCCGTTGGCACCCTTTTGGTATGGAACCCTAAAAAAGGAACACTTTTAGCTAATAAAATTAACATTATTACCTTGCTGACTGCTGCCATATATAGGTATATTCTGCCACGGATGTTTTACTGTAGTTTATTTGTTATATTTTTTCATTCGAAAGCTGTTCCATTTTGGATAAGTTGATAATGCCTGTCTAGACACTACGAAAGAGGTCCTAATCTAATTATTAATTAGAGATTAATAACTAGATGGCACCATAACTTCGTCCATAATTTCGTTCAGTCACGCTTTGGGTCCACATTGAAGGTCAATACTAAATAAAATATCGTCTGTTTTCACCTTGGTGAGGTCACCTTCAGTGTACGTTGGCGGGATTCTTAGACATGCCTATTTCAACCTAGTTTTTCATTACGAATTTGATAATCGGTTGGAAGTTTCAAGAATATGGTTGGGTAGATGAAATACGAGTTGATGTAATCGGTAACCTAGTTGACTTTAAATGCATAACATCACGCCCGTTTTTACCGAAAGGATAGGCAGAGGTGACCGATAGTCATCCACATTTTGTTAGTTATACTAAAAGTCCCACATATGTTTTTGGTTGGCTTAAGCCGTGCGTTATTTATGCAGCTAACAATAAGTCACCGATATTACACGTTGTTTTTTTTTCGAAAAGGTTAACTGAACATGTCTGTAACAACATCTATACATGCATGAAACACGTTTTATATACGTCCTAACGTAACTATCTTTCTTAACTGTAGAGAAAATATAAATTGAAAATAGAACAGTTCTGTCAAAGTTAAAGTTATTTATTTACGGAAACGCGGTACATAGGATGTTCATACGTTTAAGATTGGGTCGACATGTCATGTTCACCATTAACTGATATAAAAATATTGGTTGTAAGAATAAAAAATAATTGATTTATCAATGATAAAAAGTTAAAAACAAAACAGTAGGTACAAAGTGCTTTATACCATGAAGTCGGTTGACAAATAAAAACCAAAACCAAGGACACCGATTTCCGAAATTAAGGTAATTTTTCACTTTGTAGTGTTATTTTTTTTAATTCGGTTGTTTTTTGTTGTAAAAAAAACGGTTATTAGTTGTGGCACCTACCCCACACAAATTTGTATACCACTAATCGCTATGTAAATAGCAGAGACAGGAGTTTATTAATATATCATAAATATCATGTGGAAAAAAAATATTATTCAAGCTAAAACGACAACGCCAGAAACTCTATAGAACTTTGCCCCACTCAAATCAAAAAGTCATTTACAAGCCTGCAAAATGCATCTTATATTTACTGTTAATTATTTTATACTGTTAACTAAACATTTGTCCTAATGCCTGTAGAACTTGCGGTTTCTGTTTAATTAAATCTTAAAACAATAATGACATTGATTATAGGTTAGGTGCAGTTTATAATTGTTAAAAGCGATTTAAACAACATCTAGGTTACGCATTATCGTAATTATTATAATCGTATTATGAGTTATTGTTTTACAGGTATTTAAAACTTTTTTTTTGTTGTGTATCATGCGCAATAGGAAATTCTGGGGTTGAATTCCTTTTATCATTTATTTGTAATCGGCAAGTTCTACTGTAAAACAATGTATTATGAAAAGGTCCTTTAATAATTACAATTATTTACATTAATTGACATTTAAAAAATAAATTTAAAAAAAATCCATTAAAAAAATAATTTTCCGAAGCAACACACAATTGCCGGAGATAACACGTAACAAATATATAGAAAAAAACAGACGAACAGAACCTTTTAGAAGTCGATTAAAAATAAGTAATAAAAAGAGAAGTGCTAAACGATGTAAATGGGCGTGGTATAAAGTAATTAGTAGGCCAAACAAAACCACACTATAATTAAACAACTTTAAAGTTAACTGACGGCTTATGTTTGTCGGTATCCAATAAAACTTTTTCGTTCACCAACTTGTGCAAACTAACCGCTCTTAAGAGATTCCAGTGTTGCCATACTGCCGCCATTTTGATGGGATATTTTGTGTTTTCCGTTGTGATTTCATCCAATCTATCAGTTTAGGGTGAAAATAGGGTGGGTTGACCATCCGGATGGATTAAGGGCAATGATATATTGTTGCTAATATAATATCCAAAGAAGTCCAAACTCAAGGTCTGCCAACGAGCAATGGAGCGCAGTATACTATGCGTTAAATTAACGGACCGTGTTCGAAACACAATACTGCGCTCCAAAACAAACATAGCTGACGTGGCTCAAAAGGCTGCCCAACTTAAATGGGACTGGGCAGGACATGTTTGCCGAATGCCGACCAAACTGTGGGCCCAAACACAGAACTGGTGCCCTGGGACAGTGAGGCGGGGCCGCGGCAGACCACGTAGGAGGTGGCGGGACGAGCTGGACAGGTTCCGTGAGAACTGGAAAGGGGACGCGCGGGCTCGCGAAGGATGGAAGGAGTGGTGGGAGGCCTTTGCCCAGGAGTGGGACATTATAGGCTAGTAAAAAAAAAAAAAAATATCCCTCAAAATAAATTGCTTTAATATCTCATTTTATCGAGTATTGTTTTTTTTTAATGCTTCATAAAATAATATTATTAAATGTTCACACACAACGTGAATAGTTTTTTGAATAAATAAAAGAATTGAAATGAAACATAATAAGAATGCTTCTTAAAATATCGTTGACGTGGAGGCTTCTCTATCGTAGCACGCAAGCTACGCCGTAGCGCGGTGCGTAGCATAGCGATACGTTCGTAGCATTCGTAGCTTGCATTCTTTTGGGTATTAAAATAGGTCTCTTGTATTGCTTTTATTATATTTGAATTCTTACGACTGCATATTTTTTGTCAGTTTTACGCAGATATTTACATCGTTCAATTCTCCCGACCGAGTCAAAATATGGTCACGTTTCTGTTTCGTTGAGAATGACATTTTAATAATATTGTCTTGCTCAACTTACTGAAAATTGAATCTATCGTTACATTCATACGGGATGTGAGAGCTCACTCTTCTCAGTGAAGAATTCTTTTACAGATGATGGCAGATCTAACAATTTAAATCTTCGGTGTCAAAAAACGATTCCTTTAGAAGTCATCCTTTAAAAGGAATTTCCAACAACCTCGCTCATAGTCTACACAGAAATTCGAACCACAAAATCACAACTATATCACAACCAACTAAATGCTTGTCATGTCTGACCACAGTCTAACCGAATTCAAATGACTCGAATCGCTAAAACAGTTATAACATCTCAGCACATTAGGGTTGACTCAATCGGGTCCTTGGGGTTCAAAAGACCAATTTAGGGCAAAAGGTTCAACTTAATTTGTTTTAGTGTAGTAAGAGATTTTCTCTTAAGTCGTTTTTCAATTATTGACTAAAAGAGTGGGACTTGATGAAGGTTATTGGTTAACATTTTTTTTTTTGCTATCAATAAGCTTTCAAAGTGCACCTAAAGTAAAGAAAAAAAAACTACAACAAAGTAATCTCTTCTTTTGAGACAAAACATTCAAGGCACTAAGATCGTAACAAATAGTAAACATTTTTATTTAACAAACAAACAGTGTTAACATTAAACATATTCCAAAGTGTATTAACAAAACGTTGTGCTAACTGTCAGTTATGTGAAATAATCTTTGTTCTTTTTTTCAATTTGTTGTATTGTTATTGATTGACTGCCTCGTTGGTCTAGTGGTCGCAAGAGCTACTGCCGAGCATGAGGTCCTGGGTTTGATTCCCAGGTCGGGCAAAGTGTTATTGGGTTTTTCTATCTAGAATTTCTCAGTAGCAGCCTGGAGTCTGGATTTGTGCCCGGTAGATGGCAATGAATTGAGGCGAAATGTGGGTGTACTATAGGTACACCTCTGCCATACCCTTCTCGGATTACTAGCGTGATGTTATGTTAATAAATATTATCTGCATCGTATGTGAACTTACATACCTTGTTTAAACAAAACTTTCAGCAACCGCTAGGGTCTCATTACATAATTATTAACATGACACTTCAACCCTTACCCTGTATTTATGGTTCCGTAATTAAATAAGGTACGTAAAAAGTTTCAGTACCTGATTTCGTATGTGTTTTATATGAATATGCTGTCCCTAGATCTATCCACCATACCAACAAAACCTTCGTTTACATTGACCCTCATTTGACGAATAAATAAATAATAAAATATGGACCAAACACAAAATTATCAAAACAGTTTTACTAGTTGACTTTCCGTCCATTACGTGTAATACATTTTTGGTCTGGCTGTGACGTTCTCTTTGTGACGTGCCAGAATTGACTTAATGTCTTCTTCTTTTTCTTCTCATTCTTTTGAAAAGTTTATGAACATTAATTGTTGCATAATATTTGAATGCCGTAAATTTATTAAAATGCACTCCGACTTATTTCAACGTCTTGGGGACACTTTTACCGTTTAAGACAAGATATCCTGATATATGAATTATTCTTCCAATTAAAAGCCATTTTGTTAGAAGTTGCTTTCCCTAAGAATATTTAATAAACTACCAAAATCGTAAAGGGAACTGTCAATCAATCGATTTAAAATCATTCTACTCGTTGAATGAGTATTTATACTTTAAAGATTCCCACTGACAATTTTTTGTACCATTTTTATTAGCTTCATTTATTTATTGAATGTAACAAGAATTTCCATGATAGTTTTAGTGAATTGTTTAGAAATTGTAAAAGAAAAACAACAACAATTATACTACTATTCTTGCCAATACAATTTATTTTAATTTTAATTCGTGCATTATATGAATGCTGCATTACATATAATGCACGCTGCTTGCCAAAGGCAACTGAACCGCGTTTACTGGACTGGACGTGTGAGCTAGAACTTTGATTTGATAGGGACGTACGTAATGATAAAGCAGTTATAAAAAGAACCCATTGTATTGTATCACGAAATTTTCAAAAATTTTACGGTACGGTCAATGTGTTAAAAAGACTTTCTTATTTTGTTTTAACACAAAACATCTATTTTATGCAATCAATAATGATAACTTCCATACCGTTATTTAAACAACCATGACGTGTCCGGAACCGCTTTCCCTATTCTCAGCTCGCACTGTAGGTCTCATTTGGTCCTAAAGACCTTACATTATAAAGTTTATAATGGAGCGGCTACAGTCTCCGCCCCTTGTAAAACCATTTAAGGCTTCACGGTATTCTTTCAGCCTTTTATATAGGTTCGGTAGGTGTAGAAATATGAAGTTTTCAAAAAGTCTTTTAGTGTTAAAGTGTGCTTGAGAAATCATTATAAGAATTGTATAGCAAGTATCTGTTGTTGATGTTATTGTCTCATAATCGCCAAACACAGGTAGTTTTCTGACCAAATTTTCGTTTATTTAATTTTGAACCATATTCCCTACCACGGTATCTACTCAGTAACTGGGTTGTTGAGGTCGCTTCATGTAGGTGTTAGACTAGAAGCTAAAAGGCTTGGCAGATGCCAACAATACCTCTCGAGCCAGACAATACAAAATAAGTTGACGTATACAAGATCAAAAATCAAAATCAAAAGTCATTTAGTCAAATTAGGCTGAGAATCAGCACTTTTGGAATGCAATTACTTATGACAATCCCCCAAAACGCCCGCCCTTCACCACTTCCTAATGCTTTAGCTGGGAAGAAGAAGTGGCGCAACAAACTCCCGAGCAGCACAGCTGTCTGTTCGGTTAGAAGAACTCGATTCTAAACAATTGTAATAAATAACCAAATCATTAAATTAATTGCCCTATGTCAGCTAGCCACGCCAATACCAAAAAAATAGAAAAAAATATTGAATGTAAATAAAGCTTAATACATAAATAAAAGCCTCCAGGCCTAAAGGGCATGGCAGCTTACATATGCAATACTGGAATTATTATACAAACAAATAAAATAAATAAATGATAAACTAGGACCATCAAAGTAAAATAAATTAACAGAACAATTACTGTAACAATAATAAAACCATAGACAGCAAGACGACCAGTCACCACAAGCAGCACCCGTTCACGAGCATAACGCAAAGCTCAGCCATGACCCCCCTCGCCATATTTGAGGGAAGGAGGAAACCCGACCCCCGACGCTACCGAACGCTAAGAGTTCAACATTATTCTTGCTTAATGTAAAGCAACACAAACAACTTATTCTTATACTCGTATAGTTACTTTCCGAGCTGCACTACAAGTGAGTTTCAGTAACAATTCAAAAGACTGTTTGATTCCTCGTATGTTCAAGAGCGTACATGGTCTTATTAGTCGATTCACACGAATTTACTAGACGGAACGGGCGAAGCGACACTTTTAAATAAAATTAAAAAAAAAACTGCAGGCGACTCGGAGACTCGCACGAAGTTTATTTTATTTGTGGGCGAATCGACAGCTCCAGGAATATGTAATAAACAATGGCACATTTTGAATTTTGTACAATAAAGTTAAGGAAAAAGAAACGAAACCACATTTACCAATTATTACTGTGTACTCTTTTCCGAACACTTTCTTCTCTTCTTTTAACCCACAAATTAATTAACTTCGTGCGAGTGCGAATTGACTAATAAGCCCATAAATCACGCAATGATTGTTGTTGAATTGTTAAAATGAGAGCTATTGCCGTTGTGAGTGTTATACGCAATTACTCCGCTGGTCTATTTGAGGTTAAAACTACACTCCCTAGTAACTTAGGTTCAGAATAACTAAAATACGGTTAAACGATGTCGGTAAAGCAGTGTCAGCAGGCATCAAACTACTTAATTTGAATCAAATTATTCAGGGCGCCTCGGAGTCGGCTCAACTATCAAATTTGTAATAGCTTTGTACTCACGTTGCACAAAAAATTATGGTTTTAGGTTGTTAGTTTACATTCGTTTAAGAGGAGTTTTGGTACACAATTTTGTAATATTAGTGGTATGTAGCGTGTGGTTTAGAATTTTGGTGTTTTTTTTTTGTTTCAAATATGTTTATATACTTATTTTAATTAAACATTGGTACGCCAACAACATACATACATAAAACAATTGGGCATGCCTAATAGTCTCCGCGTATTTCTGTATCAATATATTTTGCTAAAAAGACCGGAAAAGGTTAAGAAATATCGGCATAATGGCAAACTCGGGTAAAAACTGAAAATATGAACGGAAAAATAAGAGAAATAATAATACATGGATGTTCCTAAAATTCCAATTAAAATGTTAAATTAACTTTTGAAAAAAAAACGAGTTTTAAACTACTAACTTGCACCTCTACACTACACAAAAATCTAGACTTCGGAAAAAGTCCAGGCTATGTAAATACTTGGCCCAATAACGGAATCGAAGCTGTGGACATTAGCATAGGAGGCGGAGATTCCGTTGCCGTGCTCGAGAAGTGAGCCCTCGAAAAAGTTTAATATAGTTTACATAGACGCAAAAATTCTAGGCATGAAAATACATAGTTATTTCGAAAGTGTGTCAACGACAAATCGAGGCATTCTTCAACAAAAGATTCCCATCATTTATGGGGAGAATCCTACCCCTAGTAACGACCCCATCTATTTACCGTTACCACACGACAACCGCCTCTATCTTCCAATCGATTTAAGAAAATCTAAGATTCCCCCATCGCGGATAGCTAAAATATATTCAAATATGTAGAAAAAATTTCGTACTACACACAATCTCAAATATTTCAACGGGAGACGACTACTAGACTACTACGAAACTTTTATTCCCTGTGTCCCGACCTTTGCATAAGAGATGCAATATACCCTGTTCACCCCTCTTCTTATTGTTCATTTATTTTATTTAGAAATTCGCAAGATTTTTCGCGGGTTGTTGTCAACGTTTTTGGACCGAAAGCCCCCAAATGTTGTTGAGCGTAATTCATTATGATTGTGTCGTCGCTTTCTGTTTTTAGAAAAGAGAAATGGAGGTTGTGTTTAAGCTTTTTATGGCTTTGTGTTGTTAATTTAGGGATTTATTGTTGGACGAAGTTTCATATTGCACGATATACTACTGCTCACACTTGGCGAATGATAGCTAGACTGAAGACAGTGTTGACATGCGACATGTGATAATTTGATCGTCACGACATTTTGCTACATGACAAAAGAGTCGTGTCGGTCAAAGCGACAGGAACTTCGTTCCAAACGGGCGTCCCACGACACTTCTCGTTTTCAGGGTTGAAGTTCGTAACATGACTTTGATACTTTAATCGTATCAAAGTCATGTTACGAATACGAAACGTTATTGAATAACGTCATAACTATAAGATAGTCAACAAGGAACCCTTAGCTTAGCTTGGAGACTCTTAGTACCAGAAAGCTGATAATTGGCATGAATATACATAGTAGTCACGACGACAAAACGGTTTTTTTAGGGTGGCACGCAAAGTGGGGACGAATTATTTTTTATCATCTTTCCCATGGTGTGGGGTGTCATTGGAAAACTCGTTTCAAATTCCTAGTTTACTTATTAATATATTAGTATAAACATTTTATATTAGGTATGTTGAACCTGTTTGTATTCCCCGTCACTTGTCCATAAAGGTTCATTAGAAAACTAGCGGCATAGCAGCATTTTTTTTTTTTCGGTGGAATATCATCAAATTACTTCTCCCGCTCTGGGTAGAGCGGGAGGGCGTACCAGTCTTTTGCTGACCAAAACCCACCCGTGTTCCTTCAGTTGCCTGTGCCAGGGCCACGGTTATCTGTTTCGAATTACCCGCGACCCAGAGGCGTCGGTCCTATCGGACCCTGTCATTTTGTGCTAACATCTCTTTGTGGCGCTCGTGGAACACGACGCGCCGTCGACCCGGGCCTGGTCCTTACCGGACGGCGAGCTACCCATTGCTCGCCGCAAACCCCGCGCCTACTACGGTGTCTTTGCCTCCAGATCCCATGGAGTCAGTCCGGCAAGGAGGCTCGCTGCCTCGCAGGAGAGTCAGACAGCATCTGTCTGGCATTAATGCTGAAATTAACCTTTTTGGCGCCGCCGTGAGGCACGCACGATTGTCGTTGTTTTTTTTATGATTTGTATTTGTGTTTCACGGCCTGTGCGCAAATAAATATTTTTCTTTCTTTCTTCCTAAAAGATTGCAAGTGAGTAAAAACCATTTTTCGATTCTGGGATCCGTTTGCGAAGTATGTTTTAAGCTTTAAAGTGCTCATTTTTGTTAAAGTCAGGTGTCTGCCAGCTAAATGGTTGTTTTTGGATAAGTGAACAAATTCACGACACGCGTATTAAAAATGAAGTTAAAAGGAAAACTATTACAGCTTAGTGGGGTTTACAGTTTAACGAGTAATAGTCGACCAAAATTCATTTGCAGTTGGATTGATGGGGGAACGCGTTTTTCAACTACAATATTAAGTTAGTTTTTCATTCAACAACGAAACCCTTCATTGTGCGTGGTCCGACACTCACTTGGCTGGTTTGATTATATTAACGAAGATGCAGCCGTCTAAGTTTCAATTATTTTACTAGAAAATAATAAGCGCATACATTAAATGAAAGAAAGTCACTAGCCATGTCAAAGGAACGTGAAAACTCGGATACAATGATACAAGGCGTTTGGCCGTGGTTCAATCTCAAACTTGAAGTTTTTAATTGCTGCTCCCCGCGGTTTCACCCGCATAAATCTTGATCCCGTAGGAGTATCGGGATAAAAAGTACTCTACTTGTTAATCCAGGTTATAAACTATCTGTGTGCCAAATTTCATCCAAATCCGTTCAGTAGTTTTTGTTCAAATTGGAACTAACGTCTCCAACTTGTTTGTTCAAAAAAAAAAACCGTGACCACTCCACAAAATATGTTTATCAACAACATCCCCATGACCGTGTCATATAGATGCCAACAGATCCTGGGAACACTATACCTTTATTTTGTTTTAAAATCACGTAGTTACAACGCGTCATTTATTTCTGTTTACACCCATGATTGATCCGGGCCCAAATTAAAACATCGCGTGCACATCTAAAATAACACGAAGGTTACCTTAACGCTCCTTGGTAATAAAATAATTCGGTCGAGACCTTTCCTTAGGTATTTAATTATGTTTGATTTTACTTGGTTTTCTGTACGTGTATCGTTAAACTAGCGAGAGAGCCTTTCGCACAGTTTTTTTACGACTTGATATTACGTCAAGATTTCTTTATTTTAAGTACGTTTAATATTATATTAACACAAATTAGAGGATTATATACTAGATAAGAATGCTTGGAAACATGCTAATCCTGCTCCATAGGACAATCTAGAGTCTAGACAAAAACAAACTGGTTGCTTATTGAATTGTATCATTCTTAATTTTTAAGACATTCCTATTCCATTGCACATTTTAAGCTGTAAAAGCTTTAAAATTTGCCAATTTATAAACGATATAAAATACGTATTAGACGAGGACAGCACTATCACTAGAAGTGACGAAACAACTATGTACCTTCATATTATCGCCGTACATTGTCCGTACCGCGCGGTAAGGACCGGAATAATCCCCTGCAATAACTTTTAAAGCGTGTATCTACGTTATATTTACATTGATTTAACAGATTAATTCGATTATCAAATTTTTACCATGCCTTCTTTGAAATTACATTATTTTTAAGAATATTTTAATATTAATCATCACGCCTATAACTTTCACAAAATTATTACTGGTAAAAGATTTGTAAATACATTTGTGAGCATCATGTATTTATCACATAATTAATTTACCAGGCATTGCTTTATATTTGATTATTTTAAAACATGTTTAAAGAGTAACGGAGTTTCTTGCTCATTCTTCTAGAATCAATTCCATTTTTTTTTTGTATATGTTGACTAATAAGTTACATTTAAGTGCCTGTTTGAAATAAATGATTTGATTTTGACTATAGACTTATGTCTATAATACATTAACACCTTCCGGCAAAAAAAAAATAATGACCGTAAAAACCGCAACAAATTCGTTGCGCATTTTAGAAGAACAACGCGGTCACATTCACACGGACATTCGCAAAAAAACAAGTTTAATTTATATAGATATATTGAAAGTAAGTTTGGGGCATTTTGGGATGAAAAGAGGAAAAATAGGGGTGTCGGAGTGATTGATGGGGGTCGCCACTAGAGGGATGAGGATCGATGCATTATTTTCCGTCTCTTTTGTATTTTATTTGAAAATAGAGACAGCAATATTTTATGCATGGTTTGATACGCTTTACTCACCGTTTGGTGGGTGATTGATACGCTTAAGCTTCGGTTTCATAAGAAAACGGTGAACGGGGCTGTCCAAAGCCTTCTTGACACCTCACGTCAAATAATGGTGAAAATGACATATTATCATGACGACCGATGAAATGTGACGAAACCGCTTTCTTATGAAACCCATCCTTTAATCATCGTTTTCATGGACAAACTGCTATAACTTGTGATATATTGTATAACCTATTTAATCGATGTTATCATTTTATCGAAGTTAGTTAGCATTGACACTTCAATGTCATGATTTTAATGAGTACCATGAAAAAGACTCGATTATATATCGATTCGGTCGTCAAATAGTTTGGATTTTGCCGAACCAAATCGGGGTCAACTCTAAGAATTTTCGAACGGAAAATTCTTATTACGGGTTTTCTTGGAAATATAAGGCAGACTAACGTCGATGAGCCGACCAATATCTATGTGTGGATTTTCCTGGCGTCCTTTACTTTCATAGTTTTCTCTATCATGTACTATTTTAAATGTTCCCGGCTCCACATTTTCTAAGATCACGTTCGAATGGTTGTGTCCTAGATGTTTTTACTTGTTCCTGCCTGGGTTAGAGATTAAAGAGAAATATATACCGCTACTGCCAGTGGAATTTGATGCTATTTATAATTTCAGATGAATATTAATGTGCTCATTACTTCAACTGTAATGTTTTCATATTATTTTATGCCAGGTAAATAAAATCTTGACATTCCTAACCTAAAACAAAATAACCTGGTCTCTACTTATATAAATGCTGTTTATTTATTTGTGTATTAAGGATATCCGAAAAAAGATATCCACAGTACATCACACATAAATAAAAGGCAACATCAGGTATTAAGTAGGTATACTGATTCACATATAGGACATAGCACAGCATTTGAAATAGAGTTAACAATTAAGCTAACAAAAAAAAAAGGGGCTTTATAGAGAAGAAAAGAATATATATTATAACATTTTGAGATGCTTAAACTAAATTAAATCTATTAAACAATTCTAGACAGAGACTTGCAGTTATAAAATTTTACAGATAGGACCAGCGGGGCGCACTATCAGCAGCAAGGGCTTTTATTTTGACAGTTAAACAACATTCATTACGTTATTTACGTTGCTGGGCAGACAAATTTTTCGAACATATGAAGCAATGGATTAGCAATTTTCTTCAAAATCATTCAGATGTGATTGAAAGTGTGGTACGCGATGAAAGTACTAAAGAAGGAGTAAGACTTATTTTCATCCTGGATATTTATAAAAAAAAATGATGTGTAGACGAATTCGTAGGCAGCAGCTAGTTGAATATACCTTTGTTATAAACAGATTACTTGTGAAAAAAGAGTTTAGATCTTGATACTTGGTCGTTCTTACGTACCAAAACACCGCCTTCTTTGCGCCGTATTTCAACTGTATTTATTTCTTGCAGTTACTTGCCTAGATACCGTCTTATTTGCGAAGTTCCAACTTCGTATTTCTACAACATCTGTACCTAAATACGTGCCGTTAACTGTTTGGTGCCATCTGTGACGGTATTGGAGTCAAAGTTCGGTCATCGCAAGCCGTATTAGGGTGAACGTAACACAGCAAGGCTGCTCGAACCGAATTTGTATGTTATTTGACATGTGATTTCTTCTAGAAATCGTTTTGAGCAGATTGAGGCTAACATTGAAATAACACTTTTAATCTGACGAGGAAAGTCGGTTCTGGGCGGTCAACATCGAGATTTCGTTTAATATAAACTGCATCAAAAAGAGAATAACCAAAGGCTGGAGGAGGGCAGGAGGATTAGAGGAACTAGGCTTTTTGTGCCTGTCTGTGTAAAACATACGCAGACGCGAAAAGCGAAATGCTTCGCACTGTTTTTAAGACTTGACAAAACATTGCGATTTATTCATTATATGTAATGTTGGCACAGTTCGGCTTTAAAGAAGATGTAGTTACAAAAATTGAAAAGAGTATGCTTAGATGGATTGCTTCATGTTGAGAGGATGAATGAAAGGAGACTAGCAAAAGGTATGACCATATTAGTGATATTCTTCAGATAGGTCCAGTGTGAAGTCCTCGCAATCAGCGTGCGTGTCTGACCAGATGTGTGAACATAAACGAGGCAAAAGAAGTATGTAAGGAACGTAGCAGGTGGCGTTCTGTGGTTTCTGCCTACTCCCATGGGAAGAAGGCGTGTTCCAAATCCGTTCCGTAGTTTGAATAACAACGTGGTCACACAAACAGAGACGAAAATTATGAACCTATAGAGAAATAAGAAAATATAGATTAATTGACTACCTAGTCTCTACTTATCCATAACGGAAGCACATGAAGAAACACAAAAGCAGGCTTAATGTTGTAAATTATTTGTTTACGCTAATATCTTATAATGAGGTATATGTATCTATATATATATACAGGGTGGTAGGGACATCGACGCACAACCTGATACCATGGATTCAGTACATGATTCTGGACCCCCTTCTTTTTTTTGGGTGCGAAATCCTCAAATGACTTCTCCCGCTCTGGGTGGAGCGGGAGGGCGTGTCAGACTTTTACTGACTAAAACCCACCGGTGTTCCTTCAGTTGCCTGTGCCAGGGCCACAATTATCTCTTTCGAATTACCCGCGACCCTGAAGCGCTTCTGGACACCCTTTTTTTTTTTTGATAACCGATGAAAAATTTCCACGCAGGGGGGTTCAGAATCATGTACTGAGTCCATGGTAACCGGTTGTGCGTCGATGTCCCTTTCACCCTGTTTAAATGTGTATTATATTTACCGCCTCTATACATTCATGTGCGTGAAGTATTTAATAAATAAATAAGTGTCATTCTTTGATAGTTGTACGAATAAAACACGGCAAATTGACGTACTGAGCTAATTTGTTACACAATAAATTTCTCTGACTGAACGTAAAGCAGCAGCCACTATGTTAAATGAAGGTATTTAACGCGCTTAAGGACGTCAATCATTATTATGTTCATTTAATGATCTGATTAAAACAGCATTAATTGTAGGTATTTGCGGTAGAAGCCTTATTTCACACAGTCATTAAAAGGCATAGAAACATTAATCTTTAGTGTTTACACGGACACCTACGTTGTAAAGCTTTTAAACAAACATTATGTAAATGTTTACTGATGATAAAGGGTTAGACCTAGGAATCGAACCCAGGACCTCATGCTCAGCAGTAGCGATTGCGAACACTAGACCAACGAGGCAGATATTTTTTACAAGTAACTAGCTTCTAGCCGCGAAATTGTCCGCGTAAAACTTGTTGTAATATAAAATGTATCTTATGACCCACGGATGTACTGTAGCTTCCAATTAATGAATGAATTTTCGGTATTGGACCTTACAATCTAACATTTTTTTACCATTATAATAAAAGTATAGACAAGCTGTCCCAACAGACGTTGTCCTATCCAAACAAGAATTCATACAAGAATTCCATAGAAAAGAAAACACATTTATTTTTTCCCGGTTTTTCCAATTTTCCGGACAACTTTTCTAATTAATTTTGCCTAAAAATCTACTTTCGGCTTTTACAATAAATATGGTGTTTTGTTGCGCTTACCAACGAACAGTATTTAACTGTTTGCCCATGTGCCTGTAATGGCATCGGCGGCCCCAAAACAGAACAAAGCTGTTGGCGACGCGGGTAAGTATGACATTACTTTTCTTCCAGCCAGCTACGGAAACGCTGATTATTTCAATTGGTGGAGCGAGAACCTGCTTCGTTAGCTTTTTGTTTTATTTCGAGAACCGTGTCGATGTTTCTATGTCGGGCACATGTCGCAGACAGACCGGTAATAGGTTCTGACTAACTTTTCACTGGCAGGACACGACGGGCTACAAACTATCTGTCGAAACGTCCCCGAAGCGACAATGTGTAGAATGTTACAACAGCGGAATGAGATAGATATTAGTTGTATGTACTATGTTGTCCTAGTTTATCATTTATTTATTTTATTTGTTTGTATAATAATTCCAGTATTGCATATGTAAGCTGCCATGCCCTTCAGGCCTGAAGGCTTTTATTTATGTATTAAGCTTTATTAACATTTTTTTTTTCTCTTTTTTTGGTATTGACGTGACTAGCTGACGTATGGCAATTAATTTAACGTTTTGCTAATTACTTACAATTGTTTTGAATCGAGTTCTTCTAACCGAACAGACAGCTGTGCTGCTGGGGAGATGTTGCGCCACTTCTTCTTCCCAGCTAAAGCACTAGGAAGTGGTGAAGGGCGGGCGTTTTGGGGGACTGTCTTATGTAATTTTGACGTTCGAAAAGTGCTGATTCTCAGCCTAATTTGAATGAATGACTTTTTGATTTTGATTTTGTTGTTGTTCGTGACTTTGGTCGCAAATAAACATCAACCGTTTATCGTTTACACATAAAACAAGTTGTACAGACTTGTGGCGGCATCTACAACGCAACATGCGAACTACGCATCACACTGACGCCACGCAAAATTCTGCATCGCGCAAGCAGAGGTTACCGTGCAACTAGCGTATTAACAATGTCCCGACAATAATCTTCAAGAAGTTGCCCACTAGACACAATAACCGTCTGGTCGGAGGATATTCCCATATAATACTAACTGACATATTAGGTATAAATTGTAAAAAAAATATGTAATATGGTATTGCGACCTTAATTGTAATTACATGTCTACGTTACTACGCAAAACATAGTGCTAAAATTTATGAAAATATTATAACTCTAACTATATAAAACTGTAAAATAAATAAGTGAATGATTAAAAATTACTTTGTTAAAATAAAAGTATCTTGCCTTTAAAAACAATATTTGCATCCCGCTCGGACAGATTAAAACTGGAAATAAAGATTTATTATTATTATACAAATTCATCTGCTACGTGGCTAATCCTGCCCTGTTCCTGCATACAATGTTCGAGTTGAAGTTATTAAAATGTGCACCATGCATTATGTACACTATTTATAAGTCTCTGTAAATTTTCAACGAGATTGGACAGAAGTTGAGCAAACAGATAAAAACTTCTTTAAATGGACGTCCAGTGAAAAAAATGCAGCCGTTGTTATTATTTTATTGCTGAGTTAAGTGTTAAGGTGGTTCCTTGTTAACCAAAAGATGTAATTTATTTCTTAAGAATATGTGATAGGTAGGGGATCTATAAGAAGATGAGATGAGAAATGTCGTGATGGCAGTCGCCAACCCATCAAGCATGTCAAAGTCAAAGCATTTATTTCAAATAGGCACTAAAAGGCACTTTTGAACGTTAACATTTTCATTTAAATAGAATTGATTCTAGGCACTCCTTTCAAAAGTTAGTTTCGTATGGAGGAGAAGGGGCAAGAAACTCCACCGTTACTCTCATGGTGATCCTTCTCTGTTTGAGAAGATACTATTGCCGTACAGTGGAACAATATCAGGCTGGTATTGACTAGTTTAAAGGTAGGTCTCTATAAAACTGATTCCAGGGTAAGTTTCAGATGTTAATTTAGATCCATACGATTATGTATGGTTTTATTAATAAAATGCAAATAGTTAAAAAAAAAACGGTTCCGGCAAATGGCAGAACTTGGCACATAGCCATCAAATCTGTCATTACAATCTAGCCTATTAACTAATAAGAAAAAATATAACATGGTAAGAAATTGAGAAATCGTCCAAAATTGTCCAATGACGTCTTTTTAATCACTATATTAAGGGAAAGACGCTTGATTCACGTGTTCTTTATAAAGTTCTTACAATAATTAGTAATCAAGACAGTTAATCACTGTTTTACAAAACTAAATCTTATTGATCCAATTTCCAAAGGAAGTTGGATCCAAAAGATTTAGTTTTGTAAAACAATGATTAACTGAGTAGATTTTTATGTCCATCATCAATCTTGGAAGGTCCACTTTATTTTATTTCTCTCTAAACTCACGACAAACAAAATTGGGGTCATTGCTCCATTCAAGTAGATCCATTTTACGTATTTCCTTACAAAACCCATGCCAACAAAATTTCAACTACCTCCAACGTTTCTTAAAATTCTGTTTTCGTGGCCATATTTCCGATAGCCAAACGGCAAACTGATCATTCCTGTCTCCCTCTGCCTGGCAACATTCCACGCCGAAGGTACGCAGGTCCACTCTACTGCCAAAGTTCGGCATAGAATTCCAGTCACGAATGATCTAGATATAGCCCGGTCTGGGCGGATTAATAAATTAGGTAAAGAAAGCGTGCATTTTGAGCGTTTCATTTACACTTGTCAGTCATACTAACGCCGTATTGAATTTACTCCACTGTTTGAAAGTGTATATAAAAAATTATATCCACTTGTTTCGTCATTGTCTAGCCCTGTATAAACACAGAATAAAAAAAAAGGGTTTGAAAGTTATGAGCGTCGAAACTTCCATATTTCAACGCAATTTTGGGCGTAAATAAATAACTCCCGGAGTATGAAAATGGAAAAATTATTACCATACAAGGGATAGATAATTAATTCAAGATTTCAACTATCTAAAATAAAAATAGCTATTTAAATAATATTGAGTAAATACATCTAGTACTTTTTTGATAAAATCTATACGACCAAAGGTTTTATACAATTTTACTCTCGTTTTCGTTGTAAATCATCGTCTATTTCACGAAATAAATAAATAAACAATAGTTAATGAATAAAACTTTAAATTAAAAAAGCATGCATATCAGCCAACCGCCGCCGCCGCTCTGTTGCCGTTAAGAACAAACGTTCTGAAAGTTGGCAACGTCGCAAATAGCAATATTCCTAAATTAAATTATTAAATAGTGCTCTGTGTTGTACAAAGATCGATCAGTAAAAAGTGTTTGGAAACTTTCGAATTGCTTTTTTTACACTGAAAACTGTTTATTTATTTATTTATTATAATACCTTAAATCTATCTTTACAGGTTGCCCTAATGCGATAGTTAAGTACAAATATACCATTAATTACAAACTAAATTCACAATAAAATAAACTAATATAACACCTAATTTTAACTTAATAATAACACAACACCCAAAAGTCGACAGAGTAAAGTCATTCAGTGTACAAGAAAACAAGTCTATTCTATCGGCTACCACGTTTAGCGTGCACAGCGCACGCGTCAGCGGTGCGCGCTGAAGCAGATTGGTGCGCGCGGTCGGCACCACCAGTAGCCGCGGCCGACGCCGCTTGCTCACATTATCGTCTGGCACGCACAGCCGAACTGTCTGAAGTATGGCAAAATTAGAAATTTTACCCCTCAATACCTTGAACAAGGATATGGCTAGTGCTAGTTCTCGCTTAATTTCTAATTTATAGTAACCAACCATTCCCAAAATGAATAGGGTTGGATACAGCAATGGGTATCCAGGATATACTCCATGTAACCTCAAATACATAAACCTAATATACTTATTTTGTATCCGCTGTAGCATCGTACTGTATTTGGCTTCACTAGGACTCCAAATAGCCGCGTTGTACTCCAAGTGGCTCTTCACCAATGCTTCGTACAAGGCTCTTAAACCGCTCATATTAGAACATTCATTTGTCTGTCCCAGAACAAAACCTAGGTTACGGTTTGCCTTTTTGCAAACCTCTACGACATATTTCCGGAAGTGCAAATCAGCTGTGAATCGAATGCCCAGATCTTTGACCTCCATGACACGCTGCAGTGGTTTACCTAATATGAGGTGCTCATGGTGACGAAGACGCGGGCGCGGGTGAACGAAAGCACAGAGCATTTCTCCACGTTGAAATATAGTTTATTTTCCTGGTTCCACTTAGTGACCCGATCTAAATCTTGCTGTAGTAAGTCCTGATCAGCTTTTTGCTTAACTACATGGATCAGCTATAGGTCATCAGCATAGAGTAGGCAAGTTGACTCAGTGACTACTTTCGGTAAGTCGTCCACCACAAGGAACGGCCCAAGATTACTACCTTGGCTGACGCCAGATCTCGTGTAATAAATCTCAGAAAAGCGTCCGCTACAGTCAACGTATTGTCGTCTGCCGTGGAGGTAATAAATAAGTGCAGGAATTGAATAGTGTGCGGTGTGAAACCCATGTTGGCTAATTTCAACAAAAGTGTCAAACTGTGTCAAACGCCTTCCGAAAATCTAGGTAGGCAACATCCACCTGTAGTCCTGCGTCAACGGCTGGTACTAGTTGCGTCATTAGGTGAAGCAAATTTCCTGTTGTACCCCGATCAGGGCGGAACCCGTGTTATGCATCAGACAAATGTGCGCTCACCTGTGTGTATAAACAGAATGAATGGCTGCCTCAAACACTTTAGCAGGAGCGCATAAAACCGCCACGGGCCTGTAGTCACTTGCTTCCGTACCTCCGTAACCTCTCGGCACCGGCACCACTCGGCTAAGCTTCCATCGATCAGGAAATATTGCTGTAACAGTGCAAACATTGAACAAGTGTATTAAGGGTTCAACTATCACCATGCGGCTATCTCTAAGGACAAAGGGTGGTATGCCATCTGGTCCGACTGAGCGTTTTGGTGAGAAACGGCGAGCGCACGGCGCACCATAGACACCTCACGACGACTGAGGTGCGCCCACGCGCCGCTTTGCGCCGCAGTTGTGTTAGCGGTCTTTGCGTTTAACGTAGCCGGCTCGGGGTTATATACGGAGTGAAAGAAACGTGCAAACTCCTGTGCGCATTCTTGGTCCGTCATGAGTTGGCCGTCCTTATTTAATTTATATTTGCTCGAATCACCTTTTTTTGATCTGACGTAACTCCAGAAAGCTTTCGGGTCTGTTGCAAGATGGCTCTGTACGTGATCTCGATACCGGTCGTGAGCAAGTGCAGTCTCAGCCCTAACTTTCGCCCGACACCGGGTAAACGCCTCATAATCTGTTGTAACATCATAAATGATTAAAATAATTTATCAATAATTTTGCGTACTACAGAGCTACATTTCAAAATTTCATTTAGTACCAATCAAAACCGTGGAATATTTGACATCTATTTGCAACATTGCCAGCTTTCAGACTGCACCATCTTAAGCTCATTTAGAATGCTAAATATTTCTTGCTGCTTTTTAATAGGACGGTAGAAAAAAATACTGTCTCTCTGACTTGCAGGTAAGAGATGATAATGATGCACAGACAAAATTGAACTCTATTTATGAAGCCAAAGCCAATGTTATTAAGTTTCATGTCTGTTTTTACCCTTAAACTTTAGTAATGTGAAATAATTTCTAAAGAAAACCACTCTCTAGCTGTATAATATAAACTAAGCAAGATAAAATACGCGCTGTTTGTTCAAAAAATGGTCCTGGTTCCCAACTCATAATGTATTATGCGAGTTGGGAACCAGGACCATTTTTTTGCTTTGGCTTAAAAAAGGTTGAGTGATCCCCACTTTAATCGAGACTACTTTATGCCAGATTCGGCTTATACAAACAAGGTCTAAACACACGCCCATAAAAACCTTTACTGCTTAATTTGCATCCTCCATCTATACCGGACTAAGGCTGACGGTCCACGGACTGCCATTGAAATACCTACAGCATATAATATAACATCACGCTTGCTAGGCAGAGGGGTACCTATTTAGAGATTTTCAGCCTTATTTATAAAAATCTCGCTAACCATTAGTTAGCCACTGCTTAGCTAACCAATTAGGGCGGATTTCACCGTTCGTATTACAAAACACGTTTAAGAAAGCTAAGTTCTTCATAATCGAGTTCAAATGTCGATACTGATCTCGCTTTACGTCAAACCGATTTCACCAGCTACATTTTGATCGCGTTCATGAAAACCAAATTTCCGTCACGTAGAATGTAAATGTCGTCACATATACGCAATGCGTTTTGCATTTGCAAGATATGATAGCGACCTACTGCTAATAAAGCAACAAAATATATCAGTAAACTACTAAACGCGGGTACCGAGTTGTCAAACTGTGTTGTCAAAACCAAAGAGTGTTTAGTTTATCTTTGGTCAAAACTGTCCTCTTCTCTTTGGATGCGCGTCAATTTCGAAATTCGTTTCGGGGTAATATTATATTATTATGTGGATTTCTCTATATTTTTTAAAAAGTAATGTCGGTGAAACGAAAAAGGGATCCAACTTTCGTAACCAGCGAAAAGGAGGCCCTAATTCAGTTGGTGGGTCAACATTTTCAAGTGCTGGAATAAAAAAAAACTGATGCTGTGAGCACTAAACAAAAAATTGAAAATGGAAGAAGATTTCGCATGAATTTAACGCGATTTCTAGCATCCACCCACGAGACTGGATGGTCCTTAAAAACTGCTGGGAAAATTAAAAAAAAGAGCCAAACAGGAACAAACTTTGCGCAACCAGGAGTTTTTGAAAACAGGTATGTACTACTTATGGGCACATTTTAGTTTATTGCGAATTTACGCCTACCCAACACGGTCGATGCGCGGCTGCTGTGCGGCTCCGCTTTGTCCGCGCTGTTTTTGCAAAGTGTTCTCTGTTTATTGAGCAATTACATTGAGTAATTCCTATTTTACGATTTTCCATATTGTAGAAAGTCTGTTCATCCTTACGTCCTACTGTTAATCTTATCATTTTTAATCACATTTCTCATTTTAGGAGGAGGACCACCTAAAAAAAGTAACAATGACCCAATCATTGAGAAAGTTGCACTCATACACAAAAGGGTAATAGGCTATCTTAATAGCAATGATGTGGATGGGTATAATGTTTTAAGTAAGGATTCACTTAATTTACTTAGATGTATAAAAATTCTTGTTAGAATACTTTAAAAACATTGTAGTAAACAAAATTGTAAAAATTTCAGCTTCTGGTGGTAATACCGAATTGGTAGAGACGAGACATCCAGAAGTTTCGTTGTGTCTAACCGGTATGTATTTTATAGAACTGTTTTCGTAACAGCCTATTAATTGAATTGTTCTCACTGCTGGGACACAAGCCTCCTCTCTGGTGGGAAGAAGAGAATCTTGATTTTATAAGCCTATAATTGAGATATGAACAAAAATACAAAATTACAAATAAGAAGCCTACCTAGTGTTCAAAATCTATAATTTTATTTAGATAACTTTTTTTTTCAGATGCCAATATAAGCGAGTCAGGTGATCAGATGCAAGTAAATGTTGTAGAAGATGAACCCGCCGCAACCACCATCACGGCTGTAAGTACACTGGACTCTACCTAAATGAGAATTATACATAATTTATTTGTGTTTGTTAGATTAATTTCAATTTGTAATAATTATAATTTCATCATATTTCTCACAGGACTGGTCCGAGTACAATGCAACTATGCTCAGAGATGAAATAAACCCTATTCTGGCTAGATCACCAAGCCCATCAGCAACAAGTACGCCACTAAGGTATGTATTTTGCAAAAACCGTCAGAACGAGAACTAGGAATGACTAACATTATACCAAAATCGCTAAAAATAAAATGACTAGACTAGATGCTTGTACGAGTATATGACACAAACCAGAACAGGTAGAAACTTGTTTTAAATAAATAAATAAACAAAATTTTCAGGGATCATGCAGCACCAGTAGCTGTGGCTACGGTTACCACGCTACCGGCTCGTACCACTACGAGTCGCAGGAGGCCTACAGCAAGACGGACAAGGGAATCCTCCCTGAACACGGAAAGGGTTAATCTCTTATTAAAATCTGATTTGCGTGCTGAGGCGGAGCATGAAGTAGAAATCGCAATAAGAAAAGCAATTTTGGAACAAGAAATGTTAAAAACCAGACAGGAGCAGACTAAACTTCAAATTTTAGACATCCAATTAAATAATTTATAAAAGTATAGTTTTAAAAGTTTTATTTTTATTTTATTATGGATGTGTACAGTCTAGTCTTTTAAATCATTCATCAACCGATTTCAAATCCTTTTCTTTATTAAGTCAGGACACAGACTCCAATACAGAAAGAACTGTTGGTTTCGTGAGACGAAATCTTTTTACAATGTCTTGGACATCCAGGGAGTCGAAGTGTTCTTCTCTCTCGCGTATCCATCTTGGACGTCGAACAATGAGCTCATCCTCATCCGAACTTTCGTCATAGCATATTAATAATCTTTTCATTTTAATTAGACAAATAACAATAAAATTAATATTAATAATAAAAGACAGCAAACAATTTTTTCTCAACAACACGACACTGACGGCGTGCTGACAGCTCTTGAACACGTTTATAGACTTGAACGCCGAAAATCGGGCGTTCAGAATTTAAACTTGTTTAAGCTTGAACTGCGTTTTCTTTATGCTGGTGAAATCAAAAGTGGAGATCTGAACTCAGTTAAACGCTTGATTTGAGTTTAGAGTGAATTGATCGCGTTTAATTTCATTGGTGAAATCCAGCCTTAGTTAGCTCTAAATCAATGCTTAACTTTTCTTTATTTATAAACGCTAGTTAGCGGGTGATTAGTAGAGAAACGGAATAGAGGTGAAATTAAGTATTCAGCACAGATTATAATCAAAATAGTCGACTACAAAACAGAATTTCAAGAATAAATTTGTCAAACCCACGATTTTTGTATCTGTCGTGACTTTAACAGACGTATGTCAAAAATTACATCGGAAAATTTTAATTTGTATAAAATTATTTATTACGTTATTTCATTGTATTTGACATGGTAGCAATGAAAATAATTAGCTCCAATAATTGGAGTAAACTGGAAAAGGTATTTATCCCTGAATTTATATACACTTACTAATATAAACTGACCAAATGAATGTAAAAGTGATGTAAAATCAGTAGCCGATTGTAGCTATGTTTTTTTCATGTCCTAGCTTGAATATACTCTTTTGGAAATGTATGTAGGTACTTGTGTCTATTATATATTACTTCCTAATTCCTATCGCTGTTGCAACAGGGTTTCAGTGTCTTTTAATAACAATTCTTATACTTGTTTACAGGTACAAGTTTGACTGCTGCTATGAAAGCCGCTGTTAGCACCTAGTACCAATATTATTCAACCGCAAGGACGGGGAGGGAGGAGACCATTAGGGCTGAGGCAACGTGGAATTTATGAGAAATGAGATTGACATGAGAAAAGAATGGCGCAGTCCATGTCTTTGTAAGAAGAATATTGGAAATAAAAAATAGGAAATTTATAACAAAAATTTTACTTTATTAAATATCAAAATAAATTGTTTCTACAAAATGTCTCTTGTTATTTGTGTGCCACGTGGCTATTCTTATAGTTTATGGCCTTAGAACTGGCGTCATAAGATGAAGGGCACATGGGAAAACACATTGGATAATAACTATCTCCTATGAACTTCCTCACAAACTCATACTCTTCAACCCTCATGAGTAGGTACCCACTGAGCCTACTCCTATTTGAGTTTTCCCTATAAATCCTTTCATCACGTGTACTTCGAATGAAAAAAATGTAATGTAGATAATCATTCTCGTGAGGGATTTTAACGAGCTTTGTAGGTCTTCCTTGGTCTACTTCTCGCTGGCGTTTAAAAATGATTTAATTTTTTTTCTGCGTCGTTCTGAAAGGTCGTAAAAGATTGTCGAATTCCATATTTACTAAGGCACAGCTCGATATTAGGAAGAAAATAACCTCGAGGCAAACAATAATCCTATTGAATCGATCAGCTGACTCAAATAAAAACCGCCATATTGCCTCTTAGCATCCTCTTAACAAGCTACCGATGGTGTTTAAATTTGACAGCTACTAATCAATTGGTTAGTGAACTCTTAGCGCTAAACAACGTTTATGAATAAGATTTTGGCTAATCATTTGCTTAGCAATTGATTAAAATTTAAGACACGTTTATGAATAAGACTGATGATGAACAGATGTAAAGTTCACTCATACTCTTGGAAAAGGGAGGATCCTCCGACCAGATGGATGTCGTATCTGGTGGGCAACTGCCCGATAATTGTTGTCGGGAAGTTGTATATATGCTATCTGCGCGGTAAACTCTGCTTGCGCGATGCAGGATTGATGCGTTTTGTTCGCATGTGGCGGTGTAGATGGCGCCACACCTATAGGACACCCACATTTCGCCAGTTATGTTTAAGTTCCATGTATTAGGGGGCAAGTCTTTTGTCATCAACCGGGTAAAAATACAGACCCCGGGCTGCTCCTGAGAAATTTCCAATGGAAAAACCCCATAACACTTTGCCCGACCTGGGAATCGAACCCAGGACCCCATGCACATCAGTAGCGCTTGCGACCAGTAGACCAACGAGGCAGTAAAATACTAGGGCTGTGACATTCTGATAATCATTGGTGATTTGAGTTTGTAACACGTTAAAAGCATTAGGAAGTGGAGACAGGCTGGCGTTTTGGGCGAATTTGTGTAATTTTGACTTTCAATAAGTGCTGATTTTCAACCTAGTTTTAATAAATTACTTTTGTTTTTTTACCTAACGCTTAATAAAACCGATTCAATACAACTGACATAAATAATACAAAACTTTTCAATAACGGCCGGTTCTTTTGCTCAGAGGCTGTTGGTCCTAATGCATAATCAATGCACTGTGTATTAAGCACAGACTGTTGCCAACTTTACCCCCCGAAATTGTTTTCTAGTAGCCTTACTAGCGGTCCTAGAACGGCTCGTGAAAAAAAAATTAAGTAGGAAAACAGACTTTATTAGTATTCATGGTTGACTTGAATAACCTGGTAACTATGCGACATCAACTTGTCTTTTAAACGAGAAAACCTGTGAGAGTTTATGATTCACGCGTAAGATTTTTTTCGGTGCCGTAAGTGGGTAGCTAAAGTGCCGTTCGCTCAAGTACGGTTCAGATAGGTGCTCTAAGCGGAATACTTTGTTAAAAGACTAAAAAGTGAATTAAATTGACAATAGTGAGGCTCAAAGTGAACTTTCAAAGAATATGCACCACATAGACCTTCCATAATCATGTGCAGAAGGTGGAGGTGACATTCAAAAATGTATGGGACATGTTGAAAGTCGCTGGAAAAAAAAAACGTAACGTTTTGAAAGCGATTGCCATTTGCCTAGGCCCTCTGACCTCGAAATCATCTCACTTCACGTTGGTTCCTAGTAGGATTGTCGCCAATATCGCATAGAATCGTTCATCGCACGTGTTGGCACGAACTCTCAGAGGCCAGGCGCCATTCTCACAATGGGTCAGCATAGTTATTTGACTTGCTCTTTTTGTTCCTGGTCTATTAAGTCCTACTGTCTATACCAGTAGAGTGGGGTATGCTATTTGTCTTTGGGATTTAAAAAAGGGTTGAACTATCACTTAATCTATTGTAGGGATGACTGGGAAATATTTTACGTGGTGTTTTTATTTTGATGACCATTTGGTTTTACCACGTCAACAAAGTCATAAAAAAATATTAATAATTAATACCTACCAAATTTAACCCAACCAATTTCATTTGAATCAGCGATTGTTTACAAGAAAAATACACTCGAAACGACAATAAATGTAACTATGAAACTTTCTACCAAGGCCCAATGCGGGTTGGTAGATTTCACATGTCTTTTTTTGGTTCTAGGACATGCCGGTTTCCTCACGATGTTTTCCTTCACCGTTTTGAGAGCAGTGGTGATGAAATTATTTACTCAAAGTAAAGCGCCTGTCTGAGTTCGAAACCACGACCTATAGGACACCCACTCTGAAGTCGAGGCCGTTACAACTGGGCCACCACTGCTTACCCTTTTAGTTACTTTTCGCCCAAAATCTACAAATATAGTCACGGTCAAACCACCTAACTGTCACATTGATCAAACCAAAATAGACCCTCACGTTACATGACGTACAAGTGACATTCAACCTTAGTGAGATAGAATTTCGAGGTTGACTAAACTCAAATACGCAACACTTTTTAATACAATTTTATGACAGAGTCATCGGTGCTATCACAAGCCTATAACAACTACGCACATTCCACAAAATATTTTTCAAATTCAAATTTCAAATTTATTTATTTCGTGAACACAGGGTACATACAGAAGGTGTTATAATACATTAGATCCGAGCTGTGTCCCGCCAAAAGGCATACAAAATATCAAAGATTCTATTATACAATATTCAAAATTACAAAATTATATAGTATGTCACATCATTAACAGATTGGATTTAGCATAACATGTCTTATAATTAAAAATTGTCATTTAAATATTCGTCAACAGAATAATACACCTTGTTATTTAATAATGCGAATAGATTTCTTTTAAATTCGTTTATGTTACTACTTGAGATAACTTGTCCTGGTAACTTATTATATAGTTTTTGAGCCATTGCATAAAAGCTGCTGCTATGAAATTTTGTTTTTGTCGCTAACACCTGCAACTTTTTTGAGCGCCGTTTACTTTCTACAAATCTATACAAATTCATATTGTGTTTTACAAAAATACAGGCTTCATAAATATAGAGTGACGGTAAAGTTAATATTTTAAGCTTATGAAAATGTGGCTTGCATGATTCCCTCTGTTTTATTCTACAAATCGCTCGGATACATTTTTTCTGTGCTATAAGTACTTCTTGTATCTTTGGGGCATTTCCCCAGAATATGAGGCCATACCGCAGAGCCGAGGCGACATAACCATGATAAGCTGCGAGTAAGGCGGTCTTATTAGCAATTTTACCCAGCATATAAAGAGCATATGAAAATTTACTAAGTTTTCCACAAACACTTTCAATTTGAGTCCTCCATGTCATGTCATTGTCAATATATAGTCCAAGAAATTTTGTAACACTAGCTTCAAGTATTTTATTCCCTCTATAGTTTATTTGGAACTGTGATTGCTCCTTGTGTCTAATTCTAAAATTCATAACTTTAGTTTTGGTTAGATTTATTTTAAGGTTATTAATATTTAACCAGTCGATAATAGGAGTAAGGCTATTGTTCACATGCTCTTCTATTTCTGTTAAGGTGCCAGTATCATAAATAACAGTGCTGTCGTCGGCAAATAGTGACATTTGATGTTCGACTACTTGGGGAAAGTCATTGATATAACAAATAAAAAGTAAGGGCCCTAACACAGAACCCTGCGGCACACCACATGACAGTATTCTTGAGCTAGAGGTGAAAACTACCTCAGTTTTGGTCCTTATATTTACTCTATTAATTTGTGTAATTTGACTTCTATTCTCTAAATAAGATTTTATCAAATTAAGCACGTTACCCCTGATACCATATCTTTCGAGCTTAGTTAATAGCATGTTATGGTCTACAAAGTCAAACGCCCTAGTCATGTCCATAAACATCGCCATCACTGGTTTTTTGTTATCCATGTTATGATGTATTTTTTCTAAAAAGTTATATATAGCCATATTAATGGTTCTATTTTTCCTAAAGCCCATTTGTTCCTTGCAAAATATATGATTTTTTTCTAAATAGCTGTTTATGCTGTTATATAAAACTTTCTCAAAAATTTTTGAAAAAATAGGTATCAGTGCCACTGGCCTGTAATTGGTAACTTTTGTTTTGTCATCCTTTTTGTGTAATGGCTTTATTATTGAAATCTTTAACTTATCGGGAAAAATGCCTTTCTGAATACTTATATTTATAATGTCACTTAATATGGGTGCTATTATAAGAGCAACTGATTTGACTACTGCGGTGTTAATATCATCATAGCCTGTACTGCTAGTGTTTTTGAGAGAATTTATTATTGTAATTATGTCTTTTGGTATGGTTGGTGACATAAACATGGATTTATATGATCCTGGCGTTTTAAAATCATTTGACTTTGAATAGTCAGCATTCGGTTGCACTGAGGATACGAAATTGTCATTAAATTGTTGTGCTATCTCTTTCGGTTCTGTTATGTATTTACCATTTACATTAATCGCATTTATATTACTTTTAGTAATGTTAGGCTTTATAGATTTAATAACTTTCCAAGTTGCCTTCGACTTGTTAGTGCTTGTTCCAATAAAATAAGAATTCTGTGCTTTCTGTGTTAGTTTGATGACGCTTTGATATCTTTTCGAAAAGGTCTTGAATGCCATTTTTGAGTCACTGTCTCGAGTCAATCTATATTTCCACAATAAACATCGTCTAGTTCTACTACAACGCTTTACTCCACGTGTAATCCACTTTGGTTTAGTAACTGTAGATATTCTGTGTCTAACAACTGGGAAACAGAGATCGTATATTAATTTAAATAGTTCAAAAAAAGAATCAAAACATTTGTTTACGTCATCAGATTCATAAACTTCGGAGAAACTGAGACTGGCGATATGTTTCCTAAAAAGGTTAATATTTTCCTTGCTATAATCTCGTTTATATTTATAATAATATGGTAAAATACACTTTTGTTGTACCGGGAACTTCATAAGTTGGGCAGAGTGGTCCGACACACCTAGCTCCACAATCTCACTTTTGCAGCCTCTTATGTTGTGGAGAATATTATCTAGACTACCATCAACTACCATCAGACCGTCATTTGTGCGTCACATAACAAGATACATAAAAACTTTTACATTAGCTTTACGTAACAACATTATAACACATGAGTAGGCTCTAGGGTGTGTACTGTATTATTTTGTAACGTCATACATTTTGAATTTTGAGCCCACTGTTCTGAGTAGGGACTTCGCTCAAGTCGTACCTGATCCTTATAGAAGAATGTACAAAGATTTTTGATGGGTGACTAAAATTAAATTTTGTTTTTTCAATGCTTTTCACAAAACATTGGGGTTTTAAACGTTTAAACGTGAATGCTAGTCATAGGTGGCAGCACTGTTCACCGTCTACAAGCCGCCATTGTGTTGTTTATCTGTAGTTTAGTATCGATCACTAATTATTATGTGATATTATGTGACTTGGAGCACTAACAAAAGACGAGCTAAGGTACAAGGTAGCGTCTACCACTAATTAAAGGAGACTGTAGATAGAGGAAAAGTGAATAAAATGTGTCAATTTTATAATTTATAGGTTATTTTATGTTTGTTGACTTTGAGTTTCTTTTTCATTAAAACTTAAGGCGTACGACAGGAATAACCTGATCGGAGTTGAAAACCTATTCGACGATGATCTTCCTGAATGAAAAACTTTTGATACGTTAATTCTAGCATTGATCAAATGTAGACAATATAAACACACACACCTTTACTATAATTTACATAATATCACACCACAGGTGCCTGTAGGTTATGAAACCGGAATAAGTTCTCTTGGGAGCGTCACCTATATACGTGTACTACGCATAAAAGCCTTCAGGTTTAAAAAGTATTACTTAGAGTCTCGACAAAATATCGGGTTTCCAAATTTTTTCGGAGAGCTTTCTCCCACAGTTTTCGATTTCAACATCTTTGGCTAAAACATGGGTCCCCTAATTTTGCAGTCGGTAGCTGTCCAATTCATAGACGATGGATAGTAGCGACATCTGTATTGAGTAAGATGCAGTTTTTATCTCTACTGCACAAATGTTTACCAAAAGCGATAACGTATCGGAGCGAAAACCTGAATACGTCATTCAAGCGCCAAAAAGTCATCGTAGACCTGTACCCTAATTGCTTAATACACAATCAATCGGAATCAGAATCGTTTTAAAACAGATTGCTAATCCATTGCTTCATAAGTTCGATGAAAAATTCTGGACAACAATGTTAATACCGCAATGAATGTTCTTGAACTGTCAAAATCAAACAGATTAGTCGTAATCGTTTACGAAAATGTGTTACGCAATTAGGCTGCTGTACGTGGCTTTAAACTTCGCTGGGATGCCACTGTTCTAGTCAGGATGAAGAATTTCTGATGTTATCACATTTGTGAAAATACTCGTAAGTGTTAGATTATTGTCATAGATTCCTGATAAAATGTTTTTTGTCTTGGAAAATCGTAAAAAAAAATACCATCAAACTAATATTACACCTTTTAATTTAACGTAGTAGCTTATGTACATCAGAACGTTCGGCCAATCGAGGTAGGGAGCTGGCTGCTACTCCAGTTTTTTGTGACGATTTGGTGACTCACAAAGATGCCAGCCAAATCATTTGTGACAGTACAGTTCGAAAGTTAGAAGCATTTATGTATGGCCGAACGTCCTAATATCAGAACGTTCGGCCCACCTGAATCTCCATAACTGAGAACCTTAGAGAAACTGTTACTGAATAGGGATTTAGTGATGAGTTGGTGACAAACAACCACCACTACTTTACTTTTACTCGTATTGCCACCGGTTAAAAGTAAAATGACCTTTAGCTCCCGGAATATCAGGACGTTCGGCAAACCTGATCTCCATAACTGAGGACCTGAGGGAAACCATTAATGAATAAAGATTTAGTGACGGCACTGTAACGAATTTATATTGCTTTAGTTTTTTTTTGTGGCGACCCCATTCAATTGTAAATTGAAAATTAAACATTTAACCTCAAAACATTGGGATTATCGATTCCTTCACAACGAAGAAGCCTAGAAGAACCGTTAATGAATAAAGATTTAGTTACTGCCCTGAAACCAATTTGTAATGCTTCAGGTTTTTTTGTGAAAACCCCTATTATTAGTAAATTGAAAATTAAACATTTAACCTTAAAACATTGGGATTGTCCATTCCTTCACAACACAATGAAGAAGCCTAAAGGAACCGTTATTAAATAAAGATTTAGTGACTGAACTTAAACCAATTTGTATTGCTTTAGGTTTTTTTGTGAGGACCCCATTCAAAAGTAAATTGAAAATTAAACATTTAACCTCAAAACATTGGGATTGAAATAGGGTGACCATGTATTTAAACGAAACAAGTATGTACGAGTATCGTGTAGTAGGTACCTAGGTACCTATTCAATACGTCGAAATAGTTGATATAAGGTGACCATGTAGATTAGTGTCCACTTGCGTAGTTTTTGTTTTATTTTGGCCAAGCCTACTAAGGTAACCACGTACCACAAAAGCGGTAGTTAGGTAGGCAGGTACATCGGGTACAATTTGGGTACAATTTGTACTTTTTAAAATCATCGTTAAATTGGGTCATCACGAGAGAAGAGACCCACTCGATAAATATTTATTTCGTTGGAATGGAATACATGATCACCTTAATTCAACTATTTCGACGTATTGAGTACCTAGAAACACAATAAATACTTGTTTCTTTAAAATACATGGTCACCCTATTTCAATCATCATCCGCCATTGCGCCATTTCATAGATTCATCTTAAATCAGTAAACATACTTGCACCATTGCACTGAAAACCTGCAGAGCAGTTACTTATTCTCGACGACTGCAACACATCAGGGGTTTTTACGAGTTTTCTAGGCTTTTTAGTTATGGAGGAATCGACAATCCCAATGTTTTGAGGTTAAATGATTAATTTTCACTTTACAATTGAATGGGGTCGCCACAAAAAAAACTAAAGCAATATAAATTCGTTTCAGTGCCGTCACTAAATCTTTATTCATTAATGGTTTCCCTCAGGTCCTCAGTTATGGAGATCAGGTTGGCCGAACGTCCTGATATTCTGGGAGCTAAAGGTAATTTTACTTTTAACAGGTGGCATTACGAGTAAAAGTAAAGTAGTGGTTGTTTGTCACCAAATCGTCACTAAATCCTTATTCAGTAACGGTTTCTCTAAGGTCCTTAGTTATGGAGATTCAGGTTGGCCGAACGTTCTGATATCAGGACGTTCGGCCATATATAAATGCTTCTAACTTTCGAACTGTACTGTCACAAATTATTTGACTGGCATCTTTGTGAGTCACCAAATCGTCACAAAAAAACTGGAGTAGCAGCCAGCTCCCTACCTCGATTGGCCGAACGTTCTGATGTACATAGTAATTTTATTGCCAAGAAATAATGATAATTTACGTTCACACACGTCAAACTAAATGAATCTGATTCAAACTGCTCAAGAGTATCAGGTAAACGGTAAATATAATGCCATTTACAAGCAAAACTCAGACGTTCTTTTTGAATTTAGAATTTGTGACAACCTCTGTTAAAAACGTGAAGATTTTTTTTGTGAACGAATTAAAAAAGGTCTTTTATCTAATATATAAACATCGGAAACTCAAAGTCAACGGTAAATTACGCTAAATTAAGTCCGTAGCCAAATATTTATTACATGTCTCCAGGCCAACCTTCCTAACAATTTGTTATCTATATTTCCTTTGTTACCATATGAGTGATAAAGCCAATATTGGGAGTCTCCCTTTATATCCCCTCTGGGCAAACAGCGTTTCTTTTATTTCCCTCTTGTGTCCAATGAAATGGCGTCGAAAAGAGTTTGTTACGCCTATGTTTTCTCACATACATATTTTTTCTTTCACAAGGAAGGAATTGGGTTTTTGGCGTTATTGTAATAAAATTGATTGATTTTATTACTGATTTTGGGAGGAGGAAAAATTTACTGTCACCAAGAAAAAAATTCTTCGTCTCGAAATCCGAAACAGCCAACCATTACTTACTTTCGTATACAATTTTATGAAAATAAGTGCAATCCTGTTTGGTTCATAAAATACCATTTCCTACACCGTGGCTTATATTGCAACTAGCTTCCACCCGCGGCTTCGCCCACGTCTCAACGTGGCCGTGGTTTATTGACCTCAGTCAGTAAAAAGTATCCTAAGTGTTAAATTCAGGTCATAAACTATCTGTGTGCAAAATTTCATCCAAATCCGTTCAGAATGTTTTGAGTGAAAGAGTAACAAACATCCATCCATCCTCACTAACTTTCGCGTCTACAATATTAGTAAGATTTAGTTATTTACACAACAGCATAACATCACGCCTGCAGTATATTCGAAGGTTAAGGCAGAGGAGAACCTGTTTAGTACATCCACATCTCGCCAACAAACAAATCATTCTACATCTTCCTAAATAAGAACATATCTTTGGTTGTCAGTCAGACAGCCACGGACTCTAAGGTTTTAATGGGAAACAAGAAGAAAATGTTGAAAGTAGTACTACATTTTCTTATCAACTATGAGAAACATTGTCACATGAGTAAATAAGCCTTTAAACACCCAACACATTCACCTCTTGAAGAAAATCCAAGAAAAATCGAAATTGCTACCGTACAAATAAGTTAGCGAGTTCAATACTTATTTTTCGAAAGTGTGACTACAATACGGCTGTCAATGTTTGACAGTTGTTCCGCAGCGAACGAACTAAGTTTTATAAGTCAGGACTGAGAAATGCGGGATAGATACTAGGATTTCTTTACTGTAATGGTTTCTGATTTGGAAGCCAGTGTCTATATATGAGAAAAATTATATTATTTATGTTGAATTTTGGAACTGACCGCGATCAGCACATCTAAACCGCGTGCAGTAACAGCTGTTGCGTTTCAGTTTTATTGGTGAATGTTTTTTACCTACTGAAATAAGGTGTCCTCCACGGTCTACCCTAGTCCTATTTAAAAAATAGGTAACTATGCGGTTGATAATTCATTGTTGAGAGGATCCAGGGCTCGGTCTCCAGGCCAGACAAAGTTTCATTAGGTTTTTCTTATCAACATTTCTCATGTCTGTTGGGTTTTAGAACCGAAAGTTGAAAATACATCGAATAGTGATAATAAACCGGCCAAGTGCGTGTCTGACCACGCACAGCTAAGAGTTCCGTAGTTGGATGAATTTCTATCAAGAACAAACTTAATATTGTAGTGGAAAAACATGTTCTTCTATACATTCCAACTGCAAATGTAAGTTGGTCGACTATTACTCTTTAACTTGTAAAGTCAAGTCGACTTTACAAGTTAAAGAGTTAGACACGTACTTGGCTTACAAGTTAACGAAGCTGTGATAGTTGTCCATATAACTTCGTTATATATACCACTAGGTGGTGGTGTTGGCGAAAAATGCTCCGCATACCATGAGAACGAACAAATCTATCCTCGATCAACTTCGCATAACTTCGCCTTTCAGGGACACGACCTTCAGTAATGAAGTAAGCGACCAAGAAGAAGATATACAGGGTGGAATTTTGTAATGCCACCTGAAGGGAAAGTACTCTTAATACTGCAGATAGAAAATTTTACTCAAGGAAAACATTCCTTTATTTTTGATTAGAAAGAAATCTGCATTCAAAGATTTTCGAAAATTCGTCTGCCACACTCGGGAATCGAACCGACTAAATTCTATAAAAACTACACCCTGTACTTTTATTGCACGAGCGTTGGGATCAATTTTAAGGATGAAATCTCAACAAACTTAAAAATTAAATTAAATGAAAGGGAAATGAAATGAAAGGGAAAAAAAATTAAATTAAATGAAAGGGTGTCAAGTTAAAGCTCTTGAACTCAAACATCCATTTGTTTACTTATGTTTGTATTTAATCATTAACATACGGCATTTATCCATTAAAATGACGAATTACTATTTGATTGCGGATTGCCGTCTCATTGGAAAATAGACACTAAAGGAAGAGAGAATGCACCTGTGCTTGCGCACGCACTTGTGAATAATAGCTGCTGGTATTTTTGTTAGTCTCCGCTGAAATGGGCCGCCATGAGTGAAATTCGGTTAGAAGGACTTTATAGGGTGGATTATTTGCCACTACCTAGACCTGTACCCTAATTGCGTAATACAAAACCAATCGGAATCTGAATCGTTTTGAAACAGATTGCTAATCCATTGCTTCATAAGTTCGATGAAATTCTGCTCAACAATGTACAAAACGCAATGAATGTTATTGAACTGTCAAAATCAAACCGATTAATCGTAATCGTTTACGAAAATGTGTTACGCAATTAGGGTGCTGGTCTGCTGCTAATCAAACAACACTTTGCAGACCTGGGAATCGAACCCAGATCATAACACAAATCTTTCATCCATATAAAATACTAGATTTGGCTTCGCCAACGGGTGTCAATAATTATCCCAAGGGCGTTCCCTTGGTGGTACAAAATGTACCCTTTAACCTTCCCCAGAATGCCATCCATCTTCTTGCCAAATTTTATAGAAATCCGTTCAGTGGTTTCGGCGAGAAAAGTTAAAACAGACAGAGCTACTTGTAATGCATAATATTTGTGTAGGTGTTAACAGCAATGAAAGCAATTCAATTTGAGAGTTCAGTAAAAAGTGATCACACTATCACGTCTTGTAATGAACGTTGAATTCCAAGCCGTCCTGTATAACGTAGAAATATTTGGTAGTAATAAAAATGCAATACCTACGCGGTTAAATAAAATGTACTGAACAGCAGTTTTTTTTAAATAACCGACTAATAATATCTAGTCTAGGAGGTCTAGAATTATATGCTGAATCCATGGTAACGTTTGAGATTTGAACGTTTGAGACAGGACAAAAATTTACCCTGTATTTTGGATGCCATATATCATTCGTACGTCTACCAAAGACAGAGTACACGAGTTAATATGATGATGTGGTTCCTACATCAGGACCAAGTTGGTACCCTCATTAATGCACCAGTATGGCTGCTCAGTTATTGAAACAGCTCAGAATTAATACAAGTTCTCTCACTTCGGCAAAGCTACGAATACTTGAGGAACTTTACTTATTAACAAAGTTCCAGTAGCGTTCCAAAATCTGGTTTTTTGTTGACTTTTAAAGAACTTTTTTGTTCACGGTGTGCTTGGAGTTTTAAGTGGTGTTAGGTTAGCGGTAATTTTCAACGCTGGTATGAGTTCAAGAATTTACGTTGTGTTCAAATATTTTGGTAATTTTGTGAGTGGGGAAATGTTACTACTTTGTATCCTGTTTGATATGAAAGAAAGAGGAAACTATGGTTATTTCCTATTTCACCTATGCAAATAAATAATCAAATGGGAAATAATTCACTGCTTCTCTAAACACTAATAGAAACTTTTTCGGTGTCTAATGATGCAAACTTTTTTTAAAACAAATGACCCACTTTTTGGTTTTCTGGCCTTTTCTCACAGCTGGTCGTGGTAACTAAACTAGGATACCCCAACCAAACTGGTAAGGCTACGTACTCGTAGGTCGCAGTTACTTGGATTATTAACAAAAGTATCTAGCGTATGAATCGTATCAGAGTGTTGTTTTTGGTTTTAGGAACGCTAAATGGGAATTATTTTATAAGTTTGATTAAATAAAAACCGATTCAAATTAGTCTGGGAGTCAGAACTTTTTGAAGGAATCTACGAGTATATTTGATGCGAATATTCGTTTGCCTTTTGGCTTTGATCGAATTCTGATCGGGTCTTAAAACAGTTACAGTAAGGATATTGGCGGCCTTATCGCTATATTGTATGAATATTTTGTTAATTTGGTTAAGTGCGTTTGAACAGTGAAAATTGCTCGTCTAAATCGTTTAACTCTGAATCTATTTACATTACAGATACACCGTTTTTTTTTTTTTAAAGTCAACAAAAGAATTTCGTAAGTTAGCACACTTACGAAATGTTTTACTTTACTTTACTAGAGATAACGATATTTGCACAAAAAGTAATTTCATTGTAACTGTGCACATAGACGAAGGCAATGTAAATTATTTGTAAGACTTAATAAGTCAATAATCATTTCGGAGTTTTATATCATAACGTCTTTGAAGTATTCTCTACTATTTAATACATTTTTAAAAAACACGTGATATTTAGCCAATTTTCATTCATCATCTCTTTTGAACCTTAGGACTGTTCTCCGACTTAATATGTTACCGGTGGAAAAAACACTGATTCGATGAAGTAAGTTTAGAATTATATAATTATTACCTAGATAGTAGTCGTACTCTACTACCTTCAATTAACTACGAAATATGGTCACACATTTCCTAGTTAATCTTTAAAACAAATAAACATAACTAATAGTCGCATAGACAAATAGTCCTTTTCTTTTATGACAGGGAAGTGACATTCAACGTTGTTAGTCGAATGAGGGTTTTCATGAAAATTCATTCTACTAGTTGACGCTACTTTGACAAGAGGTTTTCCAAAGATAATTAATATAAAATCACTGCCAATAAAGAAAATATCGGCGCTTTGACACTTTTGACAGGTGCGTGAGCTGACGTGTCAGTGTTGCCACAAGGTGAAAGTCATTTCAGAAAACCGTCATTGCTTTCTCCCCTTAGAGCAATTCGACTAAATATTTTAACTATCTCCTTTTTCCAAAAACCCTAAAATATGTCACACTTATCTCCTTTGTCGCCCGTAAATATTACAAAGTGATAGGTTTGCCTCTAAAATGCCGTTACGAGAGCATATTTTATTCAGAGGTACTTATTTGGGTGGGTCTTATTTGGGTAAGCATATTTTGTATAAAACTTTACGTTCGTGTGGAATATTGTGGACACACTTCACTGGGATCTGGAAATTATGCCGTGGAAATGTGTTCCTCTCGAAGCATGTGTTGTGTAACTACGAATGATAGACTAAGGAATGGTGTGAAAAGGACACGATGGTTTGGTCATATTGAGAAGATGAATTAAAGGTGACTAACAAGGCAGATGTGGTTAAAAACTCCGGGAGGGGACGCCCTAGGAGGACATAGAGTGACCGTATTGGTGATGTTCTTCAAAAAGGTCAGGTGCGCAGTACTCGGAACTGGCGTACGTGTATGTGTACGTGTATGAAGAATGCGTGCGTTTCAGTATGTGTATGTATTAGGGTCTAGCAAGCGCCATCATTTTGGATAAAACTTAACGTTCGTGTGTAATATTGTGGCCACATTTACTGGGATCTAAAGTTTGTTGATCTTAACAATTGTTTACGTAGTGGTCTGTTAGTCTGGCTAATGTTGTTGGCTGTAAATACTGTTGTCAGAAATGCCTCTAAACTCGACTAAAAGTTAAAATTTGGTTTAATTCTGTTAAACGATGATTTCTCATTCTGAAATTGACAAAAGTGGCACAACTTAACCATATTTTAGCCTGACAGCACTAAGATGGCACTGAGTTATTAATTAAGTGAAAATGCCTATTTTTCTATTCTGAATTTGACGTTTTCCACCTAAAATTTTGATTTTCCAACTAAATCTGAACATGAATCTGACTATTTTAGAATTTTATTCCACTCATTTTTAATCGCGATTAAAAAGGTGTGGAATAAAATTTGTTGTCGTGAACTAATATTCACGCCAACACCTCGATTTCAGACGTGCAAAAACAGTACCATTTTAGTTTTCTTTTCTTTTGCTTATATCTCGAAAACGGTGTGTCCTATCTCAAAAATAATGAAAATTTCGAACCCCTCAAACCCCTAAAACTCTTATATTTGCTACACAAAATGTAAAAACTTCCGTAACAAACACGTCGAGGCTGCCCCCCATACGCGCCTCCGGTACTAACAAAACTTCACGGGGCAGGGCAAACACGTTGCGAAGCCAAAAGAAAAAAAAAACACGTGGACTCGCCATTGCCAAATTCGAGTTATTGATCATTCAGTACGCCAGTGAAAGATACCGTGTGCCGAGTCTCACTAATGAGTTAATTTTTCACTTTTGATTAATATTATTTTTAGACGTTTCACTTCGAGTAAAAAATTAACATGAACAAAAATACGTCTGTTAGCTGCTTGCATGATTGCACGGATGGACCATAATACACCCTCCCAATATCTTCAACGTACGTATGTACGGGCACCTTAATCCGGACAGCCTGCATCCGTATGCTTAAATCCGGGTGACTAGTATATCCATAGGTTCGTGCCTATATCCGGGCAGCCCCAACGTTCACGTCGTTAGGATAAGCTCTAGGTGGGCTGTTAATATTCATAACAGTACGACTATTGTTGCTATGTTTAACGTGTTGACCTAAGATGGTTGAATTCAGAGAATTCTACCATCTTAGGTCTGGTTGGCTAACTTGAGTGCAACAAGGTTAGGTTAGGATTACAGTCAAATTTAAAATTGGCTGCGAAATTGCAAAATGCTGTATTGTCGATGTTGAACTTGGATCTACATGGGACTTATTTCTGCCAAAAGGAGCCAACCCACAGTCTCTCATTACTTTAGTGACTTACGTCAAACAAATCAAATACTCCAAATATCTGTCATGGATTTCCGCCAAAGTAACGCCTGATCCCATAACTTATAGGTATAACTATCCCACTACATCAGTCCAAACATTCAAAACTTATGCTTAAATAAATTTAAAAATAATAAGCGTGAGGAACCTATCCAAAATCACTACGATTCTCCTTCTTCTTCTTTGCCCTCGCTTCTTTCAGTTACGCGGCGTCCGTTTTTTCAATCCTTCGACGCCATTCACTTCGCTGGTAAGCATCAACGTCTGTAAATCATTACAAATACTCCGTAAAATTGAGAGGAAGGAAATTTGATTTGGGTCGGTTCGTTTAGTCCTAATTATTTTGGCGAGTTTTAAAATGTATCCGAAAGCTATTATTTAAAATCACTCCCATCCTTATTCTACCCGAAGCAATAAATACTGCTGAAGGCAAGAAATAAAAACATGTTCGCATTACGCAAGTTAAATCCATACATATTTTATAAACACGATAGTATCTCTGTCTGTCTGTTATCTTTGCAATAAAACACAGCACACGTATAGACCATGACCAGTAGTGCTATTCTATAACCATCTCACAGTGAAAACTTAGGTGAGGTGAGCGTGGAGTGAGCTGTCAGTGCCACCGATGCTAGGGATTGACCAAGACGGTATGACACTGATAGCTCACTCCACGCAAGTCTTCACTGTGTGGTTTCAGAATCGTCATGCTGGGTAAGAACATAGGATACTTTTAATCCCAGTAGTATGTCCCGTGGGATGATTCCGATGTCTCAATCCGTCAATCTCCATAGCCTTTTCAAAACTATGTCAGGAACGGCTTACATATGCAGCTGAGTACCAGTATTTTACATGAAGCGATTGCCTATTTGACATCCACAACTATTGGGTAATACGACAGAAAGAAAGAAAGAAAAAACGTTTATTTGCGTCAAACATGACGCAAAAAAGAACAAATACTCATAAGAAAGAAAAGAGTTGTGGGAAACATGCGTCATATCCACGCAAAACGGCTATCGGTCAGCATAATGCTGCGGCCCTATGCAAGACAGAGCCCCAGCGCTGGTTTTCAGCGACAGCCGGCGCCGACATTATGACGTCGACAAACAATTATTAAGACGCTGTAAAAGAGAAATAGAAGCTAGCCTGTTCATATATCCAACTTTTTTGAAGACCCCGAAGATATCAAGAATTCAAATGTTAAGTGATAGCCCGTATTATATGGCAATAAAAATATATACTAATATTTTAAAGAGGAAAGATTCGATTGTTTGTTTGTATTGAATAGGCTCCGAAACTACTGGACCGATTAGAAATTTTGTTTTACCATTAGGAGCTGAAATTATGTCTGATGAACATGGGCAGCTTTATTTTTTAATCCACGCGAAAGAAGCCGTGGGCGAAGTGCTAGTATATAATAAGTTGCCCAACATGTTTAAAACTGAAAAATCATTAATAATATTCCAAAAAAGTCTAAAACTATGCCTAATCCATGGAGTGTCCATGGAGTTTCTTGCCCGTTCTTCTCCATAGTGACCTACTGCGCTTTGGAATGAGCAACTAGCTTCATATTTCTGACAGACCAATTCAAAAGTGCCTGTAAATGGTTTAATTGAAATAAATGATTTGAGTTTGAGTTTGAATCCAAAAATGTTTCTACTCAGTAAAAGAATATTTAGAGTCTAGTTTAAAATTATGATTTTCTCTCATGTACAAATCTGTCTACAAACAATAAGATTAAGTCTATCCTATTTAACTTCATATTATAATTTTAATTTGTACTAGGTACCTGAAAAGGATGACATTAATATTGCTGAACAATTGTATTAAAGTCATTACAAATTTAATTTTGACATAACTATAATTTCTTAATTTAATTGGAAGGAAATAATTATGTAATAATACAGTTTAATGCATGCCAATTTAGGATGATAAGGGTAGGCGAATGATAATTGCAATGATTGTAAAAGGCTGCTAAGTCATAAGTGTAAAATAACAACAACTTTTGACTTTCGACTCCCCAGGTAAGTTGTTAATACCAGTTGCAATATAAAAACTATTCCTCTTTCTATCCTAGCCGATACACATGGTAGCTTCGTTGATAGTCTGCACTTTTATGGGTGTAGGAGATTAAGCGATTAACTCCGGGCGATATGCGAACTAGGGCAGTTGTTACGAGTATCAGTTCCAGCGAATACTTCTCGTATTAGCTGGAACTGTTATTTATACTAGGTGGTATATGAACAATATTACTGTTATTTATACTAGGTATTTTGTGAATTAAGTCACTGTTACTTTGTTTGGTAGTGTTTTTTATGTTTATTAGATGGTGGGTTGCGTTATTACTGTAATTAAGAGGGCGCGGTGTTTAATTATCTTTTTTTTTAATGTGAAGTATAATGTTTATGCCCTGGCAACGAAAACTCAAGAGCAGAACAGTTATTTATTTCATGAGATCGTCCACGATCTAAAAATTTTGTTAATGTTTTGTGATAATTATCACGGATTCTGTTTGTATAAGTTACATGAATATTGAAGACAATATTCTTTGTGAGTTTATAACTAATAAAAACTTGTGACAGAAGGAACATAATCGCAATAAATTAATAGAATTAACGCAGTGTTGATATCTCTGGTGACTTTGTTCCTGTATTTTGTTTATAAGTATATAAATATGTATTTATTCTTGTATTTTATTTATTTTTAAATATATTTTCTATTATGTTGCACCTTCCTCTTATCTCCGCATCACCCTATGGTAGACTGGTAGAGAACACCTCAAGCAGTAAGTCCGCCTTTGTACGGTTATTTACTTGTGAAAGTTTACAAAAATAAAAATGGAAGAATATCTAAATAAACTCAGATTTTTTTGCTGTTTAATAAAAAACCCGTAATGTCTATCAAAGATTTTCTAGTAGGCAGTTAATTAGTTCGTTTACGACGTTGCCTTGTCCCAGCGTAATAAATATTAGCTGTTTAGGTATAAGCAGTGAAGCACGCGACGGCTCTTAGATTCGATGGTCCGTATTGATTTCCAAGAAAATTGTGCTTGGAAGTGAAACACTGAAATGGAGATTACTTTTTTCCTTGTCTGGGTTGTTGGCCTAGTGGTCGGAAGTACTACTGCTGCTGCTACTGGCTGGTGGTTGTCCCTTCAGGGATTTCTCATTTGCGGTAGACGGCAATAGGCTCGACCCCTATTACATTGGACTTAGACACTAAAATAATATGTTAAATGATAAATGATTTTATTTCAATAAGAAGGTTTTTCACGTCAATGACATATTTAAAAACTAGATGAGGTTGGCGTTTCCTATCTGACTACTCTGAGAAAAAAGGCCGAAACAAACTCAGAGGTTACCGTCTCTTTTAGAGTCCAGACATAATCTTGGTCAGATCATGTGAAGACCATGTGACCGCTGAAATGGTCTTTTGAAGGAAGAACCACACAAATTGAGTGGACCTGTCCAGCCAGTGCACGAATTTGTCAGTAACTGTACAGCTCAACTCAGAACTTAAGGAGCTCAATGATTCGACGAATAATACCAAAGAAAGGACATTTGGGTAGGTTGCATAAACTACTCAAACTGCGAGACCATGTGCCTGCGATCCAGGATTAAAAGTAGCCTATTTCCGTATCCAGGTCAAGGTCCCAGGTCTTCTGTCTTGTGAAGCAATGAAAATCAATCTGTCAATATGTTTTAAGATCTACCTAGAACCTACTTTCTTCACTCGTTTTTTTACTATCTCATCTTGTCCTGAAAAACACAACAAAAAAAAACTGAATAGGTGCAGTTTGAAGTGATGAGCGGACAATTTTTTGGCAATTGATTTTTATTTATATGTAGATGTAGATTTCAGCTCAGCTTAATACGGATTGGGTTTACGCCAGCAACTTAGAACGTTTTACAAATTGATTGTAGTTGTCATCCAAATCCTAGCAAAACATAAAACGCATCGCATCTTAGTGTTATAACTCCAGGATCACTTACCTATTCTACGATTTACGGGTTTTTATCAAATTTTTCGTATAGGTACTCACCTGCTTCAACTGTTTTTAATGAAATTTATATAAAAATGCCCTGTTGTAGGGGCATTTTTCTTAAAAGTTTAAAATAAGTTTTTAATGGTAGCTCTCTAAGGAAAATAATATTTTCCAGTTTGTATCTTTTGTGGTTTGATTTGGATTGTATTTCCTAGTCTGTTATGAAACTGTTTCAAGAGTATCTGATGTAAGTGTAAACTAAAAATTCTAAGCCGATGTTCTCTTGGACATAAAAATATCGCGACGGGACTTTATAGCGCACAGGATTTTCAACTCTCGTCGCTTAGGAGAGCGTTGAGAATCCAGTATGTGATACAATCCTGCATCGATATTATTACGTCTGTGCGAACGTAGGTGTACGCAATCACTCTACAAAGAGAAACATTCAATTATTATGATCAAATGGTGATTGAAAAATCATCGATGAAAATTAAGGTTATAAAATTAACGACAATTAGCAAAACAAAAACACCTTTAGCTGATTTATAATTAAACTTTCAGATTTAAGCACTCAAATAATCAAATCCAAACACTCAAATTTTAAGTGGCACTACAAATTGGCTTCCACATCATACAAATTGGCGTCATTTCTATATCTGTAATTATATCCACATTTTTCGTGTTCTGATCCATTTGTTTATACTTTCATAAGATACTATTGGAACAGATCATACCTAAACAAATATCGGTATTTAAATTCTACATGTAGCAGAGATTGATTTGACGCAACGCGGTGTTATTTGACTCCCCACCCCTGAGGGAAGCCATAAAATGTACAATTTAATCCGCCGCGTAAGTGGAATGCTACCGCGCCAGTGGTAACGCTACTCCATCTTGTTACAATATAATCGTTATAACATTGGTATGTTCATCCTTGGAATCTAATCATACCGTTACCATAAATTTGGTGGTAGGTAATCTTTTCGGTGGAGCCAAATGGAGTAAGGACACCACACCTGAATATTTATCAGCCTGTGGTCCCATTGCTGCAGCCATAGTGTTTTTCTCATTAGGAGAAGGAATTCTTCTGTCGTATTGGCACGAACCATTTTGTTGATAGCTGAAGTTAGGTTTGTTGTTAGCTCTTGAGGTACCTGGTCGTACATTTAATTACTCTTCTCGAAGAGTCTATTATAACACACTCCAAGAATGAGCATCGATCATCACACTTCTTTTCACTGGCACGACGGTAATTCGAATTTTGTTGGCCAAAACTTCATGTCGTTATTGGTGTCACTTTAATGCTTGTTCCCTTAGTATTAGCGACTTGGTATTCCTTAAATACTTTTCATTATAATTGAGACGGTGCCTGAGGTAGCTCCGTGATGGAGGGGTGTTGACGCCCGTCAGCGGTAGAATGACTGAGTTATCGTGGAAGGTCGCCACGTCTTTCCCATATTGAACAGCTTCTTCAGGCAGGCCTGTTAGCGGCTACTTCCATAAAAAGCCTGTAAAGAACCAACACATATTTTCCATACATAAGACCCATTTTACAGCAGTGCTATTCTGAAAATTCCCTTTTCATAAAACAGCAATCCTGCAAGCTATAAACGTACGCACCTCTTCGGAACGCGTGATCACGTTCCGGTGATATACAAATAGTCCCATATAGAGCCTCGTTTGTGCGACATGATACTTAGAGATGGTACTCAGTAAACGAGCAAGGAAATTGAGAAAATAGGTACTTGAAACTGACTTGTGTATGTAGAATATTCATTGTTTGTATTTGGCGTAAATGTGGCGGCTGCATTGTAAAGAGCTCACGAATTAAGATTTAGTAGCCTAAAGTTAAGTCAAATCCTTGTTTACGATTATTTTATTTCCACTGCAAACAAATGTCAACCAGTGTAAATTTTTGCCGACTTCTTATAAACTTTTTGAAGTGAAAACTTCTGTAGCGGCGTTGTACACTTTTTTTTTGTAATGGATAAAAAATGTTAAACTCGCGTCAGGACACGTGACCTGATCGAAAATTCGTAAGACGGATGATTGTTGATTTTTGATTTTTATTGATTGATTTTTCTGAGAGATAAACTTTTTATCGTAATATAAATTGTCATGTTTGTGTACCACAGCGCAATAAATAAATATTGTATTCTACTACATAAATGTTGGATACATAACTTTTATACCTACTGATAATTAAAGCAATTCGTGCAAAATTATTCCCTAACCATTCCAAAATATCAAAAATGCACAACGTTAATTCAAGTATACACTTTTGTCGGCACTCCCGGAGTGCAACCCGTCGTTTTTTTCTGCAAATGGAAAATGTGAATTGATTTCGTATTTTTTTTTGCATATGCTGGAGGGGTAGTCCCATATATATTTTATAAACTGTGCTTGTGTAGTGTTTTAGTTGGCTTCAATCATACGTCTTTTTTCCACTACGTGTATAAGGACGATGTTATAATAACTGTCTGTCAGTGTTATTTACATATCAAGTAGTGTTAAACTTTGAGTGGGGTAGGTACCGCAACAAAAAGTGGAAAATAACAATTTTTTTACATTACAAAGTGCAAAATAACTTTAATTTCGGAAGTCGGTGGCAAAAAACGAAAATACAAAACCAAAAACACTGAATTTCGAAATTAAAAATATTTTTCAATTTGTGGTGTTTTTTTTTTTTTAGTTGGTTGTTTCCATAATGAACCAATAGTTGTTAACATGCTTGTAAACTAAACTGCGAATATTCACTTCACTTAAAAAAATGCTCGTTGACCCTACACATTTTTTACAAGATTGATGCGAAATAATAAACTATATTTGTGGCCTCGTAGAACTTTATTTGTCTACGTGATTATGAGGTCCTTAGTTCGATTCCCAGGTCGGGCGTGTTATTGGGTTTTTTATCAGGAATTTCTCAGTAGCAGTCCGGAGTCAGCCCGGTTGATGACAATAGGCTTGCCCCCTATTACATGGGACTTAAACATAACGGGCGAAATGTGGGTATTCTAAAGGTGCAACTCTGCCGAACCTTCAAGGATTAGAGGCGTGATGTTAAGATTTGTTGTTCGAGACTAGCTTACTACATTTCTATAATTCAAGAGTAAGTTAGAGGCTGAGCTATGACCATATAAGATCCTTTTCATGATTTTTTTAGGATCAATTCTAAACGTTACATTTGAACCCTCATAGTTCTACAGTTACTTGGTTAAATAAACAATGTGTTAACTCACGTTGATACAGGGTGATGTACACTTGTGGAGTTAAGTTTAAATAGGGTGTTACTGAATTTGAGACCTTTGCGAAATCTTATAATGGCTCTACTAACATGCGATCAATACATAATAACGTGATGAAATACGGGCATGATCGCGCTTTTTCGCACTAACGACTGTCATGCCATAATTCTCAAAAGAACAGTGTCCCTGATCTGCAGAATGCGTGGCTGATAGGATCTCATCCCCGCTTTGGAGGGCCTTAATTAAAACGTAAAAATAATAATAAATAATAATACCAGCCTATGTCCCAAGGCAGGGCAAAAGCCTCTTCTCATACATAGAAGGCACGAGCATTGAACACCACGCTTGCTCAAAACGGGTTGGCGATGTCAGACTTATAACATAACATAACAGTAGCTCTCGCCGCTTACTTGTTTAAAATTATGCGTGGTAAAATACACAACCCAGGTGTTCTACGCAAGGTGGGATTTATGTACCTGATGGGCGCGTGGGGCGACGGAGGCGACCGCCGCTACTGTGGGTGCCGCCCGCTCGCACCAACCTGCTGCAGCACGCGCCACGGACGCGCGCCCTGCATACGCTCAATATGGTGTCAAAACAGATTGACTGCTTCAATTGTACTCTGAGTGAATTCACACGGGCCGCAAATTTTATAATTAGTCATAAGTAGATGTTCATAATGATATAATAATTGTAAGTCTCATATTGTAAGCTTTATTAACTATAACTACACTATTGTATTAGGTAAGCCTGTGATGATAGTTGTGTGTGATTCAAATAAATAAATAAATAAAATAACTAACTAAATAACTCCAGGTTTCTTCACGATGTTTTCCATCACCGATATCATTAATGTCCAAGATAAACTGAGAAAGTACGTATGAATTGAAAAATTCATATTGGTACTTGCCCCGATTTGAACCCACAACCTCGTGCATGAGAGGCGCGGGTTAAACCACTAAGCCATCACGACACTGATTTCCTTCTTAAACTTATGTAATAATGTTTTATTGATATTGTAGTATGTGGATCATCATATCCGTTTTTTTAACATATGCAGGTGAAGTCTTGGGCAACAGATAGTATGGTATGGTATGGAATGTTATACCACCAAAAAGTCTATGTGAATCCCGCAAACAAGGTTTCTATTACACAAAGTTATCTAGTATAACCCTCTCATCGCCTATCAATATATGGGTAACTATTACCCCGCAGTATTAGTTATTGAACCAGAAACAGACGTTATTTACTACTTTGAGTATTATATGTGTCGGAATCAGGGGTGGCCGAGATGCGAACCATCGCGACTTCTTCACAATCCGAGACATTTTTTTGTGTGGGCACTGTAGTGGGTACTCGAACGAAGAGATAATTCGAATTAAAAAATAACGAAATAAACCAGTGCAACGGAAACAAACACGTGCGTTGGTACTGAGCGTTTGCCAAGAGTGTCCACACTCGACCGTATTCTGTGACTGTCCCAACACTCGGGTCTCTCCGCCAGTCCTCACTGCATCTCCTCTACCGACGATCGTGTCCAAGCGGTAGGGCTCGCTTGCGTTTCCGATCACATGATCATTCGTTTCTGAATCAAATTGTTAGATGGCGCTGTTCGCTGTACTGTGGTTCCATACATCCACGACATATGTTCTAATGAGATGGGACGACACACATGTACAATTATGATTTACACTTACATGTGGGGTGATGCTAACTAGTCGTAAACGTTCTTTACACCCCGCTCAAAAACATTTTTCGAAATACTTTCCATTCCGTTTTATACAATACATACTAGTATTCGCTTGAGTGGAGGCCGGAAATTATCCCAAGGGAACGTACTGCTGGGATAAAACATAATCTATGTCCTAACTCAGGTAATGGTCTACCTCAATGCCTGAGAAGATATTTCAAAATGGGCCAGGTCTATGTCCATTACCACAAACAAAAAAGAGAAACCGTAGAATTCGGAAAAAAATAATGCATTTAAATGTATACTGTGCTTAAAAAAATGAAAGTCAGTTGTCACTTCAGTACCTTTCGTCAAGTTAAACGTCATTATTCCATCAAAATGACAGCTTACTGCCATTGCAGGTTTTAGTTGTGTGTTGCAATTTCGAGTGTAACTTCTTGTGTTTTGCCAGCAAACAAAGCCATTTTAAAGTAATTGGACAGTTGACAACAGTTTTAAATGTTTTTTTCCTATTTTTAAGGATAGTGTACAAGGACTTGGCCCAAGCTTCATACATTTTGGAACATCTCCTCTCTTTGAAATCCGTTCAGCCGGTAGGACATGAAAAGGTTACTGACAGATTGACAGCATTCGCTTTTAAATATATATTAAAGTATGGATATTATGAACCCCTGTTTAAGCCTCCGGGGTACGCCAGCATCATGTCTGTGACGAACAAACTCAATGCCTCAATTAAGGCCACGAATTTGTTAATTATGGCAGAATTTCCTGAGAATTCTTAATTAGAGACTTTGATTAGTAGGCCCATGTTCCAATCCACGTTTTAAAGGTCCCAAAAGCACGTCCCTTTACAGTTATTTTATCTCTGAGTTTTTATCACTTTGAAAATCAAAATCACAGTGATCTTTATTCCAGTCGCTGTAAGGTTTCTGTTGGGTTGCTTCCATTCACAAGTTTGTCAAATTCACAATGATCTTTACAATCGTTTCAATAAGGTTGCTATTTACTTACCCCACAAGATCTTAGTTCAATTGCTTCGTAGGATTTTTATCGTTCTACATAATATTTTTGTTTTTAACAATACACACTTTCTTTTCCAATTCACTTAGACATTGGCAGAATGGTAGACATTCGCTTTGCTTGACATAATAAAAATAAAAATAGAATAGAGTTGAAGGTTGCTTTATAGTTTTTGCTGGCAGAATAGTAATATAACTATTATAACATAACCTAATACACACTCTTGGCCTTATTATTTACTAGCTGTTGCCTGCGACTTCGCGTTTTGTCGTGAAAGAGTCACAAACAAACAAAGTAACTTTCACATTCATAATATTATAGTTAAGATTGTTCAAAACTTTACCTGCTAATGACATCGTGAGAGAACCTGGACTTATACTTAGTCAATATAAATCTGAAACCGCCCACCCGCCTTGAGCAAGAGTAGTGATCAATGCACCACGTACCTTCTCTGTTTGAGAAGCAATGTGCCAATAATCATTCATCATCATCATCATTTGGCCGAATGAGGCCTATGTCCACGGCTGGACGTAGGCTTCCCTCAAGCTTCGCCACTTTGAACGGTTCTGCGCTTTCCGCATCCCTGCGGATTCCTGCGGGCTTCACAAGGTCATCGGTCCACCTTATGGGAGGCCTTTCGACGCTACGTCTTCCGGTACGTGGTCGCCACTCCAGAACCTTTCGGCCCCATCGGCCATCTGTTCTGCGAGCAATGTAGTGCCCACTAATTGGCGCCAATAATATTATTTAACTTCTAAAGGTTATGTAAGTATTACCCACTATTAGTAACTAAGCATACGCTCTTATAGCGCAAACCACAAATGGATCCTAAAACTTTTAATTTTTGACGTTCAAAGTGGAGGAGAGTGTATACATAATGTATTGTATCCGGTTAGTTGCCACCGTTCCTGGCACACAGGTGTATGTTATATGCTCATAAACTTAAAGTCTATTTTCTTAAAGTGGTTTGGGTACATGTTTCAGTATAACAAGATTTAGTTTTGCATCATCTGCATCTACACTTAGTTTATAACAAAGTCGTTTTTTGTGTCTATCTGTCCAAACGTATACAACGTGTTTTTTTATACTCTAGGGTTATATTCTATAAGTTAAAATAATACAAAAAGTGTCAGAATATGTGGTTCAAAAAGGCACAGTTTCGGAGATAACATCAATCGTAATATGTGTGAGGGTATCTAAGTTTCATTGTTAAATACGAGAAATTCATTTTCATTAAAACCAATCATTCATTTTTATAGCTAAGAAAATGAGATGTTGTCATATTTCACGTAAGGGTGTTTTACATTAATAATCGTGACTTTGTCGAATGATTTTGTATGAAAAAAAAAATGTACTTGAAAAATAATTCGTGTGCCAGTTGATTCTTTCATATTGTCTCATGCAGAACCTAGAGTTATGGGATATTAAAAGCAACACCTTGTATAGATAAACTGCACTATAGATTTTGATACGCTTTTAACAATAATTTTGACGAATTATACCAGTAGGTTTATGCGTATTACATTATTATTTAATTAACATATATCACAGAAATCTCGACATCTTTTGACATGTCGCCAATTTTGTGTCAAAATTGGTTTTACTTGCTATATACTACCAACAATGTGAGGTGCAATAACTAAACATATTATTATCTGAACATCTCTGCCCCAAACTGTCAAAAATACCTCTAATTTCCCAACATTTTTTGATTTGATTGTCGCTGAGATGAGATTGAAAATAGATTTTGAACGTTTTTATTACGAGAATTGGTCTCCTGATCACTGCTTAAATAACCCGAAAAGAATAAAAAGACCCTCGCGACAGAAGATGTGCATGCCGTTGAGGTGAATTTTGACATACGGACGTAATTCTAACCTAAATAAAATGCACTGCCAAACCTCCGCTTCAATAACCCTGCATCTGCTACCGGGATACTATCAACCGTCGACATTAATTATGGAACTTAGCCTGAACGCAATTTGTTATGCTAAACTCGAAGTGTAGTGCCATCGCAGCGCTCGAGCGAAGGCTTGTAAGTAGCTTGATCTAGTGTGGTAGCTAAATATACTTGCACGCTATTACAGGCATCGCTATTACTTAGCGGTAACGGGTTTAGAGGATAGCGTGTTGTTTGGTAGTAGATAATTTAATGGGCAACTTGGTAAAATATACTTTCTTACATTTTTGAGGGTTGGGTCAAAATGGTTTGATAAAAACGGTGCTAGGTACGTGGAAATAGAGAACTTTTATGACCATGTAGAAAAATGCGCGTTTAAAGTTGGAAATAAAATTACGTTATGGCAATCTGGCACGAATATTGAATTGCATTCATCATTCGTTAACAAAAATTTGTTGGCAATATTTTTCGTTTTTGATAGGTCTTTTCCTTCGGGAATTACATTATTACTATTACTTAGACATGTCACACATGCTTTGCTGATTTTATTTTGGTACTAAATGATTCCGATCAATAGAGATAGAGGATAGAGCCAAGAATGGAGCCAAAAAAAAGTTCTGATTTTGAATTGCTGGAGCAAACGCTGGATAACTTTTAGCAACCGTTAAATTGGGAGTTCATATTTTTGGAACAGAAAAATCATTTTATTAGAAGTCTCTCCACGTAATGTTATAAGTTGCAGAGATAAATGGTTTACGAGCAGAAAAAATAATGTTTTTAAGGGCTCGTCTTTTTATACCACACTTGTGTAGACTCTTATTTTTTGTACAATGTTATTATTTTCTTGAACAGTCTCACGAAGTTACGGTATGGGAAATAAATACTTTATGAAATAAAAAATATCGAAGTTTAATAAAATAACCTCAACTTTTGTGTTTATTGTTTTTGACAGTTGTTGCTAATTCAGGGAATTTTAATAATACGTTGACGCGCACTTTTTTGTTTAAAATTCAAATTGTTTTTTTTTATAAAAGATTTTTTTTTTGGTTCTCCCAATAATAGCTCAAATCACTGTGAAATGAAACTACAACAAAAATTGATTTTGTGGCAATCTTAAGTTATCATTTTTATCCTGATGGAATCTGCTTAAGGTGAAACTAAACGCAAACGTATTTGCAGCCATTTCATTATTTCTTACGATACAAAAACTATCTAATGGAAAGATAAAAATCTGTTTAGTTAATTGAAGTATTATATTATTTCATTTTATTCGATTATAAGCAAAACCTACCGGAAATCGTGGATATGGAAATGTAAATCATCCCGAATCATACTTACGTACAAAATAAAAACTACTTACGTTCAATAAGTCCAAATTAGGTGATCCTGCTTGACCTAAAAGCAAATCAGGCATAGAAATAGTTTCGATCAAAAACTGCCCATAAGACTAACCAATCAACAAATCCATATAAACTCGAACTTGAATGTTAAAGCATTCCGAGATCTCAGTGCCACAGAATAGTGCAGAAGGCTGGTTCTCGGGCCGAGTTCTAGCTCTGATCTAGATCTAGATCCGATCGCGCTGAACTACTGGAAAACGGGCTAGGGTGACGGACGTTCGGTGGACACGCGGCCATAGTAAATGTAACTGTCTACTTCGGCGTTCTCCTTGACGTCCTGTTGGCGGTGGCGGTGGCGGTAGACAAATAGCCTAAGTGTGCGTGCGTTTGTCATGTGCGTGGTTTTTCATAACAAATGTCATTTTTAAATCTGCAATAGATAGTGCAAAACGAGGTCCATAGCATAGTTAGTCTTAATTTTTTTCTGTTTTTAGGGTTCTATATCTCAAAAGGAAAAAAACGCTTATAGGATCACTTCGTTGTCCGTCTGTCTGTCTGTCCGTCAAGACCCTTTTTCTTCGGAACGCTTGGAGGGGAGGTTTCAAGTTGAAATTTATTTCAAATACGTAGGTCTAGGTTCCTTGGAGCTCTAAAACATCAAGCTTCTAAGTCAACGCAATAAAAAAAACGGTGATTTATGCGACATATTTGGTACTCGCTAATAAATCAAAACCTATAAGGTACTTGTTGACCTAGAATCATGAAATTTGGCAAAAAACTAGGTCACACAGTCAAAGTAAAGGAAAACGTCTAAAAATCGTTGATTTGTAGTTTTATCACATAATTTTTTTTTTTTTTGCGATTACAAACTTACATTTGCAGTGGACGAATTGACCGTGACGTATATCAGTTGATAGAGAGATCAGTATTCAACTACAATATTAATTTCGTTCTTTGGATAAATTAATCACAACTAGGGTACCCTTCATTGTGCGTGTTCCCGATACGCAATTGACCGTTTTTTGAAAGAGATTATAGGCCATTAAAATATTTGGCGTAATGTTATCGCATGGGAGATTTATATCCCTCCTGTAAAATTCCACTGTTGTCTAAACGCCCATTTGTTATGAAACCCTCAAATTATGAAACCAGCCTTCAGTAGCTTTCAATTCCATGCAGGCCTATACCGAAATCAGATAGCAAAACTAGGGTAGTAAGGCCGTTTTCAAAGGATTTTATTCCTCCACTCGCTCCGTACATTTCCGCAGGGAAATATGAAATTTTCATACATTTGATATTTTGTTTACGGTTTGTGAATACTGCTCGTTGTAGCTCTTGTGATATACGAGTTTTTGATGCATGTTTTTATGGTTTTTAGGTAGGCATGGCGTGTTTGAATTTTCATGTTTTGCGCTTTGCTGTGCTAATGAACAACATTTGCGGAATATCTGTAACTTTTTTTTTTTTACTTGGTTTTGCACGCGGCCTCGCTCGCGTGGATGTCCGAAAATTTCCCACGAGAACAAATCACTTGCACTAGAAAGTACCCTGTGTGTTAATTCAAGTATAAAATGTGTTAATTCCGTAAAGGATTTATATTGTTTTCAAAGCTCTAAGGCGGCATGATTTTTCCGACACTATCAACACTCATCGTCATATTTAAGCCCCTTTACACAAAACTTTAGTGAACTAGACACCTAAACTCATGAATCACTCACAAAAAGAACAAAATAATAATTGTTTGGTAAATATAGTTTCTAGTGCGCTTTTTTCTTTTTATTGTATAAAATTAAAAATAATCTGATTAACAAAACTGACAGGCTTTCATAGAACTAGGTAGGAAACCATAATTTATCAAGTTTTAATTCGAATCTTAACAATTTTGGTACCATTATTAATCGAAGGGGCAATAACCCAAAACCCTACCGGAAGGGCGCTGTCAAATTAAGAGCTAAAGGTACATTCTGTCAAAAAAAGGATCGGGTTGGATCATTTTTTTTTTCGTTGTTGTTAGATTGTAATTAAGTTAGATTAAATACAGTGCTGTTTTTAGTTAGATCATATCTGGTGTGTATTGCTAATTACTTGCTGCTTTCTTGACAGATTAGTATGTCTATTATTGTGAGTTATAAAATAACTAAAATTTGTTTGCAGTCATAAAATATACCATTTCGCTCCAACATCGTAAATCAAATTGCAGTTTAATAAGCTACTACTTAATAGCTCTCATTTTGAACGCGCCCTGAAGGTGCAGACAGTCGACCGTGGTCATAATTTCAAACTTGCTGAAAACGATAGCTAAACAAACACCGTGTTAGACTGATACTGATACTTGAAAAAAAAAATATCGATGCCCTAGTACGAACGCGTGACGTAAACCTTACGTAAATTCGAACGATTTTTTAATCGAAAATAAAACAATTCTGTTGCATCGACAAGCACAATGAATATCTTAAATATATTTGATAAAAGTCTTAAAACTTGTAGCGGCATCCACACCGCTACATGCGAACAACGCATCACACTGACGTCACACAAATCTTGCATCGCGCAATCAGAGCTTACCGCGCAGCTAGCATATATACAACTTCCCGAGATCAATCGTCGGGCAGTTGCCCACCAGATACGACACCAATCTGGTCGGAGGATCCTCCCTTTTCCAAGAGTATGAGTGAACTTTACACCCTGTTCCTCATATCTCTTCAAACTAAATAAATATTTTGTGTAAAACGAGTATTTTCAAATCGATCCACAGTACATAGTTACATGGGATAAGGACTACAACATCAAAATAATTATGAGAAAAAAAAAGTGTTTATGTAGCTTTGAAGCCATCATACTGGCCAACATTGGCTGCTGTCATCAAAGCTCGGAATTCACGACCATCTATAAAGTTACAGATCTTTAAACAAACAAAATCCAGCCCGATCACTATGTACGGTAAGCCGATCCCCTGGGAGAAGCAAGCCAAATACCTAGGCGTGATCCTCGATGAAAACCTTACCTTTAAGGCTCATATCAAGGCGGTTCGCGCGCGCGCCTCCTTCGCCCTTAGCAGGCTCCAATTCGTACTGACAGCCCGTAGTAAACTGTCCCTCAAATGCAAGCTCCGCATTTATACCGCAGTCATCCGTCCCATCATGACCTATGCCTGCGTCGTATTTGCGCATGCTCACCCACGTCATCTCCATAAGATGCAGACCCTCCAAAACCGTTTCCTCAGAAGGGTCACGGGTGCCCCCTTCTATGTCCGTAATATCGATCTTCACGTCGACCTCAAAATGCCAACCATAAAACAGTTCATGAAACGCTTATCAAAGCGTTTCTTCGACTGCGGTATCAAACATTCTAACCCCCTGATTACAGCGGCCGCCCGCTACACTCCCTCTCGCATTAGCAGTATTCGCCGACCAAGGCATACTTTAATCAACCCCGACGACGCCACTACCCTCCTCCAGGAGAGTAGTAAGGCCACTAGCACGCTACATAAGCCCAAAACCCGATCCGTCCTACCGTCCTCGCCGCCGAGGCCCGCCGCGTAGCCCAAATCGACGCCCCTCCCGACCCTTGCTCGAGCCAGCCCGCGCCGCTGAGCCTGTAGCTTTGAATTCGTCCCTAAATAATACCAATCCTGATTCAGCTAGTCATTTGCTGCCCTCTTCCAGCGACGCCCTAAGCCGAGGTTCGTACCCCACAGGGGGTGCCCTTAGCGTTGTCGCTTAGTTTTTAGTTGGTATTTAAGTTTAAGTCCTGGCTGGAGGCCTTAATTTATTAGGGCAACCACAGGCAAGTCCGCTTAAGCAGACGACAACCGCATAGGTTGACCTGCGAGATGCCAAACAAACAAACAAACAAAATAATGCAGAGTGGCTCGATTCGGGGTGTTTGGAAGTGTAGTCCGAATTTACGTTACGTTTCCCGCAGGTTCGTGCAGGCTCGCGGCACGCGAAGTATGACCCATCATAAAAGCAAATTTTGTCGATGGAATAATAGACAAAATGACAGACAGAATAGACAAAATGTCTACAATCTAGGGAAAGGGATATTATTTTTGCATTGCGTTTCTTTCGTTTGGTCCCTTATGTACGCTCACATTTAAAACAAAAGTATAACATTCTATGAAACTGTTCAGACGTGCTGTCGTTACCGTTGATATTTCAGTCCCTCCTGAAAACTAGTTCGTGAGAGATGGCACTTGGATAGTTTTCTGCAAAGTTTAATGTTTCTCTTAGTGCCGATAATCGTCACGCGATTTCTTTTTGGTTGGCAATAGAGACCGGTATCAAGCTCTGTTATATTTGTGGGGAATAGGAGAATATGTGTCAATTGTTCTTTAAATTAAAATTTTTTTAAATGTTATAACTTGACAGATAAAGCATGAGCTGTAACGTGTTGAAGTAACATAACATAACATAACGTCACGCCTTGTTTCCCCGAAGGGTTGGGCAGAGGTGTACCTATAGTACACCCACATTTCGCCAGTTATGTTTAAGTCCCATGTAATAGGGGGCGAGCCTATTGCCATCTACCGGGCACAAATCCAGACTTCGGGCTGCTACTGAGAAATTCCAGATAGAAAAATCCAATAACACGTTGCCCGACCTGGGAATCGAACCCAGGACCTCATGCTCAGCAGTAGCGATTGCGACCACAAGAACAACGAGGTTGAAGTAAAATGACAATAAACGGATTGAAACGGTTTTTAAAAGACGAGCAAAGTTGGCAACGGCACAAATAACTGTCAAGTATTTCACTGTTTTAATAAATTTTTCAATATTACTAGTATTTACAATAACACTGAATTAGGTGTTGTTTTGTACTAGTTTTACGTGTCAAAAACATTTGGAAGCGTTTCTAAACGCTTTTTTTAATTTTTACACCAAATATCTCTCTCTTCGAATAGTCTGAAGACTCGAAATATCCGAAAAACGATCTTGAGGTATACGGCAGCCCGTAGCCCGTATCAATATTCTACACAACCATTTCAGACATTAACTAGTAGGTACTATATACATAGTTCTAAGTACAGTTCTACTTAACAACAGAGCCAATGAAGTGATTTCCCGTATCAGTTATACCAGCGCAATTACGAAACGCGAAGCCTCTGACAAAATCTAGTAAATAAACAGAACTAGGTTAGAATTGCGATAACAAAACGGATATTTCCGTTATCAACTAAATGGCAGTGACGGCACAAAATAACTAAATGCGTCTCCAAAACTCGAAAAGCCGCAATAATTCTACTAAAACATCACTGAATAGGCGCAAATGTAAAATTGTTGACTAGGCCAATGATGACAAAGTTATAAAGGTGAGGAGACAATCGAAAATCGGTCGTATTGTGATTAATATAAGGGTTATTGTGACTGCATTTTGTATTGTAAACTCGTAGGTAAGCCATCTAATTGGCTCGGAATGTCCTTAAATGGCTTAGTTCCTATTTACTGCAAGCGTCTACTTCTCTAACTAGTGACAGACTACGAACGTTGTATGGAAGTCTAAATAATAGCATGAAGGGAATAATAAGATAATGCTTATTAACTTTTTTTTTTACTACTGACACACTCAAAGTTTTTAGACTTGACAAACATCGAGATTTCTTTAATATAAGTAAGTATAGTAATAATGTATTAAATCAGAATAAATTCTCTAAATAATTGATGTTAAAATACAGACTATTTAGAAGAACTAAGCGATCACACAGACAAACACGAAAAGCAGGACCCGGGATATTGTGGCGCCGCTGGTTGTAAACGAAAATCAAAAAGATAAACAAACACCGATCGTATGTCCCATTCGAAATGTTAGTTCGAAAAAGGGCCGTTGCACAGATAACTTGGTCGAAAATACTATCGTGGAAGTATGAGTTTTGGGGAAGGAAAACAAAACACTGTCGCCAATTGAAGCCAGCCATCAGACAGTTCCAAGAAAACAAACAAATGGCATGACGTAAGTACTGGCTGGAATATAAAAAAAACTAAGTTAGTTTTTTACATTCCAGCCAGGAGAGCCAGATAGGCCATTATCTCGACACATCTGAGATCACTGTAGTTAACTGATTCATTATCTGCGACTGTTGCACATGTTGTAGGTATGAACAACGTGTGCAATAGTCGCAGATATTGTCTAACAAGTTAGCACAAATAGTTTAAAAAATCCTTACAAAATGGTTGATGATCCTCGCGTCATGTTCGTGAACGGGCGCCGTCGGTGGAGACTGGTTATCTCTTAACTGTCACGGCTTATTTTAATTTTAATCCTATATTTTGAATTGTCAATTCGTTTTTTTTACCTTGTTCTCACATATAGAAGCAATAATAATTATAGTACCCATGATTTTAAAAATATTTATTTAAAAGAGTGTCTTTGGAGTTTCTTGCCCGTTCTTCTGTCGTTAGTAGGGCAGCTAAATGTTGGTAGCTTGGAAATACGTGGGACACTTAGAAAGTTTTACGAAAATAAAAATAAATTTTCTACAGGTTTTTATTTTTTAACTCTTTTCAAAGTACGCTCTACTCGACTCTAAACAAAGTTTCATGCATCTGAATCAGTTTTCGAAACACTTTTTCCAGTCCGCCGTAGACACCTCGTTTACAGCCTGCTCGAACGTGGACAGCGCATCTTCCGGCCACGAAAATTGTATCCCTTTGAGCAGATTTTTTTTTCGCGAATAAAAAGAAGCCACACAGCCCCCACGGCTGTAAGGAGGGTGACCCAGGAGTTTGACCGGCGTGCTGTCCAGGAAGTTTCTCGTTTTGAGCACAGGGTGCGAAGACGCGGTGTCGTGGTGGAGCAGTAGCCCCTGGAGCCCTGTGTTTGGTCGCTTGTTGCTCACAACAGAGAAAATTTCCGGCAAGCATTTGGTAGTAGTCAGCGTTGATGCTTCTTAGGTTCCGTAAAGGAATTGACACCAAGTTGCCACTCAAATAAGAAGAAATTTCGATCCGCTTTTAGATCGCTTCATTTTGGTAGGCTTTGATTCGTTTTGAAAAACCCAAACCGTCGACTGGCGCTTTGTTCCTGGATCGTATTGATAAATCCAATACTCATCACCTGTTATGATGTCGTAAACACGATGAGACGAGCCTGCTTCAAATTTGTTTATCATATCGCGGCAGCGTTCCACCCGGGCCTGCTTTTGAGCATCGGTGAGGTTGTGCGGCACCCAGCGTGAAACTATCCTCCTCACGCGAAGGTGAACTTGTATAATTTCGTGAAGGCTTCCCGATCCAACCTGCAGTATGTGCTGAATCTCTTTATATGAAACTCGCCTATTGTCTTGGATTAAATTTTTACTGCTGGCACGTTTTCTTCCAAAACAGCCGTCAAAAGGCGACCACTTCTTTCATCATCCCCCAAAGTTAGTCGACCGCGCTTGAATTCGTTATACCAAAGATACACGGTTGTCTTAGACGTTCCTTCAAACATTAATGCCATTTATGAAGTCTATCGTACGATTCGTCCGGTTTCACACTTGATATCGTAAAAAATCATAGCTCGAAAATGTTCCAAAAATTTAAATTAACTCGCAAACAATGTGGAGGGTTTTCTTTTTCTTTTGGCTGTTGGCTTCGCACGGTTTGTGCATTGAGCCAATGTCATGTTTAGTTTATTACGAAGGAAACAGAGGTTAAACAATTATTTTTCTCAAATAGGACGCGTCCGCCAAGTTCCAAGTATGAAATCGAAACGTACCTTTTTATACTTACTAATAATCATATTTTCAAAATAGACTATAACTGGCCAGTCTCTCATACATAAAACATTTTTTTACAATACTTTCTGAGTGGCTTAGTAGATTTACTATTCATTTTATTTTAAATTATTTTAATAAATAGGAACAACAAACAGCTACGTTATGCAATATTACAAACAAAAAAAAAAGAACGTAAGTTATCTACTTAAATAATAAAGTAGCTGTTCACAGATTACCATTAATAAATAAAACGAATGCACTACAAGGTAAACTGTTCATGCATGATAGTTACACTAATGTTATAATAACAATAAAAAAGAAAACGACAGCAAACAATAAGTCTAAGAGCTCAAGTGTCTCATACAAAAGGCTACGAAACCTTTTCAAAGATCATGTAAATATGTCCATGTGTTCGAATGATTTATTGTAGGTTGCTGCCATTCGCAGAACTGGTGAACGTAGACCAGTGTTAAATCGGCAGGTACCTACTGCAAAGAGTTTCCCTTCACGCACCTACCGTCTATGGACAGTTGGGATGATGATTTTGAGAAGGGAAACAAGCTCATACGAGTTTCTTATTTTCATACGATATTTCAGCGCAGAAATATGCGACATTAACAAAGGCACAAAAATCTGGAAGGAAAAATAAGTCACACATAACACATGCATACGGACACGCACACCCACACATTTTCAACTTCGCCATTGTTTCGGACGGTCCCGAGAGCTCCCGTGCTTACACACACATTCACATCGTTTTGCACACTTGGTAACCACAAATAAAGCGCGCGTCGCTTCGTGAAATAAAAAGACTGTCCTTATTTGAAGTTAGAGCAGCCGAGATACATCTGACTTTTGTAGACAAAGACGTCCTAAGCATTTTGGGTTTTAAACCGACTGCAAAAAAAGCAGAGTTTCAAAATTTGCGATTTTTTATTTAAATCAAATGACATCAAGGATCATGAGCAGTGGTGGCCTTGTGGTAACGGCCCTGACTTACGTGTCGAAGGTCGTGGGTTCGTACCCAGTCAGGCGCTTAATTTTTATAAGTAGTTTATTTCATCACCACTACTCTCAAAATAGTGAAGGAAAATATCGTGAGGAAACTGGCATGTCCTAGAACCAAAAATACGAAAACATGTGACATCTATCTACTAACACCTACTGGGCCTGCGTGGTGAATTACGGCCCTCTCGAGAGGAGGCCTCTGCCTCAGCAGTAGGAACGTTATAGGCTGATTATGTGAGGATCATGAAAAGTCGCTTTGTAAGAATAACTTGTGCTGTGGTAAAAAATATTACCCAGACAGCAAGTAGGTACATCTGAATGCACAGGGTGCGCTGGATGTACATTTTATTGTAAGGCTCTATACACACGGTGCTTTTTATACATGCGTTTCGTGTAAGACCTCGTCCTAACCGGCGGCGGCGGGTACGCTATGGTCGCGCTCGTTTATACGAATATGACATTACTACTCGCGCGATCAATCAATTTGCGTATACACGTCATTATTCAGGTACCTAAACGATGGCGTCGATCTGAACTTGCGCTACGCTCGTCGACAACGTTTTTCTGCCTCACTAAACACTCACTAATGTATTCAAAGATGGTAGTGATTTCATTTGTGTGAGTAATGTTCTTCTAAATTACAGATGTACTCATAACGCACACAAAAAGAAAACACAATAATCTTTGAATAATCGATTTAGTTAAAATAGTATTATTGTGATGTGTATTTGATTATTTGGTTACTAACATAATTCCTAAGTATAGTAACAAGAATGGATCACTGTGCTTGAAGTAAATACATTTTGGTTATAATACTTGAAAAATCAACACTCGAATGCGCTTGCAGCGTGAGTACGAGCGTCGCCGGCGCATAATATAATTGCCCATTTGTACCCTAATTATCACGAAATTTAAATCATTATCTTCTCTTTCTAAGACGAAAAAATACAGGTATATAACTGGCATGAACTATAAAATGTTCACATTTCAGTTCACATTACTATAAACAACGAGTTCGTCGATAAAATGAAGCCATCAAAATAAGTGGACACACGTTTATACACGTTGAAAACGTACAAAATACTTAAAGGCGTAGGTATGTCTACGTGTTTTATAGTGAAATTATATATTTTAATAAGTCGTATTTTGCTGTCGTCCATGTTTAATTTTATTCAGTTGTGGAATGCGGGTAGTTAGTTTTGTAGATAAACTTTGAGCGGCGTCGCTGACATTAGCTTACATAAATATAATGAAATATTTAATTTTAAAATTAGATGCCTAGATAAAAAAAATATTTTTCGTTTCAATCGCTTCTGTTCGACTAATAGATTTCCCTCTTCAAATATTTCGTGTATGAATAGATACACCTTATAATAATATAAGTAGTAACTTAGATGTCGTCACTATATTACATAGTTTAGTGGAAATTTGTCGGTTAGTGCGCCATATTTATTCTAAATGGGAATTCAAGCAGCTTGTGATGTACTGGATATTTTAAAACTACTCTTATAGTTCTTGATGTTCTTCATAAAGGTCAGGTGTGTAGTTCTCTAATCTCCGTAATGAGTGAATAAACGAAGCTAAAGGAGTCTGTAAGTATCGTGTTAGGTGGTGTCCTGTAGTTTCTGCCTACTCTCGTGGGAAGAAGATGTGAGTTTATATATGTAGGGATGTATGTTAGAGTTGTGTAAAAAAGTGAAATAATCGTAACAATGCAGGTTCCAACGAAATCTACATTTAATAACCCATGTATAAGCAGATGTCTAGATTGATACAGATTTTTCCTATACCTACCTACCCGTGTGTGGGCTAAATAAACAAATATGTGACATGCAAAGACATCAGATCCAGAAGAAAATTATAATACCTATTTAATTAACCAGCTTCTGTCCGCGCGTTCGTTCGAGTGAAAGGAGACTGGGCGAATTCACATGGAAAATGGTCTATTGACTAATCAATAGCTTAAGATATTTGTGTAGGGGTATCTAATCTATATGTCGTGGAAACCGATATTGTTAAATAATAATTTGCTGATTTGTCTACTGTAGTACTGAGGAAATGGTAAAAGCTGTGACGTCAGTTATCATTTGTAATGGCAGCACGTGGACAGAGTCGTTGTCGAGAGTGGGGACTGTGCAGAGCGCACTTTGACTCGAGATGCCAACCGAGACACTCCTCAAGAACGAAACTGTCGGTTTACCATTTAAATTAAGTATTGTGATCAAGGTAAAGTGTAAAGTGAGGTTACAACTGAAGTGAATATTATTATTCTACGCAATGAACCCGATATCACCGAACCCAAATGATGACGGCGCTATCGCTCAGCCGTCGCTGACGCCGTCATATATATTTATACCCTTGAGTACAATATCACAAAATCAGACTGGCAATTTTGAGAAAAATAAACTTTAATGATTGTTTATAAGTACAGGATGGATATTCGGAAGTGCTAGAGGCAGGTAATTTCCTAAATTGTTATTGAAAAACACTCTAAGGAGACTGTCCTTATTTTTTTTATTTTTACATGTATTTACAGGTTTTACATAACATAACATCACGCCTTGTTTCCCCGAAGGGTTAGGCAGAGGTGTACCTGTACACCCACATTTCGCCAGTTATGTTTAAGTCCCATGTAATAGGGGGCGAGCCTATTGCCATCAACCGGGCACAAATCCAGATTCCGGGGTGCTACTGAGGAATTCCAGATAGAAAAACCCACTATCACTTTGCCCGACCTGGGAATCGAACCCAGGACCTCATGCTCAGCAGTAGCGATTGCGACCACTAGACCAACGAGGCAGGTTTTAATAAAATTGTACTGTCAGCAAGAACACTGACAATTTATTCAAACCATTTTTCGATGCCAATCGACGAATATACGTCGACGACGAGTATTCGTCGATGGGCATAAAAGTTGCTTTTCGATCTTTCCTTTACAGCACCAAATCCACTTTGAATCTCAATTCGATTTGATGCGAGTTGAAACATTATTTAGTATATCATAAACTGCGTTAAAAGCCCTTTCATATGCAGCTCTTACAAGTACAAAAGGCTTGTGGAACCCATTGTGTTTTATTATCCACCTCAAAGTCTTTGAAAGAATATTTTTAATATGTACCTGAACGTAGAAATAGGTACATACATGTATGCCTTTTGTGCAGGTTTTCCAAAGATTCATGCTGTCTCGCGTATCTTGCAGTATTTTCCAACATATCTTGGAAGAGCGGTTTTGTATTCAAGTGGTAACCACCGCCTTGTATTCAAATGGTAACCACCGCCTTGTTTTCTTTTAGATGCAAGTCCAACTGTAAATGGAATATACGATTTTAGAAGAAATGGTGATATGTATGATATCATACATTTTATAATTGGAAGATAATGCGGTCTGATGAAACAAGTATTGACAATTATCAAACATATGTACAGTTCGCGAGGCCTAAGCTGAGCTTTGTGTGAGCACCATTGGAGGGACGCACAGCGCCTCAGGCCGATTGTATAAACCGGTTTAAAACAATCGAGCTCTAGACCGACGTCACATCTACACTATCTGAATGCAAAGCTCAGCTTAGGCCTCTCAGACTGTACCTACCTATGCACTGCTTTTTTGGTATTGTGGTCGCAAACGTGCTGAGCATAAGGTCCTTGGTTCATTTCCCAAGTCGTAGGCTACCACGTTATAGGCTGAATTTGCAAGACAGTCCCGTTAGTCTAGTGGTCGCAATTCTGAGCACGAGTTCCTGCGTTCGACTCCAAGGTCGAGCGAAGTGTCATCAGGTTTTTCCATATGGAATTTCTCAGTAGCAGTCCGGAGTCTGGATTTGTGCCCGGTTGATGACAAAAGGTGTAGTACTACAGATAGAGCTATGCCTGGCCCTGCGGGGATACCAGGCGTGATGTTATATTATGGTCTATTAAGAGGTTTTACTAGAACAAGTGAATTTGAATTTTATAAATCAGAAACATGAAAAATCTCAGGTTCCGTGTGAACGTAGGCTTACATAGAAACCCAATTAACTCTTAGCAATTTCATGAAATACTTAATCAATATGCTTTCACTCAATCGCTGAGCTCGATGGAAAAACAACACTTACATAATAGACTAGTGTTTCAGAGAGAATTGGGGGGAAAACAATGATTTGCACATTTTTATCGTGTGTTTACGAGTATTCATACTGTTAAGTAAATTGCGTGGATTTGAGACGCTCCGTGTGGCTTTGTGGATATGTGCGTGAGAGACCGTCGTGCAAGGGAATAACTGACAGCGATTTTTAAGCTTTGCTAATTTGTAGATTACATAAACATACATATTTATACTCACGTCTTCTTCCCATGGGGGTAGGCAGAAACCACAGAACGCCACCTGCTACGATCCTTACATACTCCTTTTGCCTCGTTTACGTTCATACATCTGTTCATACACGAGCGCCGGTTGCGAGTGCACCTGACCTTTCTGAAGAACATCACCAATAAGGTCACTATATGTCCTCCTAGGGCATCCCCTCCCGGCGTTTCCCCTCACATCTGCCTTGTAAATACCTTTTGTTAGTCTCCTTTCATTCATCCGCTCAACATGACCTAACCATCTAAGCATACTCTTGCTCTCTAGCTGGCTCTGCCCGCGGGTTTAACCGCGTAGATGTCGGAAATTATCTATGATCTAAAATGTCTTTTTTACATTGTGAATTCCTTGAAACCAACTGTCCTTATGTCACTGCTTAGACTCTAGATGATATTTGTCAATATAAATTGAGTGTCGAACATTAAAAACTGTCTTCCCCGATAATAATAATCATCCAAATCAGATCCAGCATGTCCCATCTTGCTGCCCTCCAGCGACGCCCTAAGCCGAGGACCATACCCCACGGGAGGTGCCCTTAGCGAGCAGTCGCTTAGTAATGTAAGTATTTCGCCTTTGGCCGGAGGCTTTGAGTTCGCTTAAGGTAGCCACAGGATAATATGGTTAAATAGTCACGACCTCTCAAGGTCAACTACGAGAAGACATAAATAAATAAAAATTAATAAAAAACTATCCAACGTCAAAAAAATCCGTTTCAATCATGCGAACCCAATTATATGTTGCATGATTATTTATTTAAAAATTATGTTATGTTTTATAAATCTGGATAATACAAATACTAGTAAAGAAATGCTAAATGATTATAAAAAAAAAACGTAAAATAATGTATGAAACTCAGAAACAGAGTTGAATAAAGTCAAATAGCAGTATGTAAACTGGAACGTCGTATAAAAGGGTAGTTGAGATGCGTTCAAAACATGCTAATATGTTTACACTTGACGTAGAATAAGCATAAATAAACATTAAAAAAAATCGTTTTTACCTGCCTATCTTTTAACATTGTGACAAACGTAATTAATATACAATTCAATTAGCTGTATTTCAAGATTTATTTCATTTCTATCCATAGTCAGGTGAAAAATGGGCATTATTCTTTGATGACGATCTGTAGTGCTATTCTGTTACCATGGCACCGTGAAAGTTTAGGTGAAGTGAGCGTGGAGTGAGCTGTCAGTGCCACTGATGCTAGGGATTGACCTACGGGATGACGCTGACAGCTCACTCCACACAAGTCTTCACGGTGAGATTTGTTACAGAATCAACTGACAGTTTAGTGGTTTAAGCGTGAAAAAGTAAGGCACAAAAAAAAACTTACTTTTGCATTTATAATATTGAGTTAGGAAGTTATAATTAGGGTAAATATAACTCTTTGCCTGTACAAGGCAGTGGTACCAGGGACTCGAACTGTAACAGTAATAACTGTTTTAACACTGTTTTAAAAGAAACATATTAAAAATGTAACAGATACAATAATGTTACAAAGTACCTTTAAATGTGTTAATAAGTGTTACTATATGTAACAGAAATAGCAGTTTTACGTTTTACGCGGCGGACAGAGAGACGCGTTGTTGCCAAAAAAGCCGCTATCCAGGTAGGATTGCGGTTATTTATATCTGATAAAGATATATTACTGTAACACTTTTGTAAGGAAACTCATCATCTGGTCACAAATTCAAAACCGTACTACTGATAATCTTCTTCGAACTCAGCAGTCGCGCTCACGACAAGTCAAGAAGCAGTCAAACGTTTTTAAATTAAAAGTCGAAGTTGCTATTTACAGTTTCACAAAAAAATAACCTTTAAAGGCACAACTTGGGCCACCTTCAGGTCTTCGAATTCTATCAAGATTGCAAAACCCGTCCGTCATAGAGAGGAAATCAGTTCTTTTTCTATTTCGATTCGATACAAATATTGTTTGAGAAATAGAAGCGGATTTACTCGCTTTGAAGACAATTTCCTGTGTGCAAGGTACGGTCAACAAAACTGCATTTTAGTATGTAGACAATATTTTTATTGTTATTGTGTACCTACACACAATTTCCTCCTGTGCTCTTATTTTCTATCTATACATATTATAATTAAGATTACTTACATTTTCTAAACTACAATATTATTTTGTACTAACTGTTGCCCGCGACTTCGTCTGCGATCCCGGATTAAAATAAGCCTATGTCCTTACTCAGGTCAGGGTCTATCTGTGAGCCAAATTTTATACAAATCCGTTGAGCCGTTTTGGCGTAAAAGCGTTTTAAAAACACCATACTTACTTTTGCATTTATAAAATTAGTTAGGATATGGTAGTCTTACGACTTCTACGCGAACAAAGTCGCGGGCGGTAGTTAATAAGTTTGTTTGTTTTTTAAGTTTTCACGCCAAAGCGGCTGAACGGATTTAGATGAAATTGCGCTCACAGATAGTTAAGTATATTTAATACAAGTTCCCCGCGGTTTCACCCGCATAAATCTTGATCCCGTGGGAGTATCGGGATAAAAACGACTGTATGTGTTAATCCAGGTTATAAACTATCTGTGTGCCAAATCCGTTAAGTAGTTTTTGCGTGAAAGAGTAACAAACATCCATCCATACTCACAAACTTTCGCGTTTATAATATTAGTAAGATGAAAGATTTTCGTTGTGTATGATGTATTATTATTTAATTTTAGTATAGCATTGTTGTTGTTGATGCATTCGTGCGAATAGGGCGCGGGTAGCTTGCTAGTTAATATAATATTCTCATGTTGTTACTGTAACTCGATTAAGTCGCGTTAAAAAATTATTTAGCAATTTTCAAACACATTTACTACTCGCATAGCGGTATAGCGGTCGCATTTCCTCGTCAAATTCATTATGAAGGTGTACATACTCCAATATGTGCCTTAAACACCTTTTTTTTTTTTTTTTGATCCCGGGGTGGAAAATCCTCATGGATGGGCAGAGGGGTCTGTCAGACTCTTATTGACTAAAATCCACCGCGGTGTTCCATCTCACACCTACGTCGGGGTCGCGGGAACATGATTCTTCCGCGACCCCGACTGGTGCCGGCCCGCCTCCGCGGGCCTCCTCGCGTTGGGGGGGGGGGGAGTGAGGTGTTTGACTCCCCCCGCAACGTCTAAGAGGGGCGCGCGTGGAACACTACGCGCCGCCACCTCGGGTCCTGATGTATGGGGGGCGGCGGACGTCCCCGAGTCCACCGTCCCTGGACCCATTTAGGGGGGCTGGAAGAGGGCGTTGTCCGCCCTCCGCCTGCGCCCGGTGCGCCTGCTGCGGATCGGGAGAGTGGACGAGATCTCTCTTTCCCTTTCCGCAGCCTCCTTCTGCGAGATCTGCCTTAAACACCTCACCTAACCCTCCGGGGACAAGAGGCGTGGTGGTATGAAACTAAAATCCTAAATAATAATAATTATATCATTATATATGTAGGATCAGGAGTGCCGAGAGGTATTTCGTCAGGGTTTGGAGTTCCCATTTTATTGGGATAAACAATACTGTAGAAACAATTACAGGGTTTTTATTAATTACACTATTACAAATTAAAACAATACAATTAACCGAACAGACTTTTACAGGTCTCAGTTCGTATAGTGGCCAAGCCACCCAACGACAAAGTGTATCGCTCACTATCAGCAAGCCAATACAGCTATGTCAATATACAGCAGCGCTGTACCAGGTAAACCGACAGTTTTGTCGGGAGCAGGGGAGCTCTGTAATGAGTCGAATCCGAAGATCGACTGACTCGCACACAGAGGGCACGCTATTTTATAAGACGATGCCCCCACCTTGCAATCCCTCCACAACAACTCTGTCCGATGACGCACGGAAGTACGTCACGTGTTTACCTGATACAAAACACTAAAATGTGCTAAATCTTATAAGACTTACATTATAAAGTAATCAAATAATACAAGAATAATTGTCGTAACAAACAATGATAAATTAACAAAGTAAATATGACTATAAAATTAAAGTAACATTGTTATCAATCGTTTTCCAACCATAAAACAGTTCATGAAACGCTTATCAAAGCGTTTCTTCGACTGCGGCATCAAACATTCTAACCCCCTGATTACAGCGGCCGCCCGCTACACTCCCTCTCGCATTAGCAGTATTCGCCGACCAAGGCATACTTTAATCGACCCCGACGACGCCACTACCCTCCTCCAGGAGAGTAGTAAGGCCACTAGCACGCTACATAAGCCCAAAACCCGATCGCCGTCCTACCGCCCTCGCCGCCGAGGCCCGCCGCGACGCCCAAATCGACGCCCCTCCCGACCCTTGCTCGAGCCAGCCCGCGCCGCTGAGCCTGTAGCTTTAAATTCGTCCCTAATTAATACCAATCCTGATCCAGCTAGTCATTTGCTGCCCTCTTCCAGCGACGCCCTAAGCCGAGGTTCGTACCCCACAGGGGGTGCCCTTAGCGTTGTCGCTTAGTTTTAGTTAGTATATAAGTTTAAGTCCTGGCTGGAGGCCTTAATTTATTAGGGAATCCACAGGCAAGTCCGCTTAAGCAGACGACAACCGCATAGGTTGACCTGCGAGATGCCAAACATACAAACATACAAACAATTATCAATCGTTTTGAACAACACCATCGGTTACAATTATTGAAATAAGTTGCCAAGAATCAATTAGTGCGTACACAGAGCACTTCATAAATTATGTGTCGATTTATTAGACAATAGTTAATAATAAAAATCACTTGTAATTGTTATCCATCTCCTACATATATATATTCGATTATTTAAAGACTTGTCAAGTTTTCTGTGAAATTATAGTTTTTGAATAGACATTTCGTATGCGAAACAAGGCAGTTCGTATGTAGTTGTGTTTTTTATGTAATGAGTACCGTTTGTATTCAGTCTCAAATATATAATATCGCGCATCAATGACTTGGACCAAAACTATAGGTGTTTCTCGGAATTCCTCTGAATTATCGCGATACCCGGGGCGACGACCCGCTGTGAACTCAGTTTTGTTTCAATTTGAGTTGAACACCGAATTGTTTTGGCAAATATACCCGTGTCTTTGATGTTTGTTTACACGAGCGATTAGAGGAATACTATTACCTTGATATTTTACTTATTGAATTGATTATTCTGAAAAACAGTCTTGATACACGGTAAAATTGTAATAGTTGTTTTCCGGCGGCAGATTGATTTGTCTTCAGTAGTACTATCCAATCATGAATATAAATAAAAAATATGCATCAATTCGAAAGCGTGAGTTTTTGTTTTAAATCCACTAGACATAACGTAAGTACTACTTGAAAGGCAAGCGCCGCCGTGCGCTGCCGACAAAGTGAAGAGCGAATCGTAAAGGCTCGTACAAAAGGCACCGCGTGCCGTGCGACGAGTGGTACCTTTGTGTCGCGCTGTCGCATCGCGCATGTTTGTGGAAGCCTTAAATGTTCAGAGCAAAATAAGCTTAGTTTTTCAAAGTAATTAATTTTGTGTTTCGTAATGTTAATTACTTGCTATTGTGTAGAATCAAGTTCTTCTAACTGAACAGACAACTGTGCTGCTGGAGTTTGTTGCGCCTCTTCTTCTTCCCAGCTAAAGAACTAGGAAGTGGTGAAGAGCGGCCGTTTTAGGGAGCTGTCTAATGTAATTTTGACGTTCGAAGAGTGCTGATTCTAAGCCTAGTTTGAATACTTAAATTACTTTTATCTAGAGAAGTTCGGATACAGTTATTGAACACAAAAAAAAGTTTTTAAAATAGTTGCCTTTTTACCATTACATACCATTGTTCAATACAAAAAGCAACAATATTAGTAAAAATTTGTAATTACATACATACATACATAAACTCAAGCCTTCTTCCCATGGGGGTAGGCAGAAACCACAGAACGTCACCTGCTACGTTCCTTACATACTCCTTTTGCCTCGTTTACGTTCATACATCTGGTCATACACTAGCGCCGGTTGAGAGTACTTCGCACCTGACCTTACTGAAGAACATCACCAATAAGGTCACTATATGTCTTCCTAGGGCGTCCCCTCCCGGCGTTTCCACTCACATCTGCCTTGTAAATACCTTTTGTTAGTCACAAATTTGTAATTTATTTACATAAAACATTGTTAAAACAATGGTGTTACCAATCACCACCAATGAACCCCTAGATCCATGGTCAGTACAATTTGGCATTACAAACCAATTTCACATTTTTTCTCCCGTTTTTATCTAAAAAAACAGCGGCCATTTTTCCCGTTGGCAACGCTCCCACATTTTGAGATTGCTGAACACTAGAATTTAAATGACCTCGTATCTGTAGGGGTCGAATCAGAAGCTGCTAGCAAATTGAACATTTGTAAGTTCTGCTTCAATAATGTATTTGGGATTCCTATGTTTTCTTTCGAAATAGAAGATTGCATGGTTTGGTTTAACAATAATGTTTTGTTCGTGTTTATGCATTTAAAAAAAACTAAACCAGTTAAAGGAGACTACAGGACCTAAATGCAAATTTTATAATGCTTAAAAGTATATGATCTTCTGCAGTAAACAATATCAGAAAAATATATGATATTCTTCAGGATATATGCTAGTTAGATAGTGTGTTGAAAACATAATACAACTAATTTCGTATCATAGAATAAAAACTCGACGATACTCGTACCTAAAAAAAATATTTTAAATATTAAAAACCATACTAATATTCATAACATGCAAACATTCTGATTCTTCTGTCAAATTATTCTACAAGCAACATAGTTACCGAACGTAATAGTGTTTTGTTTTTTTTTGTCCAATCGATAGATTTTTTGTAAATGCTTCATCTTTTGCAATAGATTAGCCGCGTTGTTTCATCGCGCTTCTCTTTCTTTTCTATGCAGTCTGACAGTGATCGCGCTTTATCCCTTGTAAACCTCTTATGATTAAGAACTATGTATTCACATAATTGATTTTAAAACCCTATTACTGTGCCACTGCATGTAAAAGGCTTCGTCTAATACAAAGAAAGCATGACCATTGATCACCACTCTTGCTACAGGCGGATTGGCAATTTCAAACTTGTATTGGCGGCGGCCATCCCTCGCGTCCGCCCTGCTACAGGCCACGGTACGGAGCGAGAGTGAATGGGAAGCCGTCACCTCCTTCTGCGAAGCAATAATGCTCGCGAAGGAGGAGGCGGAGCACGTAAAGGAGAGGCAATCCTTGCGCCCTCACGCCCGTAGTCACCGCAGGAGACGCCCTGGGCGTCGGGAATCGCCAGCAGATTCCCAGACATCGTAGGCGCGGCTTGTGGACAGCGAGCAATGGGTAGCTCATCGTCCGTTAAGGACAAGGCCCGGTTCGACGGCGCGTTGTGTTCCACGCGGGCCTCAAAAAGATGTCAGCACTAATTGACGGGGTCCATTAGGGCCGATGCCAGCCAGGGTCGTGGGTTGATGATTTCCCACCCAAAACAAAAAAGCTTTCACGATGTTTTCCTTCACCGATGTCAGTGAGATTTAATATGAATTGAAAACACAACCTCGTACATGAGAGGCGAGGACTTGTCCACTGGGCTAACACGACAGCTTAATTAGTTAACAGAAAATAACTATAAGGAGAGCAGTTGTGGCCAAGAGCTGTGGTGGCTCATTGGTAACGGCTGCGACTTACGAGTTATTAGGTCGTAGATTCGATCTGAACCCATCCGCTTGTCGTTGTGTAAATTATTTCATCACCACTGCTCCACAAAACGGTGAAGGAAAACATCGTGAGGAAACTGGCATGTCATATAACCATTCACTCGAAGACATGTGTCAAATACCAACCCGCACTGGTCCCGCGGTGGATTACGGCACTCCTTCTCATAGAGAGGATGCCTGTGTCTCAGCGTGCAGCGGTGGGAACATTACATAAGCTGATTATGTTATGTATGTAACTACATATTAATATGATTTATTTTGTTTGGCTTTCCATTCTTGAAATGTTATTACCTCTGCCTCTACGATTAAGATAGTTATTCATGCTCTAATATAACAATAACTTTCTGCCATAAGACTAGCTAGATCATGGCAAAACACGTTCACTGAAATCCAGAAGTAACTTAAGTTTATCCAAAACTTTTAGCATCCAAACTTTTAGCATTCCAACTTTTATGTTAGGACTTTATCTTAACCAAGTTTTTGACCTAAATCTGCATCAATGTACCTATCCACGGCTTCGTAACTGGGCTTCTCGCTGGATCGCTGGATCGCTGAATTCAGGTCATATTTCAGTGGCTCTGTATGCAAATTTTGCCAGCGTAGGACTGATTATTATTAGCGGTATTTCCTCGGAAAAGTCCGATTGGTCAAAGCTTGGTCAATAATATTGTTTGCGGATAGTTTGAGGTACGATTAAGCCCATTATTGGAGTTGTTTTCAAATGTATTAATAGATTTCTTGAAAGAAGTTATTCAGTTCAGCGATGGTCAACGTGAAATATTTATGAACAGGTTGCGAAATATTGTTTTTATGTAATGACATACTGCCACTTTTACGTCCATGAAGTTTTCCTTTTAATTACGGTTCAGTAAACATGCTGACGGCTTCCGTGATAGATGGCAGTAATTACCACCAGTGTTGACAGTTACTGAGAATTATCTAACAGACGGTTATTTACTTAATTTGCTAATCTATGGACGCGATTCTTAAATTAACAGCAATTAAAACTCTACAGATAGAGCAATCTGGCCCAGTGGTTACAGCCCCGACTTACTCTACATAGTCTACATAGTCCTCATATGATATGACCAAGATTATTTTCATATTTTTATTTACACTTTGACATTGATGCACTTTATACATGCAATGACATTTACTTTGTAAAGGATTATACCATTTTAATTATTGTGAGTGTGAAGACATTGTGGATTTGTTGTTTTTTTAATGCATCATTTTTTTTAATTATTAGTTTTAATCATGGTCTGGCAGTTTGAGTAATTTATGCGGCCTACCCAAATGTCCTTTCTTTGGTAATGTTCGTCGAATCGTTTAGCTCCTTTAGTTCTGTGTTGAGCTGCATGACAACTGACAAATGCGTGCACTGACTGGACAGGTCCACTCATTCTGTGTGGTTCTTACCTCAAAAGACCATTTCAGATATCAATCCACATGGTCTTCACATGACCAAGATTATGTCTGGACTTTAAAAGAGACTGTGACCTCTGAGTTTATTTCAGCGTTTCTTCTCAGAGTAGTCAGATAGGAAATGCCGATATCACCTAGTTTTTAAAATATGATTGACGTGTAAAAGTGTTTGTACAAACCTATTTACAGAAATAAATCATTTATTTATCATTTACTAGTTGTAGGTGGTGGGTTTGAACCCATGCAGGGGCGTTACTTTGTGTAATTTATTTTATCACCACTTTTCTCAAAACGGTGAGAAAACCGGCAAGTGCTACAACCAAAAATTCGAAGACATGTTACATCAACCTATTCACACTGGGCGCGAGTGGTGGATTACTGCCCATTCGCTCTTGCAGAGAGAAGGCCTGTGTCCCAGCAGACGTAACCACGTTATAGGCTGAATTTGCAAGACAGTCCCGTTGGTCTAGTGTTCGAAATTCTGAGCACGGGGTCCTGGGTTCGACTCCAAGGTCGAACAAGTGTCATTAGGTTTGTCCATCAGGAACTTCAGTAGCAGTCCGAAGTCTGGATCTGACCCCGATAGATGGCAATATGCTCGCCCCCTCTTGCATAGGACTTAAACAGTCATAGCTGGCGAAATGTAGGTGTACTCTCACTTACATCTCTGCGTAACCCTTCGGGGAGTTGCGTTATGTTATGGTTACATACATTTCGAACGTAAAGCTTGTATGTTCCGAAGTAAAACAACTAAAATCTCAGCAATGGTTTCTTCACTCGATCGTAACTCCTTGTTATTGAAACAGTCTCGTTCTGCGTCTCCAGAGTAAAGTTTATGACTTGAAGTTAGACGTTTAAAGTTGAAGAAACGACTGTGAAAGTCTTTTACTGTCGGTGACTTCACAGCGGGCCCTATCAGATTACCAGCGCTGTGACACTTATTTTTAAGTGTCGCAGCATTATGCTGAGATAGGGGCCTTTTGGCCTCTTTTTTTTTTAAAAGAGTGTGTTTACATACGTACACTCACGTCTTCTTCCCATGGGAGTAGGCAGAAACCACAGAACGCCACCTGCTACGATCCTTACATACTCTTTTTGCCTCGTTTACGTTCATATATCTGGTCATACACGCACGCTGGTTGAGAGTGCTTCGCACCTGACCTTTCTGGACAACATCACCGATAAGGTCCGAAATGTCCTCCTAGGCGTCCCCTGCCGGCGTTTCCACTCACGTCTGCCTTGTAAATACCTTTTGTTAGTCTCCTTTCATTCATCTTCTCAGCATGACCAAACCATCTAAGCAAACTGTGAGTGTGTTTAGTTAAGTTAAAACTATGTGCTGCGTACTCCTGTGCAAGTTACAATAAATGCCTTTTCTTTGTTTGTTTTTTTTACATAAAATATACTTTTCTCCCCCTTATGTGGCAATGTTTAAGGGTAACTTTAAGGCAGTGTTATGCACTAATAAGCTGGACGTATTTTATAATTATATGAACGAGAGTTAGGATACAATGAAGGTTGTTTTTCTTTAGTAAGGGGTACTCTAGTTTATGTACGAAACAGAGCGTATTTTTTTATACAATCAGGGTCTGCGGTACCGCCTCAGGGTCGCGGGTAATTCGATAGAGATAACCGTGGCCCTGGCACAGGCAACTGAAGGAACACGGGTGGGTTTTAGTCAGTAAAAGTCTGACACGCCCACCCGATCCACCCAGAGCGGGAGAAGTCATTTGATGATTTCCCACCCAAAAAAAAAAGGGTTTGCGGCTTTGCGCTTTATCACAACAGATAAAGCCACCGAACTGTTACGCTCGGGTCGGTGACGCTAAATCGGATATACTCGGCTCCAGCCGTAAGTTTTTCACTTCTATCCCGTAAACATAAAAACTTACCTCCTTCTTATACGTTTTAGGAAGGTGCTTATTTAATACACTACAGCAAGCACTTAAGCAGATATGAGACACTTTATTTTTTTTCTTTCATTCTTCATCTTTCACTCGAAGTTACACACATAAGACCATTGACCATTGACTATTTGTTATATGGTTCTTGTTGACAGGCCTACACTGTCCTCCCATACCTGTTAATGCTGTAATTTGAAAACGTTGTAAAAATCAATTACTTTCATAAGAGTAACCGTGGAGCTTCTTGCCGGCTTTTCTCTGCATGCAATGCGAATTTTTCTCTATACGCGGTCAAAATCTACTGAACAACATTTTTTTTTTATATAACTGACGAAAAATGTCTACTCTAGGGGGACTGGAATCACATGCTAATTTCATGATTATTGTTTGCGCACTATTTAAAAATGTATCACCGAAAATATACAGTTATCCATTTTTATTTTTCTACTAAAAATAAAATATATATCTGTTGTCTGTTTTTTTTCGAAAACTTTGCGGTGAAATTTATGATTTTTTCCATAAACATCTTGTAATTTATTATGAGTTTTAATACAAATTCCAGGATCGGATAAACACAATCGGCTAATTAGTAAATTAGCGCAACGCAGATACTACCAATATTTGTAGTAGTAGTACTACCTACTACTACACATATTGATCTGCGTTTAAATATGAGACAGGACCCCTTAATCCATACGGACACAATGAGAGGGTTGCTAGTGACTAAATCAAAACACAAATATGTGAACCGAAAAAATACATTTGAATGAAAGGTACTCTGCAAAAAGTTCCGAATAGTTGAATACAAATATATGTAGTTTGATGAAACTGTACAAAGTTAATTTACATTCGAAATAGTTGTATTTTTTGTAACTTTATTCCGAAATGGACATTAGGGTACTTTTATTAAGGGTCGTAGCAGGTGGCATTCTGTACTTTCTGCCAAGCTCCATTGGAAGAGGTCGTGAGTTTATGTAGGTATGTGTGTACCTATTAGTCTTTTATTTTTTTACTTAATTTTTTTTTACAGTCATTGCAGGGTGGTGTCTTTTTCCTAACTTAATTTATATACAATCTACATTTAAAAAAAACCGGATTGACAAAAAAAAAAAAAACAGCCTGTCTGCCTAAACAACTGACAGTCTGTCACGACCCTTTTTCTCGGGAACGCGTGAACTGCACGTCTACTGCAGTTCCTTGAAGCTCTAATCAATTTTTAGTCTGCGTTGACTTTGAAGCTATATTTTTGTGTTTTGGAAGGTTGTACCTCAATAGGAAAAAAGGTAGCCCTTATAGGATCACTTCTTTGTCCGTCTGTCTGTCTGTCTGTCTGTGTGACAGTGTGTCAAGACCCTTTTTCTCAGGAACGCTTGAAAGTATCAAGTTGAAATTAATATCAAATACGTAGGTCCACGCAATAACAATATACGGCGACATATTTTGATACTCGTACATAAATCAAAACCCATAGGATACTTCCCGTCGACCTAGAGCCATGAAATTTGGCAACATGCAAGGTCACAGAACAAAAAAAAAAAGTTAGTAAATCGTTAATTATTAGTTTTATCACATGAACAACTGGTATGTTTTTTAAAACAAACATATGGCAGGTAGATAGTATACCTTTCAATTCATCTCCATCTTTATAAAACCTCTAAATCAGAATAAAACACACATCTAAACAACCTTTCAATTTCAGATTTTAGATTAAAAAAGCCTTCATAACGCAACCTCTTTGAACGTTGAAGCGTAGAACTTTAAGAAAATACAAACCTGCCAAGTTTAGATACAGAAAGGGTCATCTTAAGAAAAATATAAAACAAATATTAACCCCTAAAAGTCAGATGGCTGCGTGCGTCATTTGATGACACATATCTTCTATACATGTTTAGCTTGGCACGTAAGTATTTTTTCCCGTACAGATTTGTTGGTAGGGTCGTAATGTTAGAGGGAGATGACGTTAATGTTTAAAGTTATGTCTCATTTATTTCGAATCGTCTTTTCTTTTTATTGCTGTGCGTTTTTGCACATTGTCAGTTGTTTTACAGCATTCAAATTCATAATGAAAATATTTTGTTTCACATTTACGTACATGGCCACTTATGAAACGTCAGAAGCTTGGTGCACGGATCGAATTGGTTGTTTCTATGGAGGAGAGCGGCAAGAATCTCCACGGCTACTCTTTTAAAAATAATTAGCTTGTAAAGTGTTTTCAAATTACAGTGTTAATAGGTATGGGAGGACAGTGTAGGCCTGTCAAAAAGTACCAGGCACTTAGCAAAATAGCAGAAGGTAGATCAAGATACGACATTGAAAAGTCACTTTTGTATGTACAGGTTCGTATCCTGACACTCGGTTCCATAACTTCCATAACTTCCAACACGCCAATAAGACAGTTTCTACAAAGTCCTAAGCAAAATTTTAAACATCAATCTTGATTGATATCCATAACAAAAATTTAATTAACTAAACCACACTTAAGCGTTAACTGGAATTAACTTAAAACTGAAACTCACTCTCAAACACAAGTAAAAGTTTTAGTATTAAAAAGCAAGAAATCACTTGTTTTTAATTAATTAAGCAACGTAGTAAATCGTGTTTTCTGAGAAGTTTGTTCTTTGTCAGTTTTATTTTATATTATTCAGCGCTTTCGGCGATTTTGTTTGAACGCGAAAAGCTATTCAATCTTGGTTCGTGTCCGCTTGATTGACGTTGCTTTATGAATCGCTTTAGTTTGTAATTTAATGTCAATTAAAAATAAGAACAGATAGTCAGATGTCCTTGCTAAAGTCAAATCTAAGAACAAATTATTTATCTATAAATTAAACATTATAAGTAAAAATGGCTTTTCGTGACTGTCGGTTCTTCTCCAAAACTTTGCAACGGATTTTGAAGCGGATTTCCTCATCATTTAGAGAATTTATTGCAGGTTTATGTGCAAAATACATTCAAATTAAACGTACATAATTGTGATCAATAAATCTCTGTGTTGTGCCAAGTCGCTAGTAATATACCTTTTATTGGGGTGCGTGATGCTCATTCTAGTAAATGCTACGGCGTAGCTCGCTCTTGCTACGCGAGCTACGGCATCGTAGCTGATAGCCTACACGCTACGAAATGAGGCTATAATTTCTCTTTAAACCTTTTTTTGTTTTATTTTGGGTTTTAGAATGCAAACCTATGACACCGTTCACACTTCGATCATCAGTACGATATTTTAGTGTATTGTATTGGCATCACATGTCAGTGTGATACTGCATTTGCTTTTAACCTCATGAACAGTTGAATGTTTTCGTGTGATCCCAACTTTGTTACTTAAAATATCTTACTGATCATCGCCGTGCTCGAAATCATTTTAATATACTAAAAACTTTTCCCTGTCACACGTTCATAATGTTACTGGCTCAACATTTATACCTTTTAAAGACATTTCCTCATCGCCTCCAAAAATTACAAAATATCTTTTCCTCAATATGAAACTTAATTCACTAAAATATGCGAATTTAAATTTAACTTGGTAATCCAATTACATCTCGGCTCCGTTGATTAGCGAATTCTTGAGTTTGCGTTCCCTGTGTGTCACTGAAACTCGTAAAGTCAGTTGCACGCCCATTGTAAATCATTTGATTTCGACAGCGCTTTTATTTCGTACCAGTAAGATTGTTTTTGTAATACGTAGATGCAGTTAACTGTACCTATATTGTGGCTCCAAGTATTTATGTTAGTTTAATGTTACAGCGATTCGGTATGTAATGAGAAAAGTTCTGTCCTTAATACTGTAATATTTCGTATGTCGACGGTAAGGCGCTGTCTTAATATAAATCGATCGTCGGGTTCGCCGAACAATTGATCGGGACGAACACTTCGCGCGACCTTGCTTCCGACCGATCATTTATTATGACACTCAATCACAATCCCAAAAATTCCTCTAATATACAACATAAATAATACAAGGCATGTTGTCGAACTGTCAAAGGCATTGCAATCCATTTGTGTTTTACGCAGTAGACTATTTGATTAGTATCAAAAACATACATTAAATAATACTTATTTTACAGATGTTACAAAAAAAACAATTTTCTAAAAACTAAAAAAACATCTGTGGAAACATGTAAAAGTTACCCACTTTTGAAATTATTCATAATTATGTCAATAATTAGCTCACAAAACTTTTGACATATTCAGAATAGTAAAACCTATTATTTTCACAGTTTTATCAAAGGCACTTTTGAATTTTAACCACTTCTCAAATAGACGGAGTTTTTTTGTGTGTTTGTTACGCGATATATCTGGCAATTGTGGATAGATTTCGTATTTTTTTTTTATGGATACACTATGCCTCATGGGTAGCCCATTTAAAATTTTCAGTTAGCTTCATTAATACATATTTTTTCCACGTAGTGTACTTTACACAGCAAGCTGTCTATACTAATTTGTTTGGCGCAGCTACCCCAACTAAAAATTAAAAGTACAACCGAATTTTGAACTGAAAAATAACTTTAATATCGGAAGTCGCTGCCGAAAAGCGAAAACGCAAAACCAAAGACACCGTAGTGTTTTTTCCCAACAAAATTACGCTATCGCTGAATCACCAACTTAATCCCAGATCACTTTATAGGCGATGCCGTTTTACGCACCTTGGGGATGAAAAGGGTGAGTATGGCAGCTTAAACACAAATAGTCAATATTTTTGGATTGCAACGGTTTCGATATATTTAGGATAGAAAAATGGTGGTGGTGGAATCATGGTGTTTGAAAGAGAAGAGGATGTATCGGTATGTGATGTGAAAATAAATGACAAGAGTGTGGAGCAAGTTAGTGAGTTCGTATAATTGGGGAGTATGTTTACAAGGGATGGAAAGATTGATGGAGATGTGGAAAGGAGAGTGAATGCGGGAAATAAAGTTAATGGTGCTGACAATTGTGACCAACCAGTTGATGTAAAAAAGGCACGATTGGCTGTTCACAATGGCGTGCTGGTGCATACGCTTATGTATGGAAGTGAATGTTGGGTGTGGCAAAAGAAATATGAAAGCAGAATAAATGCTGTCTAAATGCTTTACTTGCGGAGCATGCGTGGTGTGACTTTGAATGTTAGGCTGAGGAATATAGTCAGCCAACAAAGGTGCGGTTTAAAAGAAGATGTAGTGACAAAAATTTAAAAGAGTATGCTTAGATGGTATGGTCATGTTGAGAGGATGAATGAAAGGAGACTGGTACTGGTATTGGTGATGTTCTTCAGAAAGGTCAGGTGCGTAGTACTCGTCCGGCGCGCGTGTATAACCAGATGTATGAACGTAAACTAGGCAAAAGGAGTATGTGAGGATCGTAGCAGGTGGCGTTCTGTGGTTTCTGCCTACCCCCATGGGAAGAAGTCTTAGAAGAGCTTATGTATGTTTGTGTGTATAAAAAACCTAATATTTTTAGTAAGTGCTGGTAAGTACTTCTAATTAATAGTAGACCTTTATAAACCAGAGGTGCGCCACCGTTATTTAACCAGTTATGTTTAACTCTTTTTATTTTTGCAACAAAATATCGCTGTCACTAAATCCCCACCATAATCCGCGATCACATAATAGGCGTAGCCGTTTTACGCACCGTGGGGATTACCCGTGAACAGGGGAATTTATGGAACTGTTACACCCAAAATAAACCACAAAGGTTGTCTGTAAAAGATCGCTTTTAGCGATAAGACCGCCCATAGTGTCACCCAATGTAAAATTTGTAAATTTACATCTGTAATTTGTAAGGTGTACATAATAAAGAGTAGGTATTCTATCTATCTATCTATAAAACGATGTTTTTTTTCGTTTTTAACGCTTTCTATCCGGTAAGGATTAAATAGGTGGTAGGGAAGTATTAGCTGCGGGAATATATTTTAAGTACAAAATTAGGTATTGTATTTTTCATGAGGAGATTTAGGAAAAGTTACAGCTATTCGTACGTTAAGTTTGAGGTTATATAAATAAAAGAAATAAAAATTCACGTTATTTTTGAAAAGTTGATTAAGTTCATGCAAGTAACTATGTAATTAAATGCCTGGCTTCTGATACTTAGGTATGAAACTCGATTCAAAAACTTTCTGGCTTTCAAATCAGCTAAGATCGAAATCTATAAACGTTACTTAGCTCGTGCTATTAACTTGTTATTGACGGTTATGTAACAGTGACAGAAATACTAAGTTCGTGCTAAGATACGTTTAAGATCTCGGCCTAAGTCCTATGTATCTACTTGCCTAGCTAAAAAAACACAAAAAAGTTCTAGTGATTTTCCAAACGATTGAGCCAAGAATTAGAATAGGTTACATAGAACGTGATTTACAGAAGACGGCTAAACATGACTTCAAATTATCACGATGAAAACAGTAATTTTAACATTTAATTCTGTACTTAGTTGAACGTGACGAAAAAAACAAAATTTAATTAATGAAAGCGTAATGTTAAACATGCGAGCAAAACCATTTTAAAATGATTAGGGTAGTACTTAAAAGCTAAAATACTAACAAACTTTGAACCTTAATAAAACTACTGTAGGGGACGATTTTAAAAATTCTTCCTTTAGTGCTTGTGCAAAATTTTATGCTTTTCTCAGTATGAAATAATGTAAGTATTGTATAATGTATTTTAGCGACATCTATAACGCCTCATGCGAACTACGCATTAGACTGCCGCTACAAGTATAATATGCCACGTATTTACGGCAAAATATAGCCAGCGATCAACATAATGATTTACATCGTAAACATTGTGTGAATACTTATAAACACCGTACATTAAGCATTCAGCCTGCCCCAGCTGTTCTTGAACACAGGTGAGTTGAAATCCCCTATTAATCTTTAATAATCCCCTTGCCACGTCTTACATACCCCGAAAAGAATTCAGGGGACCACCCGCCACGAATTCTCGACAAAAAGAAATAAAACTCACAGATATTTTAAATGTTCTACTTTGAATATGTTTGTGAAATTGGATGTTTGTTCAGATAATCAAGGATTTGGATGAAATATGGCAGACGGTAGACCATAACCTGCCTGTCTATTCTGTATAAATGTCACCGTGAAAGAGGTGAAGTGATTTTGAAGCCAGCTGTCATTCCATCTGACGGGATTTGGGGATTGACGCTATTGAAAGCTTACACACACACATCACCTGAGTTATCAAAGTGAGATTTTTATTAGTGAATAGACCAGCTGGATTAGAACGTGGCGTAGGATAAACCCTGTTGTGCGTTCCCTCTGGTTAATTTAAACGTATTTTTTATCGTTTCTCGACCTTCATGCGGGAAAAGATACGGGTGAAGAAAAATCGCTTAAACATCATTTGATATGCGTATCATGATCGAAATAATTTTTTACGATGCTGCATTTAAGATTATGCGAAAGCCACGCAACGCTCCGACATATTTCCAAGGTCGAATAAAAATTGGGATACATTACACGATATATGGAGGAGGAAGGTGAATTATTTATTTTTGGGATAGACAGATTCTTGCGGGTTACATATATCACGCATGATACGATATATAAATTAAATTATGTATACATATTTAGAAATCATTACAATTAAGAGGAGGACAGAGAGTGACAAAAAAACGGAACAAAAACGGACCTACGTTTAAACAAATTGGTTTAAAAAAAATCTTATTTTTATAGCCTCGTTGGTATAGTGGTCGCAAGACTGCTGATCATGAGGAGGAGGGTTCGGTTCCCAGGTCGGGCAAAGTTTTATTGGGTTATTTTATCTAGGATTTCTCAGTAGCAGCACGGAGTCTGGATTTGTGCCCGGATGATGGCAACAGGCTCGCCCCCTATCACATGGGACTTAAGCATAACTGGCGAAATGCGGGTGTACAGTAGGTACACCTCTGCATAACCCTTCTGGGATTACAGGCGTGATGTTATGTTATGTTACTTTTATTCCAGCTCTCCATTTACTGGTCAATCATTTCTACTATTTTAAAATATTTAGGTTCGGCCTGTATAAGATTTGGCTTTGGCTGTTTAACGCTGATCTTTTATTTTTCGCTTTTGATACTTGTGTTGACTAGAATTTGTCCAACTATGGGTGTTGACTAACGGGATCGGTTTCCAGTTCAAAAAGATGCAGCTGAATACCAGTTTTTACAGAGAACGACTGCAAATCTGAATTCCACAACCCAGTTACTGGCCAAAACGACACTCCTTGGTAAGACTGATTGTCTGACTTTCTGGCTTCTGCTGACTACCCGTAACGACCTTTACAAAGAGTTACCGTCGAGTTTCTTGCCGGCACTTCGACCGGAACCGACCAATTGGAACCGTGCACCTAGCTTCTGACGTTTCATAAGTGCCCATGTAGGTTTATGTGGAATAAAACATTTTGATTTGTTTTTTTTTACTGTCAAAGATCCACGAATGACAGCTGATACAAACGCGTTAACGTGCTTTCCGAGGCACGGAGTGGTCTCAGTAACGTAAAGATCACACATCCATGGACCGACAGCTTGACCTGATCGATCGACTCGAGGGGCTGTTATGACCTATCAACTAACCCAAATAAAATGGACTAAAAACTTAAATTGTCCGTATTATCAAATCACATACGTTTTGTGACAGTTGTGTGAAATTGAATTATGACACGGCAAATTGACATATAGAGATCAGTGGTAGCCCAGTGGTAACGGCCGCGACTTACGAGTTGTGGATCGTAGGTTCGAACCCAGACAGGCGCTATACTTTGTGTAAATTATTTCAACACTCTCAAAACGGTGAAGGAAAACATCGTGAGGAAACCGGCATGTCTTAGAACCAAAAATTCGAAGACATGTGACATCTACCAACCCGCACTGGGCCCGCGTGGTGGATTATGACCCACTCCCTCTCACAGAGAGTCTGTGTCCCATCAGTGAGAACATAATAGGCTGACTATGCTATGCTTATGCTAAATTGGCATAGAACACGTACATACAGACACAAACCTTTCGACTTCGCCATTATCTCGGACGGTACCGAGAACTCGTGCGTAAGCGCACGAGTTCTCGGTACACACATTCGAAGCGTGTTTTATACTCTTGGTAACCACAAGTAAATCGCGCATCGCTTCGTGAGATAAAAATACTACATAATCCTGTTGCAAATCCAACTAAAAATATATATAAACTAGTTGTTGTTAGCGACTTCGTCTACGATTAAGGATGAAAAGTTGCCTATGTCTTGGGAGCATGGTCTCACTGTTAGCCAAATTTCATCAAAATCCGATCAGCCGTTTTTGATTGAAAGTGTGACGAACGCACGAATACGAACAAATCAACTTACCTTCGCATTTATAATATTAGTTACATTGTCTCGTTGGTCTAGTGGTCGCAATCGCTACTGCTGAGCATGAGGTCCTGGGTTCGATTCCCAGGTCGGGCAACGTGTTATTGGGTTTTCTATCTAGAATTTCTCAGTAGCAGCCCGAAGTCTGGATTTGTGCCCGGTAGATGGCAATAGGCTCGCCCCCTATTACATGGGACTTAAACATAACTGGCGAAATGTGGTTGTACTATAGGTACACCTCTGCCCAATCCTTCAGGGAAACAAGGCGTGATGTTATGTTATTGTGAAAGTTCGTTCAATCATGCAAAAATGGTTAAAAGTATTTGGATGAAATTTCGCACACGGATATTTTATAGCATAAGCATAGCATAATCAGCCTATTATGTTCCCACTGCTGGGACACAGGCCACCTGTCTGTGAGAGGGAGTGGGCCGTAATCTACCACGCGGGCCCAGTGCGGGTTGGTTATTTGGATATTTTATAACCTGTATTAACTCATAGGTATTTTTTTATACCGGTAGTACATTCCCTTGGAATAATTTCAGACTTCCACGAGGATGAATCCGCGGGCAAAAGCTTTTGAATAATTTTCTAGTCTATTATTGATCTGTAAAGCTATTTACATTTGACAACCCTGCGTGATACACATCTGGAGAAGCACCTAAAGATAGATTGTCTGCTCTGTTAATCAGTTTGACACGAGAATACTACGTACACATAAATCTAGGTTCTAATCAAGTGCTGTTTGAGTTGATTGAAGGATGGAAGCTAAGACAGGGAATTATAACAACTCAATAAATGTTTTGTGGTGATTAGCGTTGGCAAAATGGTATTTTTTCTAAATACAACGTGATTTTTTACTGGGACAGTTTGGGAAAATCCTAATCCATAGCAGATCAAGGGAAACTCTCATTAGAACCTTAAGGTATATTTGCATCGAAACAATTATACCTTCTAAAATTTTAGGTCAAGTGCGAATTGTCCATAAAATAGAAAAAATGATCTTTTATTTTAATGCTGATCGACTCTCTTTAATGTAAGGATCATTTCATTGTACCGGAAGAAGACAATCTAGCCTTTAGTTATAATCACTAACCATCAGGTATAGTCCACCTTGTAATTGCTACATCACGTCCTAAAGTTGAATGTCATTTGCACGTCATAAACGTCTAGGTAAATTCCTTTTACAGTTATTTTACCTCTGATTTACATCATAGTTATCTTTATAGCCGTTGCAATAAGGTTACTATTGGGTTGCTGTCACTGACAAGTATATCAAAATCACGGTGATATTTAAAGTCGTTACAATAATTAAGGTTGCTGTTGGTTTGCTTTGTCAGAGTTAAGAAAACTGTAAACGTAGTGTAGGATGCCCTCCGGCCAGGTGGGATGACTGCTAAAGACAGGGCGCTATGGAGCTCATTAGGGGAGGCCTATGTCCAGCAGTGGACTACTACAGGCTGATGATGATGATGATGAAAAGGAATATATATTTTTGCTTGAAGACCAATGTCACAGTTAGATAGTTTCAATCCCATTTTCAATTTACTGGCAGTTTTTGTCATAAGTGGTAACAAAATTACGATGTCGACTTTATCTACCAACTTTTGAGCCGCGGGACACGGGATGTACCTGACAATTAGGATAATGAGTCCCTTCCCTATTTACCCATTAAACTGGGTTAAATATTCAGAGACAGGGAACTTTTATTGGCTTCTTCGTATTTTGTGCATTAGCACATCGAGGAGAGCATTGGTGGCCCAGTGGTGACGGCCCCGACTTACAAGTTGTAGGTCGTGAGTTCGAACTCAGGCAGGCACTCTACTTTGTGTATTTAATTTCACCACCGCTGCTCTCAAAACGGTGAAGGAAAACATCGTGAGGAAACCAGCTTGTCTTAGAATAAAAATTTTGAAGACGTGTGACATCTACTAACCGGCACTGGGCTCACGTGGTAGATTATTTTTATTTTATTTTAGTTTATATAGGGATAATAAACAACTACAACATATACATAATACAATAGTTTACAAACTTTTTAAGGAGCAATGTTGCAGTCCACTACATTATCCGCAAATAAATCATATTTAAAGATCAGTGGTTGCCACTAGACGAGCATTACCAAAATAAACAAATATTTAAAACAATAAGTAATATACTATAAAGCTAGCTATAGTAACAAAACCAAAACAGATAAAAAACAATTTCAATTACTTAAATTATGCAATTCACAAAACATAGTAATAAGATTACAATAAAGATAATTTCATTATAACATTAGATTAAAAATAAATTATAGCCCACTCCGTCTTGAACTGAGGAGGCTTGTGTCTCAGCAGTGGGAATATTAGAGACTGATTATGCTAACTATAAGTAGAGACAGGGAAACTAATTGTTTATCATTTTAATCCACTACGTAAATTTTCCGTGTTGTAACCATTTCAAACTAGTGTCAAACAATGGCACTAATGATTTGAACATCGGGACAAATTAAGTTGTATGAGAAAATTACCTACCAATAACCAACAAAACGTATTTAACAAATTTTAGGTCATTGTTGTTATTGCTTCTAGTTTTTAAAGGGACTATCTATAGGAACTAAACGCAAGTTTTTCAATGCAAAAAAGTGTATGATCCACTGCAGTAAACAAAATAAGAAAATTTTGTGATATTCTTCAGGATATATACCAGTTAGATAGTGTGATGAAAACATAATATAACTAATTTAAGAAGATACAAAAAAAGTTTGAAACAAGATACCTCTAAACTTTCTTTTAACGATTTAGTGCCGATTTCACCAATGAAACTGAACGCGTTCAGCACAAATAAAACGCGATCAAGAGCTGTCAGTGTCAAAATTGTTTTGGAATATTGACAATGACAGCTCTTTAACTAGGTTTAAAAGTGATGATCGCTTTCAGTTTAATTGGTGAAATCGGCACTTTAAATCATAGTAATATACGTGCAATTATTCTGATTTTTATGTCAGATTATTCTACAACCAACATATGAACGTAATAGTGTTTTATTTTTTAGTCCAATCAATAGATTTTCTGTAAATAGTCAATTGCTTCATATTTTGCAATAATTTAACAGCGTTGTGTCCTCTCGCTTCTCTTTTTTTTCTATGCAGGCTGACAGTGACCGCGCTTTACCTGTTGTCAGCCTCATAAGTTGTTTAATCAGAAATATGAAAGAACCTAGGACCTCATGCTCAGCAGTAGCGATTGCGACCACTAGACCAACGAGGCGGGCAACGTATTATTGGGTTTTTCTATCTGGAATTTCTCAGTAGCAGCCCGAAGTCTGGATTTGTGCCCGGTAGATGGCAATAGGCTCGCCCCCTATTACATGGGACTTAAACATAACTGGCGAAATGTGGGTGTACTATAGGTACACCTCTGCCCAACCCTTTGGGGAAACAAGGCGTGATGTTATTTTATGTTAATGTTATGTTATGAAAGAAAATGTTTAGATACTACAAGCCAAATAAGCAACATCGAAAGTTAAATATTCCGAGAATTGACGTGAATCAAACCCTAACCTGCACTGCTCTGAAATCAGAAAGATTTTGAAGGTATTTGCTAATACATTGCTAGATGTGATTGAAAAATTCGTCTGCTCAACAAAGTAAATAACGCAATGAATATTGATAAACAGTCAAAATGTAATTGCTTTTGCAGATGTGTTACCACGTTGAAGCACAAAACGCAGACGACCTTGTTCCTGAAAATGCTACCATTCAGTGGGAAAGAGACGATACACAGAAAAAGAGACAGAGCATATTGTGAAATTATATTATTACGTCATCACCCTTTAGACATGTTTATCGAGGACGAGAATTAAAGAAATGGATTAATTATAAGTGACTAGAGAGGAAGGTAGCTGGATGTACCTACTTATTTAAAATTGGATGCAGTAAAACATGACATGAAATTCGTAGGATTTATGTTGAATTTCTCTAAAATTAAACAATATAATTTTTTTACATAATTTGTCTCACAGAGTCATTTTATCTCGGAAAGTGAATTATTATGGTTTATTTGTTATATTGCGAAGATAACGATGTAGATTTATATTTCAGTAGGCTTCATTAATCACGCTGTAATTCATAAGATAAAAGTAAAGACAGGACTTCAGAATCTTAAAAACAAACTTGTTCGTACATTTTCTATTTGTTTTGAATTTTTTTTCCCAAAATATGGTTGATCAAAATATGCGCCTCATAACACGTTGCTATATTCATAACTAGCTGCACCGCACTGGTTTCACTCTCATATGTCTCGATTTCGTTTGAACATCGGGATTAAAAGTATCATAATTATGTCCTGGAGAGCAGTGGTGGCCCAGTGGTAACGGCTGCGACTTACGAGTTGTTGGTCGTAGGTTCGAACCCAGACAGGCGCTTCACTTTGTGTAAAATGTTTCATCACCACTGCTCTCAAAACGGTGAAGGAAAACATCGTGAGGAAACCGGCATGTCTTAGAACCAAAAATTTGAAGACATGTGACATCTACCAACCCGCACTGGGCCCGCGTGGTGGATTACGGCCCACTCCCTCTCACAGAGAGGAGGCCTGTGTCCCAGCAGTGGGAACATAATATGGTGATTATGCTTATTCTAATTATGTCCTAATCAAAATGAAAAAAAAAAACATTTAGAGTGAAAGCGTAACAAACAAACATACACAAAATCAAATCTTCTTCTATATCTTTATAACATTAGTTTAGATAAAAGCGCGGGTTTTTGCTCGTAAAATGTTTACATTTATGAAAACAAATTACAAGTAAGGTGGATCCGATGAGCTTGCAAGGTTGCTGGTCGTAAATTGTAACTGGTGCTTATCTTTAAAATGTTAGCCGATTCTGTAAAAAAAACCTTTGAGCATTTTTTGACGACAAAACGGTGCCATAAAATTTTGCAGTTCTGCCATTAAATAGCATTTGGTTTTATGGTACGAAACCAAGGCCATTTTCAGCAAACAGCTTTATATTTACGACAAGACTATAGATACTGTTGACATGACAAACAATAGACAAGAAGTAATCTCGTAAAAGGATGACGTCACTAAAGGATGCTGTATGAAATATCCTGACGTAATACATTGCGTGTTTACCTCTAAATATCATCAAATATCAGCTGCGAAAAGATGAAATGAGATGATTGAGAACCATTCACTCGAGTGAACTTTCATTTATGTCTGATTCCACGTTCACACGACACCGCCAAAATTTGATAGAAAGTAAGTCCACGTTCGCACAGGCGTGAAAATATCGTGGATTTTTTCGCGCATTGAAGCTACAATACAATGCTGAGTGTCGAGAGTTGAAAATTCAACAGAGTGTTTTTACAACGTGCTGGGATGCACTCTGTTGGATTCACAATGCTCGGTTTAACACCGATAGTTGAAAATCCAGTGCGCGATAAACTCCCACCACGATATATTTACGTGGTTATAGGTTCATTTAATTGTTTTTATTAATTTGGAGCGCGAGTAAAAGATGTCGACTGCAGAAATCAAACATCGTTGGGTCGGTTCACCAATGATTCATTTTAACTTTTTATTCATTTTGCGTTCAGTAGTTTCACTTACAATGAAGCGTCTATCTTAAGCGACTATCACCTCAGGCTCATAGGTTGGGCACGCCACAATAGCGGCGGTAAGTCCCCTCTTTGAGGAGTGGTTGGAGAGGCGCCACGGCGTCCTCACCTTCAGCCTGACACAGGTCCTCACCGGACACGGTTGTTTCGGGAGGTTCCTGTTTCGCATAAGGCGGGAGGAAACGCCCGGGTGTCACCATTGTGTAGATCGCCCGGAGGACACGGTGGAGCATACGGTGGAGGTATGCCCAGCTTGGGCGGAGCACCGCAGTGTCCTCGAGGAGGCGGTTGGCGGCGGCGATCTCTCGCGTCCAACCCTGGTCCAGGCCATGGTACGGAGCGAGAGGGAATGGAAAGCCGTCACCTCCTTCTGCGAAGCAGTAATGCTCGCGAAGGAGGAGGCGGAGCGCGTGAGGGAGAGAGCCTTGCGCCCTCACGCCCCCACTAGCCGCCGCAGGAGATGCCCTGGGCGTCGGGTGTCGCCTGCAGATTCCCCTTTCCCAACCAAACCATTCCAAAATTTCAAAAAAGGTTAGGGAATCATTTTGCATGAATTGCTTTAATTATCAGTATAACAGTACTATCATTTATGTGGTAGAATACAATATTGATTTATTGCGCTATCGTACTCGTGTTTCTCTCAGAATAATCAATCAAATAAAAATCAAAAATCAACAATGAATTCGTCTTACTAATTTTCGATCAGGTCACGTGTCCTGACGCGAGTTTAACATTTTTTACCCATTACAAAAAAGGTGTACAACGCCGCTAAAGAAGTTTCCACTTCGAAAATAAATTCGAATAAAATTGCCAAAACAACATGGCTGCCACATGCTGCCAACATCGACCCGTCCCAATTGAAAAACCCGTTAATATTATAAATGCGAGAGTAAGTTTGTTTGTTTCAAACTTTGTTTGAAATTTGGCACACAGATAGACCATAACCAGGGTAAGCACATAGGCTCCTTTTCACCCAGTGTCGCTTACGAAGTCGCGGAAAGCAGCTAGTGATTACGTAAGTATTGTAAGAACAAAAAAACACAATTATTGACTCAAAAACGTCCAAATCATTCATTATAAGCATGAAAAAACACTTTCAAATTCTCTTCACATGTTTCCAATCGCAGTTGAAGTAAATTAGGTACCTTTAATTCCGTGTTATTTTCCAATTTCACATTTACGATAATAGTAAGACAATAAAAGCAAGCACATACGATAAAAGTATGCCACTAAAAGCAAGCACACACGATTAGAGTAAGCCACTAAATGCAAGCACACACAAAACGGTGCCATAAAATTTTGCAGTTCTGCCATTAAATAGCATTTGGTTTTATAGTACGAATTGAGTAAGCCACTAAAAGCAAGCACACACGATAAGAATAAGCCACTAAAAGCAAGCACACACGATAAGAGTAAGCCACTAAAAGCAAGCACACACGATAAGAGTAAGCCACTAAAAGCAAGCACACACGATAAGAGTAAGCCACTAAAAGCAAGCACACACGATAAGAGTAAGCCACTAAAAGCAAGCACACACGATAAGAGTAAGCCACTAAATGCAAGCACACACGATAAGAGTAAGCCACTAAATGCAAGCAAACACGGTAAGGTAATAGTAAGCCACTAAAAGCAAGCACACACGATAATAGTAAGCCACTAAAAGCAAGCACATACGATAAGAGTAAGCCACTAAAAGCAAGCACATACGATCAAAGTATGCCACTAAAAGCAAGCACACACGATTAGAGTAAGCCACTAAATGCAAGCACACACAAAACGGTGCATGAAAGTCTGACCATCAGTTTTACACATGGGGATCGTGTTACCCAGTGATTGTCTAATGGTTATAGAGGTATGAGGAACAGCACCAGCAGGGTGAAAAGTTCAGTCATACTGTATAGAAAAGGGAGGATCTTCCGACCAGGCGGATGTCGTGTCTGGTGGGAAACTGCCCGACGATTAATGTCGGGACGTTGTATACAGGGTGGAATGTTTTAACATCACCTGGAGAAAAAGTTCTCTAAATACTGGAGAAAGCAAATTTTACTTAAATGAAACATTCCTTGATTTTTAAAAAGAAACAAATCCACATTCAATGATTTTCGAAAATTCGCTTGCCACACTAGAGAATCGAACAAACTAAGATTAACCCTGTAATTGGGATGATGACATTTTTTTTATTTTTGTTTCAAAAGACTGTTTGTTTCCTAATAGCGCAAACTATTTTACAAAAAGTGTGAAAGCTTTTTTTTTTGGGAATGGCATCTCGCAGGTCAACCTATGAGGTTGTCGTCTGCTTTAACGACTTGCCTGTGGTTGCCCTAATAAATTAAGGCCTCCAGCCAGGACTTAAACTTAAATACTAACTAAAAACTAAGCGACTACACGCTAAGGGCAACCCCTGTGGGGTACGAACCTCGGCTTAGGGCGTCGCTGGAAGAGGGCAGCAAGGGACTAGCTGGATCAGTATTTGAGTGATTTAGGGACGAATTTAAAGCTACAGGCTCAGCGGCGCGAGCTGGCTCGAGCAAGAGTCGGGAGGGGAGTGTGAAAGCTTTAAAAATGTCCAAGTTATAAACATTTTATGAAAATTGTTATACAAGGACAGCACTATCGTAGAAGTGACGTCACGAGTATGTAATAATCCCCTCCAAAAACTTTTAAAGCGTGTCTTCTTCAAATTTACACCGATTGAACAGATTTTTTCGATTATCTCATTTTTACTAAGCCTTCTTTGAAATTACATTATTAATATGAACATTTTTAATATTAGTCATCATCCCAATTTTATGGCATTAATCGAAGGGTGAATCATAAACATAATTGTTAATTAGGTACTAACATAAGTAATCCGATGGACCTTTGAGTATAAGTGTTTTATCTTGTCCCATTGAATGTATCATTTTACATTTCATGCTTTTCCTTTCATTTAATTTATCGTGATATTTACGATAGACCTTATCAATTGACGCCTTAAAAGCACATGTCGTTATTTATTCGCATTTTTGTTAGTTCTCTTCCCGAGTGTGGCTTGCAAATTTCCGAAAATTCCGGCGCAGATGCATGTTTTAATGAGACACGATAATTAAAATTAGCTCGCAAACAATGTGGAGGGAAATTTTGAAAATAGAACGTACCCACCTATTTTTACTTAAAAACGATAATATTTTCAAAATAGACTATTACTGGCCAGTCTCTCATACATAAACATTTTTGTCCGCAATACTTTCTGAGTGGTCTGGTACATCCGTTCTAAAGGACGGCTTTGAAGTGAACTAGTTTACCAACTCGTAGTTCCGATACGTTAATTGAGTTTATTTGTATTTTGGTTAGAAGTTATTTTATTTGTGGAATAGCGTTTATTTAAATTGTGTATGAGGTATGTTGGAAGATTAAAGGTTGCAGGGATGTCCCTACGAGCTCATCAAATGTGGCAGTTATTTTTTTTTATTTCTTTTTCTTTTAATGGAAGCCATTCAATACGAATGAAAAGTAATGACAAAATCTGGGACTAAAAACAAAAACCCGCAATACTTGGTTTTTCTAGAATTCCATGGATTTTTGCTTAGGCTGTTTGAGATGTTTTAGTGTCGCAAAGGAGTCACACTATTACGCACAGGAAGGACTAGCTGTTATCCTGCGATCCAGTATGAAAAGTGGGTCTATCTGTGTGTCCATTATCATCCAAATCCGTTCAGCCGTTTTGGCGTGAAAGCGTAACAAACAAACAAACTTACTTTCGCATTTATCACATTAGTCAGAAAGTTAGGATTAGGATAACACGTCACGCTGTTGTTGATGATTCTAGGAGTGAAAAAACTTCGCATCAAAAGGGCTAAAGTTTTAAAGTTTGCATTTACATTTTTAATTGTTCACGACCACTGCTAGAGGCGTCAACACTTTCCATACAACCCAAGCATGCCATCGTTTACTTGCGCTACGTTATGACACTATTGACGTTGAAGTATGGAAACTGACAGCTTTGTATGGTGATCAGTGACAGAAGTTGCATGCATTTTATTAGAACTGCCGTCCCTAGACGCTGCCACAGCGATTCATAGTTCTGTGCTCACGCCAAATGTAAAAGTTAAAAGGAATGTTCCAGCCAGTCAATTCCGTAAAATCTCACCGTGAAATCTTAGGTGAAGTGAGCTTTGAAGTAAGTTCTCAATCCCTGTCATCAGCATGTCGATTCTGTGAAAATCTCACCCTGAAGACTTGCGTGGAGTGAGCTGTCAGTGGCATCCCGGCTTGGAATCCCTAGCATCAGTGGCACCGACAGCTAAGTTTTCACGGTGAGATGGTTACAGAATAGCACTAGCACTACAATTCGTATATCAGCTCACTTCACCAATGTTTTTTTATGGTTAGATTTTCGCAGAATACCGGTTGCTCCTTGGAAGCAAATACAGTGAACCAAAACAGCCATCCCTACCCTGTCGTATAACTCAATTAGTCTGCGTTACAGTGAAGGTACCGAGTACCTTCACTGTAACTACCCTACGAGTAACTAATTATAGTGATAAAGCCGTGAAAGGTTTCTTAGTAGCGAGAGCCTATTTTTAGCCCGTTTGCCAGGTTGTTTGTGGTTTGGGTTGGATTGGTAATGGTAAAACTCAAGTAGAAAGTTTATTTTTAATATAGCTGGTGAATGGTGGGCTAGTACCGTACACCGCTGCCTACCTCATGAAGAAAACCAGGCGTGTGTTTTTATTCCTTATTTAAATATAAAAGAAAAAAGTTTCACACTTTTGTCGAATAGGAACTATGTTGAAAGGGAAAAAATATTACGTTCGTATTACAAAGGTTTTTGCTGTCGAGCCAATTTCTGTAAAAAGAAACTGTGATTGTTTTCAATCACGTTTTGTGCTAAGAACGGTATTCCGTTCTAAAGAAAAGGTCATTTTTCAGTTTTTCTTTATATTTTTATGTTCATATTAAATCAAATTCAAAATATTTTATTCTTCATAAACCTACATGGGCACTTATGAAACGTCAGAATCTAGGCGCACGATTCTAATTCTTCGTTTCCTCTGGAGCAGAGCCGGCAAAAAACTCCGTGCTTACTCTTTTAAAAATAATTCCCATATATTCCTATATCTATGGGAGGACAGTGTAGGCCTGTCAACAAGTACCATATGTTTAATTAATAGGCAATGGTCTATAAATTTACAAGGCCTACAACGTTCTCATTTACAAAATACAAAAGAAACTAATATAAAAACATAACATCATGCCTTGTTTCCCCGAAGGGTTGGGCAGAGGTGTACCTATAGTACACCCACATTTCGCCAGTTATGTTTAAGTCCCATGTAATAGGGGGCGAGCCTATTGCCATCTACCGGGCACAAATCCAGACTTCGGGCTGCTACTGAGAAATTCCAGATAGAAAAACCCAATAACACGTTGCCCGACCTAGGAATCGAACCCAGGACCTCATGCTCAGCAGTAGCGATTGCGACCACTAGACTAACGAGGCAGTTAAATAAGAATCTAATATAGAAAAATAAAAAATAAAACCAATTGAAACCAAATGACACAATTGCCATTTCAACTGTAACACAAATCTGAGTTAACATGCTATCCACGAAAATTAAAGTAGGTATATAGTGTCAAATAATGTTCAAATTAAGTCAAAGAGTTATGTAAAAAAATAATTTCGAACAAAATAAAATAAAAATTTAACCGATAATTGGGAGTAGTTATTAGAAATGTACATAGTGATGCCGTTCAAGAGGTACCAGGGAAGCCACATGTGCAGAAGGAATTTACAGAAAATTGTGTAGTAAACCTCGGAATGCAAAAGAACAAATGTGTCATCTCTAAGATGCTTTTAATGCCTTTCACTGATTATAATGAACCTCGGAGACGGCCATTTTCTGACAGCTTCTAACTTGTTCTGTAAACTGATGTATTGATTTAAATTGCGATCACGGATTTTCTCGTCACGGTGACGATAACAACATTGTGGAACACTGGATAAAACACGAATAATTTCGCAAAAGGTTGTGAAAGTTTTTTGGCAGCCCCGAACTTTGAGAGAGGGGTAAAAACAAAAGTTTTCGAGTTCAGAACAAGTTGATGAGGACAGTTGAGTTAACTACGGAACTAAGCTTTTAAAGAAGCGAAGTTAAAAATGATGGAAGCTTGTTTTTAGTTGCTCTATGTAAAATACTGATATTCAGCTGCATCTGGTTAGACTGCAGAAAGGCTTAGCCGATGATGGTGATAAAAAAAATCTTTCTTTATTTTTCTTTCTTTCTTGTGGTAAGAAAGAAAAAGAAAGAAAAACTGTTTATTCTGCACAAACAAAACGCACATTAAAAATGTAATTACATAAAATACAAGTAGGTACAAAGTAGCCTAAAGCCTCGCATTCAACCAATTTTTTTTTTTAATTTTTCCATTGTTTGATGTCGGGGCCAGGCCACGGACCAAATACAATATACATTGCGTAAATGTTGAGTGTTACGACACTGGCAAGTGACAACCAACAAATGATAAAAATGTCTAGTGCTATTGCAAAGTAAAAAAAAGCTACTTTTGTAACAATTACACGAAAAATTAGGCCGTGCGTCGCATTTGCGCAAGAACCGGTCTTTGCTCAGCAAAATGCTGTGACCGTAAATTTTGTAATTTAGGTAGAAAAATCTGATTTGGTTTGTAATGAGATGCGGTGATAAAGTTTATTCACCGAAAAGTAACAATACAATTCGATGAACCACAAACTAAGCGTCGCTTATATCTTGCGGTTCTGGAGTGCGAATTTTACAAAGATATAAAGGTTTTATTACAGTTTGAGGATTTTGTCGTGAGGAAGTTTTTAGTGTGAATGTGGATGGCTAAGTATAAGAGAGACCATATAAGCGATGGATGGACTGTGTGAAAGATGATATGTCTAGAAAGGGGGTAGACTACTGAGGTGTGGACTAATGGAGAAGTCAAAATATATTGGCATCGGCTTTCAGGCTAAATACCACTATTTTACATGGAGCGACTGCCTATTTACCCAGTTGTTAGGCAGCACGACACCCCTTGGTAAGACTGGCTGCCAGACTTTCGGGCTTCTGACTCTGACTACCCGTAACGGTTGAAGGTCTACGAATGACACACGGAACCAACTGCTCAACGTGCTTTCCATGTCAAGAAGGGGTTTCAATATGTAATGGATGGTCACCCATTCATGAACCGATTGGTCATTTGGCCTGAGCCCCTTATAGAGAAGTATGACGATGACTGAAAGGGACGGCAATAGAATAGAGGAAGAAAAAGACATGTATATAATCAGCCGATAATGTTCCCACTGCTGGGACACAGGCCTCCTCTCTATGAGAGGGAGTGGGCTGTAAAACATCACGCGGGACCGGTGCGTATTGGTAGCAATAACATGTCTTCCAAATTATTTCGTTTCCTCACGATGTTTTCCTTCACCGTTTTGAGAGCAGTGGTGATGAGATGAATTGGGTAATTTACAAAAAGTAAAGCGCCTGCCTGAGTTCCAACCCACGGCCTTAGAACTCTTATGTCGCAGCCGTTACCAAAACACATCCTGCGACAAGTTTATCCTTCCAATCTTCCTGTTGTATAATCACCAACACACAGAGAAGGGGGTATGATGGTCACCAATGATGACCAATTTTTGTTTCTTCTCTATAAGAGAACAGCCCTTTGACATGCAGTAGGTACCCCAGACGCCTCGGCAGCCTCTGCTGGAGGCGGCATTGTCAACACTTTACTCCACCGCGCACCGTTTACTTGCACTACGGCACAAATGACGTATAGAAAGTGTATGACCTTTAACGCCACGAATTTTACTGACAAATGCGTGCACTGACTGGACAGGTCCACTCAATCTGTGTGGTTCTTTCTTCAAACACCATTTCAGACACCAAACTACATGGTCTTCACATGATCTGACCAAGATTATGTCTGGACTTTAAAAGAGACTGTGACCTCTGAGTTTATTTCTGCCTTTCTTCTCAGAGTAGTCAGAGTTTGTACAGACCTACATACAGAAATAAAATCATTCACCATTTATTCTTTAGAAAAGAGACGGCAGGTCTTCAAACGCTCCCGGCGGGGATTCCGTGTTCTTTGTGAAGTTCAAGTGACAAGCCCGTATTATATTATAACACATGTACTACCCAAATAACCCAAAATACTTTCAATTGGGGTCACTAATCACACTCATATTGATTTATGTCGTTGTTTACCGCGATTTTCGAGTTCAGCCACTGACATTTGTGGCATCTATACTATTTACATAATATACAGAAGCTAGTAGGTAATAAATAACACTAAAATGTTATTATAATTTATTAGGGTCAAACCCTGTCACAAGTTAATCAGCATTAGGGACAGTTCCTAACCCTCGCAGGTTGGTTTACCGCCAGTAATTTAATATACACCTTATGGCTTTACAAGGTTTATTTTGCTGTGTGTAACATCGCTGAAAAGATGTTTTCGTAAGTTGTTATGTTTTATAATCAATCCGTCCCGATTAATATCATAAACACGAAAGTAACTCTGTTTATTTGTTATACCTTTTCATGCCTTAACGGCTGAACGGATTTGATTTTGTTGAATATTTTAATCGCGGCTTTCCTCTTGGCATAATTTCCGACCTCCACGCACGCGAAGCCGAAAAGCTAGTTAAGTTTTTTTTTGGGTGTCTTAAATTAGTCTCCGGACTAAATTAGATACTTAGGCTAGTCTCCGGTACGCCCTGACCGGTCAGTCAGTATTGCTACCATCTTGCTGACTAGCATATTTGACCACAGCTTGACGAAATTTTTATTTTTCATTTGCAGATGTGTCATGTTTTATGTTGAACTAAAAGAATTATAATCATTAGAATCATTACTTGACGCATATTTAAATGAAAGCCGAATAAATGCTGTGGAAATGCGTTCCTTGCGGAGCATGTGTGGCACCGGCTATGAATGATAGGCTGAGGAATGATGTGAGAAGGCAGCGGTGCGGTTTAAAAGAAGATGTAGTGACAAAAATTTAAGAGTATGCTTAGATGGTTTGGTCATGTTGAGAGGATGAACGAAAGGAGACTAACAAAAGGTATTTACAAGGCAGATGTGATTGGAAACGTCGGGAGGGGACGCCCTAGGAAGACATATAGTGACCTTACTGGTGAAGTGCTTCAGAAAGGTCAGGTGCATAGAATCAAGTATGAACGAAAACGAGGCAAAAGAGTATGTAACGATCGTAGCAGGTGGCGTTCTGTGGTTTCTGCCTACCCCCATAGGAAGAAGGCGTGAGTTCATGTATTTATGTATGTAAATAAAAAAAAATCAAACTCAATTCCGTAAATACACACTTGTTACGGTCGCGGATCATGTTTTTTTCAACGTACAACCTTTCATTAATCTGCAAATTGCAAATCGTAATAAAATTTGAATATCGCGGGGTATCCTGGCGCTTCCCCCGCAAGGAACTCTTCTTTGATTTTGTATATTTTAATAATAATAACGTAATTATAAAATGTGTGCTCAAAACAATGAGCCTTATCATTTGATATAACTATTACATGATTTCATTATGAAATCTCTTCAAGGTACACGTTTATAGTAGCGATTTACTGACATCTTAATAATTTTTTTACATTTTTGTGTTCTAAAATATGTTGACACCTCTCTATGAAGGTAAGTACCTATTATAAAAGGTACTTCTAAAGAAGTAAAATTTTCTTTAAAAATGTCCATAATATTCGGAAATAATAATTTAATCGAGTCACGAATCTTTTCGTATTTCGACTGATATTGAATGATTAAATAACAATCTGTCTCTCGTCGTCTCCATTTCATTTCATTCAATATTCTGATTTTGTGAGTATCAAGAAGGGTTTTATCTTAGGCTAATGAAATCGCGGACTAAATTCAATTTACCACTGTCTATGAATGTATGAATGAATGAAATGCACTAACTCCAGCTTAGTTTGACCAGACTCGATTAATCGAATGAACCCCAAAATTTGCATTAGGCCCTGATGCTTCATGGTGCTACTAAGACCATTGCATATCAAGAAGTAGATCGGGGGGCGCTGTAATGGTAGTAGTGGTCGTGCCCTAAGGATTGAAAGGATTGTGAGCCTTCTGAGTGTGCACCCAAAAGTAAGCATTGGACTAGTGGAGATACGGGTGATATTTATCTTCTAACGACGCGACGTCGCAGACAAGTTGATTCAGGTCGAGCTTCACTGGTGAATCTTTTGACAGGGTTCAACTGCTTTCTTGGCTCATTTCTATGACATTGCTTTGCTGTGATAAATGTTGCTGTTTTTCACTTTTCAATGTCTTTGTCTGACGTCTTGCTATCTACTAACCGTTTATGGTTTTTGTAAATCTCATTGGCTACGTTTTTGATCTTCCAACGTGTCCATCTAAAAATTGATTCCCTTGTCGAAGTATTTTAAGTCCAGAGCAAACGTTCGATACTCAAATGTTGTCGTTTGAAATATCCGAAAATATAATGGGCACTCACAAAAAAAAACTCAGTTTGCAGCACTTTTGAACTGAACAAAGATTTCGGAACACTACAGCTGAACCTGACCATTTTTGTCGACTATCTGGCGCATATCCTTGTAACCTTGTTGCTATAAAATTCTAAGTTTTGGAAACAACACTTTCATTTTAAAGACAAAAAGCTCGAAAACCTGAATAGAATGCGCTCAAAAAACCCAATATTTTGATTCGGTCACTTAATGTCTGTAGCACTTTTGAACTTAAAAACAATTTGGAACTCTGTATCACTGGTAAATGATGTTGAATGCAGCTTCAAATTAACTTCCTTCACTTAAACATAGCCTGATACAGCACCGAAGGCAAATGCCTGTTATATAAGGAACGAGCTCACCAGATGAAATATTTTTTAAGTTAGGTGGCGTAGTATTGGGTATGTTAAGTTTAAAGACAAATACACAGAAATTCGACAATAAATCTGATTTACCACTATCACAGTATTGATGATACAATATTGTTAATTGAAAAAAAAAACATAAAAGACGTCTAAAGAATAGTCCCAATCTCAGGAACAATTAACGTTCATTAAACCTCCAATTTGCACTAACCTTAAATACCTCTTTCAAACCAAACCAACCACTATTATACTCGCCTGAAACAGCTATGAATTCCCAGAAATAATCACTTTGGTATAATCAAACCTCGTATTATGGCATAAACAATGACTGCTGTAATTTCAGTCACGCTAGTTGAAAGGCGAGGCTCGTCAGGGACAGTGACGTCATTACCGTGACGTCACTAACACGTCATCCTCTGTCCGAATTGGCAGGATGAGAGTCACGAGTGTCTTATTTGCTTTGATAGGATGCTTATATAGTTTATTGATGTTGATTTTGTTGGAGGCACATACATAATTGATCGATTTTGCTGATCGTAACCACAACGTCTGTCATGCAAGCCTTCAAAACCGTCAGTTACTTTACTCAGACCAAATAAAAAATTAGACATAGTGCTGTCAACGGTAACGTGGGGCCGGTTTCGTAAACATGTGTGCACTTAGTGAGTTGTTCGTTGGTTGTAAATGTGTGCGTGTGAGCGTGTATGCACAGAGCAAGGTGTAATTTTGCATACTGCACTGTATTGTTCGCAGCGATATTTCTTGCTTTTTTATGTGGTCTGAGTTTCTATACGTCATTTGTGTCGTTAAACGATGACACTCTTGTTTTCTTATTGACAGTGTTGACACTAACTGTGCTCGTGTTTTTCTTTTCCATTTCGTATTTGTCTCGGGTTTGCATTCCGGCTGAGATACGTGATATGGTATTTCAGGGCATGCTTACAATAATGCTCACTTCCTAACCTTGCTACGCTTTCACGCCGAAACGGCAGAATGAATGATTTGAATGAAATTTAGCACACAGATAGACCACGACCTAATCTTCATCCTGAATTGCAGAAGAAATCGCGGGCAACTAGCACTATAATAAAGAATTGTTTCCTTATTGTTTCGTAATTTGCTACCTTAAGGCTAATTTAAATATTTTGTTAATTTTGATTAATTTCTGATAACAAACTGTTTTAAACAGTAAGTAAATAACATAGAACAAGGGCAGAGATGAAGGGAAATCTGTTGCTTTTAGAATTTTGTTGAAATAATAAAGTCATGTAGAAATAATCATTAGCTCTTTCATATGCCATTTTCAAGGATGTAGCCAAATTTATTATCATTTCTACGTATGGATTTAAAATATTATTGAGCAAATTATTTTATTTCATATATACCTACATGGGCACTTATGAAACGTCAGAAGCTAGGTGCACGGTTCCAATTGGTCGTTTCCTATGGAGATGAGCCGGCAAGAAACTCCAAGGTAACTCTTTGGCTGTTACAATGTTTTGTAATTACTGTGTTAATAGGTATGGGAGGACAGTTTAGGCCTGTCAACAAGTACCATATGCTTATTAAATAGAAAATGGTCTACCAATCTACAGCCCACCAGGCCTACAACGTTCTCACATTCACAAAATCTACAAGAATCTAATAAAAGAAAAATAAAATTAGAAACCTTTTTAAACCAAATCATATGTTTGCCATTACAACTGTAACAAATCTGAATTAATATCCTGTCCAAAAAGCCAATAACATAGAGTTGAAATTAGAATTGTAGGTTTATAATGTCAAATAATGAGAAGATTATTTCAATATAAGAATCAATCTATGTTCCGAAAGTATTTGATGAAAGTTTAAAAGGTTTCAACTTATTAGATTCAATATATTACATGAAAATATGTGATACATAATAAATTAAAACAAATAAAACAGTAAGTAAGTAGATTCTCAAAATGTATACATTTATAAATAGGTAATACCTAAAAATAATCCCCCATGAAAAATAATTAAACGCATTACCCACCCAAAAATAATTAAGTACAGCATACCCACTCAAAAAAAAATATATGCAGGATACCCACCTAAAAATAATTAAATGCAGGATACCCACCCAAAAATAATTAAATTCAGTTTACCCACCCAAAAATAATTAAATGTAGGATTCCCACCCAAAAAACATAATACGTGCACAGTTATGTTCTGTGTTATGACTCGCTCCCACTATCACCTTAGCGTCGAAAATCATCAAATTAACCTCTATTTTCAAAATAAGAACCATTTTAACGTCATTTTAAATTCGAGTGCGCGCCAGTGTAAACGAGACTTTATGGTTCGGGTTATCAAATCAAAGCATTTTTAAGTAGCTCTACAAATTGGCATGCACATGTAGATTTTCTGAGCAATTTTTTTAAATTATTACGTGAATACTACTTAAGAAAAACATCGTGAGAAGACCTGAGCTGATGATTAATATAAGTCTGACATCGCCTACCCATCTTCGTATTAGAAGAAGCCTTTACCCTGTAATGGGACATTAACAGGCTGGTATTATTTATTTACTACTTAGTTCCATTTTGGACTGCATCGTTGGTCTAATGCTGAGCATGAGGTCCTGGGTTCGATTCCCAGGTCGGGCAAAGTGTTATTAGGTTTTTCTATCTAGATTATCTCAGTAGCAGCCCGGAGTCTCGATTTGTGCCCGGTTGATGGCAATAGGCTCGCCCCCTACTACATGGGACTTAACACAACTGGCGAAAGGTGGATGTACTATAGGTACACCTCTGCCCAACCCATCTGGGATTACAGGCGTGATGTGATGTTATGGTAGTTCCATTTTTCAGCAATCAAAAACTAATGTACCTCAAAAGAAACATCATAACAAAAACTACGCTGAGATAGTCACGTTAAAAGCGCCATTTAATTGTTAATAAAACTCGAAAATAACCTCACACCCTCATAATGAGCAGAGGAAATAACATTTGCAGTATCATTCAACTTAATAGACCACCGCCACCACCACTGTTGGTCAATCAATTCAAGGTCTGTTTCAAAGTATCCAATGAAAGTGTAAACAAAGTCTGTTCTAACAACTAGCTTCTGTGGCAACTAGCATCGTCTTTCTGACCGACCGACCCCTTGACGATTCAAAACTGCCTGTAATTGATTTATTTGAAATGAATGCTTTGAGTTTGAGTTTGTTCAGGTTTAATTGTTATGTTATGCTTATCATTTACTAAAGGGAATAGTAACAGATTTATCTGTCTTATGAAATTTTCAACTGACAAATTGGCAACCACATGAAAGTTTACTGATCCATTTGTATACATACATACACTCACGCTTCTTCCTATGGGGGTAGGCAGAAACTACAGAGTGCCACCTGCTACGATCCTTACATATTCCTTTTGCCTCGTTTACGTTCGTACGTCTGGTCATACACCCACGCCGGTTACGAGTACTGCGCACCTGACCTTACTGAAGAACATCACCAGTAAGTTCGAGTACTGTGCACCTTGGTCCTGACTGACTTTTCTGAAGAACTTCACCATTAGGGTAACTATAAGTCCTCCTAGGGCGTTCCCTCTCGGCGTTTCCACTTACAACTGCAATTTGTTTACATTTTTGTCAGGTACTTAAGAAACCGATTTAAGTTAACCAAATGCGTTTAGCTACTTTAAAATCCTCCATCTCGTAAGTCTTAGTCCTAGTTTTCAGCAATTAGTGAAGCGAGTACCTCAAAAAAAACTCTCTGCCTCAACTGTAACCAAATCAAATCAAATCAAAATATTTTATTTCACATAAACCTACATGGGCACTTATGAAACGTCAGATTCTAGGTGCACGGTTCCAAATGGTCGTTTCCTATGGAGAAGAGCCGGCAAGAAACTCCATGGTTACCCTTTTAAAAATATTTGTCTTTTACAAAAATTTTTAGTTACAGTGTTAATAGGTATGGGAGGACAGTGTAGGCCTGTCAAAAAGTACCATATGTTAAACAAATAGACAATGGCATATAAATTTACAATCCACAATGCCTACGACGTTCTCACATTTACAAAATATAGAAATAATCTAATAGAATAAAATCAAAACTAATTAAAAATTGTAGGTATATAATGTCAAATTAACAGACAGTAACAAAAACGAAGGCGAGATATTCAAGTTAAAACGCAAATTAATTTGGTAGCAACTCCAAAACAACCTCACACCCTCTTAAGAGCAGAGAAAATAACATTAGCCGTAACATTCTACTTAATAGACACTACAACATTTTATTAAAATAAACTACCTCCCTGTTTAATGCTATAGTTAGAGGTTGTTAACAAAAATGTCGGCCATTATGTCTGTATTACCGTAATAATTGAATAGAATACCTACGCAGTCCGCAGTGCGGGAGTCAAAGGAATGAGCTGTTTTGTAATAGGATACTTGATAAAATAATATTAAAAAAACGCTGTTGGCTTAGAGGCGTTGTATAAAAACTACCGACTTCAGAAACAACACGACAAAGTAAAAAAAATGCTTTAATTTCGGAAGTCGATGTCTTTGCCAATTTTTTTTTTGTTTTTTGCCACCGACTTTAAAGTAATTTTTCACTTTAAAGTTTATTTTTTAAGTCTGTTTTTTTGTTTTAAAATTTTTAGTTGTGGTAACCTACCCCATAAAAATTCGTGTACCTCTGCTTGCTAGACGTGTGACAGGAAATTATTACAACATCATCAATATACACTAAGATTAAAAATACGTCATATTATTGTAGCTATCTGAAAAACTACCCAAGCAAAGCCCCCCTGAAGCTTCAATAAAAACAAAAATGGATCGCGTAACAAAAAATACTTACAAATGAACTGAGAGAACCTCCTGCATTTAGAACGAGACGATGAAGTGGTAAAACGCCTAAATGTCCTTTTGCTTTATTAGTGTATTATACTAGCTACCCCCCCCCCCTTTCCGCCTCTGCTTCGCACAGTTTTACGACTTGTAAAACATAAATTCCATTACAGACTTCTTAATTTCTCTAAATTAATAACGAAATGAAAACCACATCAAAATCTGTTGCATGACACCGGATCAGTAATGACGTAGCCCTAAAAATTACGTAAGCATTTGATATTATGTGTTATATTATTATCAATCATCATAAAACCTGGATGTTAAGTGTATTTTTTGAAGGGATGAACATGAGGCATGAGTTCCTGAGTTAATTCCCGGGTCGGGTAAAATGGAAGTGGGATTTTTCGTCAGGAATTTCTCTGTAGCAGCACAATTCCCCTTGGTATATTAGGTTAATGAACCCTGACCCAGTTCTCAGCCCTTTTGATAGCAAGATTAAACTAAGACTAAGTTTAATAAAAAAGGTTGAAACGAAAAAACCGTGTATTAATTTCATAGAATTTAAAAACGACTTTTAATAAAGTCTGCAGACAAATTTATATAATTTGTAAATTTTGGGCCTCAAACAAAGTTTCATAATTATTGGAGGGCGCTATTAAAACATAGTTGAATTATTGTTATGGTGTAATAATAATTGTTATTGAAAGACTAGCTGCTGCCTGCGACTTCGTCCACATGAAATTTCTTGTTTTACCATAAAATTTAAAGTACCTATTGCTCCGTGTCATAGAATATGACACGGAGCAATAGGTACTTTAACTTTCCATTAGTAAAAAACAATTTGAAATTGGATCAGCAGTTCCGAAGATTACCCCCTACATACAAACCGTCTTATTTATAATAAAGCCATTCGCTTTATTAACTTATTTTAGATATCCGAACTGTTTTATCCCGTTCTATCAAACTTCATTTTAACTTGACAGAAAGGGACAAACAGTACGATAGAAAGGAAAAAGGCGTATAGTCACATTACAGCACAAATAAAATACACCTTAAAACACAGGAAACAATGATAGTAATGCCAAAATGGCCTCAGCTCAGCATAATGTCAGATGACAACACAAGGTGTACCAACTGACTCTGGTTTTCAGCTGCAACCCACGAGTGCCATACAGGCAAAACAAAATAGGTTTATCAAGCGAATGGTGTTTAATTTTTATTTTTTATTATTAGATATGGACTTTTACATATCTCTGACATAATTCTTTCATTATTTGACATTATATACCTAAAATTTGTAATTATTTTTTTTGATTTTACTTTATTAGATTATTTTATATTTTGTAAATGTGAGAACGTCGTAGGCCCTGTGGATTATAAATTATAGACAATTGTCTATTTGTTTAACATATGGTACCTGTTGACAGGCCTACACTGTCCTCCCATATCTGTTAATCACTGTAATTGGAAAACATTGTAAAAGACATATTTTTAAAAGAGTAACCATGGAGTTTCTTGCCGGCTCTTCTCCATGGGAAACGACCAATTGGAACCGTGCACCTAGAATCTGACGTTTCATAAGTGCCCATGTAGGTCTATGTGAAATAAAATATTTTGATTTGATTTGATTTGAATGGAAATTTTACCTTCCTCTATTATTAGTATACATTAATAAATTACCGTATACATATATTTAACTCTTGTTTTGGTGCAAACTATGTGAGAATTTTAAACAGTAAGATCGTTTAAAAATAATTTCAATTCGCAATTTATTTCTGCCGTTTTAATATTGCACTAAAATGATTAAAGTAATTACATTTTCACAAACTTCATGCAAAATACGTCTTAAATTGTCAAGATTATTTCGTGTCGTGTCGCTAAATACCTTCCTTTCTGCTCAAATAATTTTATATCACGAATCACGGCGACATTTCAGTAACAAAATTAAATGAAATGAAATGTCTGTATTTTACATTTCGGTTCGGAAATAAAGAATTTACTGGTTTGGAATAAATGAAGTACACGAGTGACGACACTTTTAATTTATTTTGGTTATACTGGGTTGTAGAGGTTAGAAAAGCAGTCGCTCCATGCAAAGTACTGATATTCAGCTGCACAGATAATGATGATTATGTGATAAATGTATCCAAAAAACAAACTTAATATTGTTGTTGAAAAACATGTTCTCCCATACATCGATATACGTCGCGGTCAAATCTCCAACAGCAAATGTAAGTATGTAATCGCAAAAAAAGTTTTTTTTTTAATGTGATAAACTACAAATTAACGATTTTCGGACGTTTTTGTTTATTTGTGCTGTGAGACACTGCTTTTTGACAAATTTCATGATTCAACGGGAAGTAACTAATAGGTTTTCATCTATTTGCGAGTCTTAAAATCATACTAGTTATTTATTGCGTTGACATAGAAGCTTGATTTTATTGAAACTTCTAGGGACCGTAGATCTACCTATTTGATATTAACTTAAACCTGTTACCACGCGTTTCAGACAAAAACGGAAAGACAGACGGACGGACAGACAGATAGACAACGAAGTGATCCTATAAAGGTTCCGTTTTTTCCGTTTGAGAAAGGGAACCCTAAAAATTATGTTATAAAAATACTATTGAGTGAATCAGGGTTTATAACATCGTATTGAAAGTCGTATACATTTAAGTGCCGGCCACGTAGGTAATCATTTTTAAAGAGGTCGTGGTACAGTTTTATTGTTAGATTTAATTAGGACAAGTTGCTGCCAGTAATTTCGTCCAATAATTTCGCATGTGAGCCACGTGAATTATTATTTTATTGTTTGTTTTGAAGAGTGGAATGAACTACCTTTTTTAAAATTACGAAATTTATTTATTCTTGCACGAAAGACTCAGAAGATACTTAGTTATATCCATACCAGACCATTTATTGGCGTGTGCCCAACATCGGAAGTTACACTGTCATTTTGTTTTTTCTATACTTTACAGCAAATAACTTCAAATTTTACCAACAGGCAGCGCCTCCTTATCAAAGTTATCTGAGCGCCAAACATTCTCGAAGCCCTGTATTAATTTTGTAAGGGAACTGTCAATTTAGGAACATTGGTTCCAAGCTTCCTAAATGTGACAGATACTCACAGATGGAATTAACCAAAGAAAAAGTTATTTAGTAATTTCATTAAATAAAATTAAGTTTGTAAAATTTGCACGCCGACATTTAAGGCATAATAAGAGATCGATGCCATTATGCCAAGCAGTTTCTTTACCATAATTTTGAAAATAAATGATTTTGAGTTTTGATTTGATTTGAAAGAAAAAAAAATTATAATCAATTAGCACAGACATACAAGTATAAAGGTATAAAGTGTGCCAACTATATCATAATAAAACCTCAATTCGTGATTTAATGACGTCACAAATAATTTATCATCTAACACTGGCACGACACGGTTGGTGCCAAGGCTGAGGAGTAGCTCAAAATATCAAGATACCTTACCCAATCAAGCCCTGTTCATTCCAACGGGGAAATAGTCCGTAAAGATAGTGAAATCGAGCTTTATGACGTCATCATTTATTCAGATTAGATACATTTTAGGCCCTTTTAGAAGAACTGAAAACTAGTTAGCCGTAATCATGCACAATTTATTACGTGTTCCGTAACAACGGCTTTGTGGACGATATCGGGCATCGCACCACCATAAATAAATTCTTAACTCAAACTCAAAGCATTTGTTTTAATTTAAACCATTTACAGGCATTTTTGAATTGTCAAGGCAACGCAATTTAGAATAGTCCAAGGGTTAACGGAACTGCGGGATAGTTGCGGAATACATTTACAATGCTAATGCCTTTTATTTTGACAGTTTAACAACATTATTTGCGTTGTTGAGCAGACATGTGCGATCGTGTTTATGCATTTTGTGAAAAATATAATATATTCAATGATAGTCAGAATGGTTTTCGCAAAAACCGATCTACCGTTTTGGCTGTTTATAAATATACACAAGAAGCCCTCAATATAATTAATTATAAGAAATGCGCTGCAGGATTGTTATTCGACATGACAAAAGCTTATGATAAAGTGCAATTTGATATATTATTGAATAAACTATATAACATCGGTATCCGCGTAAAAAGTTACGAATGGTTCACATCTTATTTAAAAAATAGAGAACAAGTTGTAGAAATAGAACATTACAATCATAAATCAAATGAAATAGAATGAATTCGATCCGAAAACATAAAAGTCATCGCTTCTATACCACAAGGACGTGTGATTAGGTGCCTGTTATTCCTTGTTTACATAAACGATCTCCCTCACGTCATGCGTACTCTTCGCATCTCTTTCTTAACATCATGTGATAGTTATATAAATTTAAACCAAAAGCTGAGTTCTATACTTGACTCTGCAACACACTGGATGAACGAACACAACCTTGAAATTAACTACAATTAGACAAAAATAATAACTTTCCACCCCCGACAAAAAACACCTATAACTTAATAGTTATAGGTGTTTTTTCAAATACAACGGATCAAAATTAGAAGCAGTGAATAAATTCACCCTTTTAGGCCTGGATAGATTCACACACAGATTGGAAATCACATATTCAAAAAGTAAGAACAAAATTATCCAAGTTTTCATACGCTCTCCGAGAAATCAAGAAAACAACAGACCTCAAAACAGCATCAGTCACATATTACGCGTACGCATTTGTATGGCTTAAATATGGAGTCATCTTATGGGAAAATAGTACAGACGCGCCTACATTATACACTCCACAGAAAAAAATGATTAGAATTGTAGTAAATATCAAAGGTACAGGCTCCTGTAAACCTCACTTTAAAGACCTAAGAACATTAACCCTGCCCTGCCTCTATATACTTGAAATTTGTAATTGTGTACGAAAATATCCGCAATTCTATACCAAAAGAGGAGATTTCCAAACAAAAATTGCACTTAGACATGAAAGCAGATTAAACATACCCACTTCACGATTAAACATGTACTATTCTAGAACATTTGTTATGTCCATTAAAATATACAATATGTTGTCGGAATACACAAAAAAAAATATGAATAAAAATTATATCTTTATCAATAAGGTACTACACTATTGACGAATATTTTAGCAATAAACTAAACACAAACATCATCACTACTTACTATTATAATGATACCATTTTAATTTATATATATTATAATTTTTTTTTCTTAACAAAAGGCGCTTTCATCCTCTCTACTTTTAATAATTAAAAATTAACTTTGCTGTGCCCGACAGCGTCCATAATTGATTCGATGTTTTAACTTACCAACTGTGTATATGTACACATTACGGAATGCAATAAATTATTGAGTATTGACAATGTTTTCACAATTCTTCCGACTGTGATTGAAAACGTGTGTGCGCAATTTATTGTGTTTCTACGATTAAGTGCCGATTTCACACAACAGTTTACACACTATAACTACAATTTTACAATTTTGACACTGAAAACTCAGTTTCAGTGGTGAAATTGGCACTTAGTCTGGTGAGCTCAAAGTTTAAAATCAAAATCGAAATATTTCATTTCACATAAACCTACATCGGCACTTATGAAACGTCAGAATCTAGTTGCACGGCTCTAATAGGTAGTCCTATGGAGAAGAGCCGGATAGAAACTCCATTGTTACTCTTTTAAAAATATTAGACTTTTACAATGTTTTCAAAATTAGTGTTCGTATGGGAGGACGGTGTAAACCCTTTTTAACCACTTACACAATCGCCAATAATCTATTAACAGAAAAACAATAAAAACATAAGAAAAATAAGCGTAAATATACAGGGTGTAAAAAGACCCATCAATTACTCATTCAAACAAAACACAAAAACTAAACAAAACACAAAAACAAAACACAACACACAAACATAATTGATGGGTAACATGTTTTATTTTTGGTGTGACAAATCGCTGTTTACGGTGGTGCGCAATGCTCGCAAAACATTATGCTTATGGGTTCATGCAATGGAACCAGGGTCGTGGCGGTATTTGAACGTTTTGTTATAACATTTAAAATTAGTTTTTGAAAAAAAAAATTTTAGGAAAATTCGGAATTTGGACCTTCAATATCTCCGTAACCAGAAGGTTCCCAGGTATGGTCCAGTACAAAAAAATGATAACAATAACGGGCAGTACAAGTAAATCTCAGCTTCTTTTTAATATTAAAAAAAAAACTACTCCGTGTTCTAATATAAAAGCGATCGTCACGATCATTTGCCACGCATTATTTCAGCCGAAAGACGTCCACTGCCGGTCATAGGCCTCCACAAGCATCGCTACTATGACCGGTTCTATGCTTCTCGTATCCAGCGGATTCCTGCAGACATCACAAGGTCATCAGTCGACCTTTTCGGCCCTTGATAGGTACGCGGTCGCCACTCCAGAATTTGGTCGCCAATCATTTGTACGGAAAACCCGAACGCGTTGTCGTGACGCAAGACGATGAACAAAATGAACGCGATGTTCGCGTTTTATGAAATGCACTGCATCATAACATGTTCCCTAATGTGAATTGAACGATGCGGACGTGGTGCGGTTTGAAATATGAGCAAACTATCCTTAAACGACATAAATGGGGGTCTAAATGCATTAGAATAGCCTCTACTAGTAAAAGTACTTACATAACGACTCATAAAATTAAAGTACACTATAAACTGTAATAACTAGCAACTCACCCCTACTTCGCACGGTTTAACAAAACACAGAGTTTTAAATAATATATTAGGTTGGAAGTCTTTTCGCATTAAAGTAAATATGAACTTGTAATAAAATATATTTGGCTATACTATTTGTATCTGGCTGGTTTTGGTATCATTGAAAGTTTAAATTTTAAAGAACATAATTCCAAATTCAAATTAGGAAAATGTGTGATTTTTATTTGTTTTTCGTACATGATGAGTGAATCTAATGAAGAAATTCGATACATTTTAAAATTTTACTACAAAAAAGGTAAAAATGCAACGCAAGCCGCGAAAAAAATTTGCGATGTTTATGGACCTAGTGCAGTGTCTGTGAGAGTAGCACATATTTGGTTTAAGCGTTTTCAATCCGGAAATTTTGATGTCAAAGATGCACGTCGTTCTGGTCGCCCTATTACGGATAAAATGGATGCCATTTTTGAAAAAGTTGAGCAAGATCGGTATATCAGTAGTTACGACGTAGCTGAAGAACTGGGAATTGACCACAAAACAGTTTTGGCGCATTTGAAAAAAACTGGGTACATAAAAAAGCTCGATATTTGGTTACCTCACGAGCTCACTGAAAGAAACCTAATGAACCGTGTACTCATTTGTGATTCTTTATTACGACGTAATGAAACCGAACCATTTTTGAAGAAGCTGATAACTGGTGACGAAAAGTGGATCACGTACGACAAGAACGTGCGAAAAAGGTCGTGGTCAAAGGCCGGTCAGGCTTCACAGACCGTGGCAAAACCCGGGTTAACTCGCAATAAGATGATGCTGTGTGGGTGGTGGGATTGGAAGGGCATTATTCATTATGAGCTGTTACCACCAGGCAGGACCATCGATTCTGAACTCTACTGCGAACAACTGATGAGATTAAAGTAAGAAGTTGAGAGAAAGCGGCCGGAATTAATCAACAGACGGGGTGTGGTTTTTCATCATGATTACGCTAGACCTCACACATCTTTAGCCACACAGCAAAAATTAAGAGGGTTTGGCTGGGAGGTGTTAATGCATCCGCCGTATAGTCCTGACCTTGCACCTTCAGATTTCCACCTGTTTCGGTCTCTTCAGAATTTTTTAGGCAGTGTCAGGTTAACAACACGAGAGGACTGCCAAACCCACTTGTCGCGGTATTTTGATCAGAAGTCCCAAAATTTCTATAGCAATGGGATCATGCCCTTACCTACAAGATGGCAAAAAGTTATGGAACAAAATGGTAGCTACATACTTTAGTTAAAGGTGAATAAACTATTTTAAAAATGTTTTGAATTTTCTTAAAAAATGCGAAGAAACTTTTTCCCCAACCTTAAGTAAGTTCAATATTAACGTATATTCTTCTTCTTTTTATATTTAAAAATCAATTGTTAGTCTGTCTTGAAGTGAATCAATAATTATTTATTCACTTCAAGACAGACTCACAACCACAAAAACTCTAAAAAGCACCCTAATTGCGTAATACACAATCAATCGTAATCTGAATCGTTTTGAAACAGATTGCTAATCCATTGCTTCTTAAGTTCGATAAAAATTCTGCTCAACAATATATAGAACGCAATGAATGTTCTTGAACCGTCAAAATCAAACAGATTAGTCGTAATCGTTTACGAAATTGTGTTACGCAATTAGGGTGCTGGTTTAACCGATTTGAGTTTTTATTTTCTTGTTCGATCTATTGCAGAGGTGATTTAAAAAAAGAGGCATTTCAACGCACGCCGAGCATTATGGAATGGGGGAATTTAGTGTTTTTTTTTTTTTTTTTTAACAAGCTTGTTATACATATAAATCTTCGTGCACTGCGACCCACGGCCACGACCACGATATGCACAGAAGGATGGCTGGTAAACAAATGAACCGCGCAGCTAACGTGCCAAATCTCTCCGTGCACATCACATAGTGCTACAAGGATCTTTTGTACCTTGAATGACATTGATATAGGGCTGTTGCTGGTAAACATTTGAGATTTTTTTTTGTAAAATGGCTTTGTGAAAAGTGTTAAAAAAACAAGATGGGGACGTTAGTTCCGATTTTGGACACGCGCCAAAAAATCCCTTTAATGTCGTAGCAGTAGTGGACGGTCGACTTTATGTATGTGTGTGGGTCGCATACGTCATCATAACGTGTGATGTGTCACTCGTTCTGGTTTATGGTGATTTCAATTCACAACGGTTTGTTACTGCGCTAAAATATAGTTGTGTGTGTTAATGTTTCTCGGTCAACTTTTCGATTCTGTGGACAGAGGACAGAAACGTAAGCAAAAACGGTTGGGTAGTGTGACTTGAAGCCACGCTCGGAAGTCGAAAGCTACATTTAAAATGTCAATACTGTCCACCAGATGAGGCTGCTTCCATAAAGGGGAAGTTACGTAGAAAAAATATAAAATTTTGGCCTAAACAACAATATCTAATCAGGATGAATGTCCAATGTACATTCAATTTGGTAAGTCCGACATTTCTTTGAAGTTTTTCGTCGATGTCGATGAAATCATATTTTTTATACTATTTAGCTTCTACAGTATCCAAAAGTATACCCAGTTTAACAACAAATTGCGGTACAAATATTAACGTTATTTGGTTACACGTAAACATCAAGCCCCCCAACTCTCCTAATGTGATTCGAATGACGCGACATATTGCAAAAACGACGCAATGTGACAACGTAGGGGCTTAGATTATTTCTTGATCACACACAAATATGACAAACCATAACATAACGCCGGTAATACCCAAAGGGTTAGGGCAGAGGTTGTACCTAACACACCCAAAAATTACGTATCAAAGTCAAAGTCAAAGCATTTATTTCAGATAGCCACTTTTGAACGTCAACATTTGCATTAAGATATAATTGATTCTAGTCCCTCCTTTCAAAAGGTAGTTTCGTATGAAGAAGAATTGGCAAGAAAAAGTAGCTATGTCCTTACCTAGGTCATGGGTCTATCTGCGTGCCAAATTTCAACTTAATTCGTTGATCCGTTTTGGCGTGAAAGCGTTACAAAAAATGAACGTACAAACTTACTTTCGCATTTATAATATTATATTAGGTTAGATTCTAGATTTAAATTAAAATAGCCTCTAAGATAGTTGTAGTACAATCATACTGTCTTGTCGGTTGTAATGGTGTTGTTACACCTACACGTGTGCAGGTACATGAGACTTATCCCTTTTTTTTTTTTTGGGTCGTAAATCATCAAATGACTTCTCCCGCTCTGGGTGGAGCGGGAGGGCGTGTCAGACTTTTACCGACTAAAACCCACCCGTGTTCCTTCAGTTACCTGTGCCAGGGCCATAATTATCTATTTTCGAATCACCCACGACCCTGAGGCGTCGGCCCTATCGGACCCCGTCAATTTGTGCTAACATCTCTTTGAGGCGCGCGTGGAACACGACGCGCCGTCGACCCGGGCCTGGTCCTTACCGGACGGCAAGCTACCCATTGCTCGCCGTCCGCAAGCCCGCGCCTACGGTGGCCGGGAATCTGCAGGCGACTCCCGACGCCCAGGGCGTCTCCTGCGGCGACTAGTGGGAGCGTGAGGGCGCAAGGCTCTCTCCCTCACGCGCTCCGCCTCCTCCTTCGCAAGCATTACTGCTTCGCAGAAGGAGGTGACGGCTTTCCATTCTCTCTCGCTCCGTACCATGGCCTGGACCAGGGCCGGACGTGAGAGATCGTCGCCGCCGATCGCCTCCGCGAGGACACTGCGGTGCTCCGCCCAAGCTGGGCAGACCTCCACCGTATGCGCCACCGTGTCCTCCGGGCGATCCACACAATGGTGACACCCGGGCGTTTCCTCCCGCCCTATGCGAAACAGGAACCTCCCGAAACAACCGTGTCCGGTGAGGACCTGTGTCAGGCGGAAGGTGAGGACGCCGTGGCGCCTCTTCAACCACTCCTCAAAGAGGGGACTTACCGCCGCTATTGTGGCGTGCCCAGCACTGGGTTGCGACAATCGCACCCTCCATGTCGCCATGAGATCCCGCCGGAGCTCTGTCCGCTGTACCGTGATTTCTCGCGGCAGCGGAGTTACACCCCGGCGTTTTGCCCCCTCGCGCCACTCCCATACGTGCGCGAGGGCTTCTGCCTCGAAAGAACGCGCCCACACCGGTGCCGCGTAAAGGGCCATGGACCGCACATGAGACTTATCCCTGTGATGTGTATAAAGAACTTTATTTCTCATAAGAACATAAACTAACAGTTCTTTTAAAATTAGATACTTATGTGATTATAACTAGTACTATTAACATTAGTTACCTCTATGGTGTTGGAGACGTTATATTAGCAAATTATTATTCTGCTTTATATTTATTATTTTAAATGTTGTGATGTATTTTGCATTAGTCTGCGTTTGAATAACAAAACATAATCAGCCTATTATGTTCCTACAGCTGGGACACAGGCCTCCTCTCTGTGAGAGGAAGTAATCCACCGTAATCCACCACGCGGGCCCAGTGCGGGTTGATAGATATCATATGTCTTTGAATTTTTGGTCCTAAGACATGCCGGTTTCCTCACGATGTTTTCCTTTACCGTTTTGAGAGCAATGATGATGAAATAATATACACTAAGTAAAGCGCCTGCCTGGGTTCGAACCTACGACCTACAACTCGTAAGTCGTTACCTCTGGGCCACCACTGCTCTCAATGCGTTTATATGTGTATATATTGTCACATTTTATATCTTCCGGTAAACTATTGAACGGCAGTGCTTTTTCAAACATTTTTGTGTTTTGCCATTGAACAACAATATTGATTTTATTTTTACTACATTGTATGTTATAATATCATGCACAGAAATCTGGATGTTGGGACATGTCGACATTGCAACACGGAGGCAGGTCAAAGAGTCCAATAAAATTCCATAAAATAACGTATTTTGTTTACAAAGCACCAACTTCACATTTCATACAGCTATTTATTTATTCTGTTAAACGAATACTTAATATGTATCATTATAATAAGTAGATACTTATGTTCCGTCGGCGTCCATTTGAATGCAACGCTGCACACTTGGCATAACCCATTTCTCTCTGACAGAACAAAATGAAGTCATAATAAAATATGGTTTAGAAAGCTAACATCCGAAATTAAAAACGGTCAAAATTAAATTTCAGAGACATTCAATGTTAAAAATGTAGGTAGATTCGATGTATTTTTGACAGGTTGAGAATGAGATTAGGATGCAAAGTTATTTAAAATACGGATATTGTTACCGCCATAGCCCCTTGCTAGTTATATCATGGATTAAATTATTGCTGAATGGGCGTCCTAAGAATAGAACCGTCCCTCTTCAGCACAAAGCTGAAATTCCCATATTCATATCAATCCATAACACCAAGTATCACTAATGGGGTTATCACAAAAATGTCCACATAATATTCTGACCCCATAAAATTAATGAGCATCCACCGGAAGAAAAGACATTGTTAAGCCGCGATGATGGCTATGGACACCCTATTAATACCACATGACGCTTCGACATAATTAACTATGGTTTACCATTGGAATTTGAACCATAGAGCTTCGTTTGAAGGTTTGAAATTCCAGTGTTTTGTTGGTGGAACAGTCATTCATCATAGACGCTGGATGGCTTTAGAAAAAGCGCTTTTCTCTTTATTTGTGGAGGGTTGGTATTGTGTGGTAAGCCTTGCTTGGCGCTTTCTTTATCATCATGCTGTGATCTTGGCTTGAAAGGGATTTAATCGAGGTCGGTTTGTTATTGGTTTGTTTGTTGTTGTGACCATGACCGGGTCAAGAAGCGAGTTCTTAAGCTGAAGGACGAGAAATGACAAGTACTCGTACCTACTAGTGTTATTTTTTCGATAACACGATGGACTATTGTAACTTACTGGAGTTTCCTCTATTTAAGTAGGTATGATCACAATGTTTGATATGAAATAACATACATATATGTACATAGTTTTTTTTTGTTTTTGTATTTTTCTTCCTGAGTTTATCATGGACATCACTGACTAACGGCAAAGGAATGCCAGCGAGATAACAAAAATAACCGAAACACAATGAGCAATCTAACATTGCATTATTTCAATTAAATTGCTCATTGTGTTTCGTTTTTTTTCATATTCTGTAACCGGGAAATCTAAACTAAGTTTTTAAAGAGAAATAGATTTTTCGTATGTTCGTTTGTTACGCTGAAACCGCTTAACGGATTTGTATGAAATTTGGCACATTGGTAGACCATGGCCTGCAATAGGAAATAGGATAATTTTTATTCCGATAATCTTATTAGACTGAGACTTATGCGGGGAAACGGTGGGATGCAGCTATAAATACACATGTCGCTTTCTAATACTCTTTTCTACTAAGAAGGTTTTGCTTTGCATTAGATCATAAATAGATCATCATCGTCATCACCATCTCACCACACACAGACATACTCCACACACACACACACACACACCTCACGCACACTCACCCTCGCTCCACAGAACGCAGTAGTCACTAAATATTTCATTATTTTCTTCTTTTTTTTTCATTTTATCTATTTGTAAACCTACCTTATTATGCATGTCATAATATCAGATTTTTTGTCTATCGCGCTTCTACATATTCCCTGTAAATTGAGAGGTCTGGCACTTGTAATAGTGGTACTCCTAGTACAAGAGACAGGGCTACAATGATGTTTGTGTCTTGAAGTGAAAATAAATAAATTATTACTATAAATCATATGCCTTGTCTTTTTTTAACTAAGTTGGGTCTCCAGACCAATGAGATGCAGCTGAATACCGCCACAACCCAGTAACAGGGTAACATGATACTCCTTCGTAGACTGGCTGTCAGACTTACAGGCTTCTGACGACCCAAAGTAGGTGACACTAGATTTATATTATACCATTAATTTTGAATGGTTACTTTCATTTCTTATTAACGAAACCAGAAACTGACGCGATAGAAGAGACAGGGGTGGTCACAAATCACTTTGAAGTTCTCCCCCCTATTCACTTTATTTCTTTCCGCACGCTGTAGATCCGCTAAGGAACGATATTTTATGGTAACAGTAACTGTATAATACTTCCATTTACATTTATTTGGTTATTCAACGACGTAAATAGATACTGTCACTGTTTTGAATAAAAAATTGAGTGAAAAAGGGTGGGATGTTGTTTAAAAGTAAATAATTTGGCTAAGTTAAGTTAGGATTGAAAATTACACTGGTGTTACTGGAATAGGTCACAAATAATCCGGCTCGAAGGACCACAAACAGCATAATAGAAAATAAAAATTCTGCAGAAAATGAAAACTCCTCCTTTTGAACCTTGCTCTTGTTTCTAGTTCTTTAATCAGTTGATTTTGCATTTTCTACAACATTTTTCTTTTTATATAACGTGTTGTTTGTTGTCACTAATATAGCTCCGAGCAAGACCATCTCCATAATTAATGTATGAAACAGAACTTTAGTTGTTCTTTATCACGAAATTTGTAAACTTTGCGCGCCTCCAGTTGTGTTTTACGATAACCTTAGAACTTGTACAAAATTAAATGTCCCATTGTTTAATTTTATTTCAGTTAAATGTTTCTTGCCTCTGAAGAAAGTTTTTGATTTAATGTTGATTATGCTAAGTATGAATTTTGGTAGAGAACTAGATAATAAGTATGCAAGATAGTCTTATTGAATCCATAACATCATGCTTACATTTATGTTATGCGATGGGGTTGGCAGAGATATTTTTCTGCCTATCCGTTCACGTAAGATCAGCCCTCTGTTACCTTGGACTGAAACATATAGTATTCGATTTAAACAGTATGTTTAAGTCGGATGTAACAGAGGGTGTTCCTATTATCATTAAACGGACACGTATCTAGACTGCGACCTATATACCTGACGAAAAAGTTACATTGTCTTTGCCAAAAATGGGAATTGAATCCAGGATTCCTTGCTCAGCAATCATGCATTTAACCACCTAGACCTATGAGGCAATAGAAAAAAAACTTAATCATTTATGGTAGCTTTGCAAACAAAAGTGTGGTTAACTTTAACGCGTTCAAAAATAGTCTTTAAAAGTATTTGTATGATAGTTAACACTCCATAAACAGATATTTAATGCCCCATTTTCAATAAATGGTAGGTAACAAAATGCCTATTAACGCCTTACCAATAATTATGGCCCCAACCAGAATTAAACTTTATGGACCTTAAAATATCAGTTACGTACATTCAATACCTCAAAAGTTTTAAAATCTTCCTCAACTGTATTAGTTACTTTTAATGAGGCGTCACTTTTGGAACTTTTCACCCCTTCATTTCTGGCTGATATTTTATGAGTAAGTATAGAATTTCTTTAATACAACCCTATGATATTTCCCTACAGCAAAAATGTCAATCTTCTCTTTTATATCTGTAATAAACTTGGTATACCAACTTTCATTTTCGAAAACCCTTCCTTAGTATGGTTGGTGTTATTCTTTAATATGAAACTCTTGTTCAAAATATTCTTCTAGACTTAGGCTTAGGTTAAGTTTATGCGTTTTATGTCAGTGAATTTAAGATTTTTATAGCGATAAGTTAGTATTTAAGTTTAAGATACCTCATGTTAGACAAGTAGATTAGTGTTCTCATAAAGGGAGAAAAGTTGAAACCCGAAAATACCACAGAATTTTTAGGCATAACTTTGGATGCCAATATTCAATGGGGCCCGCCCCATATACTCGTAGATAAATTGTCAAAAAAGCTTAGCCCTGCAGCATACGCCATTAGGGAAATTCGTGGTTTAACTCAAACTCAAACTCAAATCATTTATTTCAATTAAACCATTTACAGGCACTTTTGAATTGTCAAGGAGTCGGTCAGTCAGAAATATGAAGCTAGTTGCCCATTCCAAAGCGCAGTAGGTACCTATGGAGAAGAACAGATATAGAGACAGCCCGTTTGGTATACTTTAGTTATTTTAATAGTGTAGGTATTGTTCGTCGAATAAGACCTTTTCAGACACCGATCTACATGGTATTCACACGATCTGACCAAGATTACGTCTGGACTTTAAAAGAGACTGTGACCTCTGAGTTTGTTTCTGCATTTCTTCTCAGAGTAGTCAGATAGGAAACACCGACCTCGTCTAGTTTGAAAAATATGATTGACGTGTAAAAGTGTTTATACAAACCTAGTAACAGAAATTAAATAATTTATCATTCATTAAGTAGATCCATCTTAATATTTTCTGATCCCCGATTTGGTGGACCGATGATATGAAACGCCTGGATGACTCGCAGAATCGGGAACAAAATGCATTCGCATAAGAGAGACCCGTAAACACCACTTCGGAGACCAAAAAGACGTTAAGACGCCTCCTATACAAAGTTAAAGTGCCCGATATATTGAACAATGGGTTTACTTAATATTTTTGTTACATATATTTGTATGATTAAATACTTTCCTACTCACAAAGACCTTGGCAAGGAAACTTGTCGATACTAAAAATATATACAAAGACATATTGACCTTCCTTCAAGGTTATGCCATTTGATAAAAACATTGGAAATACTCTGCTACAATTATCCGCGCTTGAACGACACTCGACAGGGGGGCCTTGCTGGTAAACACTTGTGTGAAATTATCACAGAAATTGTATTGGCAAAACAAGATGGCTGCGTTAGTTCCATTTTCGGCCACGCGCGAAACTCTCCATGCACCGTTGTAGAGTTAGATAGGGGCTTGAATCTACATTCGATCTGATAACTGTTTAGCAGTGAAAGCGTTATGTAAGTCTTGGTAACTTACTTTGCATGAAACGTTTTTGGTAGCATCGTGTTGTCATACATTATTATGTCTGTAAGTGGAAACGCCCATAACTTCGGCTGAAAAAACGAACTTAGGGAGCAGAACCCCAGATACCAATCAGTCTTGAACCTCAAACCTATAAGTGGTAGCATGGGCTTGTGTGAGTTTGATGTGGATTTTGTTTGTTTTGGTTCTTGAGTTCTGGAATCTTTTTTAGTGCCGTATGCCTTTCTATTAAGTTTTTCGATTATTCAATATAATCAAATTGTGGAATGCTTGTTTACATTTAAAATAAATGCAACAGATTAAAAAAAAAGACAGGGTGGCTGTTTTTTTTTTTTTTGAAAGATTTATTAGAATTAAACAGTACGAGTTCGTCTTGAATTCGTTAGCTTATTTCATTTAAATTCCAACGGCATAAGTTTTATGAACAGCTCCATTTATTGGAGCTGTTCATAAAACTTTAGAGATATCGTCATTTTGAACACGCCGTTCGCAGCAGATTGACCGCGACAGTTGCGCCCCTACACCGAGTCTTATTGCATTTTCGCGTCCTTATCCAGTACTAAGTAAATGGAATTACATATTACCGCTATTTCGATATCCAAAACAAAAGACAAATGTATAACAAAATTACGCCAAGACGTCGTCTTTTGGCAGAGTTAGGTGAGAGGTGAGACTTTTATTTTACGATTCATTTAATTAAGATCAAGATTTGAGTATTGTTTTTTTATGTGACACTTTGGGGGTTTAAGACCACTGGGTTAAGACGTTGGTCCTGGTTGTCGATTCGTGGATCTTTGACAGTCGTTACGGGTCGTTTGAAGCCCGAAGGTCTGACAACCAGTCTTACCAAGAGGTATCGTGTTACCAAGTTACTGGTTTGTGGAGGTCAGATAGGCAGTCGGTCTATGTAAAATACTGGTATTCAGCTGCATGCGGTCAGACCAGAAGCCGAAACCAATATAGTTGGGCAAGGGCTAGGCAGATGACTGTCTCATTAAACAATATATCAGTCTCATTAAACAATATATCAGTCTCATTAAACAATACAAGGTTTTTTTTTGATATCCCATAACTCTAGGGTATGATTGAGACCATATCAACGAATCAACTGGTATATGAATTATGTTTCAATCACCACAACAAAATAATTCGACAAAGTCACGATTATTAATGTAAAACAAACACCCTTACGTGTAATATGACAACGTCACATTTTCTTAGCTTCAAATATGAATGATTGGCTTGAATGAAAATGAATTACTCGTATTTTTCAATGAAACTTAGATACCTACCCACATATTATGATTGTTGATACCTCCGAAACTATTCATTTTTGGACAACCTATTCTAAGAGTTTTAGTATTATTTATAATACTAAAACTCTTAGAATAGGTAATAATACATATATACATATATATATATATAGTTATATGTATATATATATATACATATGTATATACATATATATTATGGGATATCAAAAAAAAAACATGATGATACTGATATACAACAAAACAGGTTGTATATCAGTCTCATTAAACAGTATAGGTATCTGTCTCATTAAATAATATATCTGTCTCATTAAATAATATATCAGTCTCATTAAACAATATATCAGTCTCATTAAACAATATATCTGTCTCATTAAACAATATTTCAGTCTCATTAGTCTTGAAAGTAAAAAAAGACCTTGACGTTTTATGTCGTGCAAGTGATATTCTACCTCAGGGTGTTAAAGCATCTGCCAGGGTCGCGGGTACGGGTGTCCTGACACAGGCAACTGAAGGAACACGGGTGGGTTTTAGTCAGTAATAGTCTGTCACGCCCTCGCGCTCCACTCAGAGCGGGAGAAGTCATTTAATGATTTCCCACCCAATAAAAATGGTGTTACAGCATTTTCTTGGATAATACAATATAGAGACGACGACAATAAATAAAAAACTCACACACTGACTTATTCCTTGTTAATATTTTAGGAAAATAGTATACTTTTGCAATGTATGTAAATATTTGAGCACCATGTACCTACGAGGATCACGTGATTGTTTTATCTGTCTTTGCTTCATTTTATATTCTTATTACTTATTGTGGTATAGTATATCTATTCTTGGTGCATCGGCTTCACATATAAAAATATAATTAAAGTATACAAAATATTGTAAAATATTTTGAAAGAGGAACGGTGGAGTTTCTTGTCCATTCTTCTCCATACGAAACTACCTTTTGGAAAGGGCTACTAGAATCTATTCTATTTAAATGTAAATGTTGACGTTCATAAGTGCCTTTCATGTGCCTATTTGAAATAAATGCTTTGACTTAAACTTTGACTGGCAGTACTAACACAAAATACTATTTTGGAACTCAAATAAATCCTGGCATCGATATGAAAAACCGGCGAAGTCCGTGTTGGACCACGCACAATGAAGGGTTCCGTACTTAGGATGAATTTATCCCAAGAAGAAACTTACCATTGTAAGGGTTCCGTTTTTTCCTTTTGAGGTACGGAGCCCTAAACGCAGTTTTTTTTAAAGAAACGAAATAGTAGTGATGGCCGACTATGGTGTTCGTCGATCTTTGAGTAGCTATAGTGATTAAAACTATTGATTATATTTGATCGAATTTTCCGGAATTGGGAACGTCATTCCATATACGCGACTTTTTCTGCGATCTATGATGAAAATATGATATCTTTTGTCCTTACCCAGGTCATACATATCCGTGTGCCAAATTTCACCAAATCCGTTCACCCGTTTTAGCGTGAAGGCGTAACAAACAGTCTCATTTTCTCATACATGACGGCGTCAGCGACGGCTGAGCGATAGCGCCGTCATCATTTGGCTTCGATGGTATCGGGTTCATTTCGTAAAATAACAAATATTCACTGCAGTTATAACCTCACTTTATTTTATCTTGATAACAATACTTAATAGGTAAACCGACAGTTTCGTTCTGGAGGAGTGTCTTGGTTGGTGTCTCGAGTCAAAGTGCGCTCGGCACAGTCCCAGTGGGGACTCCACGACTCGGTCCACGTGCCGCCATTCCAAATGATAACTGACGTCACGGCGTTTATCACTACCTCAGTACCACAGTAGTCAAATCAGCAACTTATAATTTATCAATATCGTTTTCCACGACATATATAATATTACTTAGACAGTTAGGATTGTCGTCTCCACCTTAGATATGTACCTACATAGTAAGAAAGTGTGTGGTAATAATATTTGTCCCTTCTCTTTATGAGAAAAGGCAATTCCATTGAGCAATTCTAGGTATAATTGAATTTCCAATTTTGTTGAAAATAGTCGTTGTCCAACCTCGTGACATTCCAATCTTTTAGTCGTAAGGATAGCTGTTTCCAATTTAAAACTAAGACATACAATCTTTTAAATCCTATGTATGAAAAAAAAACTCAGCGTTGTGCTAAGCTGGACACGTCTGTCCAAGCCCGGGGCAACTGGGCGTGAAATTGCGCCAAGCCCAGGCCAGCATTATCGTACTACTGCAGGCCACGTAGACGTTTCTTGTATGAGATTTATATTAAAACCACTTTAACGAAATTGCTCTTGCTCTATCGTGTACGAGTTTACGACCTTTTAGAAAAAGATTAGCATCAATAATAATAATCAATTTAACACTTTGAGCGGCGCACTATTTAGAATGTATGTGTGGGGGTGGCTCTGTTTGAATGTAAACCGTGTGACGATAAAACTGACGTGGAGTGGCGTTAGCAATTTAAACGTTTGAAGTAATACGGCGCGGTGACGTAGCTTGAAGTATGTAGTGAAAAAAGTTTGGTTTTTTGGTGGCGTGATTAAAAGTTATGTTAACTAGCGTTTTACAAATCTAACATTTTGTAACGTTGCTCTGCTCAAAGTCTTCAATAAAATAAAACAAATTCTCTTTTCGGGTCGGTCTGTTTGACCACTTGGATCTTCTGAACTAAACAAAGGATTTAGATGCGGTTTTCACTATGTTTTTTTAGAGCATTTAATTCGGAAGGTTTGTGTGTACAATAATTACATTCATAATCAAATCAGGCCTGATTAGTCAGTTTTTTTTTTGTATGGGAAATCATTAAATGACTTGTCCTGCTCTGGGCGGAGCGGGAGGGCGTGTCAAACTTTTCGGTTTAAAGAAATTTATTTCTCATAAGAACTTACAGTCCGCTTATAATGAGATACAAAGTGTTGAATAAGATAATACAATTTCCTCTAGAGTGTTAGAAGTTATAGTGTACATACATGTTTCTTAAGCTTATTTTTAAATATATTCACATTATCGCACTCTTTTATATCGTCCGGCAATCCATTGAACAGCTGTGCTCCTTCAAATAATATTGTCTTTCTACCGCAATTAGTGCGTACACTGATGACTTCAAGTTTGTTTTTATATCTATTTCTAAGGTTATAAGACATTGTTTTCTTCTTTAGTTGTATGTTAGTTTGTATTGAGTTTGTAGTTATGTTTTAATAAGAATGCAAGTGTAGTAAATGTATAGATGTCTAATATTTAATAGTTCCGTTTTTTCGTATAAGGTATTTGTTGGAGTGAGATAGTGATAATGGAACAGAGTTTTAATTATTTTATTTTGAACTCTTTGTAGTGAATTTAAATTCGTTACTGCTGCGGATCCCCATATCTCAATTAAATATTCTAAGTGCGATTTCACTAACGAGTTATAAATCAGAGTGCGCACTTTATTTGGAATACAGTTTGCTACCTTCCGTAATGCTCCTAATAATGATGTTAATTTACTTCTTTTACTGACTAAAAACCACCCGTGTTCCTTTAGTTGCCTGTGCCAGGAGCCACGTTATCTATTTCGCACAACCCGCGTCCCTGGCAGGCATTAGTGCTGACATCTCTTTGAGGCAGATAACTTTTATCTGAGAAGTAAATATTGCTGTTTGACAGCTTTTGTACAGAAAATATATCAAACTGTCATATTTATTCTTTATACAAATGTTCTCTGACTATTGGAAAATCAGCCCTAAGATATTGAAATATGTCTGTTTTGACTAGTCGTAAAAACATGCGAAGTAGGGGCGGTTCGATAGTGTATAATAAAAAGTATTCAAAGGCTTTTGAAACGGTATACTACGGATTCGGGTTTCTCCTTCAAAACCAGTCGAGTGTAAAAAGCGGTTTTAGATTCATAATTTCCATTTATCGCTCTCAGAAAAAGGCTAAAAAAAAGACGCAAAAAAATTAAGTCACGGGAACACCCGTTAGTGTGCCAATTTGATAAATGTATTTTTGTCTCTTTGACAGCCATTTCGTACAACTGTAAAAAATGACAGTTGTAATTTAAATACACGGACATTAAGTTGGTACTGTATTCGATAAATAAATTACCTAATTTTATAGTATTCGTTACAGAACATCCATATTTGTGTCAGTGAGTACGTAAGAACTAAGTTAGTAAACCACAAAAAGAAAAAAAGAAACGATATCAAAAATACACGTGGACTGCGATACAGCGTCGAAGAAAATAATAATCCAAAATATTTACCCGGACTTTATTACAAATGCCGTAAATAATACGTCATTTAGTAGGAGGTACTTATGGATCTCTTAAGAAGACTCTACACGCTATTGAAAAAACGATAGTCTATCAAAAAATGAATAGGAAAGAAGTGAGACTCACAAATAGTGAATGTGAATGTGAAGGCTTAGGGGCGTGTGAAAGGGCCGCGAGTAAACAGTCGTGAGGAAAGGTAAGTGAAGTGTGTCTAGTTAAGGCGAAGACGGAGACAAAAATAGTTATAACATTTAACGTACTAATAATGAATTTATAGTGTAAAATCACTTCGACGCGGAAACTGTTACCATAAATTTAGTAGGTACATGATTTTAAATACAGGGTGGAAGGGACATCGACGCACAACCTGATACCATGGATTCAGTACACGCTTCTGGACCCCTGGAGTTGAAATTTTTCATCGGTTATCAAAATAAAAAAGGGTTTTTTCTTAGAAAAGTGCAATGACTACGCGGTCAAAATGTATGGCAGAGCAAATTTTTTTTTTACATAACCGACAAAAATTTCAACGCACGCGTGTTCAGAATCATGAACTGAGTCCATGGTAGCAGGTTGTGCTTCAGTCCCTTCCACCCTGTATACCACCAGCGTAAAAAAAATGTCGGTTATTTAATAAAACTAGCTGTTTCATACAAAAGTATAATGTCTGTTTTTTTTATTTTATTAATGTTGGTTTTATACTGTGTAGTTCAGTCAAACGGTTTGCCACATTTATTAAAAGTATAGAATATAATACTCCTAATTATCTACACATTAAAATTACATGTAGAAATTTTACGTAGTGGTATTAGTCTTGTCGCTAAAAGCGATCTTTTACAGACAACCTTTGGATGGATTAAAGATAGAAGAAGAGACAATTCTGTAGGTAGTCAGAATGAGTAGGATTTAAATGAAATGGTACATTACGGCTCTGTTGAGCGTCATAAATCATACACAGTCTCTTCTAAAGCTCGTTTTCGTAGTTCTAAGTACTTTGTTCCGAATCTCGTTTTACTTCCAGACAAATTAAAGTTTTTGTTTTGAATACGTCCTCTGAGGATGCCTCGCCAACAGTACATGGATTTCGTGAAACAACATCATTATAACAACACAGAAAGATATTTATTCAACCGGATTATATCAAACTTATAACTAGGTGAAGCGGAGAGGCGGGTAAGAATCCTGACATCCGTCTCAGATGGTAACCGTGCCGAAGCGTAGAATGTATAATTAAAGAAAGAAAGTAAATTTAAATACCTGAATTTAAGAAGTGTCGGTCAGCCATCCACGATATATAACAAGCGCTGCTAAACCTTGTAGATTGGCAAAAAAATCTTAAAAATATACTTAACGTTATAAAAATATACTTAAAATATACTTACGTTAGTGTATCAAAATCTTAATTTTTTTCAAGCAGCCACTGACACTCAACGTACAACTTAAGGGGTCCTTAACCAAGGTATACCTAACAGAATAAACGCAAGTCTTGAAAGTTGTTTTTTTCATATTTGACTACTGAATTGATTTGGTTTTTGAGAGCGAAATAATGTTTTTTTTTGAGGCAAAGAAAATTAAGTCTTATCCTAAGGCGATATGACTCAATTTTGTTAATAATAATAGTTCGTTTAAAAAAAATGGTTATTGTATTATAATTGTGCTTTCTCAATTATCTAATTGAGATGAATGAGGCCTTGCGTTAATTCTGTTACATTTTGTATACCTAACAAAAGTGAGCGATAAGGAACTATTTAAAAAAAAAAAAAAAATTAATAAAAATATTCCCTGATGAGGGCAGGTAGGGGATCCGTATTTTTTGACGATGGGAAACCCTATCGGGCCAGAACTTGTAGAAATATAATCCCTTATGTCATCAGTAAAGGTTCTACATTAATGGAATCATAAAGTTTCAGTGAAGCAGAAACCTAGCCTGAAAGAGCAGACACGTGGCAGTCGTAAAATCGGTCCGTGATAAAATTATAGTGCGGAATGCTGTAATTTCTGTTTTTGCTGCCATAAAACAAAGCCAACTTTGAATGTGTAGTTGCTTGAATGTAAGAAAAATCTGTATTGATTGAACTAGCCTTTAGATATGGTTTGCTGGCGGTAAAAAGCAGACACAAAATAATGAACTAAATAAAACATAAGTAAACATAGAACTATAATATTTTCTGAAAATCTTGAACCTTATCTTTAACTGTAAGAAGCACGTTCAATTCTCAAGCTACATAGTATGTAGATATGGCAAGTTTCAGCTTAATGAGATGCCAGGAAGTGATTGAGAAATGAACTACCTTTTTGTTACCAGAAACATAAACGAACGCAGAAAATTAATAAAAGGTTGTAAAATGAAAATCATTACGGCAGCTGGAGTTAATATAGCAAAATCTAAACCCACTGAGTATGTAAACATGAATTTCGAAACAAAACGTCGGTCGGTCGTCGACGCCATCGGCTAAGAAGGAGTTTAAGAGCAGTCAGTGTCATAATTTTTGTGGAATATTGATACTGACAGCTCTTGGACGCGTATTAGGTGAACTTCCTGTATACCTCACCGTGATAACTTAGGTGAAGAAACCTGTCGCCTGATGCTTGAGATTGACACTATTACCAACTCATTGGCAAATGTGTATTTTGAATCTCACATTCAGCTTCATTTTGGCGGAACGACGTCAAAACCCACATATCACTTCGTCAGAACAACGGGCACTCAACAAGGAGATTAGGACAATGGTACGGCGTGACCTCCGACGCTCCAATACACGCTCTTTAGAGGAAGCGTTTGAGCAAAATCGGGGGTCGAAAGTATTCGTCCAATAAAGAGGAGCCTCCTGACAAAGTTGACCAAATCAAGTGGAGATATCGTCGGAGATCCTTTCGGAAGTTGAAAACTTCTACGGCGAATTGTAAGCATCGCATGCATCTCGACCTGAACTTGAAAATGAGGATTCCAAAGCCACCTTAACCCACCCTTTCAAGGAAGACCTGCCAGAAGTCAGTCAAGACGAAATCGAGGCGGCCCTTAAACAGCTTAAAAATGGAAAAGCCCCTGTTGAGGACGGATTACGACCGAGCTCCTGAAAGCGGGAGGAAGCCCTGTACTGAAAGAGCTTCGGCAGCTCTTTAACTCTGTCCTGTTCTCTGGGAGAACTCCAGAGGCGTGGAGAAGGAGCGTTGTCGTGCTCTTTTTTAAAAAGGCTGATAAGACCCTTTTGAAGAATTACAGACCCATTTCGCTCCTAAGCCACGTATATAAGTTGTTTTCAAGAGTCGTAACGAATCGTCTAGCGCGAAGACTCGACGAGTTTCAGCCACCGGAGCAGGATAGATAGACCACATCCACACGATGCGGCAGATTATACAGAAGTCCCAAGAGTTTAATCGGCCCCTGTGTCTTGCGTTTGTGGACTATGAGAAGGCGTTTGACTCTATCGAGACCTGGTCTGTTTTGGAGTCTTTGCAGCGATACCAAGTTGACTGGCAATACATCCAAGTGCTGAGATGTCTGTATGAAAACGCGACTATGACCGTCCAAACTCAGGACCAGCGAACGGAACATATCCTCCTGCGTCGAGGGGTGAGACAAGGGGACGTAATTTCTCCGAAACTGTTCTCTAACGTATTGGAGGATATGTTTAAGATGCTGGACTGGGAAGGACGCGGCATTAACATCAACAGCGAGTACATCTCACACTTGAGATTTGCAGATGACATCGTCATACTGGCTGAATCGCTGAATAACCTGCAGCATATTCTGGACGACCCAGCTGATTCTTCTGTACGCTGGTCTGCAGATGAACTTGAACAAAAGACAAGTTATGTTTAACGACCACGCTACTCCGGGACCGATTGCTGTCAATGGCGGTGCTCTCGAAGTTGTTCCAGAAGATGTTTACATCGGGCAAACTCTGCAGTTTGGTAAGAACAACTTTGAGAAGGAGGCTAACAGAAGAATTCAGCTCGGCTGGGCAGAGTTCGGGAAGCTTCGTCAAGTCTTTTCGTCGCGTATTCCACAAAGCCTTAAGACTAAAGTCTTCAATCAGTGCGTCCTGCCTGTTATGAACTACGGAGCCGAATCGTGGACACCCACGGTACGGCTGGTCCATAAATTCAAGGTCGCTAAGCGAGCTATGGAACGTGCTATGCTTGGAGTCTCTCTGAGGGATAGAATCCGGAATGAGGTGATCCGGCAGAGAACCAGAGGTGTCGACATAGCACACAGAATAAGCAAGCTGAAGTGGCAATGGGCTGGCCATATTAGCCGTAGAACCGATGACAGTTGGGGTAGACGTGTTCTTGAGTGGAGACCGCGAATCGGCAAACGTAAGGTAGGACGTCCTCAGGCTGGGAGGAGCTACGATCTTCGCAGGGTGGCTGGTAGCAGCTGGATGAGAGTTGCCGAGAGTCGAGCTAAATGCCGTGCAATTGGAGAGACGTATGTCTAGCAGTGGACTGCTGTAGGCTGATAATGATGATGATGAGGATTCAGCTTCAATTGTGAAATTCACTCTAAGAAAAAGAAAACTACATTTAGTGAACATACTTCTTTTAACGAAAGGATCAAACTAATTCTGTATATATATAAAAAACAGTTTTCCTCAACAGTATAGGTTTCAGGCTTGAATGCTGGCTGGATCACAAACAGTCGTAAAAGAGGCGCAGATTGAGTGTTAAAGAGTTTTAGTTAGAGTTAGGTTAAAGAGTAGTATTGTGTGTTCTAAAGAAAGGAAAAAAAGTAACTATTTATTATGACTCGCACAGAAATACGCAGTACGTCGTGTGATATGCAGTATCACAAACTAAACTAAACACATTCACAAAAACATAAAAATAAATTTAACAAAATAAAACAAAAGTAAATTGAAAATAAAAAAAAAAGTCCTGTACGAGACCAAAAGGATCTTAGCTTAATTCTGCCACACTTAAAAATAAGTGTAACAGCGCTGGTATTTTGATAGATAATCAATCAAATAAAATATATGTAACACTTTTACACGTCAATCATGTTTATGAAACTAGATGAGCTCGGCGTTTCCAATCAGACTACTCTGAGACGAAAGGCCGAAACATACTCCGGGTCACAGTCTCTTTTAAAGTCTAGATATAATCCTGGTCATATCATGTGAAGACCATGTAGATCGGTGTCTGAAGTGATCTTTTGAAGAAAGAACCATTAACACATTTGTAATCGCGCAGCTCAACTCAGAACTTAAGGAGCACAACGATTCAACGAATAATACCAAGGGAAGGACATTTGGGTGGGCCGCATAAATTACTCAAACTCAAAAGAAAGAAAAAAGAAGTCCTTATCATAATGAGTTGTTTGAAGTGTCATAAATTTGCCGATGTGGAAAATAAGTGTTTATATAAAAATACTCCCGTTTTCTGTGTGGGCCACGGAAGCCTGATAAATTATTATTTTTCTATAATGTTTAACCAACATACAACCCGACCCTTATCTTCATATTCCATCAAAGTTAGTAAATATGAATTTAAAAAAGTTTTTCCATAGATTGCAGAAATAAAAAATAAAGCCTTTTTTTCTTATCTTTAATATCTTTTGGCAATATTTACAGGTAAATATAATACCTAATTATGCAATTGAAACACAATTCCTTCTCTAGAACAAAGCTAAGAACCCCATTTTAAAGAAACATTTAGGAAACAATCACCTCAAAAATAAGTACATAAACGTTCACAATGGTATTCAAAAGCAATGTACATTCCGAGGCCCTTGACTCAGTCGAATCCTTAGTGGCGGTGAGGGCCCTTAGAGTCCCGAGGTCCTCGAAAATTTCTTACAATATTAGGCCTCTTGCGCTCGTCAATATTTGGGTTTTAAACACCCGTATTCTCGACTTGGCGTCTCATTGCCAACTTTGTATTGTTTCGCTGAATAACTGAACTTTAAACTTATCTTGATGAAGTGAAAGAAAAGAAGTGGGTAAAATATTTGTTTAGTGGTGACACTGTTTTTTTAAAATAATATGAGTAACATTTCAGAACAAAAAACTTTCTAAGTTTCAAGCTTCTAAATAAAGTTTTAGGTAGGTATGCGGAAAAGAAGACTTAGTAATTTAACAGCCCTACCAAGCAGGTAAACACAAAACATAAATAATTAATCGATAATCTACCACTTGCGTAAAAAAAAAAAATCTACTCTATCACTTACCGTACTAGTATACCTCCATAACCAATAATAAAAGTAGTTTCACATAGTTAGACCATGGAGCTCATGACTATAGAACCAGTATAAAGCCTATAAAAAAAAAAAAAAAAGTTTACAGGCAAATAAAAAAAAAGGAAAGAAAAAAAATGCAGCCTACCCCTTAAATGTTTTCGTTTTGGCCTGTTCATTTCGACAACGTGTGGAGAGGTACTCTATGCCTTCATATAACAGGAATGTATAGAGTGGCTCATCAGACTAAAAGTAAAGTTACTTTCTACAGTTTACTTTAAGGAAAGTTATTAATGCTCGTTTTAATTAACACTTAGCGACATCGAAACGAATGCATTGTAGAATGAAAGTATTGTAGGATAAAAACATAACATCACGCCTGTAATCCCACCAGCACATTAAGGCGGGTCGCGCGCGCGCCGCTTTCGCTCTTGGTAGACTCCACTTCATTCTGACAGCCCGTTGCAAACTGTCACTTAAATGCAAGCTGCGTATCTATACCGCAGTCATCCGTCCCATCATGACCTATGCCTGCGTTGTATTTGCGCAAGCTCACCCACGTCATCTCCATAAGATGCAGACCGTCCAAAACCGTTTCCTTAGAAAGGTCACGGGTGCCCCCTTCTATGTCCGTAATATAGATCTCCACGTAGACCTTAAAATGCCAACCATAAAACAGTTCATGAAACGCTTATCGAAGCGTTTCTTCGACTGTGGCATTAAACACCCAAACTCCTTGATCTCAGCGGCCGCCCGCTATACTCCCTCCCGCATTAGCAGTCTTCGCCGACCAAGGCATACTTTAATCGACCCAGATGATGCCACTTCCCTTCTCCAGGAGAGCAGTCAGGCCACCAGCACTTCACACAAGCGCAAAACCCGATCGCCGTCATACCGTCCTCGCCGCCGAGGCCCGCCGCGACGCCCAAATCCACGCCCCTCCCGACCCTTGCTCGAGCCAGCCCGCGCCGCTGAGCCTGTAGCTTTATATTCGTCCCTAAATCACTCAAATCCTGATCCAGCTAGTCCCTTGCTGCCCTCTTCCAGCGACGCCCTAAGCCGAGGTTCGTACCCCACAGGGGGTGCCCTTAGCGTGTAGTCGCTTAGTTTTTAAGTTAGTACATAAGTTTAAGTCCTGGCTGGAGGCCTTAATTTATTAGGGCAACCACAGGCAAGTCCGTCTAAGCAGACGACAACCTCATAGGTTGACCTGTGAGATGCCATTCCCAAAAAAAAAACAAACAACTGTAATCCCAGAAAACTTACGCAGAGGTGTACCTATAGTACACCCACATTTCGCCAGTTATGTCTTTTTAGTTTTTTAGTTAGGAATCGAACCCATTACCTCATGCTCAGCAGTAGCTCTTGCGATCACTAGACCAACGAGGCAGTCTCAGTCAGTATTGTAGATTAGATGGCATTATTTAAGTATGTTGTTATTTAAGCACGATGTTGGATTTTAAACTATCGCTAAGTGGAGCGTCGAAAATCCAAAAAAGCGCTTTTATCTTGACATTCAAATAATGTTATCTATTCGATAATACTTTAGTCGAGAAATTCAATCTAAGTACTTCATCACATAATTTCTTATATCTCGACCTTTGCGCACTTTATGGCATACAATACCACCAGCTACCACTTATTAAGACTCCTTCATATACCTTCCTTGAGCGACACACACGAACAAGCGACAAGCGGCTTGCGACAACAAATGCGGGGAAAACAAATTAAAGAAATTGCTTCAGCTTTTCCTAAGAATGCAGTGGTTGCCCCATAGCGCTCGCAATTTACCGGCGCAATTTAATGACGTCAGAGAAACTTTATTTATAAAAGTAATTTGGTGTGTTTTCAAAAAACGCACTGGGACCGTTATGTGTCGGTCAGCGCTCTTCTAGGAAACCGTTGCTTTAGAGCATGCCACGAATCACCACGACGCCACTAGCGGAGCGATGGACGGACTCAGATGACGCGTGCGCGTGTCGTTTGGGAAGTCTCGACAATTTGACAAGTCTCGGGATACGAGACAACCCACCATCAAAGCCCCGGTACGTCCCAGGACCTCGAATAAAATTAGAATCGAGTTAATTTTGGGCCAGATGTTTACATAATTGAAAAAAACAATTTGTTTGTGATTTTTGCAATAATGCCACCGGGCAAGGCGAACACTCTCTCGCTCTTGTTTTTTTGCAAGAATTTCGTTTATACTGTAGAGATTCTGGTGCTAGGTTATATGGACGCCAACATTATTTCCAAATCTGACATTTGGATACGAGGGATGTTTTCAAAAAGTCTGCAATACAATTCTTCCGTAAGAGGAATAAGTGCAGTGTTACCGAAATTCGAAGTAAAAGAGAATCCGTATTGTGGGACTGTAAACTGTGGTGCGCAGTATCTCGAGTCTCGGCCCGAATGTCTCAGGACCCTAGACAACTAAATGTACAAAACGTTCCGGGACCCAAACCTTGGTTTTATCGAGGCCAAGAATGGGGCCACATACCTTATGTTTACGGCTACAATGTACCGATTAATACGATACTTTAAGGACCTAATAACCCGGAAAGTATGCTCCTTAATGGAATCATCTATCTATTTTGGACACCTGGTACCGATTTCGGTACCGGTGTTGATTGCGGTATCATTAATTTCGAGTAATTGGTACTTTCAGTTTATGCTACTGTCTTTTTCTTTGGGGAAATAAAATAAGTCATTTGTTGCAGTGTTTTTTTCTTTATTTAAGTAACTAGTTATTGTGCGTGAGTTTTGTCGTTTCTGTATGGGAAATATACAGGGTGGGATTTAAAATGAGACCTCAGCGTGACTTCTAATCAAGGTAAAAAGGTTTATATTTTGGTCAATATTGCAGCAAGTGATTCGAATAAAACCTCCTCTCGCTCACTTGTTCGATATCTTTAAGAATTTGTACCTTACTCACAGCTGAAACCTTGAAGTCACAGATAGACGACTAAAGCCTAAAACGCTGGTTCTAGGCATGAAATTTTGCACAAGCGCTTCTTATACGAAAGTGATAGAAAGGATTTATGAAAGTTTCATCGTTGCGCATGAGCATTTCATATTTGACACCTTTATGGGATACATTTTCAAAAATCCACTCTTAATGTTCGTCAATTTTGCCGATGGGAACTCCCGTTGAGTACACGGCTTGTCTATATCCATATATTATATAAATTGTATAAATAAATAAAATTGAAGTGTCTTTTTGTATTGTCAAAATAACAACTTTATATTATATGCCTAAGAAAGAATATACGTCACTTATCTTCTATAAGTATTTACGTGTCTTTTTTTAATGTCATAATAACAGCTTTTTAATTTGTTATGTAGGTACTCATAACATAGAAAAAATAAATATCTTGGTGTCAGTTTGTTCTGGTTAATCTCCGAAACGGCTGGACCAATTTTGACAGGACTTTCACTGGCAGATAGCTGATGTTATAAGAAAAAACATACTTTTTTTTTGTCCCGGTTAAACGTTCTCGTGATCACGCGGACAAGGACTCGAGCAGCTAGTATCTTAATAAGTTTCCGTAACACCAACAAAATAAATCACACCTCATATTAAATTCTACCAAATTCAATAACTGCCATAAACCCCTGATCCCACCATAACAATACCCTATAATCTCCACGCTTGAGCCTTCATATATTAACTTATAACTCCATTTAATACCCATAAGAATAATGTCTGATGATGTACACCCTATTTTGGTGGAGCTGATAACGGGCGTGTGTTTTATTAGGTTATATCTGGTTGTTTGGCAGTACCTAATAGACTTGGCATTAAAAAGTAATTTAAATAGTTTATTGCCTTGTCTACTGTTGGCAAAGTGGCCGATAGCGCTACTGCTAAGCATGAGGTTGTGGGTTCGATTCCAAGGTCGGGCAAAGTGTTATTAGGTTTTTATATGTGGCTCGTCCCCTATTACATGAGACTTAAACATAACTGGCGAAATGTGTGTGTACTGTATTATATTATAAGTACGCCCCTGCCTAACTCTTCGGGGAAGACGTGATGTTATGGACTGCGACAAAAGATGGCCACGTTTCTGTTGCATTGACAATCATATTTGAACAGTGTACACGAAGTGCCTTTGTGTCGCGCTGTCGTGTCGCGCCTGTGTGCATGGTCATTCATGCCTTTAGTCATTTTACTGCTGGGCTAGTCTGGTGGTAATACACTCGGTTCCAAAAATAACGGGTCAGTCACATAAGTTCGAATATCTACAAAATTGTAAGAGTTAGATCAATGTAATAATAATCAGAATATAGACTATTTAGTTGCGCTTCTTATTACGTACTTTTATATTGGCTGATGATTGAAACTTATTTACAAAAAAACAAAATTTGAAAAAGTGAAATTTTAATACAAAATTTTTGCTTTATGTCATTATGGTTTCTTTGCATTTCCATTCTGTCACAAAAAAAATTGTGAACGAATTCTACGTGCATAATCAGTATTCTGTGAGGTGGAGCATGGCATTCACGTTTGATGAATGTACCAGAATCCTGACTTTCTTGGAACTTGGGCGGAGCCAGCGTGAAACAGCAAGAAACATTGGCGTATCTTTGTCGACTGTTTAGCGGGTAGTCCAGCGGTACCGAGAGATCGCACCTTCGGAGACCAGGAAATGGCAGATATCTGGTGGCTACAATGCTCCGAAATCGTTTTCAAACTGCAGTTGGTCTAAAAAACCACTTTATTCGCTTTGGTGGTAGCTATTTAAGCACACAAACAATGAGGAAACGTCTTACGTCTTGCTGATGCAAACTTGAAACCATTAAGGCCCGCAAATCGCCCTAAACCGGAACGACAACATCGAATTGCAAGACAGAGATACGTGCGCGTGGTCCAACACTGGACACTGGACGATTGGTCTACGACGAATCGAAATTCATGCTTTACAAGCATGATGGTAGGCAGTTGGTGTACAGAAGAGGAACGCTTCCATCAAGACTGTGTGGAGGAAAAACACGGCACACGGCGGAGGATTAGTACTTGTTTGGGCTGGAATTTCTGCCGACGCCCGCACCGAGCTCGTGCTAATTAAAATGGCACTCTGAATGCAGAGAGGTACGTGGAGCAGATACTGAATGAGCATGTGGGACCTTTCATTGCGAGGATGGACCGGGATGGCATATTAATGCATGATGATGCGCGTCCACATACCGCCGGAATTGTAAATGAATACCTTGGAGAGGTCGGTATCGAACTGATGCAGTGGCCAGCGCGTAGCCCTGATTCAAACCCCATAGAGCATGCATGGGAAGAGCTTGAGCGTTGCGTAAAACGTCGTAACTCCCCACCAATCACGCTACCCGAGCTCAGACAATCACTGGTGGAGGAATGGGAAGCCATTCCTCAGAACCAGCTCCGAGATTTGGTGTTCAGCATGCCGAATTGCCTGGAAGCTGCAAGAAGAGCTCGGGGAAATTTAATACTTCGTATTGCCTACGAAGTATTAAAATTATGCATGTAATGAATAAAAGCAAAAAAAAAAATCTTACAAAGTTTTTAAGTTTCAGAAAAAATGTCTTACTCTAGTTTTAATTTTTATTTTGAGAATAAGAATGAAGGTACACATAAGTTTCGATTTATCATTTTTTTTTTTCATTAAATGCCCAATCGAACAGTATTCGTTTCATTATGATAGCATACGTAGTTCGGGAGATATCCGGACTTTTGTGACTGACCCGTTATTTTAGGGACCGAGTGTAGATGTAACATTCAAATGCAAAGATTTAAATCGTTAGATTCACCCGGCCGCGTCAAAGATGATGCCAAAAGATGGCTACGTTTCTGGGGGCCTACTATCAGTCAGTCAACGAAGATACCCTGAACCTGCTTGCTCCCTATCCCTACTTTTTTGACGGGAAAATACACATCTGGAGTAAAGACAACTGTCAGATGGTGTTGTCAATAATTCTTATTTTTTGCCACGAACTTATCTTATGTCCCATATCCCACACGGAGTAGCAAACGCCCTAAACATCGGCCGAAACTACGGTATTCGTGCCTAGAGAGTAGATTCCCAGTTTCGTAGACATTTGAATAGTATTGTCTCGCTCACTCATACTGAAAATCGTGACAATGGGGATGGCAAGTTAAAGCTAATCTCAGATGGCGCTGCGTGCAGTTGTTCCAAATGGCGTCAGTATGACATTTCTTGAATCGAAATGTTTTTAAAAAAACATTTCGATTTTTTTGTTTAATTTAAAAAAAAAACTCTTTTCAAGTTTTGTCTTATCACATATTCTCTCTCTATCTCTGTACATTGCATTCTGTTGGAGAGGTAGGATTCGAGTAGTTTTAAAATGTTACCTCTGATACCATAGCCAAACCGTTTGTCTAATAAGACGTTGGCTTTACATTATCGAAGGCTTTGGTCATATCTGTGTAAATAGCACAAATAGGAGCCTTTTGGTCAACTGCTAACAAAATGCTACGTAAAAAACAAAAATTGCCATGTTGATCGTGGTATTATTTCTAAAGCCGGTTTGTTCCTTGCATAATAAGTTAAATTTATTGAGATAGCAATACATGGATTTATAAATATTTTCTCGAAAATTTTGGTAAATACAGAAATTTTAGTTATTGGCCTATAGGCCAAAAACTAAAATTTAAGTTTGAACTATGGTTCTTCAAATCGGTTTTGTTATCTTTTTTATGAAGTGGTTTAATAATAACTTTCTTCAAGTCTTCCGGATAAACTCCGTCAGCAATGCTAAGGTTCATAATGTGCGCTAATACGGGTGCTATAAGTCCATTTACAAATTTTATCTCCTTTGTTGACATACCGTCGAATCCTACAGTACTTGTATTTTTAAGTGATCTTTTAGCTGAAACCATGTCGGTAGTTAGAACAGGCTGCATAAACATGGATTTTCTTGTCAAATTGTCGAGTTTATTTTCGAATTCCATATCAGTTTTTATATTATTCTCAATTTCATCTATAAAATAATTATTAAATGCATTTGCTATGTCAGTAGGTTTTCAAAAAGTCAGGTCACATTTATTACGAGTAATCGTCATTATTTGTTCTTTAGGGGAGTTGTTTTTAGGTTTATTGACTAATTGCCATGTATCTTTCGACTTATTCTGCGAGTTTCTTATAAAGTAATCGTTTTGTTTGTGTTAGTCTGATAATTTTCTTATATTGTAAAGAGTACTTTAAAAAAATAGTTTTATTTGTTAGTACAGGATTAATTAAGTCTGTATGTCCACAGTAATTTTCTCTGTTTTTTACTACAGCTTTTTATGCCGCGCGATACCCATTTGACGTTTTTATTAATATGAATAGTTATTATGCTATCAGGGAAGCAAAGTTTATAGAATAAGGAGAACATAAAAATAAAATAAAAAAATTATAAAATATTTTATAAGTTATATTAGCCTCATTACTTTCATATACAACCTTAAAAGTTAAACTTCGAATGCATTCTCGGAATTTTTTGAGGTTCTTTGTGGAGTAGTCTTTTCGTACCATGTTCCAGAATTTTAAGCGGCATGTTTTCTATATGGGAACCCTGAGTATCTGTGACGTGTGATCAGAAAGGATGAGATCTTTAATTTTAGCTTTGCATCCTCTTCGTATGTTATGCGCGAAATTATCGATACATGTGTTACTGGTGAGCCTGGTAGGTTGATTTATTTCTAATGTCAGGTTGTAACTCAGTAGAAAATTCTCAAGTTCCAAGGTGGTCCTATTCCTTTTTAACGTATCAATATTTAAATCGACAATTTTTTTCCTATTTAACAAACATAACTTACTCAAAACAATGCGAATCCTATCATCAAAAGTTAAATAATTGTATTTAGGAATTCTATATAATCAAATTACAATAATATAATGAGTTGTCAATTCGATTCCACAAAACTCAAAAACGCCTGACACAGAATGCTTAGCAATATCTGGTATTTCTTTATATTGATGCCCAGTTCTAACAAGAATACATGCCCCTCCGCGATTTGTTTTGAGACAGAAAAAAGCGGCGGGATGGAAACCCGGAAGGCACAATAAACTTTCATGGCCAGATGCAATAAAATGTTCAGTTACACAGAGGACGTCTATAATAGTTCCTTGAGTTTCAAGGTTTTTTAATTGAATAGTCAATAAGTCTGATTTGTTCAGCAAACCGGCAATATTTTGGTGCAGAATATTGAGAGTATTATAGAAAACACAGCGAGTTTAGTCCGTCTGTACTAGTCGTAGATGCTGTCATAGACTTATTCGAGTTTTGATTATTATGCATTTTGTCATTTATGTCAAGTCCACTTATGTCACACTCAGTATTGACATTTTGAATATAAATTATCATACTATAAATATCATTAAAAATAGATTTCATTCCGGAGGAATTTATCATGCGTGTGCGTCTATTGAACATGGTATCATCATTTCCTAAATTCTTGTTACTATCTAGAAAATAAGCATGTCCATGAGAAGCTGTGTCCAATTATAACAATAAAGTTATTGAAAGTTTCCACTCTGGAATTATATAAGTAATTACCAGTGAAGAATTTGTACGTTGGTGTGCATATAATTATGTTTGTATTTGTGATTTCTTGTTAAACTTGTCTTATTAATAAAATACTGTCAAAATATTTACATGTGACTTGGAAGTCTTCGCCACCTATCAGTATTATGCAGTAGTCCAGCATGGTGAAGTTTGCCAGTTTTTCTTTGATACCTTTTAGGAGAGCTTGGATATTTCTATGAGGTGTAATGTAGTGGCAACGTCCACACTCGACGCTCGACTCTCGCCGCGGACGGACGCGTTTGTGCGCTCTCCCGCTCCAGTGTTGTGTTTCGTGTTATTATTCGTCGCTGCCACGTGACGTCATCGTAGTCGCCCCGACTACTCCGATTTAAAATCAAATCAAGAAATTGATTTGATTTTAATAACTCAAAAAACTGCCTTTTTCAAGGCATCCCTGTTTCATTAACAGACGTTTGTGAGTAGCTTCACTAGGCCCCTTCTGGGTAAAACCACAGTTTCGTGGTCCTCGGTTGAAACCTTACGGTGTCAACGAAGCCGAGTGGGGTGTTGACCCAATTCATACCCGCCGAACCCCTTCAGGGCGAGGCAGTTAGTTGGACGGGTCCCAGATAACCGGCCTTGGGGGATCTCCTAGTCGGCTCTGGTGACAGTTTTGCTTTCCAGCTACTCACCTAGTGTCTTTAGGGTGTGTCTACACCCTTCGCGCTAGACTGGTCAGGGCCCCGTTCGCACAATAAGACTGGCGACGGGTTACAAGCTTAGGGCTCACAAATAGGTACTCACCTCTCTGTCTACACCCGACAGAGAGGGTCACACATCCCCGGGCCCATCCACCCGGGGAGATAGGTATAGGGTTTAGGCCACGTAGGAAAAAAATTTTCCACCATTCCCTCCCTAAAATAGCTCCTCCTCCGACCATGGAGGACGCCTTGATTTTGGCGTTCTTCAGAGAGGTCCTTTTTAAGGACCCCGAGTTCTTGGCGAAATATGGCGCCAAAATACGCCAACGGTCCACCCCCACTCCGTCCCACGGGTCACTTGTGGAATTCAGTGACGCACTGGAGAGCCCGCTATCACCACCTGCAAGTGAACAAGGCATTCCGCCCTTTGTTCCGCACCACAATGTTCCGGCAACTATCTCGGCCCCCATTGTGTCACCCGCCTTTGTTCCGGTAGATAATACCCCGGCCGCTAATCCGGCCCCTATTGTCTCGCCCGTCATTATCCCGGCAGTAAATACCGCGGCCCCTATTGTCTCGCCCGCTTTTGTACCTGCCGCCATTGTTACGCCGTTTATTGTTCCGGCTGCCATTGTTTCAGAGACAACGCAGCTGCGCACCGAAGTATCAAACTCGACTCAACCGGAGAGCATGGACACGTCAGTCCCACTCTCAGAGGACGAAGCCCGCACCTCCTCCTCCAGCGACGACGACTTCCAAGTCGTCGTTAAAGGAGGCAAGAGGAAGGCTAATTCCTCCGCCCCCGCTGGCCCGGTCACCAAGGCCCAGAAGCATAACACCTTACCGTCCAGCTCTACTTCAGCCCCTAGTCCGCGGGACAGTCGCCCCGCCAGCCCTAAGGCTTGCCCACCCGCTCCTACCGCGAGGAAGCAAAAGCCTCCTCCCCCCATTTACGTCCAGGAAAAGTCCAAATGGACTGAAATATCCAGAATGTGTGTTGATCGCAAGATCAACTACACCAACGCCCGATCCACCCTCCAGGGGATCAAAGTGACCGTCCCTACATCTGCGGACTTTAGGGATCTCTCCCGCGCCCTGCGTGAAAGGAACTATTCCTTTCATACGTACTCCCTTCCGGAGGAAACCCCCACTCGCGTCGTTATTAGGCGCGTACCCCAAGAAATCTCCACCGAGGAGATTAAGACCGACCTTGTCGCACAAGGCATTCCAGTTTCCGCCGTCCATCGCTTACACAAAGCGAGACAGGGCCTAGTCTACGACATGGTCCTTGTCATCTGTGACCCCACGGAAGGTCACCACCCGATCTTCAAGGTGAAGTCGGTGTGCTCGCTCTCGGGCATCTCTATTGAGAAGCCCTACCGAGCCAACTTGATTGGTCAGTGCCATCGCTGCCAATTGTACGGACACTCGCAGTCAAACTGCTACGCGACCCCTAGATGCGTCAAGTGTCTAGGAGAGCATGGTACCGTCGACTGTACCCGCCCTAAAGATAGGGAACTATGCTCAGAGCCTCCCAGCTGCGTACTCTGCGGCCAAGCGGGACACCCGGCAAATTACCGGGGCTGTCCCAAGGCCCCGAAGTCCTCATCTCCGAAACTCGCGAAACGCGCGAGCGACCGCCAGCACAGGGAAAGCCCCTGGGGTAAGCCTCCTTCCGCGCTGATGCCGGAACGGCTTAGCCCGCAGAGGCCGTCTCCCTGGGCTAACCTTAACCACCTGAAGGCTCCCGCAGCTTCGGTGCCATCAAAACCCGCGCAACCAGCGCAATCCGCGCAACTTCCAGCGCTGATGGCTACCGCCATCCCAGCGCCTTTGGTAGCCCCCGCGGCCCCTACGGCCGCTCCAGCGGCACCTCAGGGAACCCAGGGCCGAAACAGCGCCCAAATCATATTAAGTACATACGCGGCTCTCTTCACCACCGCCGCGGATAAAATGGCGGAAGAAATCGTTGCTGCAAACGGCAACGCAATCCGCCTCATGGAAATTCTCAGCGCGTATCCCGAGATCGCGCAAGTTCTACACTCACTCAAATATTAATTCTCAATGGATAATACGAGAGTAAATAGTAACAAACCCCGATCCCTTAAATTAGGCTTTTTCAACGCAAATGGCGTTTCAGGTCAACGCGATGAGATCGCCACTTTCCTCCGCGACCATCAGCTTGACATCCTCCTCATACAGGAAACCTTTTTAAAACCACATCACCGAAACCCGAATATTGCCAACTTTAAACTAGTTCGCAATGACAGGTCTCGATGTCACAAGGGTGGCACACTCATATACTTTAGGAAATCCTTGTATTGTATCCCTATAGACCCACCTCCTCTCTTCTCCCATCTGGAGACCTCTATCTGTCGGCTCGGCATGACCGGCCACCAACCGATCACCATCATCTCCGCTTATATCCCACCCGACAATGGTCCGGATGATCCCATCTCGCTCCAAAAGGACTTCACTGCCCTCTTCGGTATGAGTGACTCCGAAATCTTGGCGGGGGATCTTAATGCCAAGCACCCGGCGTGGAATAGTAGCACAACCTCAACCAGAGGTAGGTTAGTTTTCAAGTTAGGCGAATCCCTTAACTTTGACGTCATCGCTCCAATGAGCCCGACTCACTTCCCAGGTAATCCTAATCACCTTCCCGATGTTCTCGATGTAACGCTGCTCAAGAATGTGAACCTCCGTTTGCAATCGATTGAGACGTTCCACGAGCTAAACTCTGACCACCGCCCTGTAGTCATTCATCTTGCACCCTACTCGGGCCCGATCGACCCCAACCGCCCCCCTCAGACCCAGACGATAACCGACTGGAGGAAAGTAAGCGAAAGACTGAAATCCACCACGTCGCCTCACTTAGACACCATCCCCGATCACTTAGTGTCAGTCGCCGACACGACGGCCGCAATCGACTCGTTTACAGAGCACGTACAATCCGTATTGACGGATTGTTCACGGGAAGTACCGGTGATGGAAGACCATCGCTGGAAACTACCTGCTGACGTACGTGACCTGATAACCGAGAAGAACGCGGCCATCCGTGCCTACGACTCCTTCCCTTGTGACGCGAACAAAGCCCACATGCGCCATTTACAGCGTGCTGTAAAGAAACGCATAGGGGAGGTTCGCTCTGAGGGCTGGAACAAGATGCTCAGCGAACTCGAGCCCACTCATCAAGCCTTCTGGCAATTACAGAGGAAATTGCGTTCCTCAGAAGAGGTCTCTATGCCTCCTCTCATCCGCCCCGACAATAGTGTCGCTTTCGACAGTCCCGATAAGGCTGAATGTCTTGCCGACAGCCTAGAGTCCCAATGTTCTCCCAGCTCCCAACCAGTAGACCAAGCTCACCTGAACAAGGTCGACGCTGAAGTCGAACGAAGAGCCTCCCTCCCTCCCGTCGAAGACCCTGATGATCCTCTGCCTCCCGTCACTCCAGACGAAGTGCACGACATCATTAAAGGGCTCCACGCTCGTAAGGCCCCCGGTTCGGATGGTATTACCAATAAGGTATACAAACTCCTTCCTGCCCCGCTAATAATGCTTATGACCGCCATCTTCAATGGCGCCTTGAGCAACAACATCTTCCCACAAGCATGGAAAGAAGCCACCGTCATCGGTATCCCAAAGCCAGGCAAGCCAAAGTCTGAGCCCTCCAGCTACCGCCCTATTAGCTTACTCAATGTCCTCGGCAAAATCTACGAGAGGCTTATTTATAAGCGTCTCAAAGACTACGCCGAAGCAAAGAGCCTCATACCCAACGAGCAGTTTGGATTCCGTAGCCAACACTCGGGCACCCAACAGGTCCACCGTATCGTAGAGCACTTATGCGCTGGTCTGCAGCGTAACGCGACGACGGGTGTGCTATTCTTCGACACAGCGAAAGCCTTCGACAAAGTCTGGCACAACGGCTTGATATACAAGCTCTACCAACTAGGAGTGCCAGATCGTCTCGTGCTCATCTTACGAGACTTTTTGTCGAACCGGACCTTTCGCTATCGCGTCGAGGGAGCACTCTCGTCCCCTCATCCTATTCGCGCCGGTGTCCCTCAGGGTTCCGTACTATCTCCTCTCGCCTTCACGCTGTTCACTAGCGATATCCCAAAAAGTAAAAAGGCTCAGTTGGCTCTCTTCGCCGACGACACTGCCGTTTACTATACCGGTCACTGTCCCAACGCTATAGCTCGTACTCTCCAAACCTCCGCAAACGTCTTAGGCGCTTGGTTCCGGAAATGGAGAATCGAGGTCAACCCCGATAAGAGTCAGGCGGTTCTCTTCTCGAGACGTCGTCGACTCCCTCCCCCACTTCCCAGCCCGATCACTATGTACGGCAAGCCAAATACCTAGGCGTGATCCTCGATGAGAACCTTACCTTTAAGGCTCATATTAAGGCGGTTCACGCGCGCGCCTCCTTCGCTCTTAGCAGGCTCCAATTCGTACTGACAGCCCGTAGCAAACTGTCCATCAAATGCAAGCTCCGCATCTATACCGCAGTCATCCGTCCCATCATGACCTATGCCTGCGTTGTATTTGCGCACGCTCACCCACGTCATCTCCATAAGATGCAGACCCTACAAAACCGTTTCCTCAGAAGGGTCACGGGTGCCCCCTTCTATGTCCGTAATATAGATCTTCACGTCGACGTCAAAATGCCAACCATAAAACAGTTCATGAAACGCTTATCAAAGCGTTTCTTCGACTGCGGCATCAAACATTCTAACCCCCTGATTACAGCGGCCGCCCGCTACACTCCCTCTCGCATTAGCAGTATTCGCCGACCAAGGCATACTTTAATCGACCCCGACGACGCCACTACCCTCCTCCAGGAGAGTAGTAAGGCCACTAGCACGCTACAAAAGCCCAAAACCCGATCGCCGTCCTACCGCCCTCGCCGCCGAGGCCCGCCGCGACGCCCAAATCGACGCCCCTCCCGACCCTTGCTCGAGCCAGCCCGCGCCGCTGAGCCTGTAGCTTTAAATTCGTCCATAAATAATACCAATCCTGATCCAGCTAGTCATTTGCTGCCCTCTTCCAGCGACGCCCTAAGCCGAGGTTCGTACCCCACAGGGGGTGCCCTTAGCGTTGTCGCTTAGTTTAAGTTAGTATATAAGTTTAAGTCCTGGCTGGAGGCCTTAATTTATTAGGGAATCCACAGGCAAGTCCGCTTAAGCAGACGACAACCGCATAGGTTGACCTGCGAGATGCCAAACAAACAAACAAAAAAAAAGTGGCAACGTCCACATTTATCCATAGTTTTTCTGCAATGTCAAGCAATTTATTCTTGTCATCGGTGCTTAAAATACAAATTTTGCTACGTTTTAAATTACAGTTGTCTGAATTATTAAGAATTTGTGTACCAGTACTGATTTTTTCGGCTTCACTGTCTTGATGTATAGTAGTATTGCCAATATGTACATCTGTTTGTGTTTGTTTGCATACGTTTTCCGTACTTAGTTGTTTATTACTACAGGTTGTCGATTTTTGATGTTTTAATTTTGCTGGCGCATGAACCGTGAGGTTACTGGTTTGGGTCTCCTTATTCAAAGTTTGTATTCGGCATGCAGATTTATTTTCAAAACAATTTTTTATTGAAGTTAGGCTACTCACTTGTAGTTTCGGGTTTGAAACCTTTCCTTTAGAACCTGGAGTAACACACTTGGCTTCTCCTGCACCAACCTTCTTATATAATTCTATAACACGATTACATATAACTAGATCTGACTTAAGACTTTTATTCTCACAGAGCAAGTTCTCAACTTCCTGATTCGCGCTTCGCAAGTTTATCCTTAGATCGTTTATCTCTTCCTGTAGTACATATATTTTTGTATTTTGTATTATGAATAATAGACTGGGGGTTGATGTGATTGTCGATAGTTGTGGATAAAAAGAAGATGTAGTGACAATAATTGAAAAGAGTATGCTTATATGGTTTGTCCATTTTGAGAAGATAAATTAAAAGCGACTAAGTACCGATTTCACTGATGAAAGCACATAAACTACGTTTTAGAGCGGTCGGTGTCAAAATCGTTATAGAATAATGACAGTGACAGCTCTTGAAGTTGGTTCAAAAGTGCTGTACGCGTTCAGTTTCATTGGTGAAATTGGCACTAAGAAGAGGTATTTTAAAGGCCGGGAAAGTATAAAAAAACGATCAACAATAATACATAGGCTACATAAAAAGGAACGCGAAAGATATACGTAGATCAAATCAAGACATACCCGTATCGCACACGTGATAGTGTCACGAACAAATCGGATGGCAGCGCCTTAGAACTTATTACTCGAGGGCATTCAGGCAATGTTTAATATTCTTGGTTCAGGCCAGGGACGTATTAGGTAAGGACCGATATATTCTTGAGCTTGAAGAGAACTGCCATTAAACTTGATGCTTAGGGTTGACAGCTTCACCTAAGTTTTCACGGTAAGATTTTAACAGGGAAGATTGGCAGTGTCAGTTGATACTTGGTTGTGCCTCCTTACATAACTTTCAGGTATCAGTATGCTGTTAGAACAATTTTTAGGGTTTTGTAGTCAACACAGAACCCCTGTTATTAGGCATGGATAAACATGTTAGTCACTCTGACAAAGTGGTAAAATAAAACCTTTAAAAAACAGTTTTAGGGTATTTCCTTCCCTACGCGTAAAGTGGCTGTTTTTTTTTCTCGTCTTGCCCGTGGTATGGGGTGTCGTTCAAAAATAAAGCGGGTAAGTGAAAACCACTTTCCGAATACGGGATCCGTTTGCGAAGTATTAAGCTTTCAGTCAGCCCGCCCTCCTGCTAAATAGTTGTTTTTTGATATTTGGTAAATATCAGAGCTAAGTAGGCTTAACAAGTACAAGTAATAGGCGACCAACTTACATTTGCAGTTGCAATATACGAGACGACATGTTTATCAACTACAATATTAAGTTTTTTCTTGTGATAAATTTATCCAACAACGGAACCCATCATTCTCCGTGGTCCTTGCACGGCACTTGGCCGGTTTATGAAGTGTAATTTTAAAGGTCTTACAAATTACTGTTATAATGATTTTGCTGAGAAAGGATGAAAATTGATAAACATTATGTTTTTGTAAAATGGCTCAATGTTGTTTTTGTTACAACGGCTGGGTTGGAAAATAAATACTACACGAACACTTGATTGTAAATTTTTCAATCCTTTCAAACAATTCAACTTTTATCGAGACTGTTGAGTGACGGCTCAAGAAATCTGTGCTGCATATTATCAGGCACCATTCTAAACATTTAGGATAAAACTATACGGTTTGCAGCGCCTGAGTACTAGCTTTTCCTAAGTATTCCGACAATGTTTAATATCCTAGGAAACTCCAGGCCCGTATCAGTTTGGTAAGAGGTGCATAAAATATATGGCATTGTGCTGTGATTTAGGATACAATAAATATTTTTATTGTATTTCATGTGTGCATTTTATGTGCTATTATTGTCTGCTATGGATATAAAATATTTTATAAGGTATGAGATGGTTATTGTTGTTTCATTGTTGCAATTATATTCGCGTGGGTTGTAAAAATCTATAATACTGCAGTGGAGCATCTAGAGAGGCTCGTGGATAGTAGCTACGCGGTTAAGCTACACTTGTCGAGGATGGGTAACCTGACCATCATTTACAAATCGAGACCTCTCCGTGCCGTGAAAATCATGTTAAAACGTTGGTACCGGCTGTCAATAGTAGATCTTTGACAGACCGAAATTCCGAAAACTATTTTTACCACACTGACACTATGGCATAGATAAGTGTGAATATATATAATATAAATGTATTTTATACACTAATTAATTCACATTTATATTATATATTATTTCATTGAAATGTTTATGTATCTGTCCGTGGGCCCTATCAGAATACCAGCGGTATGACACTTATTTTTTAGGGTCATAGCATTATGCTGAAATAGGGGCCTTTTAGCCTCGTACAGGTCTTTGTTAATAGTAACAATTTACTTTGATTTTATTATAACATAACATCACGCCTTGTTTCCCCGAAGGGTTGGGCAGAGGTGTACCTATAGTACACCCACATTTCGCCAGTTATGTTTAAGTCCCATGTAATAGGGGGCGAGCCTATTGCCATCTACCGGGCACAAATCCAGACTTCGGGCTGCTACTGAGAAATTCCAGATAGAAAAACCCAATAACACGTTGCCCGACCTAGGAATCACACCCAGGACCTCATGCTCAGCAGTAGCGATTGCGACCACTAGACCAACGAGGATTTTATTATGTTTTATAAATTTTGTGTTTGTGATACTGCGTATCAAAGTGCGTACTGCAAAATGCGTATTCCTGTGAGAGTCCTAATAACTACTTTCTTCCTTTCTTTCTTTACCAAGTATCTGTTGTGGATATCATACATGTTAAAAACTGCTTTTAGCTGCTAAAGTAGAACCTCTTTTAGACATTACGTTGTTTCTCAAGCTTTCTCCATAACTATTAGTGGGCAACTTATAAATATAGGATAGAAAAGTGGCGGAGAAAGATTTTGAGCGGTGCACACTTTGCTATTAACTCGTGGAGATGCCGGAGGTTGCTAATTGGAGCACTGTGCCAAAAATATCATCTCGGTTGTAAAAAGACACATAACGAAGCCGAGACTCACTAAACTCCCCGTCATTGTGATCAGTTTGTTTGCAATCATACCTGGGAACCCGCTGGTTACGGAGATATTGAAGGTCAAAATTGCAACTTTTACTGACGTTTTACGAAAACCAGTTTTTAATATTATGACAAATTCAAATTCCCCCACGACCTCTGTTCTATTGCATACACAATGTTATACGTGCAATGTTAAAAAAGTCGTTTCCCGGCCAATGTTTTCGTGCAATGTTACTTAGTTTGATGTACGGAATACGGAGTTGACGGCTATGTGTTTGGTCGTTTTACAGCCTGTATTCAGTTGATATATCAGCAGAGATAACAGTTGTGACACTTATTTACAGTCAAAAAACTAGAACAAACACACTGACATAATAAAAATGTAAGGAATAATAGTAACACGGATTAATAACACAGTCACGTTTTGGGATACAGTTTATTTTTTGCTTTTGTAAAGTATCACAGTGATACTTTATTCACAATACAACTACATTATTGGCTAATATGGGATTGGAATTTTGTTTGAACTGTTAAGTAATTTGACTTTTTAGGGTACTATTTTCTCTCAGCGCACTGCATAAAATACAATTTGATAACTTCAGCGACAAACTAACATAACTTTAGCTATTTTTAACGACGCCCGCCTGTCAATCATTTGTAGGCGCTCCATCCTATGACAACATAATACCGCTACATCTTTTTGTGCTGTCCGTCCCTAATGCGGCCCTGGCGTATGCTAAACTACGGGACAGACCACTTTTTGCTCTCAACTCTTAAAGAGGCGTTTGATAAATGGTGGACGTCTAAGCGTGCTGAGCTGTGCATCTTTAAAATTCTTTTTAGGGTTTCGTAACTTAAAAGGAAAAACGGAACCTTAAGGCACCTGTCCCACTTACGAAAGGAACCGACTAGCTAACAACTATTTAATCGCTCATGAAACGTACAAAAGTTAACAGAGATGAATAAATTAACAGTTGATCGCTGAATGTTAACACCGCCCGTCGAGAACTCGTTTGTAACAGCGACAAGAGCAATCAAAGAGACTACTCAGTCAGCGATGCTCGCTTGGCGGGCAGAACACTCGCTGAGAGACTCACTCTTGATACATACGCATACCAGCGAGTAAACGATCGTCACCGTCGCGCACTCGCTGCTCGTTGCTCGCCAACTCGTTTTTAGTTGCTAGTTTTACTCGCTTCTTGTTAATCGCCGGCGGTGGCAGAGGTGGTGGGTGGAACATTGCCTTAAAGGGATTCTTCTCTGTGTTACTTTCCACTCTGCAGTTTGGAACGGAATTACGGAACCCTCGAGCCCAACTCGCTAAAGTAAGGCGAAAGTAAGGTACTATGATTTATGGAAAAAGAGATTTATAGCTCTTTCTAGAGGGATTTGAATATTCTTTAGTTTGTGGAGTTCAGGAAACTGAGTGTTAAACGGGAATCAAGATTAATCGATGTTCTATTTTAAGAGTTTGGTTCCTGAAGGGATGGTCTTACTATTTTGTTTATAAGATGTGTTGTTTTTTTAACTTAATTTCTTAATTTTTGTCGTTTTCCTGTTAAAAAAAATATATAATTGCTAGTTGTTGCCCGCGACTTTGTCTGCGTGTATTTTTATTTCATGAAGGTTTAGACCAGGCACTCTAAAATCCTTTTCACGCAAGCTCCGCTACGTGCACCTTAAATAAAGTTGAATATCATAAATGACTTCAGTCTCAATTCTTGTTTCGTTTATACCTAAAGTAAAAAACATCTTGTGGCTGGATAATAAACTATAATCAATGTCTTACTGTTTCAATTTATATTAGACATACAAGCCGAACAATCTTGATTTTCTTTTATCGTCTTTAAAAATGACACGATTTTCTAATAAAAATAATTGTGCGAAAATGTTACAATTATGACAAGTAGTTTTTTGTCTTGGGCATCTTTCCATGCCCTAAAAAAGATATAATAAATAATGTCATAAAAAGTTCCATTTTGATTGTATGTGTGTCTGTTTCAGAATATTAATGCAACATACGACGTCTATCATATCTGCCTTTGCTATATTTTTAGTTCTTCTTACCACTTGTGGTATAGTATTTTTATTCTTGGTGCATCGTTTTCACATATAAAAATATAATTAATGTATACAAATATTGTAAAATATTTTAAAAGAGTAACGGTGGAGTTTCTTGCCACTTCTTCTCCATACGAAAATACTTTTTGGAAGTGGCGCCTAGAATCAGTTATATTTTTATTGTAATTTTTGACGTTCAAAAGTGCCATTTTATGGGCCTATTTGAAATAAATGCTTTGACTTTGACTTTTCTATGTTGACTATAATATACCTATAAAATCTTGACATAAATTATTATTTATTTGTTTTGTAATTTGTACTGAAATTTAAAATGCAAAATGCAATTTAATGTAAGCTTCTATACCTACAAAACTTGTACGCCGTTATTGGTAAAACATGGACGCACACAACATACTATTACCTCAATACCTTGCATGCCTGATTAGTCAGTTTATGTAAACGCATGTTTGACAAATAAATGATCTTATCTTATCTTATCTTATCTTATATTATCTTATCTTATCTTATCTTATCTTATCTTATCTTATCTTATCTTATCTTATCTTATCTTATCTTATCTTATCTTATCTTATCTTATCTTATCTTATCTTATCTTATCTTATCTTATCTTATCTTATCTTATCTTATCTTATCTTATCTTATCTTATCTTATCTTATCTTATCTTATCTTATCTTATCTTATCTTATCTTATCTTATCTTATCTTATCTTATCTTATCTTATCTTATCTTATCTTATCTTATCTTATCTTATCTTATCTTATCTTATCATACATTTTAGGGAGCCTCCTCTTAAAACAAATATCCAGAACGGTAAGTAGAATTTCTCCCGGTTCAGGGCTACCTATGTGCCATTCATAACGATTGATTCAATTGTTTAGGCGAAAAAAGTGATAGACGGACAAGCGTAAGCATAAGAGTAAGCAAAGACCAAAAAAAGAAACGTTTTTCCTTTGGCTTGTTCGCGGTTAAAACTATACTTATCATTGCTATTGAAACATTGATTTGTTCAATGAAGCGCATAATTTTAACATTATGAAGTATTGCAAGTACCTCAATTAACTACTCCATATTTAATTTAAATTTTTATTTCAAAGACTTCATATTATTTGATCTCGGCTTTAACATTACGAATAAGACCCATGGGACCGGAGCTTAATATAATGTCAGTTGCATGCAGCGGAGTTAAAATATTACTTTAAGTAATTTAATTTAATTTTTAATTTTAAAGCTGCAGTACGTGACTTCAGTAAAGTTACCAACCTACTTATATTTTATGTATATACAGCGTGTATCAGCAACGTGTAGTCATATTAAGGGGATTACAGGATCTAAACGCAAGTTTTATAATGCCTAAAAGTATATGATCCACTGCGGTAAACAACATCAGAAAATATATGATATTCTTCAAGATATAGTGTGTTGAAAATTTAATACAAACAATTGATACGATAGAAAAAAGTCACGAAGATACGACTTTTTTTTAACGATTAAAAACCATACACGCATAAAAGAATAATCTAACAAAAAATCAGAATGACTGCATAGTCATTCTGATTTTTTGGCAGATTACTCATTCTTAAGCAACAATTTAACGTAGGAGTGTTTTATTTTTTAGTCCAATTAATAGATTTTTTGTAAATAGATAATTGCTTAATTTTTTGCAATAAATTACCACCTTTGTGTCATCGCGCTTCTCTTTCTTTTCTATGCAGTCTGACAGTGACCACGCTTTAGCTCTTGTAAGCCTCTTATGGATGTGGTACAGACCATCAAACTGAATTATTTTCTTCATAGTACGTTGGTACTATGAAGAAAATAATTCAGTTTGATGATCGTAATCACGAAAAGATAATAAACTATCCCATACATTTGGGTCGGTTATGTAATCAAAAATAAATGAATTTAATGAGGTCGGCGTTTCCTATCTGACTACTCTGAGAAGTCTTTTGAGGAAAGAACCAAACAGATTAAGAGGAACTGTCCAGTCAGTGCACACATTTGTCAGTAAACGTGCAGCTCAACTCAAAACAAATGGAGCTCAAAGATTCGACGAATGAAGTATGGGATAGCTGTACCGTAATAACGTAATAAGAGTACATAACCAAACGGATTCTATACCGTTTTGAGACAGATTGCTAATCCATTGCTTCATAAGTACGATTAGAAAATCTGATTAACAATGTAAATAACGCAATTAATGTTGTTGAACTGTCAAAATCAAACAGATTAGTCGTAATCGTTTACGAAAATGTGTTACGCAATTAGGCTGCTGGTTATTCTCTCACTCATTTCTGTTTGATACACGCTGTATATAGGTTTGAAGTTAAGTGCTGACAGTGACCACAAGGGATCTCAAACAGCGCCATGTATCACTCACGAAATTTTCTTATTTATCTATATTTTTATATTTACATATTTTAAATTGAAGTCGCTATTTGTGTATGTCTATGTTTTTGTATTTAGGGTATTATATAGATTTATTTGTCACAGAAACACGTGCATACAATATAAATCGATCACGAAACTAAAAAAAAAAAAAAAAAATGTAATAATAATAAAAAAGGAGATTTAAATTAACCTGCCTATTCCTGTCCGTCTGTGTGACCAATTAGATCTACTAAATGACACAATACATTAACGGAATTGGTTCCGAAAAGTTTATGTGTATAATACGCTAATTTCTGCCCGCATCGCCTTCCTACACGATTTCTTTGTTTTGGCTAAGCTTTCCTTCTGCCTATTTTACTTTTGCACAGCTTTTGAGGGTCCAAATGTGATGTTAAGTTCCCTTCCTCAGGAATGTGGTTTTCAAATAAAACTGGTAACTCAGAGATTAGCGCGTTCAAACAAACTCTTCGGCTTTATTATTATAGAATAATATTTTACTACAAATAAAGAAATTGCTGGGTTGCTAGTATTTACATAATGTATCTTTAGTGATGACTGAGAATTTTCTGCAGAATTGTGTTTCTAAATACCCAGTATCTTGTTTTGTCATCTGACATTATGCTGAGCTGAGGCCCTTTTGGCATTATAACCTTTTTTTTACTCTTATGCCAATAAACTCTCTTTTCTTGTGATTACTTCTTAACCAGGAAAACACATGCTGTGGTTTGATAAGGAAATTGACTACCAAAAGAAAGAAAAAGCATTTATTGGAACTCGCACTAGAGTACGCAGAGCATATAATGTAAAAATTGAAGAATTTGCAAATACAACATTTTTAGGGTTAAAAATTTTAGAGATATGAGGAACAGGGTGTAAAGTTCACTCATACTCTTCGGAAAGGGGAGGATCCTCCGACCAGATGGATGTCGTATCTGGTGGGCAACTGCCCGATGATTGTTGTCGGGAAGTTGTATATATGCTAGCTGCGCGGTAAACTGTGATAGCGCGATGCACGATTTGTGTGACGTTGTTCGCATGTGGCGGTGTAGATGCCGCGACAACAATCGACAATCAACTGAATTGGAAGCAACATACTTCCACATTAATTTAAAAAAATAGTAAAATTGCTTTTGCTTTGTATAAACTAAAGAAAGTAGTGAGTCAAGCAGCGGCAGTCACTGCATACTATGGATATGTTGATTCTTCGCTACGGAGTCATGTTTTGGGTTAACTCCTGCAATAAGGACATGGTGTTCAAATCCCAAAAAAGATGCATTAGAGCTATTACCGGCATAAAAATAACTGATAGCTGCAAACCTTATTTTGTATTGTTATAAATAATGACTTTACCTTGCTTGTAAATGTTTGAGACCGCTTTATTTGTCAAAAAGAACATGCATATATTCAGAAAAGCATCTGAAAATCGCTATAAAATTGTTAGACAAGAATATAGACATGAATTATGCGTCCGACCATCAAAGACCGCCTTGATGCACAAAAGCATACTTTCCATGGCCCCAAGAATATTAATAAATTACCAAACGGAATTTAGGACTTAAATATTATTAAATTTAAAAATAAATAACGACATCTATTAATGGAAAATTTTTATTACACTATTGACGAATTCTGTTAAAAAATAAAGTTACTTGACATTGTTATTTATTTAATTTTGACATTTTATTATTATCTTTATTTCCATTAATTAAGTTATGACGTGTTTTGTTGTAATTATTTTATTTTAATTTGTTGACGATTCCTGTTTATAATAATTACTACACACGTGAATGAGTGTACACCTTTAAGGTAGATTTTTGAGGAACTGTAATTATATATTATTGATATCTCATGTAAAATGTACCAAAAATCACACCAATAAATGAATTTGAATTTGAACAATAATGACACAACTTTCATTCTTTGACAGTTGTATAAAATGGCTATAGTACTGAAATTTTACGTACTAAGGGTTGTAAATTTTCTTAGCAATAAATTTCCCTGATTGTTTTTTTTTTCCCTGATTTCACTAAAACATTTATGAGTTATTTTCCTAGAGTTTTATTTTCCTAGTTATGTAGGCCCTGGCAGGCCCTGGTGTCACCGAATGTAAAATTTCTACATTTATATCAGTCTGTAATTCGTATGGTATACAAGAGTATATTTTTTTTTTGGGAATGGCATCTCGCAGGTCAACCTATGAGGTTGACCTGCGAGATGCCTGCGAGATGCTCGTAAGATGAGCACGAGACGATCTGGCACTCCTAGTTGGTAAAGCGTGTATATCAAGCCGTTGTGCCAGACGTTGTCGAAGGCTTTCGCTATGTCGAAGAAAAGCACACCCGTCGTCGCGTTACGCTGCAGACCAGCGCATAAGTGCTCTACGATACGGTGGACCTGTTGGGTGTATACAAGAGTATTCTATATGATTAAATATCATGAGTAGTTTACTTCACGCATTTTATACACGAGTTCCGCACACGTTTTTAATCTCATTCCATCGTTTCGTTGCCAAAATAATTAGACCAACGCCTCTTCACAGATCACTCTCACGGGATTATCCGAAGGTAGGGAAGGAATACTAATCCGTGCTGATGGAATCTGTCCGTGGAAAAACGAATCTAAGTATCTATAAAAAGGAATTTTTGATGATAAGGCCTTGTTTAGTAGATTATCTGTTAAGAGATGCTTAGGATTATGGATCGGTGTTTTACGGATTAAGAGAAAGAGCCGTTAAATTTTTATTACATATTTATTGTTGTATTTTATATTGCGACTATAATTTCCAATTTATGAACTTACATGGATTGAAATAAATGTCTTTTTTGTTTGTTAATGTGGATAGTTGGAATTAGTATCCACACTATTTTTCACGTGCTAGCTCGTAGCTTTGTCTAAGAGGTGGACTACTTTAAAAAGCCGCGAGCACGTTTAATTGAGAGCCATCTTTTGGTGAAATAATAAGCAGGTAAATTAAAGGTATTTTAGGAAAAGGGACCAATATTTCTCTGGAAATGGTCTTTGGAATAATTTCAAAAGTAATTCAAGTACATATTTAAAAAATTCTGTCGGGACCAGCAAGAACAAAATTTCATTTTTATAATTCTTTCGTACGTCAGAATGTCATATACTCGTACGAGTACCTAGTCGCTCACGTAAATTACTGTTATTGGGGTGCATTGGGAAAAGGCTAAGTGCCGATTACACCAATTAAACTGAACGCGTTCAACACATCTAAAACTCGTTCAAGAGCTGTCAGTGTCAATATTCCATAGAAAAAAAGCCGAAACAGTTTTGTTTAAAGCGTGTCGACCCACTCACTTTAGAACGTTCTAAAGAAAGACTGAAGCTGTGGCGAGAAAGTGCTTCCTTTAGTAAATCTTTCGTTCCACCCACTGAAGAACGTCCACCTGGACATGAATTGCCTTGGGTAACAGAGAAGTCTTTAATCAGACTCCGGTCCCAGGTTGGCCGTAGCTAGGAAAACCTGTTCAGGTGGAGATTCATAAACGACTCAGTCTTGCAGTGTAAATCTCATATCATCATCTCGTATCATGTCCTGCGTGTCCTGTCAGCTGCACGTTACAGGAACTGATGGACGCTAGTTATGACGTCAAACACGTTGCCGAATTCTGGGCAGAGTCCATTTTGTTTGCCATCGACACGCTAAGAAAAAGAATGACACTGACACCTCTTAAACGTAGTTTATGTGATGGTCTCGTTAAATTTAAATTGTAGAAACCAGCCCTTAGTTTGGTGATAACTTGATCTTAAGTTATTACCATCTACTTAGGCTTTTCCTAACTATAAGTAAAGTTAAATTCAAAGTCAAAGTCATATCATTTATTTCAAATTGGCACTAAAAGGCACTTTTGAACGTCAATATTTTCATTTAAATAGAATTGATTCTAGAATTCATTTTAATAGAATTTATTTTTATTTATCTACTAACCCCTTCTTATTAATAAACTCTACTTTTTAAAGGGTTAAAATACCCTTGCGACAATATCTGTTTTGTATGCCTAAGTTATAAAATATTATGGAAGCGAAAGTAAGTTTTTTTTAAACGCTTTCACGCCAAAACGGATAATCGGATTTGGATGAAATTTGGCACACAGATAGACCGAAACCGGTTTAAAGACATATGCAACTTTTTATCCTGGATCGCAGACAAATCAGCGGGCGACAACGAGTACAGAATAATTCTTTATGAACTTCTGTCAGTGAGGTTGTAAGAGTACGACAGCGTAATTTGTGCAAAAATAGGTGGAAGTTTGCCGACCAACGTCTAGACCAAACGGTTCTAGACCGGTAATTGGGTTATCATGGCGTCAGTAGTAAATAGCTTAACGCCTAAATAATAAAAGGGACTATCGATTGGTTGATATCATTTAAAATATGCTGCTTGTGTAACTGGGTTAGTTTTCGATGAACGATCATTACGGTTGACTTATTATCAGAACCAGTTATGTTAAACGTTTCTTCCAATGGCGTGCTTTATTTTGTTGACCACAGTTCGACCGTCGAGAGAATGCGCTCCTGAAATCTGTCAGTTTTATACAAACGAATACCTACGTGTTTTGCTTACTTGATCATTATTAGTTACTAGAATTTTCGCACTGACAGATTTCAGGAACGCATTTTCTCGACGGCCGGGCGATAACTCGTATATTTTATGTCTGTTTTGAATTTATGGTTTGCAATAGCTTTTATTAACGAGAAGTATTTATTAAAGATAAAACAAAAATTAATAAGTTGGTATAAATATTAACATCAACACTCCGTTGGCTTTCCATAACTATATTAAAATGCAGTCAACGTTCCAGATACGCCAAGTTTCAATTTGAATGTTTTAGGCTGTTAGCTAGAACCTACTGAAGGTTATGCTATTTTTTGTAGTTAAGTAAGATATTTTATGCTTAAACTTTTCTGTAGAATTAAAATGGCGGATTGGCATAACGTATGTTCTGTACAAAAGCTGTCAAACTGGATTTTTTGTTTCTCTGATAACAGTTTTTTTTTTCATATAATATGTGAATATTGAAAAATCGGTCCTGGGCTAAAACACATATTCACGATACAACGTCGCATCGTGGCGCGTTGCGACGTCGAATTGTGATTATGTATTTGGGCCCTAAAAAGAGTTTAAGTATACTCCATAGTCCCCTAACATAAACCTTGTGATTTAATTTGATTTGGAGAAATTGTGATGTCAGTGTTGGACTGATGTAAATTGAAATACACCAGTCAGATCAGTCAGATGTGGCGGCATCTACACCGCTACATGCGAACAACGCATCACACTGACGTCACACAAATCCTGCATCGCGCAATCACAGTTTACCGCACAGCTAGTATATATACAGCTTCCCGACATCAATCTTTGGGCCGCTCATCTTACGAGACTTTTTGTCGAATCGCACCTTTCGCTATCGCATCGAGGGAGCACTCTCGTCCCCTCATCCTATTCGCGCCGGTGTCCCTCAGGGTTCCGTACTATCTCCTCTCGCCTTCACGCTGTTCACTAGCGATATCCCAAAAAGTAAAAAGGCTCAGTTGGCTCTCTTCGCCGACGACACTGCCGTTTACTATACCGGTCACTGTCCCAATGCTATAGCTCGTACTCTCCAAACCTCCGCAAACGTCTTAGGCGCTTGATTCCGGAAATGGAGAATCGAGGTCAACCCCGATAAGAGTCAGGCGGTTCTCTTCTCGAGACGTGGTCGATTCCCTCCCCCATTTCCCAGCCCGATCACTATGTACGGTAAGCCGATCCCCTGGGAGAAGCAAGCCAAATACCTAGGCGTGATCCTCGATGAAAACCTTACCTTTAAGGCTCATATTAAGGCGGTTCGCGCGCGCGCCTCCTTCGCTCTTAGCAGGCTCCACTTCGTACCGACAGCCCGTAGTAAACTGTCCCTTAAATGCAAGCTCCGCATTTACACCGCAGTCATCCGTCCCATCATGACGTATGCCTGCGTTGTATTTGCGCACGCTCACCCACGTCATCTCCATAAGATGCAGACCCTCCAAAACCGTTTCCTCAGAAGGGTTACGGGTGCCCCTTACTATGTCCGAAACATAGATCTTCACGTCGACCTTAAAATGCCAACCATAAAACAGTTCATGAAACGCTTATCTAAGCGTTTCTTCGACTGCGGCATCAAACATTCTAACCCCCTGATTACAGCGGTCGCCCGCTACACTCCCTCTCGCATTAGTAGTATTCGCCGACCAAGGCATACTTTAATCGACCCCGACGACGCCACTACCCTCCTCCAGGAGAGTAGTAAGGCCACCAGCACGCTACATAAGCCCAAAACCCGATCGACGTCCTACCGTCCTCGCCGCCGAGGCCCGCTGCGACGCCCATATCCACGCCCCTCCCGACCCTTGCTCGAGCCAGCCCGCGACGCTGAGCCTGTAGCTTTAAATTCGTCCCTAAATAATATCAATCCTGATCCAGCTAGTCATTTGCTGCCCTCTTCCAGCGACGCCCTAAGCCGAGGTTCGGACCCCACAGGGGGTGCCCTTAGCGTTGTCGCTTAGTTTTAGTTAGTATATAAGTTTAAGTCCTGGCTGGAGGCCTTAATTTATTAGGGAATCCACAGGCAAGTCCGCTTAAGCAGACGACAACCTCATAGCGACCTGCGAGATGCCAAACAAACAAACAAACAAATCAATCGTTGGACAGTTGCCCACCAGATACGACATCCATCTGGTCGGAGGATCCTCCCTTTTCTAAAGAGTATGAGTGAAATTTACACCCAGTTCCTCATAACTCTTCAAGTCCAATACTGACATCACAATAAAACATGATACATATTTAGCTGTCGCCTTCAGTTGTGGACCGTGAAGCATTTCTAAATTATATTATCGTTATGACCTTTCTTCTTCGCATCCACATTGTACCATTTCAATTGCTTTGTTCGGCCCAAGTCATTGATGCAGCCTGAAGCCTCTGAAATTGGCCGATAAAAGTCAAGTGTCTATTTTTGTTTGAGCAGAATAAACTATTTTTCTTTCTTTAATTAAATTACATTACGACTTCCCTTTAAAGCAAAACTTTTTCAAACAATTCACTTATTTTTAATTAAATCTCTTTATAGGAGAACATTCTTGATATTACTGCAGGGCTGCATATACAGGATGGAATTTTGTAATGCCACCTTCAGGTCATTCATAGAAAGAAAACTGCATTCAAAGATTTTCGAAAATTCGCTTGCCACACCCGGGAATCGAACCGACTAAAATCTGTAAAAATTACACTCTGTATATTTATACAGGAAAAAAAAAGGCGCAAACGATAACAATGAATTCAGAATATATGATTCTAGAGTGCATTCCATAAATTTTGACCGCGCAAGTATTGATGGCACATTTCTATGAATCGGCTTTTTTATTTTAAATAACCAACTTAAAATTTGTATGCAGTATGCGCAATGGTTCGTTTTCATTCTGAATAAGCCGCTACACACACATACACACAACACACACACACACACCCACAACACACATCCTACACACAGCCACAACACACACAGCGACAGCCTATAATGATTGCCCCATTGCTGGAACTCAGGCCTCCTATGTCTGTGATTAAGTGAGTCGTACCTATGTCATCACGCGGGCACATTGCGAGCTAATGAATGTCACATGTCTTTGAATTTAAGGATCTAAGACCCGCCAATTTCCATGCGTTATCTTAAAAGCATGGTGTGGTATTTTTAATCGACCAAAAACAGGGGCGTTGACGCGTCTACTTGTAAATTTTTTTATGTATGACCACGCATGTCTATTAAAACATTAGGATCTGTGTGAGACCCTTATCATTTATTTATAAGCACATTCCAAAACGTTTACATGCGTATTACTGTACAAGCGCTGTTTCTCTCAACGTGCACCACACATAACTTCGACCTTCCCATATGTTACGAGTATATAACAATATTGAAAGTAACGGTATAGTCGACAACAAATGTTCTTCACGTACTCAAATTGCACGTGTGACGTTTACGAGCTGAACGTTAAGAATACGTATAGTCAACCGCACGTACTTGGTAACAGCATGTCGATTCTGTAAAAATCTCACCGTGAAGACTTGCGTGGAGTGCTGTCAGTGTCAATCCCTAACATCAGTGGCATTGACAGCTCACTCCATGCTTACTTCATCTACGTTTTCACGGTGAGATGGTTACGGAATAGCACTACTGTTTGGCTTTTGACAGCTCCTCTATTTGTTTGTTTGTTACCCAAAAATTACACAATACAACAGTTATCAGTATTTTGGTTTTAACTGCAAACTTTTTGTGGGCAACCATGGTTTTCGTAGATCAAGAGCACGGGGCGCCTCAGCGGCTGCCATTATAAACTCTTTCCACACAAACCAAGCGTATCACAAATAACGTACAGAAATTGACGGCTTTGAATGACGTTTCTTACAGAAGTTGTGCGCTCAACGCTATTTGGCTGCCACGAATTTCGTAAGTACTGGCCATCTTTAGACGTAATTTCGTGCTCTGTGTTCAAGTGTAGGTATGCACGGGCGATTTTTATCGCAACGAGTTTTTATCGCGCACTAGATTTTCAACTCTCGGTGTAGAGCCGAGCATCGAGAATCCAACAGAGTACATCCTAGCGCGTCAGGGTTACGAACGCTTAATATAGAAGTGCAGATGACCGTATCGACATTCATATTTGTCTTGGTAGGTATTTATTCAAGGGATGTAGTTTTACTGATATTAAATTGAAGTTCCAGACAATGAAGTCGAAACTATTGGACAATTTACCACTATGAGTACCTGTGGCAGTACAAGTATGAGTGTTTTACGTACTTGTAAAATATGATCATATGTTTTGCAACCAGAGTTTTTTTTGGTCATCGTCTGAACCTTTTTTTTTTTGGTTGGGAAATCATCAAATGACTTCTCCCGCTGTGGGTGGAGTGGGAGGGCGTGTCAGACTTTTACTGACTAAAACCCACCCGTATTCCTTCAATTGCCTGTGCCAGAGCCACGGTTACTCTTTCGAAGTACCCGCGACCCGAGGCGTCGGCCCTATCGGACCCCGTCATTTCGTGCTGACATCTCTTTGAGGCGCTCACGCGGCTACCCATTGCTCGCCGTCCGCAAGCCCGCGCCTACGGTGGCCGGGAATCTGCAGGCGACTCCCGACGCCCAGGGCGTCTCCTGCGGCGACTAGGGGCTTGAGGGCGCAAGGCTATCTCCCTCACGCGCTCCGCCTCCTCCTTCGCGAGCATTACTGCTTCGCAGGAGGAGGTGACGGCTTTCCATTCCCTCTCACTCCGTACCATGGCCTGGACCAGAGCCGGACGCGAGAGATCGCCGCCGCCGATCGCCTCCACGAGGACACTGCGGTGCTCCGCCCAAGCTGGGCAGACCTCCACCGTATGCTCCACCGTGTCCTCCGGGCGATCCACACAATGGTGACACCCGGGCGTTTCCTCCCGTCTTATTCGAAACAGGAACGTCCCGAAACAACCGTGTCCGGTGAGGAACTGTGTCAGGCGGAAGGTGAGGACGCCATGGCGCCTCTCCAACCACTCCTCAAAGAGGGGACTTTCCACCGCTATTGTGGCGTGCCCATCTTCTGACCCTGTGTTTTGTTTTTTACAGCTTGTGTAATAGGTGGCGTCTTTCCTTTATTTTTAAGTTAAACTATTACCAATGTATTTTTATTATTTTAATCAAAAACTTATATTATCAAACCACCATTAAATTTATCTAATGGCAGTTTTTTTTTACTGTTGTGAGAGTTATTGGGTTGTGGCGGCATCTACAACGCCATAAGAGACCGTGCGACTAGCATATACACGCTAAAATTTGACTGGTTGTTTTCCCACAGCGAAATGATTTGGTCTGGTCTCGTAGTACAGTCGATTTATAAAAATAAAATAAAAAATACTCTGAATATTTAGAATTGCTCTTCACTTTTTCGGAAGCGCGCGGCGGTGCTTGCGTTTCAAGTAGTACCTACAAAACATTTTTTTTTTAAATTCCATGATTCGATAGTGCTTTTTTTTTCTGTTAGCCATCATGACTTGACCCGATCTGCCTTGACATCGACTTACGGGACATCCTTTATAAGCCAAGTAACGCATTTTCTCTGTCTTTCTTCATTACTCAGACATTTTTCAAACCCTGAAGAGTACTGGCATCTACCATCTGCCATTACGTTGTCATAATGTTCCAAACTCATCATGACAGCAAACAGGCCACCCCATAACTTCATTATCATATTAACGTCGTGATAATATTATTTATGGCACGCTTGTGGTCGTAAATAATACATTAACTACTAAAATGAAGTTATATTTCTGTTATATTTATGGGAAATAACATTAATCATATTAGATCAGGGAGAATTCTAAATAGTGAGGTCTTGGAAAATTTGAAATGTTTCAGGAAAATAATATGAATAATATTATATAATTATATTTATATAATATTATTCATATTTAATAATAATTAATAATATTATGTAAATATTTATATATTAATTAATAAACAGAAATAAAAAATTGTGGTCCGCCGGTATCGGGAGCAGGGTTGAAGCTACCGGTGGTGGCTAGGGCTAGGGCTTCAGAGACAGGAACCTCCACACGATGCAAGCCGTATCGAGGAAGAGGAGTACTACTTTCTGAATTAGTCCCTTGATCCAACCGCCTAACGAAAGCCTCGAGAGATGTTGATCGAGGCTTTCGGCCATCGGACCATTGGCCGATACAACAAGCGGCACGATGACACTCGAGCTCTCAAAGCTAACTATTATTATTAAGCGGCACGATGACAGCCAACAAGCGGCACGATGACAGCCGAGCTCACAAAGCTAACTATTATTATTAAGCGGCACGATGACAGCCAACAAGCGGCACGATGACAGCCGAGCTCACAAAGCTAACTATTATTATTAAGCGGCACGATGACAGCCAACAAGCGGCACGATGACAGCCGAGCTCACAAAGCTAACTATTATAATTAAGAAAATTGTGTTGACCCTAGCATTACTTTATGCATAAAAAATTTAGTAAAAGTTAAAAGTTTAGTATTTAGCCTTGAAATAAGATTTAATTTTCTTTGGCTCAATCGGCGGTCATTAATTAAGGCATACAACATAATTTATGAAAAAAATACCTATGTTAAAAGTTACTGGAATCGATTCATTAGTCAATTATGAATTAACAACTTTCAGGACTTGCGTTTATTCTGGTACATCTTGTTAAATACAGGATTAAATTGAAAAGGTGTGCCAAATTAAAACATTTATTTATTGTATTTAACGGTTTATGTACACACATTCGGGTAAAGAACTTACTAAATTCGGGTAATTACAAAACAGCACTGTTAAGAAAAAGTATTATGACGATGGGACCTGTCATTTTTAATAAAATACCTCATCGTTTTAAGGATTATTCTTTAATAAATCTAAGGTAACTGCATTACTTTTAGGCAAATGTTATTACTAGGTGAAAGACTTTCTTAATGATACGAGTTTTTCCTGATCCATGGAAAGGATCCTTGTACAACTTTTGCGGTGCTGCTGGTGGGTGGTGTACAGATTGTGGTGTAGCACCTTAAGCAATAGCTATCTTAGTTTATTTGCATTTTTTGCAATTATTTATTTATATTTATATTATTTTATTTGTACTTTATGGTAACTGATGATGACTCTTTTTACTCTCTGCCATTGATTCCTCTAGCTCATCCGCTAATGCAAGTTTCAGCTCACTGACTGACACTCTTAGTGACTTTGTGCGTCGGAGATTCACCCAACGGAAAGGCCATTTTTTATGTCTGCCACATAAATGCGCAAAGCGTTCCTAGTCACTATAGTGATCTTGTTGGACACCTTTACCGACGCCAATGTCCATGCTGTTCTGGTTTCCGAGAGTTGGCTCAAACCTCATCTTCTCTCCACCACCTACCCTCTCCCAGGTTTCACTCTTATCCGCAACGATAGAATTGGAAAGGGAGGGGGTGGTGTAGCTATCTATCTTCGAAGCGATTTCCCTTTCAAAATCATTGCCTCATCACCCTCACAATACCATGCTTCCGCTGAGTACCTCTTTTTAGAGGTCTACGTCAAAGGCGTCAAGACCCTGCTTGGTGTTGTCTACTGTCCACCCGCCGTCGACTATATTTCCAAACTTGAATTGGCGCTGGAATCCGTAGGGTCAGAGTATGCACACTGCGTCATCATGGGCGATTTCAACACCGACCTTGCTAATCACACCCCTCGATCCCGTAAACTCCTTCACATCATTGAGTCTGTTAGTCTCCACATACTTTCACTGCAACCTACCCATTTCAACATCTCAGGCGAAGACACTTGGCTCGACTTGATGCTTACCTCGGCACCCTCCCTTGTTTCTTCTCATGGTCAGTGTCCCGCTCCTGGATTTTCTCATCATGACCTAATTTTCCTCTCGTATGTCCTAAAACCGCCTAAACCTGTCCCAAAAGTTCTGCACATGCGGTGTTTTGCGCGCATGGACGTTGAGAAGCTTTGTCAGGATGCGTCAAACCGCAATTGGGAACACCTGGAAGCGGCGACTGCTGTTGATGAAAAGCTGCGCATTTTCGATTGGACGGTCCTTGCTCTCTACGACAAACACGCTCCTGTTAAGAAGATGAAACTTCGGCGTCCTCCTGCTCCTTGGATGACGACAGGGGTTCGTATGGCGATGAGGCGCAGGGATCGGGCCTTTCGAAAATTTAAAAAGGATCGCAGTGAAGAAAATTGGAGCTTTTTTAAAGCTGCTAGAAATCGGTGTAATCAGATGATACGCAACGCTAAACGCCGCCATATTCTCGAGAATATCTTCTTCTTCACCTGCTGATATCTGGAAGTTTCTTGGTACTCTTAATATCGGCAGACCACGTCATGTGGATTTTCCTAATACAATTGGCCTTGATGATATCAACCGTCATTTTACAACCACTTGTCATTTGGATTGCCAAATGTTGTCCAAGACGGTCGATTTCATTTCTGGCCTAGCTAGTCCCATCATAGAACCATTTCACTTCTCTCCGGTCACTATGGACGAAATTAAAAAGTTCATCCTGTCCATTCAAATCCATTCAAATCCAAGGCTGTGGGCTGTGACGGCATCAGTCGTAATATGGTTGTTTGGATCCTGGATAGCCTTCTCTCTCCGATTACCCATATTATCAACTTTTCTCTTGATTCCGGACAATTCCCTTCCCTGTGGCGTATGGCCTATGTCCGCCCTCTCCCAAAAATTTCAAATCCCTCCCTTCCCAGCTTCGACCCATTTCCATTCTCCCATTCCTTTCTAAAGTGCTTGAGGCCTGCGTACACAAGCAGTTTACGGGGTTTATTCACCGGAATAAACTTGTTAGCTCTTTTCAGTCTGGATTCAGACCAGGGCACAGTACAGCCTCCGCTCTCCTTAAAGTGACTGGTGACATTAGAGAAGCTATGGAGGATACCAAGGTTACCGTTCTGGTGCTAATTGATTTCTCCAATGCCTTTAATGCCGTCAGCCACGATGTCCTCCTTTCTATCCTCTCTCATCTTATGGATTCGTCCGAGGCTTTGGAATGGTTCTCTTCTTATCTTCGGGGACGTCAGCAGTCGGTTCGCGTTGATGAGACCTCGACGAGTTGGCGTGACCTGAATGCGGGTGTTCCACAAGGCGGTATTATTTCTCCTTTGCTATTTTCCATCTTCATTAATTTTATAACTCACTGTCTTCGGTGTTCGTATCATCTCTATGCTGATGACCTTCAATTGTGTACATCTAAGCGGGTGGAAAGTTTGTCGGACGCTATAGTAGATGTAAATCGAGACTTAGATGCTATCAAAGAGTGGTCTGATCGTTTTAGGGTGTTAGTAAACCCCTCAAAGTGTCAGGCCATTCTAATTGGAAGCTCACGCATGATGGGTAGGGTGGTGCTCAGTTCTCTTCCTCCTCTTATTTTCAATGGTATCGCCATACCCATTACCCCTACTGTGAAAGATCTCGGTTTGCATCTTGACTCGACACTAAGCTGGCAACGCCAGGTCTCTAGTGTTAGCCAAAGGGTCAACGGTACTCTGCGATCCCTGTATCGTCTGAGAAACTTTTTACCCGGTAAGACGAAAACCATGCTCGTGCAGACTTTGATTTTCCCTATCATCGACTATCGTGACGTGTGCTACTTTGACTTGAATGCGGTTTTTTTGGATAAGCTCGACAGATTGCTCAACGATTGTATTCGGTAATTATCAACGGTTCATATTCAACCTAAGAAAATATGACCATGTCTCAAGCTATAGGTCTGAGCTCAAATGGATGTCCATTCGCCAAAGAAGAAGTTTGCGCGCTTTGACTACACTTTTCTCTCTTCTCAACTCTCAACTCTCCCACTCCTCCTTCTTATCTTATGTCTCACTTCCAATATCTATGTTCATCTCACGCTAAGAAACTGCGTTCTTCCAACAATCTTCTCCTGCTTTGTCCTTCTCATACTTCTAACTTTGTTCATTCTTCCTTTCATATTCAGTCCATCTACTTTGGAATGCGCTTCCTCTTGATATCAGGACGGCCACCAGTCGGTATGCATTTAAGCGGAAATTGCAGAGTTATTTTCATAACAAATAGCGTAGAGTCGGCTCAACACCTTTCACCATTAAATTTATATAAATGTATATTTGCATTATAAGTATATACTTTTTTAATATGTATGTATGTGTATTATAAGTTACACAATATCTATTTTACATCACACCTCACAAGTTATATTACTATTTTTTTAAGTTATTTTTCTTCCATCATCGTTCCCTTCAATTAAAACACCTGCCATCTAATCTCTTCACCACCCTTGGTTGACTGGTAGAGAATGCCTAAGGCATTAAGTCCGCCTTTGTACCTCTTTGGGTTCGAAAAGTTTAAATAAATAAATAAATAAATTATGACTGTAATAATTAATTGCAATTTTGACCATGTAAGACTTTTGTACCTGACTATATAATACTTCACTATAATTTCTGTTTTGATCTGTCTGACATTATTTTGTTTGTATATTTTAATTAGTGCAATAATTTGCACGACGTAAGTTGTCTTGTTTTGTTGACTTTCATTTTGTTTTAATAACATTTAATGTAACAATTTGCACGCCGTAAGGTAGATTGTAGCCGATCTCATTATTATACAACATCTTATATCTGTACCTACATTCATAGCCATAAACCATGCTCTTCAAAGAATTATAGAGTGGCTAGAGGCTAATAATTTAAAAGTGAACATTAATAAAACAAAATGTATGCAATTTCATACATATCGATCCAAACCGCTGCCCTAAACATATCTTATAAAGGAGTCGCCCTGACAGAAACTGACTCTGTTAAGTTTCAGGGAATAAATGTAGATAAATTTTGCTTATGGAAAAATCATATAAATGACATTTGTGTTAAAATAAATAATTTTATATACCCATTGAGGCGTATTAGCTGCGAGGTATCTATAAATGCCGCAATAACGGCTTTCCATGGCTATATAACTACCACCCTAAGTATGGTATTCTCATGTGGGGTCGTTGTGTGGAGATTGACCAAGCATTCGTAATGCAAAAAAAGTGTCTAAGAGCTATTTTTGTGTTGAAGCAAATATAATCATGTCGTCCATTCTTTAGGATTTATAAAATACTAATTCTACCATGTATTTACAAATTAGAATCCTGTATATTTGTTTTTAAACATATGAGACTTTTTCAGGACGCGTCTAGCTACTTTTTTTTTTTTTTGTGTATGGCATCTCGCAGGTCAACCTATGAGGTTGTCGTCTGCTTAAACGGACTTGCCTGTGGTTGCCCTAATAAATTAAGGCCTCCAGCCAGGACTTAAACTTAAATACTAAGCGACAACGCTAAGGGCACCCCCCGTGGGGTACGGACCTCGGCTTAGGGCGTCGCGTCGCTGGAAGAGGGCAGCAAGGGACTAGCTGGATCAGGATTTCTTTGATTTAGGGACGAATTTAAAGCTCAGCGGCGCGGGCTGGCTCGAGCAAGGGTCGGAAGGGGAAATGTCAAGCTACTATGCTCCACGATCTATTTATTATACTAATAAGTTATTTCAACCGAGGACGCATCTTACATTTACAAGTAACAACAGTTATATTATGTGCATAAAGTTGTACAACAAAATACCAAATTCCATAAAAAACGTTACCATTTTCAAGATTTAAAAGTAATTAGACGGGGTTTTTAATTGAATGATAAATGATAAATGATTTTTATTTCTGTAAGTGGGATTGTACAAACACTTTTACACGTCAAACATTTTTTTTAAACTAGATGAGGTTGGCGTTTCCTATCTGACTACTCTGAGAAGAAAAGCCGAAACAAACTCAGAGGTCACAGTCTCTTTTAAAGTCCAGACATAATCTTGGTCAGATCATGTTAAGACCATGTGGATTGAAGCCTGAAATGGTCTTTTAAGGAAAGAACCACACAGATTGAGTGGGCCTGTCCAGTCAGTCCACGCATTTGTCAGTAATCGTACAGCTCAACTCAAAACATAAGGAGCTCAACGATTCGACGAACAATACCAAAGAAGGGACATTGGGTAGGCCGCATAATTACTCAAACCGCCAGACCAAGATTACGATTAAAACTAACTGAGATAATAAAATAAAAAAAACAGAAGTTAAAAAAATTACCCACATAGTCTTAACATTCGCAATAATAACAATTAAATAATACCTAGGTAAGTATTCATGTCATTGTTTATTTTACAGATCATATGAGGACCATGTAGGTAGGTGTCTGAAATGGTCTTTTGAGGAAAGAACCATACAGATTTGAGTGGGCCTGTCCAGTTAGTGCACGCATTTGTCATTAATCGTGCAGCTCAACTGAAAACATAAGGAAAATGCTGAAAACTGCTTTTATAGTATACCTGAGTTTTTGGATTATAAATTGTAAGTTTTGTAAATTGCACGAACTTTTAAAATGATTATTGTTATTTTATTATTGTGTGGCGAATCTCTCCTATTATTGACATGATTATTATTGAAATGTATGATTATTATTTTTGCATTGTTATATTGACATCGATTAGTAATTTTATTATTGTGTGGCGAATCTCTCCTATTATTGACATGATTATTATTGAAATGTATGATTATTATTTTTGCATTGTTATACTGACATCTATTTAATTCAATAATACAATTTTAACGGATTATCTGTTTAATGACTGCATGATTGTGACAAATAATCAATTCAAATATATTAAGAACTTTATTTTAAATTTGCACGCCGATATTAAAGGCAGAATAAGAGAACAATATTGTACTTTTTACCAACCTTCTGTACCTTATTTAAGCAAATAAATGATTTTGATTTGATTTGATTTAGCAAATAAAATTCTGATTCTGACATAATAAACAGACAAGAAAAAAAAGAAACAGAAAAATACGTATAAAGGTGAATCTTATTTCTAAGGAAATTTCTTCCAGCATACCTGTGATAGGAGAATATATAATAGATGTAGACAACGTGTGTAAGAGTAGAAGAGAAAAAAAAAATACATGTAAAAAAAAACAATTCACTAAACATTTAATAGGAATTATGGCAATTATGTCTTTTTTTAATTGTTTCCAAATGGTGCAAGTGTAAAAGCATGAAAAATTGCCAAGTTACAAACGTTTTAAAATAAGTATTAGACAAGGACAAGGACTTTCGTAGAAGTGACGTCACGACTATATAACTTCATACTAGCGCCATACATTGTCCGTACCGTGTAACAAGGACGGGAATAATCCCTTCCAAAAACTTTTAAAGAGTGATGCTTCTTCATATTTACATCGCCTAAACAGATTTTTTCGATAATCTCGTTTTTACTATGCCTTCTTTTTTTAATTCTGAATCGCAGACGAAGTCGTTGCCATCAGTACAGTTTTCGGTCACCATTTTCTCTGCAGGTAAACAACATCATAAATTGTTCCTCATGAATAACTCATGTTTAATTTAGATTTATTTGTATCTTCGCTCGCTTGTCACCTTGCGAACTGTGGGATGACTTACAAGTTCCGACTGGTGACTGGCTTAGCGAAATAGGTTAACTGTTTGTAATGCAACGACCTTGCGGAACAATCGTTTATTGTTAAGCAAATTGACACCCTACGTCAATCAGCCGTGTCATAGCAATGTCTTACAACTGTGAAAAGATGACAGTTGTGATTTTAATATACCTAACGGACAACGCAATATTTTAAAACTTTTAAATATTTACAATATTTAAATATGTAAGGATCGTAGCAGGGGGCGTTCTGTGTTTTCTGCCCACCCTCATGGGAAGAAGGCTTCAGTGTTTGTATGTATGTGTTATTTAAATATACATTTTATACCAGTCGAGGAACAATTTACTATTATTAAATTTTTCTAAGGTATTTTGTAGGTAGGGTTCATATTGTTCAACTAATGATTGTTTAGTCAATTTTCACTTAAAAAACTTTTCTGGGTTTACATTATTGTATTTTTTTTTTATTGTGAAAAAAAAACATTACATGCTTAATTCCTTTAAGTTGGCAGTCATTTTGGTAAGCAATTAATTTCTCCAACTGTACAAGTGTTTGGGATAAATGACTGTGTAATTAAGGTACCTAATTGATGATGTTTTATCATCATCCTTTTTATTTTTAACTCCCGACACAAAGAAAGATATTTTTTGTTTTGTTCGAAAGGTGACTTAATCGAGAGTGTTCCTATCTATGATTTTAGAAAATCTGTTCAGCCGTTTGTAGATTATCAGGTCTTTGCTAGTTGACGAAGGGATGTGAGCATCTTCCACAGGTCTGATCGAGTCGGTATATTTGGTATTCTATTACTTCAATGATATTAGAAGCACATAGGAACCTTGAACTGATGCTGCAGCATCGCCTGTAATTTGCAGGATACCCAACTCCCTCACCAACACACAGCGACAGTCAACGAATAGATTATAGATAGGTGGTGATCAGGGTGTGATGATGGAGTAGAAAACTGAAATGAGGATAAATTTATCATTAGCTGCACTGTGGGAAACACACGTACTGCTGCGCATATTTAAGCGAGGCACGTGGCGATCGTAGCGTGTCTGCTATGTTAGTTTAAAATTTATCGTGTTATCTATCTATCGACATAAACAAAAAACGTGTATAAAGTTTTAAAAAACACAATACGTATTGGCCCTTTAAGTTTAATATAATTATGTTGTAGGTAATATTTTGATCAAACCATCGTCGCGTCGAGCAACAGTCATCATCGGTCAATATTCCACAAAACGCTGACACCTGTACCCTAATCCTAATCCTGAATCGTTTTGAAACAGATTGCTAATCCATTGCTTCATAGGTTCGGTAAAAACTTCTGCTCAACAATGTAAATAACGAAATGAATGTTGTTGAACTGTCAAAATCAAACAGATTAGTCGTAATCGTTTACGAAAATGTGTTACGCAATTAGGCTGCTGGTCTGTAACGCGGTATACGTGGGCCGCACCAACATTTTCTGAAATGAATTTGAAAAATTATTAAGAATGGTCTAAAATGAATTCATTTTTTCCCAAAATATTCTCCGTTAACGTAAGCCAATTTGGAAAACATTTATGCCACTCCTTCTTGCAAAACCTTAGTCAAATTGTGTGGGATCCACCGCGAGCACAGCTTTTTCATACCCCATTGTTTGTGTAGGATTGATTGTCTTTGACTTTGTCACACGTCTATTTCAACCATACGGCGCACAGCGTCGATGTTTTTGTTTTTCACAACGTTGGACGGACGACCATCACGAAGTTCGTCACCGAGATTGACACGACAGCGCTTAAATTCTGAAAACCAGCTATAAATAGTCGTCTTGCATGGTGCTTCATCGCTAAAAGCAGTTCGAAGCCATGCGAGGCTCTGTTGAGCTATCAAATTACACTTCAAATCGTAGTAAATCATAGTAGTCACGCGTTAAATTTCATGGTGATGAAGACAAGCAATTTTTAAAATGACGCCGCAATGTAAAAGCAATTGACAGTTAGGTAAAACGAACTGTATTCTATAGCCAAAGAGTTCCATTTTTTCAAATGTTATATTGTTTATGGCAGTGGCTACTTCCGGAAACTTATCGTGCGCCATATGTACGAGTATATGGCGCTTATCGCGTTCAGTAGCTATCGTGAAATAGGCCCTTAGAAAGCAGCTGGTGTAACAATTTTAATGAACTTGACCTACATTAAAAAAGTTATTACATATTATACGACCGTTACTCGCACCATGGGGTCTCAACTCGAACAAATTATAATTTGTCTTGAAAAGAAATTAACAATCATTAAAAAGCGATACAAGGCAGAACTTTGGCTGAATTATGAATTGTAAAAGTCATAACTTCCTTGTTTAGTACTGATTTATCTATTTCCACTACTAATGCACGTATTTAAAAAAAAAAAAAAATGAAGTCTTTGACTTCAATTCGAACCCTTTTAATGATAAAAGTAGCTATCTGTTTATCATTTTGTTTAGAGCTTTTTTCAATACATGGCGTTTTACTAAATTGGTCGTTCGTCACAGTTTAAATACTTATTTAAAAGAAACACTTTTATTTTTTTAATTATTTTATTACATAGAAATATAAAAGAAATCTAATTACATGTTTTTCTGAACCCGGAACTATAAAACTTATTATGAAAAGGATTTCACGAAATGTTTTAAAAGTACGTCGACTCCTCAATGGCGTTGTAAAACTACAGTCTCTGGCAATTGCGTTGCTGATGCTGTCATCTGTTGAAAAAATGGACGAAGAAAAACTGCCAGCTCATTAGCCAGAGTTAGGGAGGTTTCATTTCTTTGTATGGGATTGGGTATCTGTACGTAGTATTATATTATCTGTGCTCGCACGTAGAACTACGATTATCGCAACTACTGCTACGATATGGAGACGCTTTTCAAAATGAAATTGATACTATGACAGTGAAATATTAAGTGCATCAACTGAATGACCTTCAGCAATATGATTTCTAACAAAACCCAAGACACACAAGGTTGTGACGCACACTCGATTAAGGAGTCTTCACACTACACCTTATCATACATATATTCTATGACATAAGCATTTACTTTATGAGGTATTCTAATATTATTTTAATTATTGTGAAAGTGAGGACTATGTGGTACATTGCTTAGTTTTTTTTTTTCTGAGTCATGATCATGATCTGGCAGTTTGAGTCATTTATGCGGCCTTGGTATTGTTCGCCGAATCGTTGAGCACCTTTAGTTCTGAGTTGAGCTGCAAGATTACTGACAAATGCGTGCACTGACTGGACAGGTGCTCTCAATCTGTGTGGTTATTTTCTCTAAAGATATTTTCAGACACCGATATACATGGTCTTCACATGTTCTGGCCAAGATTATGTCGGCACTTTAAATGAGACTGGGCATCTTTGAGCATGTTTCAGCCTTTATTCTCAGAGTAGTCAGAGAGGAAACGCCAACCTCATCTAGTTTAAAAAAATATGATTGACCTGTAAAAGTGTTTGTACAAACCTACTTACAGAAATAAAATCATTTATCATTTTCCATTACCGTGCTAGCAACGTATCAGGCATAAAAAAATCTTTGTCTTAAAAGGTATGAGACTGTTTTTTTTTTGTTGTAATTTGTTTTTTGTTAATGATTTTCGGTTCCAGAACGACCTAAATGACAATGCCAGATCCTGCCCCATGTATTTACAGGAAATGTCAATTAGTGAAAATAGTTGTTAAGATTACAGGACCTTTTCAAAATTCATTGTTTTTCAGTAGAACTTGCCGATTACAAATCACTGATAAAAGGAATTCAACCCCTGAATTTCCTAATGGGTTACTTATTGCGCATGATACACAAAAAAAAAGTTTTAAATACCTGTAAAATAAAAACTCTTATTACGATTATATTAATATTATGATAATGCTTAACGTATATGTTGTTTAAATCGCTTTTTAACAATTATAAACTGCACCCAACTTGTAATCAATGTCATTATTGTTTTACGATTTTAACAGAAACCGCAAGATCTACAGACATTAGAACAAATGTTTAGGTATCAGTATTATATAAGCTTTAAAATGCTGCATATTGCAGGCTTGTAAATGACTTTTTGATTTGAGTGGGGCAAAGATGTATAGAGTTTTATGGCATTGTCCTTTAACCGTGTATAGGTATAGTCAACTGCAATATATGTATTTTTTTTGCTTTAAACAATCACTATTTGTTTGTTGTATATTGAATCAGAGTAATGTGAAATTGGGAGTACCTAGCCTTAAGCACGAAATCCTTAACTTCACCTTTTCTACTCCGTATCACCTACGAACAAAGGATTAGTTACAAGCCTGAACTTAGTACGAAAGACAACACAATTTGTCAGTTATCCCTACTCGCGATGTGTTCTTGCCTGTTCGGAAAATTGTATATTATATCACTGTTTTACTCCGCTACGCAAAGGAGGGTAATGTGTTTATCAGCTCATGTATGTATGGGTTTTATCGTTGTTGATGTATGTAGAGACCAAACGCGTGGGCCAATTTTGATGATTCTTACGTCAATGTATTTGTCTTATTATGAAAATTAAAACAATAAAAGTCGATGAAATATGACAAGTGCGGTATTACTGAATAGGTCTTTGAAAATCATCGTTAGGCTTTTCTTGACTTTTTTCATTTTAAATTACCTTTTAGTTACCAACTATTCTTACTTCTTCCAAAACTTTTAATCTAGCTGCGATACAGTTCTTATAAAGTCGTATCTTATGGTCTTCTTTACGTGAAAAATAATAATTATGAACTAAAAAGTGTAAGTAAAAAAAAAAAAAAAATTTTTATCTACAAACTAACTGATTGCGTAAAAAGTGCAGTCGAATCTTCGACAATAAATGCTTATATTGTCTCCAACGGCATGAGATTGTTATTTATTAAGTTTAATAGTCCACCTCTTAAAAAAAGTATCTTGTTTTCATGGTTTTAAAACTTTTTATGCAATCGGGTTTAGTGTGTCCCGGCCGGGCACTGGCCAGATAGTGCGAGCGCTTGAACAGCTAGATTTATTATATTATATACAAAATCTAGCAGTTAGCGCTCGCTTCAAAAATAATAACGTTAATTAAAATGTATTCTCAACATGCCCTTATCTTTTGATATAAAAACCATAGCCTTATCTTTTGATATAAAACTATTACATGGTGTCATGATTCAATCTCTTCAAGGTACACGTGTCAAATAGCGATTTAGTGTAATTTAAACTTTTTTTAAAAATAAAATATATAAATTTATGACACATTTGCTCGTAAAGGGTCTCTTATTTCTCCAATTTCAATATAGTAATGTATCTCATTACGTACTAGTGCGTTATTGTAATGTAAAACGCATGGTTTATCAAGATGCTCCGTCTAAAACGAACGGTAGTTTTTAAAATCTTAGCCAAGAGTTTTTATGTCAGAACTTTGGGAGATAAAACATAATAAATAAAGATTTATTATATTTAATGTCCCAAAGTTAATTAAAAATTACAACCATTTTTCTGTTTAAAAAAACACAACAGTATTAATTTACTTTATTAGTAATAATAGCTGTTTTTGTGACTAAGCCTTAAAAAAAGCGCTGATTGCTGATTTGTGAACAAGTAAAAATTATTCCGCACGCTTTTTTATTTCGCAGTATTGCTTTTGATGAAATGATGAATTTATTAATTCGACACCGCCAGAAGTCTCTGAGGCAGCGAAACAGGCTACTCTAAGCCTCTTGCCCGAAAAGTCGACCGATAGATACTTACAAGCGTATCAAAATTTCATCCTATGGAAAACAAGCAAAGATGCAAATTCATTTTCAGAAAATATGTTATTAGCCTATTTCATGGAATTTTCTCAAAAATATAAGTCAAGCTCATTGTGGTGCTACTACTGTGCAATGCTAAAAATAGCACTGTGAAAACAAAACATGGTAATGATATCAAGTCATACTGCAACTTGCTGGCATTTCTAAAAAGACTGAGCGTCTTTTTAGAAATGCCAGCAAGTTGGAGTATTAGTGCCCATGTGAGTAAAAAATCGAAATTATTTTCGGCTGAAAATGACAAGAAGTTCCTAAAAGAAGCTCCGGATTGCCGATATTTGGCAACAAAGGTCAGTTGAAACTAAATTATTGTTTTTAACTTGTTTCACTTTCGTATTCCTTTACAATATACGTGTTTTTACGCTGTTTTTAACTATTTTCAGGTTGTATTAATATTCGTCATAAATGGTGCATGTAGACGTCAAGAGTTGGCAAACATCACAACTAGTGATGTCGAAAACCATGGGCGGGTTCTTCTAGTCCAGGTCAAAAACACAAAAAAAAAAATTTCAAGATCGTTCACAATACAGGGGCCTTTTCACGATATAGTGAAGAAATACGAAGCGCTACGTTCAACAAAAGTGATTTTTAAAAAATTACCAAAATGTAAAATGCACTAGCCAACCCATTGGCTTATATAAAATTGGAGCAATGCCGAAACAAATTGCCACTTTCTTAAATTTGGATGATCCACATGAATACACAGAGCACAGTTTCAGAAGGTCCTCGGCTACATTGCTCGCCGATGCAGGTGCGAACTTATTGACACTAAAACGCCACGGAGGGTGGCGGTCGAACAGTGTAGCCAAGGGCTATATAGATAACTCGATGAGAAATAAAGAAGAAATTAGCTCCCGCATTACACGGAATATAAATTTGGAGCAAAGTGTTGAATCTCGACCTACGAGCACAGACGCTTACATTCCACCATCGACGCCACAGCCGCCTCCGTCACCGCCACCGACTGCAGAACTCTGTGGTCTCGTTTCTCCTACTTTCACTCAAGAGAGTGAGAGAGAGACTGGTGAAATTGTAACTAATTGTAACTAATTGATTGAAGATTTGTTCGTTTAAGAAAGTCCGAGTTTTATTTATTTCCTCGCAAATGTATTACAAAACGTAGTATGACATACGTTTGCTTTGATAATTACAGCCTCTGCTTTCTTGTAGCCCTCGTCTACGGCTCGGACTAGCAATATCACCTAGGCTGTAATTTTCAACTTGCCGCACTGATATCATAATGTACTATTACGTTTTTGTCCTGACACAGCGCTTGATCGCAGGTTCGTTTTCCTAAAGTATTTTTTACGCTTTATTTAAATTTGGCTTGATTTAAAAGTAGGTATTGCAACTTTATTGATAAACTTAGAGAGAAGACTCTGATACGTTCATGCACGTTCATGTTATAGTAAGGTGTAGTGAGCAGACTCCTTTAACTACGGAACATTCATTTTCCATGCCGTCCGTTAAAATGAAGGGCATTCTAAACTTGGAATATAAACGATAGCCCGGCTAGGAAATCGATAAGACTTACCGATGTAGACGTACCTCACACCATAATTTCATAAATCAACTATATTAGATAATTTAGATGTTGTTCTCTGATTGTAGTTATCTTTATGAGGATCGTTTGGGAAATTAGTTTTCCATCAGCACGTGTATCATGACTAACTGTTAACGAACCAAAGAATATACAAATTGACAGATTTCTGTTGTTTATCTGTCATTTTGTCTATTCTTTCGTCGACAATACTCGTTGCCATGGTACTACTACGAGTCGTCTGTTGTATGATAAATAGGTTTTAATCTATTTTCATAACACATGGAATTTCCCAGAGTCTGGATTCGTGCCTTTTACATGGGACTTAAACTTAACTGGCGAAATGCGGGTGAACTATAAGTACAACTCAGCCTTTATCTGTTGAACACCGGAAAAATGAATTTATGATGAGAACAACATAGTCTGTTTATAAAAAGAGAATGAGTCATTGAATATAATGGGTTTGTTATTTTGATTTCGACAAAAAAAAAAACTGATTTGTAACTGACAAATCAGTTTTATGGTACTGAATAATTTTCTAATTAATTTTTAACCTACCTATCTAATAGGTGCAATATTTTTAAAATTTTAAAACACTGCCTGTTTTATTTATCGATTGGTCCTATGTTTCGTCACTTCTGTGGAAATAAGTGCATGCGTGTTGTTATAATAAAATAATATGTAAGATTAATTTAAGGTGATCCGCCTTTGTATAAATTATTTCATTACAACTGCTCTCAAAACGTGGAGGAAAACATCGTGAGGAAACCGGCATGTCCGAGAACCAAAAATTAGAAACATGTGACATACACCAACCCGCACAGGGCCCGCGTGGAGTACGGACCACTCCCTCTCTCCGAGAGGAGGCCTGTGTCCCAGCAGTGGGAACGTTATTATGCTATTATGCTTATGCTCACAGAGGCTTAGCATGTTCATAGATATTTAAATAAAGTCAAACTGAGAATTATTCTATGAAATACATGCCATTTAAAATGTCCGATCTCAAATTACGCGAAGGTTCTGCTTTAGATAGTTTTTCTTGTCAACACAAAGTAATAAAGAATACCCCTACCGACCCTTGCTCGAGCCAGCCCGCGCCGCTGAGCCTGTAGCTTTAAATTCGTCCCTAAATCACTCAAATCCTGATCCAGCTAGTCCCTTGCTGCCCTCTTCCAGCGACGCCCTAAGCCGAGGTTCGTACCCCACAGGGGGTGCCCTTAGCGTTGTCGCTTAGTTTTTAAGTTAGTACATAAGTTTAAGTCCTGGCTGGAGGCCTTAATTTATTAGGGCAACCACAGGCAAGTCCAAAACAATAAAGAAAGAATTCCTCAGAATTCTTCTCACACTCACACTACCCTCTTCCATAAGGGGAACGTTCACTCGTTAAATAGGACGATCATGAGCGAACCGTAATTGGGAGTGTTTGGGCTCATCGCTAACGTAAAAATGCCAAGTTTTGGGTAAAGTTATAGGTACGCCGTTCTTTTTTTGGAAGGTTTATTGATGACGTCGTGGGAATGCAGGATAAAATGGCTTCAAAAATAGAAAAATAAAAAACCGCTTATTCGGTTTTTTCTAATAGGCTCAAATAAATTGAAAAGGTCGTTTATGGTGATTTTGAAGTAAGTATAACAAACTTTTGTTCAAATATCCTACCTACTTTATTATAATAGTTTTAATATTTTAAACGCAAAAGTTTGTGAGGATGGATGGATGGTTGTCTGGTACTCTTTAATGCAGTTACTACTGAACAGATTTCGATGCTATTAGGTACACAGATAGCTTATAACCTGGATTAACCACACAATACTTTTTGAACACCATGCGGGTGAAGCCGCGGGAAAAACCTAGTCGTGGATAATTAGAAAAATACAGTTTTACTTGAAGTTTTATTACTCTGGTCTAGGTTTTATTCTGGATATTTTAGATATAATAAATGGAAAAAAAACACTTGTGGGTATTGATATCCAACGGTATACTAATATTTCACGGAGATTTCCCAAAGAATGACTGCCTCGTTGGTGTAGTAGCCGCAAGATGAGGTCCTGGGTTCGATTCCCAGGTCGGGTAAAGTGTTATTGGGTTTTTCTATTTAGAATTTCTCACCATCAGTCCGGAGTCTGGATTTGTGCCCGGTTGATGGCAATAAGCTCGCCCCTGAAATACCCAAAACTCAAACTCCAAACTTTTATTTCAAACTACCTGACCCCGCAAACTTTGTTTTGCAAATTTTTTTTTTTTTGAATTTTTTTTTTGAAAAATAGATGTTGGCCGATTCTCAGACCTACCCGATATGCACACAAAATTTCATCAAAATCGGTCAAGCCGTTTCGGAGGAGTATGGCAACGAAAACTGTGACACGAGAATTATATATATTAGATAGATAAAGCAATTAAAGTCACTTTTGAGTTTCCAAGGTCGGTAGGTCAGAAAGACAAAAGCTGGTTTCCAATTCCAAAGCGTAGTATGTACCTATGGAGAATAATGGGCAAGAAACTCCATGGACACTCTCTTAAATCAAAACATGGTTACGAAATATTGGTAACATCATTCATGTTGAAATTATGCATGTGAGAACGACGCAGAAAGTTAAAAGCGTCCGTAATAAAAATACAAATATAACCTAATAAATCTTTGCCGACCTTAGAGTCGAACCCAGGACCTCATGGTCAAGAGTTGTGCCACAAAACCATCGGGGAAACGAGGCGAGATTTATACTTCATATCCATGAAAAAAATCTAAACGCCAAAACGAAATCATTACGCTCGTAATACAATGAGTAAGGTGAAATCGCTCAAGCGTGAATGAACAAACTCGGTAATAATACAATTTAAATAATATATTTTCTTTCTTTCTTTCCATTATCTTTTCATAAAATCAGTAGGACTGCCGTTGACAACTGGTAATCGATTCAGAATCAGGAGGCTTTGACAAAAGAAAAGCTTTTATTAATGTTTGACGTAGTCTTAATACAACATGATGAGGTATTCAATTTTATTTTATGTGTACTTTTTTAGTCATAATATTTTAGTGTTAAATATTGTACGGTGGTACGGAACCCTTTGTGAACGAGTCTGATTCGCACTTAAAAGGATATTTTTTTTAAATTGAGGGTTTTTTTGTACCAATTGAGGTGCTTTTTTGTACCATTCGTAAGAACGTTGCATTAAATGTAAATGCTCGAGAAAACACACACACACACAGCAGGCTACAATCTATACTCACCTTTAGGTATTGATCGGAAAACCGTGTTTTTTTTATCTTCACGAACAACGTTCATTCATAGTCTGTTTGGGTAGCAAAAAAAAGTAACCAAGAACTTTTTATTTGAATCTTCTTGGCTAGTCTTATAATGAACCTAGAATATTACTGCTTTAAATAACTTTCTCTTCTCGACTTGCAAAAAGTTGCTCATTGCTCTAAACATTAGTTTTTCGAAAAGAAAATGAAAAAAATATCCAAGCCCTGCACTTCCCTTTATCATAGAATTTTCAAACTTTTTCGATTACAAGTTCTTTTTAAATTTAATTAAAGTGGATTATTTAGTTTTTTTGATTATCAAGTCATTCGTATTAATCTCAATTAATTTGAACGTCACCTTCAGCATCAGATGCATGATAACAATAATTTTAGACACTTTTTTACAATGAGGTTTTAATAGAAATCATCAAATACACATAAAATAATAGGAACTTGCAATGAGATAATAGGACATCTAATATGAATAATTGTGCTCTTAAAAGTAGTTTTAAACTGTTATTTAATGAGTTAATAGCCTCTGAATAACGCACTGTCACAAGGTTTTGCTCGGTGTAGAATATAAAAGTACCATAAAATTATCATTTAACATTTACCGAGATGACGACAAAAAAAAAGTAGTTATAAAAGAAAAATACACCCTATATAAATCGGGATTAAGGCAAAATTATGATGATAATTAACAATCAATGTAATGTACAACTCGTTAATTTTATGTTTCCATTACGTTATATGAAACTGTACGTTCCTAATTTTCCCTACAAACTGATAAATGTTATAATTTACACTCAAAACGGGTAGACACGGCACCTGATTTATTATTTAATCTGTGGAAACGAGGAAGCGGCAGCTTTCATAAATGGAATAACTTTTTACGCGAAACAAGATATGCTCTGCGTAAACTGTTTTAACTTGGTGGTTTGAAAAAAGAACCATTTTCATATATTTATTATTCTTGATTTTGTTTGAAAATGGATCGCTTTTTGTTTTCATTCATTTAAATTTGGATTTTGGCAGTTTGTCGGTTAGGGTAAAGTGACTTGATTTTTAAAAGTTATCTATGTGCCTACCTACTTAAATAAAAACGTAAAATTCACTGACAAACAACGTACACACTAAACCGGTCCAGGGTCTAGCTAGAAGCATGACATTTTGCACAAGAGTTTCATATACAACGAAGGTGAAAACTGAGGAAGAATTTTGGAAAATTCGTTTCTACAAGGCGTTGATGAAAGTGTGTATGGAAGCTCGTCATTTTTGCCGGTGAGAAAACCCACCGAGCATAATAATATATAAGTAGTGGAAGACTAATAAGAGAGAGAGTTTGTTTTTTATTTGATCGCGCTAATCTGTGGAACCAAATATGCCAACCAGCACCCTAATTGCGTAACACATTTTCGTAAACGATTACGACTAATCTGTTTGATTTTGACGGTTCAAGAACATTCATTGAGTTCTATGTATTGTTGAGCAGAATTTTTATCGAACTTAAGAAGCAATGGATTGGCAATCTGTTTCAAAACGATTCAGATTCCGATTGATTGTGTATTACGCAATTAGGGTGCTGCACTGGGCCCGCGTGGTTGATTACGGCCCACTCCCTCTTACAGATGGTAGGCCTGTGTCCCAGAAGTGGAAACATTATAAGCTGATCATGCCAACTTCTGGAACTATCAGTCGGGTTTGGATCATTATATTTGCAAATATGAATGCAACGCTTAGAAGCCCATCATCTAACAGTACCAGCAGTGCTATTGTGTGACCATCTCACCTTGAAAACTAAGGTGAAGTGAGCGTGGAGTGAGCTGTCAGTGCCACTGATTTTAGGGATGGACCAAGACGGGATGACACTGACAGCTCACTCCACGCAAGTCATCACGGTGAGATTTTTACAGAATCGACATGCTGTTTGTAATATCGAAGACACTTGCCTTGGCATTAGTCAATCTTAATGAATGTTGGTAGGTACACTAAACAAAGAAAGAAAATGAAAATGCGTTTATTGGCATTAGAACTATAGAAAACAGAAAATAGAGATAGTAATGCCAAAAAAGCCTCAGCTCAGCATATTGTCAGATGACAACACAAGGTATACCATCTGACGCTGGTTTTCAGCTGCAACCCACGAGTGCCATACGCCAGAATACTAAAACACATAGAAGTGTGTCTGGCGGCATCTACACCGCCACATGCGAACAAACGCATCAATCCTGCATCGCGCAAGCAGAGTTTACCGCGCAGATAGCATATCTACAACTTCCCGACAACTATCATCGGGCAGTTGCCCACCAGATACGACATCCATCTGGTCGGAGGATCCTCCCTTTTCTAAAGAGTATGAGTGAACTTTACACCCTGTTCCTCATATCTCTTCATGTGTGTCCGTTTTAATAACATACATGTGTGTGTGTTGATTTTGTGTTATGATTAATGAAATGCTAAAATAAAAACGTAAATATAATATCGTAAATGTAATCTTCTGTGCCCACATAATATGCTTTAAATCTACTATCAAACTACGTCTATAAGTGGACATATTTGGGCTGAATAATAATAATGATGTCTACCGGCCAGAGACTTCCTTGAGTTGAGAAGATTTTTATTCCCACCGCGTTTAACCAATTTGTTTGTCCTTTGTTACAGAAAATTCATCCCTCTACACATCATAGAAGAGGACAGTTACGAGAAAGATGTACTATTTTACGTCAATCTTGGCGACCCGGAGTTAATTGGGGGTAAGAATTATTTTGTAACTACTTACGAGTATAATATTATTTTTGTATGGGAATGTAATTATTATTAAGAGAGTAATCATAGCCAATAGTAATGCATTGTAGACGTTCATTAAAGAAAATTATTGGTGGCAACCTATTCAACATTCGATCTCTAAAAACAGCAATGTCACGCTATTAGATGACACATGGAAGTAGGACGGCATGTCGTAATTATTGAGAGCGAAAAAGAGACAAGACGAAACGAACTTGGCTAACTAGCAAAGTCTAAAGACATTGGCTGAATGCACAAACCTTGTGTAGCCAAAAAACAAGAAGAAAACTAGCAAAGTTTTGACGTGTCACTAGCGGAGAGCGTAAACCCTATCTACCTCTTTAATTATAATATAATTGATTGGTGGTCACTAATTAAATGCAATTTACGTAATATTTTTTACGTGATTTCCTTTTATTTAAACTCGTACTGTAGATTCAGGTTTTGATCAATATCAATGGACGTAGACATTGGCTATAATAAGGCATTGCGGACACTGTACAAACACTTTGTAAACTTGTAGTAGGTAGGTAGGGACCTAATATTATTGTATGTACGATAGTCCCATAAAACTAATTAATCAGAGCTAAATTTAAAACCCGTTTTCACTCAAACAAAGACTCAGACACAAAAGCGCGCTGTTGAAGTCTCAACGCTCGGTTCAGCATCGAATGTTGGAAATCCAACAGCGGGCTTTTATTTTGAAATAAATATAGTAATTGCTATCCCTACGTCGGCTTTCATCAGTGCAAGTTGGGACAAAAAAAGGCTTCTGCAAAAAAAAAGTGGAATTGGTTTTTGGTTTTATTGGGACTTTTCAATACAAAGTGTACAGTATTCAAAATGTAGCTATCTCTTCATAGGTACGTATATTTAGATTTATATAATATACTTTTCAAATTAATATTTAAGTAGATAGACAATAAAATTTGAATTGCAAAAATTAACCCGCGGTGATTTGGCCTGGCAAAATTGGATCGCGATAAATTAAAATGAAGATATTTAGAGATTGAACGAAAATATTGGGTTCCGATGGTCTGACAATTTTTAATTCTTTTGAATCGTTGTAAAAACAGGATGGGTCGTACTGATTACGGTATCGAATTTCGTTTTCCAACGCTAATAAAAGAAAAAGGATTGATATGTTTTTTGTTTGGCAAAAGTGAAGTAATTGTATTTTTTATGTTTATATTTTGAGTTTTCTGATAACATTGATACCTACTGAATGATTAAAAGTAAACAAAATCTGCTGCTAAGTCTGCCTCAAAAAGCTGGAAACCCGGACAAAAATTGATTTTATTGTACTTCAAACTTTTGTTTTTTTCAAATTGTTTCAATGTATAACACAAAACCTACCTAAGTTATTTCGGAGCCATTTTAATTATTATCTACAACCTATGTTCAAAAATATGAATAAATTGTAAATATCTATTATTAGAGCAGCAATCAAATCTTTGATCTTGATATTTGAGTGCAAATTTAGCAGAAATACTAACCTCAGTATTCTTATATTAGTACGAGTATATGTTCACGTCTTTTTTTTTGTGATGGGTAGTTACCTATAAATGTTTTTGCATTATTCTCCTTTATTCGTTCAATAAACAAATAAATTACATTTTTATTAAATGCAAATGAAATAAAGAAACAAAATTCGAAGACCACCGCAATCAGGAACAGGGATATTATAATTATTATTATTAATCCAATTTTACTGGTCAAATTACCAACCTAAGCATTTATTTATTAGTTTGTACTAGTCTCTAGGGCATGTTTACAACATCTATAAATACTCATAATTAGAATAGCATGAAGGCTCGTGGACACTGGCGCGACACCAAGGCACCAATCATCGCGCTGTCGCGTCGCGCTTGTTTGTCTCGAAGTTTATTAAATCAGTTGTTAGCATGTTATAATATAGGCTGGTATTTGGTTAATTAGTTTTGATTTAATTATATTTCCACTACTGGGAATACCTACAAGTTAGTTATGTTAATATTCTACTGTACTTATTAAAATTTATTACTTACATTTTGGTCATATTTCAACGTAATTTGTGAAAAATAATTATTTTCTGTCATTGTTTTTGTTGTGATTTAAAAAAAGTGTAATATCGATTGTATGTTTGAAAAAAAAAAGATAGTTCAGTAGCCTGCTATACATAATATTATTGTATTGAATCAGATCTATACATACTTCTAACCATACAACATATTATTATTGCCAAAAGTCTGAAATGTGACCAAATTAATTAAACACACAGCAACTTAAACGAAACCGTTGTTCAAATATTAAAAAAAAAACGAATTGTAAGTCTCCTTCAACATTGTGTAGAAACACAACTCAAGTTCAAATTCAAGGAAATGAACTGTTTAGCGAATTATCTAAACACTTAAATTGTCTCTAAATTAAAATCACAACTGTAATTTTTTGAAAGTTGTGATTTAGGTTTAGGGTAAATTGATTTCAACAATGACTTTGCCTGACTTTTACATATTGCTGTGCGTTTTTCTAGTACGCAATGAACTAGAAACTAGTGTCCATCGCTTATTATTTCTTGTGTTTGTGCATGACATAACCTTATCTCTGCAGAGGTGTTTGAAACCTTCCTCCCGGACGCGTCGGAACAAGTACCTGTACAATTTTCTCTCGGTAAGTGATAGCAAAGCAATTTATGTAATGGACGCAACGTACGCGATGGTTTTGTAAAGCGAGATTTTTGAGGAAAATATGGATAGTTTATGAGGCAGTTTTTTTTTATTTTTCGCCTTGCACTAACGATTTTTTTGTGAGAGTCCCATTCTTTGATTAAGAAATTAAAAAAAGTGTTAATAATTTTCTTAAGATTGGCATCCAAAATTATCAAAGGTTATTATTGAACCAACGATGTCCATTTGTCTGCTTTATGGTTACACATGGTTACTGGAACTAAAATCTACGTGTCAGAATTAAACGAAAGTCAAATCACTTGATATTTTGTTAGCAGATTTTTGAGTTGATTTTCGTTCTAGAAAAAGGGGCGCCTATAACAGTAATCTGACAGTTTTTTGTGAAGGATATAAACATAACATCATGCCTTGTTTCCCCGAAGGGTTGGGCAGAGGTTATGTTTAAGTCCCATGTAATAGGGGGCGAAAAGTTAAAGACAAATCAAGGCGGAAAAGTCACTCGTTTCTTTATTTGCGATAACCTTGCACGTCCTGTCTTTTCCACGCGTCTGTATGTAATTTTTTATCCATGTATATGGGTTTTTTTTGTACACTTATAGCGTCCAAACGGCTTAGTGCCGATTTCAACAATGAAACTACACCCACATTTCGCCAGTTATGTTTAAGTCCCATGTAATAAGGGGCGAGCCTATTGCCATCTACCGGGCACAAATCTAGACTTCGGGCTGCTATTGAGAAATTCCAGAGAGAAAAACCCAATAACACATTGCCCGACCTGGGAATCGAACCCAGGACCTCATGCGCAGCAGTAGCGATTGCGACCACAAGACCAACGAGGCAGTCAACACATCTAAAACGCGTTCAAGCCGTCAGTGTCAATATTCCACAGAAAATAATGACACTGACAGCTCTTAAACGTGGTTTATGTGCTGATCGCGTTCAATTTCATTGGTGAAATCAGCCCATTACTGTATTTTAAATACATAAGGTGTTAATCGACTCGTCTAGGTCGTGCGATGGTTTTAGATTCTGTTTTTATAAAATCGAAATTATACAAAATCGATTTAAACAATTCTACAAGTAGATACATTCTTGAAAAAATGGTCCATCACCCTGTATATGTATCAAAATGATGGACTTGAGGAAACGATTCCAAAAATGTATCAGACTGAAAGGCAAAATATATAAAAAAATGTATCACACTAAAAGGCCATTTGTCTGCTTTATGGTTACACATGGTTACTGGAACTAAAATCTACGTGTCAGAATTAAACGAAAGTCAAATCACTTGATATTTTGTTAGCAGATTTTTGAGTTGATTTTCGTTCTAGAAAAAGGGGCGCCTATAACAGTAATCTGACAGTTTTTTGTGAAGGATATAAACATAACATCATGCCTTGTTTCCCCGAAGGGTTGGGCAGAGGTTATGTTTAAGTCCCATGTAATAGGGGGCGAAAAGTTAAAGACAAATCAAGGCGGAAAAGTCACTCGTTTCTTTATTTGCGATAACCTTGCACGTCCTGTCTTTTTCTTTCAAATCTCAGTTCTTTATTAAGTGCCGATTTCACCAATGAAACAAAACGCGTTTAGCTCATCTAAAACGCGTTCAAGAGCTGTCAGGATCCTTCAAAATTGTGAATATATTCCCATTTGAGTACCTATTTTAAACGTTGTTTATGTGCTGATCGCGTTCTGTTTGATACGTAAAATCGGCACTTAAAACTGAGATTTGAAAGAAAATATGCCTATTACTACCAATGATTGATTGCCGCCATTTCGGAATAAATTTGACAAAAACTAACATAAGCTTGGTCAGCAAAACAACACTTCAGAGACTTTAGCAGACAGAAATAGTCGACCTCGTATTTCCTCGACCAGTTTTCGCAATAGCAAATTGAAACTTCGCGAAGGTTGAAACTGTCACTTAGACAAAATATACCTTGTCGTTTTATGACGTGTGATGAAGTGAGATTCAATCCGGTGTTTTAACAATTACGTGGTCGACTAATACCTATGTAGATACGAGTTTATTAAAATAGCATATTCTAAGAAACCGTACGTTTAAATATGAATGAAACTTGCATCATAAACACGTCAATATTATTAATAATGCCAACGCTGCGTCCATTACAGTCGTTTGTCACCGATAATGTATTGACGTGCTAAGCACTTCGCTGGATGCCAATAATATAAGCTATACATAACTGTAATTGTGTTTGTCTGACCTAGTTACGTTATTATACACCTTCCAATCAACCTTCGGAAACGTAAGATAGATCGAGGGAAAAAAATAGATTGCTAAATGATCCGCGATATCGGTTTACGATTGGTACCTACGTCTGATTTCAAAAACTTTCCAAGTCGACAACTTCTTTCATTGAAAATGGATTCCTAAAACGCGAAAAAAATGTTGAAATGAGAAGTAGACGTCTTTGCAAGAAAAAGATTAAGTCTGATGAAGCCTACAGAAATGATTTAGCTTACGAAAGAATTGTACGATTTAGAAATTGTTGTGGATTCGTGAAGTAAGAGAAAGCAGTGGTGGTTCAACTTAGGAGATGTGTTGTTGTGCTTAGCGCTGAAAAATGTAAATTCTAAAAGACTTCGCTGAGATGCACTCTGTTGGAATCTCAAGGCTGGGTTTAACACAGAGAGTTGATAATCCAATGCGCGATAAAATCCCGTTACGATATTTTTAGGTCCGTGCGAAGGTGAAGTGCTGAAATTTAAACAAATGGATCAGAAAACGTAAAAATTGATGCCAATTGGTTGTGCCACATACAAATAGAGTGATTGATTTGATTATTTGAATCATTATTTCAGCCGTAAGACGTCCACTGTTGGACATAGGCCTCCCCAAAGCAGTGCCACCTCGACCGGCAGCCTGAGTGCGAATTGTTGTAAACGATTACGACTAATCTGTCTGATTTTGGCAGTTCAACAACATTCATTGCGTTCTTTATATTGTCGTCGATGATTATTCTTTTGCAATTCAAACTAATAATACGAGTGTTGGAAAAAGGGGTGAGATGTAAAGTCGAAACCTTCTAAACAGCTAAATAGGTAGGTACAGATGACTGTGTTTCTAATTCCCTTTATTGAGTGATTGCGTATGAATTTAACTTATAATACGGGTTATGGCTACTGGGTTTGTTTACACTTTCTTCACAAACTTTAATACTGACTATATTTGAGCCATTTAAATCCCGCTTCAGCACGCGTCCCATGACCATAATAGAAACGCGCTTTGTCGACAGAAGAGTAGACAAAATGACAAATGAATAAAGATATCTTTAATTTTGTCTATTCTATCTGTAATTTCGTCTATCTTCCGTCGACAAAACACATTGCATTTGACACTTCAACAACATTCATTGCGTTATTTAAGTTGTTGTGAAAATTAGTAAGTTACGCATATGGATGGATGGATATTGTTGGGGGGTGTTAGATTGGTTGGTGTATAAAAAAATTCTTGTATGATAAGTAAATTGTAATTTTTGCGAAGAAAACAAAAAAGGTTTGTCATTCGATTGTTTTTTTTTACTAAGTACGTCTCACATAGTTTTGTGTTATGCTTGTTTAAGATGTGCTGGTAGATATAACATGTTTGTGCCTATACAAGTAGTTTATATATTTGTAGATTGTTTTTTAAATGTAGCTTACTGGTGGTTGTGCTCTTTTCACACTATTTAAGGTACATAATTGACTTCATCGGTATGAACATATTCTCTAAAACTTTTTTTGTTGTTGTGTTGATTGAATCTTATACGCATATGGGACAGATTCGATTATTTAGCTGGTTACAGTTAAACACTACGGCTGCCATAGAGAGAGAAAACATTTTTTTTCCATCTACTAAAACACACGACAGTATTAACGCCCAACTCGTCAAATAATTCCGTAAAACATTTTCCACATAAATTTCAACGCATCCCGTGGAATGGAGTGCAATTGCTCCCCAACTCCATCAATTTAAATGAAATCGTTCATAGTAAATCATTGGCATACTATTCGATCAGTAATATTTTACCGACCGAAAAATGATGTTTTTATTCGGCCGAAAACGACATTTTGGCATCAATTGCATTTTTGTCCTAAAACCGTAATCGAAAATAATTCTTGGCGATTTAATTGGACGAATTTCTTGGTTTGCGAGTAATTTTTCAGGGAAAACAGCTGCAGAGTAAATAATAAAAACATAATTTTATCCGTTCATATTTTATCAATTATTGTGCGGATATTCTCTGAATAAATGAATTGATGTGCCGGCACTTAAATTTATTCGGCCAAAAACGAAATTCGGCCGTATTCTCTATTTAACATACGCCCAACTAATTGATGTCGCTTACAGAGTGTTAATTCAGGCGATATGGGCAATGACTAGGTATTCGATGAAATCATTTAATTTAGGCTTCAGCTATTAAATTGGTCCTTTTGAATTTGAGTGCGGTTTGTCAAAAGGCTTTATCATGTGAAAGGGCGTAAGCTGCAGAATGGTAAACGTTTTGTAACGTTTTTAATGAAATGCGATTCTGTAATTTGTCACCGTGAAGACTTGCGTGGAGTGAGCTGTCAGTGTCATCCCGACTTGATAAATCTCTAGCATCAGTGACATTGACAGCTCACTCGACGTTCACTCCATCTAAGTTTTCACGGTGCGATGGTTACAGAATAGCACTACAGGTATCTCAGTAAACTTGCACAAATAACTAAATGCGTTTAGCGCTAAACATCGTAACTAATATTGTAAATGTTTGTTTGTTAACCTTTCATGCCAAACGTCTGAAAGGATTATATGAGAGGACACACACAGGGCACACAGATAGACCATGACCAGGGCAAGGAGAAAGGCTACTTTTCATCTTGGATCGCAAACGAAGTCGCGGGCAACATCGAGTTATTTATAACGTGATTCTGTCTCTTTCAAAGACAGTGTCATGTATTTTTTCCACGCGTCTCTATGTATCTTTTTATCCATGTATGAGGGATTTTTTGTACACTTATAGCGTCCAAACGGCGCAGTGCCGATTTCAACAATGAAACTGAACGCGTTCATAACATAACATAACATCACGGCTTGTTTCCCCGAAGGGTTGGGCAGAGGTGTACCTATAGTACACCCACATTTCGCCAGTTATGTTTAAGTCCCATGTAATAGGGGGTGAGCCTATTGCCATCTACCGGGCACAAATCCAGAGTTCGGGCTGCTACTGAGAAGTTCTAGATAGAAAAACCCAATAACACGTTGCCCAACATGGGAATCGAACCCAGGAGCTCATGCACAGCAGTAGCGATTGCGACCACTAGACCAACGAGGCAGTCAGTACATCTAAAACGCGTTCAAGAGCCGTCAGTGTCAATATTCCTCAGAAAATAATGAAACTGCTCTTAAACGTAGTTTATGTGCTGATCGCGTTCAATTTCATTGGTGAAATCAGCCCTTACTTTATTTTAAATACATAAGGTGTCTATCGACTCGTCTAGGTCATGCGATGGTTATAGGTTTTGATTTAAAAACAAGTCTTTAAATAAGTACATTCTTGAAAAAAAAATGGTCCATGAACTTGTAAGGTATCAAAATGATGGACTTGAGGAGACGATTCCAAAAAATTATCACACTGAAAGACATATTATATTAAAGAATGTATCAGACTAAAAGGCAAAATATATTAAAAAACCTGACTGCAAATAAAAACTTCAAAATAGAATCAGTTTTCAAGTATCGAGTTTGCTTTGCTCGCTCTTGCATCTTTCTATATCTTAATTCTTAAAAGCTTCTTTGCATAAATCGACACAGTTAGGCATTTGTTGATGCAGTAAAGATCAGCAGCCTAATTGCGTAGGTACCACATTTTCGTAAACGATTACGACTAAACTGTTTGATTTTGACAGTTCAACAACATTCATTGCGTTATTTACATTGTTGAGCAGAACTTTTTACCGAACTTAAGAAGCAATGGTTTAGCAATCTGTTTCAAAACGATTCAGATTCCGATTGATTGTGTATTACGCAATTTTTTTTAAAATAATAATTTGCGTCCCTTAAAACAGAAATGTAAGCATTGCTCACAGCACATGACATTTTCGCTCGACTGGCCAATAGCATAATCAGCCTATAACGTTCCCACTGCTGGGACACAGGCCTCCTCTCTATGAGAGGTAGTGAGCCGTAATCCACCACGCGGGCTCAGTGCGGGTTGGTAGATGTCACATGTCTTCGAATTTTTGGTTCTAGGACATGCCGGTTTCCTCACGATGTTTTCCTTCACCGTTTTGAGAGCAGTGGTGATTAAATTATTTACACAAAATAAAGCGACCTACAACTCGTAAGTCGGGACCGTTACCACTGGGCCACCACTGCTCCTTACTTGACTGACCAATATTTGTTAGCAAAAAAGGAAAATCAAATAAAACCTTTGATGCAATTGTTCAGAGTTGGCGAACGATATTGATCCTTAGACACCTTTCCTTTTAATGTTGGTCACAAATAAGGGATTATCTGTAATGGAAAAGTGACACAATCGTTATGTGTGTTGAAAACGCTATGCAAGAGTAAGGATTTTTTCGCAAACAATCTTCAACCTTCTGTTGAGTTTGTCAATGTTGGAATTTAAACAAACCCACAAACTTCAAAGGAATAATCTTCCAAATATTATGATGCAATTCAGATTTTCTTGCTCAGTACGTTGTAGGACAATAGAAAAACCGCTCCCGTTACAAATTGATGTATGTATTTAAAAAAACACAAAAGGCTCGTACGGACTGGAGCGACGCGACAGCGCGTCACCAAGGGACCGCATTTCGCGCGACGAGCGGTGCCTTTGAGGGGCGCCGTCGCGTTGCGTCTGTTTGTGGGAGCCTTAAGTTCAAATTACTCCAATTATTAAGTAGTATTGAATGACTATTTCCTTGATCCTTATAACTTAGATGATTCTAATGTTTTTATTTCTACATCATTTGCTACGGGCGCGTGAATTTTTTTTTCACTATTAGTGATTATGTCCAGTATTAGTACGCCACATTTAGATAGAAATGTAAAGAAAAACACACTCACAACTTGAGGACTTCATGATAACCAACGAGGAAAGACGAAGCTTGAAAAAGATAATCGTTCCACGATCCAAAGCACCGAGAAATCGCATCAATCCATCAAATGGCAAAGAAATGGCTTTTTCTATCTCATTCATTTCATTCAGATCGGAATCTCGCTTCAATCATTCACTGTTTCATAAAACGGAATAAACAAGAAAGGGTACGTTTTATTACTTTATTTCTGTACTAACTTCAGCCCGTGACTTCCTTCGCGTGGGGCACGGAAATTACCCCACGGAAATTTACATAATACCGGGTTAGAAAGAATCTTCTTCCTATGTACCCAGCAGCCTAATTGAGTAACAAAGTTTCGTAAACGATCACGACTAATCTGTTGTATTTTGACAGTTCAACAACATTCATTGCGTTTTTACATTGTTGATCAGATTTGTTTATAAAACTTATGAAGAAGATTAACAATCTGTTTCAAAACGAAGAAGTGATATGACGAACAGGGTGTACAGTTCACTCTTGGAAAAGGGAGGATCCAACGGCCAGACGGGTGCTGTGTCTGGTGGGCAACTGCCCGACGATTGATGTCGGGAAGTTGTATATATGCTAGTTGCGCGGTAAGCTCTGAATGCGCGATGCAGGATTTGTGTGACGTCAGTGTGATGCGTTGTTCGCATCGCATGTAGCGGTGTAGATGCCGCCACAAGGATATATTTCATGGTCTACCTGTGTGCCAAAATTAAGGGAACTAATATATAGTATAATACTAGCTTTGATAAGATCCCTTGATAAGACTGATTGTCAGACTCTTGGGCTACTGACGACCCGTAACGACTGTCAAAGATCTACGAATGTCAACCGGGACCAACGGCTTTTTTTTTTTTTTTGAATGGCATCTCGCAGGTCAACCTATGAGGTTGTCGTCTGCTTAGACGGACTTGCCTGTGGTTGCCCTAATAAATTAAGGCCTCCAGCCAGGACTTAAACTTATGTACTAACTTAAAAACTAAGCGACAACGCTAAGGGCACCCCCTTCGGGGTACGAACCTCGGCTTAGGGCGTCGCTGGGAGAGGGCAGCAAGGGACTAGCTGGATCTGGATTTGAGTGATTTAGGGACGAATTTAAAGCTACAGGCTCAGCGGCGCGGGCTGGCTCGAGCAAGGGTCGGGAGGGGCGTGGATTTGGGCGTCGCGGCGGGCCTCGGCGGCGAGGTCGGTAGGACGGCGATCGGGTTTTGGGCTTATGTAGTGTGCTGGTGGCCTTACTACTCTCCTGGAGGAGGGTAGTGGCGTCGTCGGGGGCGAGGGACCAACAGCTTAACGTGCTTGACATCTAATGCATGATCACTTATCTCCGAACCGACCGCGGGTAGCGTAGCTTATCCTGCGATCAACTAGTGCGGCTTACTTCAAGCTCCTTCCACCTAAATTGTCTGCGGGATGTCTTCACAGACCGCCTGGTCTATTTGTCTATGTGACAGTTACATAGTTTCAACCTTAATGAAGTTTCAGTTTTGGGGTAAAAAAAAAGCGTTATAGGTGATGGCACAGTTCAAAGTCTACAAATCACCATTGTTTTGTTTATGTGTCGATTACAAATTAAACAAGTACATTGCAAGGTTGCCTGGAAGAGGCAAGAGGTGTATAAAAAAGTATATATAAATAACACATAACATAACGTCACGCCTGTAATCCCAGAAGGGTTAGGCAGAGGTGTACCTATAGTAAACCCATATTTCGCCAGTTATGCTTAAGTCCCATGTAATAGGGGGCGAACCTACTGCCATCAACCAGGCCCCAGACCCCGGGCTGCTACTGAGAAACTCTAGATAGAAAAACCCAATAACACTTTGTCCGACTTGGGAATCGAACCCAGAACCTCATGTTCAGTAGCAGCTTTTGCAACCACTAGACCAAACGAGTACATATATAAATATAAATGTATAAATATGTATGAGACTTGGAGTGTAGCATTATTAAAAGGCCAGCTATAAAAAATTAAAGCGTAAAAAAGCAGCTATCGTGGAAAAGAAGTAGAAGAATTATGAACGTTTTATAATTTATAGGTTATCTTGTACTTTTTAAATTGAAGTTCATATTTTGGTGAAGACTGGAGTATCCTGAGCGAAGATGAAAACCAACTCCAGGAAGATCTTCCTGACTGAAAAACTTCAGATATGTCAAATCTAGCACTGATCTAATATGATAAATAAACACACGCACACACACACCTTGACTAAAATTTACGTAATATCACACCACAAGTGCCTGGTGTTAATAAAAATGGACTTAGTTCTCTTGGGACAAGTCTCGACGAAATATCGGGTTCCCAATTTTTTTCGAAGAGCTTTCTCGCGCAATTTTTGTTGTTTAACATCTTTGGCAAATACATGGGTCTCCGTTTTTGCAGTCAAGAGCTGCGTTACGAGGAATATAAATTAATTATGCGTAAAAGAAATCGCTTGTTTAAAAATATAAAAATCGATATTAACTGTCAAATTCTCGGACGTTGGCGCGCAGAGACATCTGAAGTGAGCAAGTGGCAGCTTTTATTCCCATTGTGTTAAAGTGTTAAATCAATTAGGTACGAGGGTGACTTTTATCTCAGAACTGGGTTGCTTGTGATAATGTGGAAAAGCAAGTTTTAAAGAAAGTGAAACTTAATCCGAGTCCTACAATGTTAAAACACTGAACATGCTTATTAGTTATTCATAATAGTTTGATTCTGATTTAGGGTTTACGTATGTATAATTACCAATATATTTTCAAATAACACTCCCTGAGACATTACATATGATAAATTAATCTCCAATACAAAAAAATTGGTAACACTTAACAGCGTTTTAAGTTGCAATGTTTTTTTGTTTTGACATCGTATAGCCTGTTAAAATCATAACCCTCCCTTGGCTTTGCTGTTTATAGTCGGATAAAAATAGGTGGTTGCCGAAAGTACACCATCACCCAGACGAGAAATAACTATAGGTATAAACAGAGGGAATATACCTTTGAACCATTTACTTGCGGAAATCGAAGCCTGTGACCGTTACCGCAGAAGCTTGATTGTCTTCTGTACCTATCTATCCGTGCCATAGTATGGCCCCTATTTATATCTATATCTCTACCTACATCATCATCATCACTTCAGCCGAAAGACGTCCATTGCTGGACATAGGCCTCCCCCAAGCAACGCCACCTCGACCGGTTCTGTGCTTCCCGCATCCTGTGGATTCCTGCTGCCTTCACCAGGTCATCAATCCACGTTGTTGGAGGCCTTCCAACGCTACGTCTTCCTGTATGCGGTCACCACTCCAGAATCTTTCGGCCCCATCGGCCATCTATTCTGCGAGCAATGTGCCCTGCCCACTGCCACTTAAGTTTGGCAATTCTTGGGGTTAAGTCGGTGACCTTGTTCTCTCTTCATTTCTGATACAATCACGTAGGAAAAATCAAAGCATATACCTACAGATTATAAATTAAAGTTATGTCTGCCTGTATGACCGCGTAGTTCTTCTAACTTATGCAAAGGATCATTAAAAAACTTTATTCCGGGAGGTTAACTAACTAGCCTGTATTGTCACACTGCAGCGCAAAGGCCTCGCCAGCCAGACCTTTCGGTAGGATTCAAGTTCGTCCCGCCATATTCGTCTCGGCCTATCGCGATGGCGTCGTGCGTTTAATAAGACCCAATCAGTGCTTCTCTTAATTTGTCATCTTACATGCGGCAGACATGTCCAGCCCGTCCCCGTCTTAAGATTAATGTCTTTCTGGGTAACCTCTGGGTGTTCTTTATGTGATATGAAAGTCGAACCCCCAGAATACTGCTTGTCATGGCTCGCTGGTGTCGCGCTGCGGGCAGCAGAGAGTAATAAATAATTTAAAAAAAAAACTTTTATGAGGTTTTCACTGCGCGCTGATTATTCTAAAAAAATCACAAAATCAGCCTTAGGTATATTCAAAAGTCCAAATCTCTCAATTCCACCAAAAAACCATGAACCATACTTAAATATAAACTATACCCGGAACTCAACCAAGCACGGATCTCCATAAAAGTAAAACTTCTGGACCCGACCATCAAAGTAGGTCAAATCTCAATAACAGAAATCTGAGGGTCCAACACATTATGTTGATCTTGTAAGGAAACCACGTAGCCGTTATCCGTACACGTCTCTTGAATACTTCATAACGGAACCCTAGAATGTGACGAGGATTTTTGTTGGCAACTTTTTCATGGAGTTTATAAAACAATTTTGCACGAAAAGGTGTAAATGTTGTAAGGATTCGAGAAAAGTTGGAAATAATATTTAATGTTGGTGTGGTTTTTGCGAGTATATGGTTGGGTACGTGTTAGCAGTAACATGTAACAGCGGCACGGCTAGATCCATCATGTTAAGATGCCCTTGCCGCGGTTGGTTTGTGGATGGGTGACCATCGAAACAATTCTGTGTCTCGGAAAGCACGTTAAGCGGTTGGTCCTGGCTGACATTCGTGAATCTTTGACAGTCATTTCATTTTATTCATTAACAATTAACGTTGTGTTGAACATAACGTAACAATACCACGCCTGGTATTCCCGAACGGTGAGGCAGAGGTACACCTATAGTACACCCACAATTCGCCATTTCAGTTTAAGTCCCACGTCATAGGGGGCGAGCCTATTGCCATCAACCGGTCACAAAAACACACCAGACTCCGGGCTGAGAAATTATAGATAGAAAAACCCAATCACACTTTGCCCGACCTGGGAATCGAACCCAAGACCGAACATTATATATAAAATAAAAATATACAATAAATTTTTACAATAAATTAAAAATTATGTCACCAAATAAATATAATGTGAAATTAATAGCTGGTATAATGTCAAATTCAATGTCAAAACTATTAAAATTACACTTTCATTATGGTCCTAGTGATGACCACGTTGTTTAATTCAAAAGGTAACGTAATCTATATCTTGTTCACTGCTATTATTATATTTAATGTGACAATTTTAACATTTGACATAAATTCTGATACCGAGTATAAACATTTTTCCAACGAGAAGGCTTTTAATTTAGTTTTAAATGAGTGGATTAATCATTTTAAATCAGTCGGTAATCCATTAAATAACTCCGCTGCTTGGTATTTGGAACAATGCTTATTTGTAAAAAGAATCATGGCAAGATTTGTAGAAAAAAATAAGATTTTTTGAGAAGTTGGAATTCCAATTCTAATACAGGATCACAGAGTGCCAAAAAAGTGTCTTCAGGCATTTACAATATTGCTACAACCCCGCAATAAAAATTTAACGTTAAAAGTAAATACTTAGATTAACGAGGGGCTTATTATTTTAGAACGAAACGGCGGCAGTCAGTGTAAGACTTTAGGGGTATTTATTTGTAGGCCTTTCACGCAATCCATCGTTTTATGGAAAATGTCACAAATAATGATCAATCAATATACTTTTTCAACTCTTAGCGCAACTGTAAACAACGATTCACATCAGTCATCACTCTTTAATATGTCTGTCAGTTTGATAGATCCGTTGTCAGTTGTTACTTTTTTTTAATAAATACAAATGGGCAACGAGATAAAACGAAAAAGTGATATTTTCATTTTGATATTTTTTTAATTATGCGGGGTTTTAAAAATATGAGAAGTATAGTATATCAATCTACTCCTGGTAATGTGTTCTCAACATTGGAAAATATTTTGAAATCACAACAAAAAAAAAATATGTTTCGTACATTTTTATTTAAGGATCTCGCCATGATTCTTTGGTGTCATTATGTGTTTAAATTCCTCTCTTCTTGTGCTTTCTCTTATCTTGCGTTCCGGGTTCGTTCCGTTCGTTGCGGGTCGTCAGAAACCCGAAAGCCTCACAGCCAGTCTTACCAAGGGGTTTCGTGTAACCTAGTATCTGGGTAGTGGAAGTCAAGTAGGCAGACACTCCATGAAAAATATAGGTTTTCAGCTGCATCCAATTGTGACTGGAAGCCGAAACAAATTTGGGGGAAGGCAGATTGATTATTGTTCCATATTTAACTCACAACTACATGGCAATTCTGTCAAAATCTCACCGTGAAGACTTGCGTGGAGAGAGCTGTCAGTGCCATCCCGTTTTGGTCAAAACCCTAGCATCAGTGGCACTGACAGCTTACTTCACGCTCACTTCACCTAAGTTTTCACGGTGAGATGGTTACAGAATAGCACTACTGAAAATCGAGTCTGTGAAGTGATTTCATAAATGTTTCATTTTTGGTAATAAATTGCCAGATGTAATGAAAATGATTCAATCACAAACTTCAAAACGAAATTAATGGCCTTCCTAATAGAAAAATTTTGTTATTCGATTAATGTTTTTTTAAGGACAAAACTTGTTAATCAGCAATGTACTTAATTAATATCATCTTGATCTCAAGGACCTAATTGTTGGCGATCAGCAACCAACCTTTTTTTATATTTATGTTTCTTTTATATTTTTGTTTTTGATTACACCAGTTGTTGTAAAAAAATTGATATTAAAATACATCAAAGGGAAAATAACATTAAGTTTTCAATTTTTTTGCATCAAGTCATCCACAACACTAAAATACATTAATTTTTAATTTTATTAGTAACATTTTAATTTGACATTATTCATTAATAATTAATGTATAAAATTGTAATAAGTCTAACAGTGACATTTTAATTTGTAATTTTATTTCTAGATAGTTTCTTAACACTTTTTATAATTTTTGCGTGTCTATTTCAAGACCGAATTTACATGGCTCACTCCGATCTACTCCACCTGCATTTTAATGTAACCTACATTCGTTGCAAATTACTGATTGATTGATTGGTCAAAATTATCAGAGCAAACAAGAGCGAATTGAGTAGCTCCACTTTACGAGTACATAATGGCACAATAAAACACAATCCTAATTGCCAACACTTCGTGGAACAATTACTACTACAAAGTACAACAAAAAACACTTGTTAAATAAAACTTTCACGATGTAGCCTCAGGTATCTAGTACCTGTTTGATAAAGTTTCAAAAAACAAGGTTGTTTCTGTTTGTAAATTAGTAAGATCTTTTTCATCGTAGAAACCTAACTTTTTTCTTGCGAACCTTATAACCTTTGTAAGGCTCGACTTACCCCTTTATCTATAAACGTTACTCAACGTTAAGTAATGAACCGCTAAAACGCCTTTGGGTCACCCACTTGAAATTTAAACGTCTGCTTACTCATCATTTCTGACGATTTAGCGAGACTGCATTTTATTTTAAGCACATTTATAAATAGAGGCGTTAATGATTTACTTTAAACTCAAACTCAACGCACTTATTTCAATTTTATTTAACCATTTGCTGGCCGACCATAGCAAAAGACAGAATTGTGTTGAAAAGAGAAGAAAAGGGAGGTATTTGCCCTGCAGTGAGACCATAGGCCAGTTAGTTCGCCACTTTTGAATTGTCAAAGAACGTTTAGATGGATTCACATTTGTTTCTAGAGTCTCCGTCTAAAGACTAGTCTATACTGGCGCGACGCCATAGCGCGACACAAAGCCCTTTGTGTCGAGCTGTCGCGTCGCGCCTGTTTACGGGAGCCTTTAGACTACTGCGACGTTATAACCGCAAATCATCTGACATGCGGCAGAGATGTCCGGCCCAATCTCACTTATGATTTGCAGCTTTTCGGGTTCCATCCGTGATTGTGGTTGATCAACAACTCAGACAACTTAGCTTATCGCAACCCACTTCTGGTCAAAGACGTCTCCCAGCCTGCGCCACAACACCCCGTCCTTTGCCTTCCACATCCAGTCTGTCCCAGCCACCTTTTTAAGGTCCTCGGTCCATCTAGCTTGGGGGCATCCCACACTACGCTTGCCGATACGCGATCTTCATTCCAGGACTCGTCTGCCCCACCGGTCATCAGTGCTTAGACAAGCATGGCCAGCCCGCTGCCACTTCAGCTGGATAACTTTGGTTGAATAAATAACAAAAATAAAAGTTTGGCAGCAGATCAAAAACATTTTAGTCCGATTTATAAAAATTAATTGAACTGAAGCTTAATTGAAGTGATAGAGAATTGCTCACACATAGAATGCAGAAACGAGGTAACACACAAATAATCACATTTGTGAGCAATGAGGAAATAAACAAAGCCAGCCAAATTTTGTTCTGCAAACCATCACCTCTGAATATTTTAAGCAGGTATTTTGCTCCATTCTCTGGTGAAAATTATTTTACTTTTGACATACAGTTACGTTTGACATTTGTAATGTATTTTTATGCTGATTATCGTCATAATAAAAAATAAAAGCAAGAAAATAAGAAAAAAAATATTTTCTTTTTCGAATCTACTATGTACAGTGAGCCTCAAAAGGATTTATATAATTGAAGTTGTTTTTATGTAAAGTAATTCTCTTTCGAAGCAGTACCTACAACCACCATGCACACAAAAATTTATAAAGCAGTTGTATTGCTATATTAGTTCACAGGGTAGTTTTGCTGGTGAAACCACAGGCACTTTAATTTCGAGTTTAAAAATTCAAAAAAAACATGGATCTGATTCAAATTGGTCGTTTCATATGGAGTAGCGTCGGCAAGAAATACTATGATAACTCTTTTAAATGTCCAATATAATAATTTCTTGGCTTTTATAACGTTTCAAATTCCCATATTTAAGGAAAAACATGACCACAGCCTGTCAACAATTACCCAATATTGCATTTCAAGTAATTGTGGTCCTTATTTTTGTAAATTCATGCTTTTTATTGTAAAAAATCGTAGGATGTTAGTTATTACCTATTGTATCCAGTAGTGGATTCATTTAAACAATCAAATAATTTACATTCTTACAGAGTTATTAAAAAAAAAGATTTACTTTTCGAAATAAGTAAATAGCAAATTAGAAAAAAAGCTTTAGAATAAAAAGGTCACTTCATATATTTTAGTGAGTAAGTATCGATGTGACTAAAGCCTAGTTCATATTGGAAGAGTGAGCAGTAGAGTAGTAGTTGAAAATACTAGCATATTTTCTTTAGTATTGTTTTCTAGTACCGCATTTAGAAATAATGGAAGTAGAACTCGAAAATAGTGTAGCATGATCAAGGGAAGCGATAAAGATGCAAAAAGGGCTATTAGAGAAAACCCAATTGTGCGAATTATAAAAACTGGCCTTATAAACAATTCCAGCCTTGAATTGAAAAGCAGCACTATCCAGATATTTCTTCATATGTAGGTAGTTATTTATGGTGTGTTCCAAAAGTGTTTGCTGAAAATGAAACAAATGGATCAGAAATGAGTAGCATAAGCATAATCAGCCTATTATGTTCCCACTGCTGGGACACAGGCCTCCTCTCTGTGTGAGGGAGTGGGCCTTTATCCACCACGCGGGCCCAGTGCGGGTTGGTACATGTCACATGTCTCCGACTTTTGGTTCTAAGACATGCCGGTTTCCTCACGATGTTTTCCTTCACCATTTTGAGAGCAGTGGTGATGAAGTAATTTACACAAAGTAAAGCGCCTGTCCGGGTTCAAACCTACGACCTACAACTCGTAGGTCGCGGCCGTTACCACTGGGCCACCACTGCTCCTGAGGGCTTTGATTTAATTATTTGAATACCTAAATTCAATTTTTAATCAGATGTTTTTAATTTGACTATGGAGGCATGACATGCTCTTTGGAAACAGTAATTAAAACTAAAATGTAATTGTTCATTATTGACAATTTGAAAAAAAAAACAATTTAAATAAGTATGTGTCCATTGACATAGTTAATTGCTTGTGACCTTTCATGTAATACTAAGACATTTCCTATTTATTGTGATTTTATTGATTTGACATTTGAAAATGGGATTATATTGATATTTCAAATTATATAATTGATTATGATTTGTATGCCCATGTGACGGCAAAACATGGAGAACTAATTTATGACAACACCTATGTACAAATTTACCCATGTTTACAAAGAAATAAATGATTTGATTTGAGGTAAATTTTATAAACTCCATTTTAGTCGTATGCGTTTTGAATAATAATAATTTTGTCCTAAGTACCTTACTAAAATGCGAAAGTAAGTTTGTTTGTTACTTTTTTACGCCTATACCACTGATCCTATCAACATGAAATGCGTAAACGTTGTCAGGGGTACAAAAAAGAACATAAGGTACCTTTCATCCAGAAAAAAGTTATTTTTTCCGTGGAAAAGAACGACGGTCACAATTGCTTTGAAACGCTAGATCGCGCTACGTGTCTATCGAATCATTATTTATTAGAAACTTTAGTCGTGTGCTGGATTAACACATAGGATACTTTTATCTCGATAGTACGTTTCCGTGGGATAACTCCCGACATCCACGCGGGCGAACCTTACAATTACAATTGTTATAAAAACAATTATACATTTTTGGGAACAGTGGTGTGCTATAGAGATGAAACCTTCTTATTACATATAAATGTGTTACTAATTCCATTTGTCGAGGATGGCGTAAGAATTTAACCTACACGGTTTGTTTGCACTTTCAACAGATACAAACTTTTGGATCAAACTATTTATAATTATTATAACTCGCGTTCTACAAAACACTGGACACGTGTGAACGAGGCTTAAACAATTAAGGTTGTGCCGCATCCTCCGCACTGATCAGATTAACTGTACCTGCTTGGAAAATCTAGTTTCCCTAGGGGTTGAGAGATGGAAATGTAAATAAAATTACTATTTCGCTGTTGTATCGATGGTACTGGTAACCTGGCCATAAATATTGTTAGATGCACGGTAAAATGTTTCTGGGTTGCATATAGTAACAGTATCAGACTAATTAAAACCTAAGAGATACAAGAAGCTGTTTTTATGTTTGAACAAAATAGGTTTAATCTTTTATTTTGGCGGAACGTGAACTTTTGTTTAAATTTTTGACGTGATGTTTCTTGTAATATAGTCAAATTCAAAGTCAAATCATTTATTTCAAATAGTCACGTAAATGGCACTTTTGAACGTTAACATTTAAATTAAAAATAGAATTGATTCAAGGCGCCCCTTCCAAAAGTTAGTTTCGTATGGAGAAGAAAGGGCAAGAAACTCCACCGTTACTCTTTTCAAATGTTTTACAATATTTTGTACTTTTAAATGAATTATTTAATGAAATGTGAAGATAGAAGAAATAAAACATTTACCTATTGCCAAATTCTGGCTACAGATAAATTATTTCTCAGAAAGAAATTTACAAATCACATTTATTTGAACAATTATAATACGTTGTCGTGAATTTTTGTATGGAATTAAGCAAAAGAGATTGTTACGAGTATCTCTCCTAGCAAAACAAGATGGCGGCTTGAATGCAACCATGGCGGTATGTAGGATAATTTGATTGTCACAATTTAGGGCGGACGTCCCCCGTGATCTCTCTTGGTTTGGAAGCCATCTTTACTTCTCTCTTTATAATAATTTGATTTCATCTGGCGTGTCATGTTGTAAAATAATTTGGACAAGATGACGCATTGTTGTGTACCCCGAGTTTCATAACTTCCTTATTTTAGAGAGCTTGAAGTCTTGAATTAATTGTTTACGTTGATAATAATTGTATTTGTCCCGTTTATTTTTCGTGTTCTTAAAAGTAGAGAAAGAAAAAAAGATAATACTGTTATTTGCTGTACCTAAACCTGATGCAGAGAAAGAACACAACACAAAAAAACAAAATGGGGGAAAATATGCGTCACATCCACGCAAATCGGCCATCGCTCAGCATAACGCTACGACCCTTTGCGAGACAGTACAGTTGATTTCATGACGTCTACCCGCACGTCTACGAAAAAAAAATCAATTTAGAAACAAAATAAACACACAGTACTATTTAAAGATGATAGAGACAGAATTATGTTTTAAATACGTTTACCGTTAAATGTATTAAGTGATTTGTGGGGCTAGTGGGTCATAAACTCTGCCTTAGTTCTATAACTTAGTCTTATAAATAAGGTTTTTGCCTGAAAGCAGCCAGTTTTCTTGTCTTGCGCCAGTTTTCAAGGTGATAATTGCGCACTGATCTTTTTGGAGTTCCCTATAACTACCGCGAGTTGTACCGGAGACTTCCAGCTAGTCATTGAAGGTCGGTCGGACGTTCACACGGAGACATCAATTTCTAAGCCGAATCAGATTTTTGCAGGATACGGTTTAGTCACAATAAAAATTATATGTATGAGTTCTCACGTGCATTCGGTTTGAAGATCCGGCAAAGAACCGAAACGCGCAAAACTAAACATCCGATTTTGCGACTGCAATCAGATTCGGGCACACAGCAATATACCGAGTACGGTTCAGTGACAGCTAATTTATTTAATTGTTTCAAAGAGTAAATAAGTGTGGAAAGAAGTGAGAAAATTCGTCTCAAAGTCAATGACCAAATTGTAGTGGAACCAGAAGGAATATATGATATTTTAGCAAACCAATTTAACTACAAATGTAGGGCAGTAGAAAGAGATCAAATGACAATCGCTTCTGTCACTCCAAATGAGGTCTTAACCATAATAAAAGGTATGGAGAACAAGTATTCTTGTGGTAATGATGAGATCCCAATACTTGTAATTATGGAACATATCTCCATACTAGCTGAGCCTCTGTGTGATTTTTATAATAAATGTCTTGAGGAATCTACCTTCCCGGTCTACAAAAAAGGTAGTAGAACCGATCCTAAAAACTACAGGCCTATCTCCTTGCTACTTGTCCTGACAAAAATATTTGAAAAAATCATAAAAAAAAACAACTTTTAGCTTACTTGCGTTTAAATAGATTTGTAAACCGAAGACAGTTCGGTTACCAAAAGTGTGTTGGCACTTCCGACGCCATATATACTTTACTTGATGACGTAATAGGCAAAATACATAATAAAATGAGAGTAGCTGGAGTTTTTCTTGACTTAAGTTCCGCGTTCTTCTTAACTCAAAAACAAAAATTTTCGTTGTAATTGACAAAATACGAGATGGCTCCAAAAATGTTAATAAATCAGCAACAGTAATGATGACTACGGACGTCCCGCAAGGATCTATATTGGGACCTGTTTTGTTTATCTTATTTATTTATGACTTAATTAATCAAATGAATACAATTTTACCTGACATTGTTGTAGTAAATTTTGCAGATGACACAAATACCACTGTAGCAGCAAAAGACACAGATAAATTAGCAGAGACTGTAAATGCAACATTACAAGCATTTAACGTATGGTTTACAACAAATTGTTAATCAACTCCGCAAGACCAAAATACTATAGCATTTTAATACATGCGTTCACACCAGCGCAGATTCGGTTTTTTACCGAATGCCGCAAAAATCTGACCGCAATAGCAATTCACACGATGACACACCACTCGAGTTTTTAAAGAAAAACAAAACCGAACGCCGCGCCGTGTGAACAGAGTATTCGGTTCTGCCGTATCCAGTAAAAATTAAATCCGGTAAAACGTGTCTCCGTGTGAACCTAACGTTAGGGTTGCTCCTGACACAGCACGATTCTTCCCTATTCTGTCAATGTGGTCATGAGAACAACAGTGTTATTCTGTAAATTTTCACTTCGGACCTCATTCAAGTAACCACACATTCAGAATCAAACTCCGCAATCCGTTTTATACAAAGATTTAAATCGATAGATTTTCTCTCACCTCACTTTTGTCTCGCGAAATGTGCCCATACTAAGAAGAGTGAGCTCACACATTAGGCATATGACGATGAATACGATTTTTTGTATGAATAACCGTGACACTACTATTTAAATGTCACTGTCAACCAAAAAGAAATTTTACCTTACGACGTGGTCGGGTGAATCCTACGATTGAAATCTTTGGGTTTGTAAAGATTAATATCTCAACACCGTTCGTATTACGAAGTGAAGTTTTGAGAATAAGCCTACTGCACTTTTATAACACCCGAAGAAGCTTCTTCTGAATCTTGATATTTATTATATATTCTTTCTTCTTCTTCTTTCTGCTTTCTGTTACCGGAACTGTATCTATGTGTGCACAAGTAAGAATTTTGTTTGTTATTTTTAGTACTGCATCCAAAGTTATAGTAGATAATTACGTTGCCAATATATTTTCATTCTTCGCTCTCTACCCAAAATAGTGTCTTGTGTGTCAGAAAAGGATGAGACAATAAGTTAGAGCAAGAAAAATGTGTTCAAAAAGAACTTTTTAAGTTCCCTGTCTTATTTTTTTGTTTTTGTGTGACGTATCTACCTAATATAACTTATCAATGAATGCTACACATTAGTGCTATCTGTACCGCTTCAAATAGAGCTTTTATTTAATTAAGAAAAGAGCATTTAAAATATTTTCATCCCATGTGTTCATTTTTTTCTCAGTTTTCAGGATCATTTCTGCATCAGAGACATCCTTTTCAGAACATTTCGCGAAAATTTGAGATTTGCTACATTTATTCATAAGAGGCGAGTTTCTGGTTTACGACTCATTATTTTATTTATCAAGAAGTAATTTCGGGACATAAAAGTGTTTTTTTTTAATAATTATACATACTCTCTCTTATACTCAACTTGCACCGTACACTTCAAACCAGGATAAAACGTTAACAGCTGAAAAAGGTACCAATATACGATGACGTGGGTACTTTCGGACCGAACAATCTCCTTTATAACGAGTTACGTGACTTGAGCGGTAAAAAAACCGCACAAAGGAAGTAAGTTTGTTTGTCACAATTTCACACCGAAACGTTTTAACGGATTTGGATGATGACCTGGGTAAGAACAAAGGCTACTTTTCATCATGTATCGCAGACGAAGTCGCGGTCAACAGCTAGTAGGTAATATCTATACCATTATAAACGCAATAGTAACTCAGTCTGCCTGTTATACATTTTCACGCTAAGACCACGAACTGTTATCAAATGCAGGTACGTGTGACGGTAACTTTTTGTATTAAAAACAAAATACAAGCTGACGAAATTGTGGGTCTCTGAAAGCGTCTAACGGCATCGCGGCAAACCAAGACTTAGATGCCTGAACGAGCTGGACGCCTCCAGGTGGGATTGTTCCATGTTGGAACAGGAACGACTTGAGTGATGATGATGATGAACTCACAAACACGCCCCATAGTAGTAGAAGGGACAGTGGGGTTTTAGTCTTTAGGAGTCCAGCATAACCGAGGATTTCCCCACGGAGTAAAAAAAAACTTGTTGAGTGGAAAAAGAAAAGAGTTTCCTTTGCCAGTGAGACAACGCAGGCTGCGTTGTCTCACTGGCGAGGGAAATCAAATTTTACGCATGGAATTCGTATGTACTATCATACGAATTCCATGCCTAAAATCGACTGATGTTGCAATGATAAAAATATTTCTTTTTAATAACTTGCTACATCGGTATCTCGTCGCGAGATAAAGAAATGACAAAGTGCCTTTTTCGAGTTTTCTCGAGCCTATACGTCATGTTAGGCATTCTAATAACGTCAGATTCGTAGACAAATTTCGACAAATCGAGATAGAAAGCGTTCTCGCGCTTGTCATGTTAGCCCTGCTGGTCTGCCAGCAGTAGGTAGGTAGGTAGTAACATTACAGACTGATTATTTGTATTTATTTATTTACAGAGTTTGCAGTAGTCTTGTACTCAAACTTCCCCACAAAACCATTTTCACGTTTTCTGTGGGAACGGATCACACAAAATTAAAGCTGTGTTGCTAAAATACCTGACTATAACCTAAAACATTTATTTAAAATTTTATTTATTTATTATAAAACCTTAAATCTTTCTTTACAGGTTGCCATAATGCGATAGTTAAGTTCAAATATAGTATTAATTATAAATAAGTACTTAGGTACTTTACTTCGACAACGAGACTATCCAATTCAGTTCGCTGTATGAAAATGTCTGAATCGGAGTAGTTGATCCAGCTAAATTGTGTTAGTAGATCGAGAACTGTGCAAATATACGCAGACACCAAGCGTGAAATAGCCGGCTGAGTAAAACGGATCAGATCGGGACGTGTAAATCTAACTGACGGATATGTTTGTGGTTTTATTATTTTGGAACAGGGAGAAATCGTCACGTAAAGAAAACCCGTTATGCCCCCTCCATGCAACTTTCTTTCTCTCTCAGTCTCTTTATTTAAATGATTATTTTCTATTATATACGAGTGTGTGTGTGCGTGTGAGTATCCTGGTTGTATAACCTAAGATGTATCTGTTACCTTCACTTATAATAATAACTGCCAAAGAGCTCTTGTCCTTCAGAAAAGAGCTGTACGTACTATCTTCCGTATTTCACAAATAGAGAGCTGTCGCCCATATCTCTTGGATTTAAACATCCTCACAGTACCCAGTCTCTACGTTCTAGTACTACTGACTAATCTTAAGAAGTACATGCATGAATATGAGACAGATGAGGAAAGACTAGTTAGGGAGAGCACACGCAGGAAGGATTTGAGAAATAAGATAAGTCCTCATTTCAACATTGTGAAGCACAGTCCACAATATCAAGCAGTTCAAATTTTTAACAAGATACCACAACTCTTAAAAAGCTTGATTTATACATCTTCATTCGCAACAAAGCTTCAAGCATTCCTACTAGATAAGTGTCTCTACTCCGTTGACGACTCGTAATAATATGACCAAACGTTTTTTTTTCTTCTGTCAACTAATGGTTTTCTTTTCCTAAATTGAAAAATTACTTTGGATAATATGTATTTTTGGATGATGGGAGTTGTGTTGTTATTTTTTGTTTTTTTTTTCAATTTGTCTCATTTGTTATCAGTTATAAGTAACAGTTTTAAGAGTGTTTACAATTTTATTTTATTTTTATTATGTAGAATTATTTCAAACACAATGTAATTTGTTGGTGAATAAATTTAAACTTGAAACTTGAAACCTAGGTACTGGGTTGTGGAGCTCAGATACGCAGCCGCTTTATTTAGAAAACTAGTATTTAGCTGCATCAGGTAAGATTGCAAGCCGACCACAACTATTAACGAACCTAAGAGGCTGACACCGCTATTGTCTCCTTTAGCGAGACTTGGGAAGTGGTATGTAATAAGGCCGAACAAAACCCTTGTTCGGCCTTAGTTAAGTTGTTATAGATAGGTGTCTCAAAGCAAATTTGCTAACCCTCAATATTGCGAAAACAAATTACATTTGCTTCTCTCTAAAGCATGTACTAATCTTAATTTTCGTATCCATAATATGTGTGCAAACGGCGTGGGGCAGAATTGTGACTAAACCCATCAAACATTTACCGTCCACAAGATACTTGGGAGTTATAGTCGACTAGTGTCTAGCGTGGCACTCGCATGTAGGGGTTATAATGTCGCGAGTTCAGAAATTTATATGGATTTTTAAAAATCTACGACATATTTTAGTGTGTAAAAAGCTATTCAGATGACAACGTGCAACGTGCGGGCAACGTGTTATTGGGTTTTTCTATCTGGAATTTCTCAGTAGCAGCCCGAAGTCTGGATTTGTGCCCGGTAGACGGCAATAGGCTCGCCCCCTATTACATGGGACTTAAACATAACTGGCGAAATGTGGGTGTACTATAGGTACACCTCTGCCCAACCCTTCGGGGAAACAAGGCGTGATGTTAACTTCACAAGTACTACTCTGTCAAGAAAGTACCGGGAAAAGATCAATAATACACAAATTGGAAGGCGCCACTCCGAAGCTTGTTTGACTAGTTTGCATGTCAAACTCGTAAACCCACGTCTCGTCACCAGTAACAATGCGTTTTATGAATGTTGGGTCGGAATTGACTCGTTCTAGCATATCGTCGGAGAAAATTCAGGTCTTTTGGGACCACCGAGCGGCAACATGTTTCATACCCAAGTGATTATTTAAAGGGTACGGATCGACTCGTGCGACACAGAAAGTTCAGCGGCTGTCTTTCTCAAACATGAATGAGGATTATCAATCATTGTTGAAACGTTGAGGCCTACCAGAGCGAGGCAAATCTTCCATCACATCTCGACCGCTTTTGATTAATTTGTACCACTCATTAGTACGTGTTTTTGATAAATTCGATTCACTGTAAGCCTTCTGTAACATTTTCAGTGACTCCGAACACGAAATTCCATTGGCGAAGCAAAATTTAAGACAAACTCTTTATTCGATGTTTTTGTCCATTACGAAATTCTCAATGCACACTAGATATGATCTAACTAAAAACAGCACTGTTTTTAATCTAAATAACAGATGCAACTTAAACTCCGCACCAAAATGGAAAACAGTAGTACCAATCTAACAACAACAAAAAAAAATTGCCACCAAACAAATCATCCATTCCCGATACTTTTTGACGGAATATATAAACCATAATAATCCATTATTTGACTTATCTCTGATCTGAGAAAGCTTGAATCCTTATTTTACGTGAACAAATAAAACAACTTTATTACTCAATCCGTAATTGAAATAAATTACTTTTTCATTGGATCGTGAAAGGGTTGATTACATAAATAACAATTTAATTGCATTTGTTTACTGTACTTAGCATTTAAGTGTTACGACTTTAAGTCGTGACTCCATTCATTTTCCAATCTAATTATGCTTAAGAGCGTACGTTCTGAAAGTTGGTAACGTCGATAGTATCTGGCAAATATTCCGTTGTTTTCATTAATTAATTAGTTTAAGAAAAATAGGCGAGTGACATATTTAGTGCACTTAAATATAGAATTAAAATTTAAATGATCAAGAACTGAAGTGACAAATCTCATCAACGTCGTTCGATGCAATCAATTTCAAAGGACACCTTCCTTTGAAATTGATTGCATCGGACTACTTACCGTAACTTACCGTACTTAAAAGCATTGCAAGCATAATGAGAAGAGTGAGCTCAAACAAATTTTTGGCGTTTCCCTGACAATCAATCATTGTTCGTCAGGTGTCAAATCGAACCAAAAACGCAACCATCCTTTTAAAAAAAACTTTTATAACTTAACAATTCAGACCTAAATTAGTCCATAGGACGGCTTTGACGCGGTATGACGAATCTATAGATTTGAAACTTAAATTTTTTGTGAGACAAAGGGTATTTTCCAAAGGTTTTAGTGTTGTCTACATAGTGGACTTATGGCTCCGCCGATCATCACTCTCGAACTGTATTTTATACTGTTTCAAAACTCTTACTAGAGAGTCCAGTATCAAAACTCTTTTCGGTATACATTAGCCTAAAGCGGATTTTTACTGAACTATAATGAAAACGTTTTTCCACTTATCGCATAAAACATGACTCTAAAAAAACTCGTTTCGGCCTGATAATGAATGGCCTGCCGTAACGGTGTCTAGGTTCGCTACGTCAGCTGTTTTTGTGTTTAGTATTTTTGTTCAAACTCGACGTAAATAATGTTCTAACTATAAGCACACCGGGCCCAGCTGTGGTAATGACGTAACATTTTTTTTTTCATCTACCAATAGAGGTATGAGGAACAGGGTGTACAAATCAGTAATCGTCCTAAGAAAAGGGAGGATCTTCCGACCGGTGTTGTGTCTCTGGTGGGAAACTGTCCGACGGTTGTTCGTGATCGTGAGGATTCGGTGTTAGGGCTTTCTGCCCCTTGCCCTAGTGTTGCTGTTGGGCCCCCAAACTTGGGAACCCATCTTTCGGCTTCCCTCCCTCTCTCTTGGGAGGGGTGGGAGTACTTTCCTGCCCTGCACACCTAGTCGCTGAAGGCTTTGCCATCCCTCAGCGTTCAGTAGTGTTTTTCTGGAGGGTGACTGAATTAGAGCCCGAAGTGCTTCACGACGCCCATGTGACCAGGCCCCTGCTGGGTGAGATCCCTAGTTACCTAGGGATGGCCCAGCAAGAGCCGATCAAGCAACGAGGGCGTCGGTTTTGGTTGGCGCTCACCTACACTGGAAGCTATCCCTGCCCCCAACAACAACTGTAGCACGCGTAGCAGCACCACCAAGAACAGACAAACCCCGCTTATGGTACACGTACAGGGCGCGGAGTTGATGTCGGGGCTCTGTGTATATATGCATGTAGCGCGGTAAACTCTGTTTGCGCGTTGCAGGATTTTCCGTGACGACAGTGTGACGCGTAGTTCGCATGTCGCGGTGTAATTGCCACCAAAATGCTCAAAGCACAATTTGAGCAAAGTCATTATTAAAATTGTCATCATATTTAACTACCTTATTTGAGAAAAGTCATTGTCAAAATCATCAAATAACTGCGTTCGTTAATGGGCTTATTGAACCACTTACCCTTACCGCTTACCCACCCCTGCAAAAATGGGTTCGTAAATGTATGAACAAGACAAAGATCGGTAGCTTAATGTATCTTTCTCCTGTACCAAACAAAGCTTTTAAACCTCTTACAAGTACATTAAAGAAACAAAATACCTACAATCAACATACATACTTACGATTGTAGGTATGTAGGTATAAGTCGACCTCGTAATTGATTTACCACTTTTGACAACACAGGCATAACCAGCCTATAATCTTCCTACTGCTAGGATACAGGCCTCTACTCTGTGAGAGAAATAAGGCTGTAATCCACACAGGCCTGTACCCCAGCAGTGGCAGTGGGCTGTAATCTACTCAGGCCCAGTGCAGTTTAGTAGATGTCTCTCATCGAGTGTTGGTTCTTGGACATGCCGGTTCTATGTTAGAGGGTTTGGTTTCCGCACTTAGTGCTTCGTCAGCCATGCCGGCCGTCGGTGGTTATTCCAACCACCTCCCTACAGAAGTTGACGACGTCTCCTGGTCTCTTAGGAACATCTATGTAATATCTGGGTGTACCAAAGGTTTCTGTTCTAATCCGGGTGAGCGTCGGTTTTCTCAACCACCATGCAAGCCCTGCACAGAGGACTGTCCGTTATGCCTTTTTTTTGGAAGTGTTTGTTTAGAAAGCAGTGTCCTGTGATGGTCACCGTCTCCAGGCGCTGGCATAATAAACGTCTGGTAAGCCTGCTATCTAAAAAAAAAAGCAGTTGCCCCAGCCAAAGGTTGTTATTGCCTCTAGATAATGCCGGGAGCGGCGATATCGTTCTCTGTGGTCTCAACTGCACTGAATGATTCAACCATTCTGTTGATGTCATCGAAAGAATCCAAAATACCGTGACCTAATTGCGCTTTTATTTGTTACACCTTCCAGATTTCACGTCACATTTTTGGCTGATGTTTCCAACGCTAGATAAATCTTTAGTCAAGGTACAATTTAGAATTTTGTACACAATATTTTCTCTATATAAAAACTGTCAGTCGTCATTTTTTTCGACGGATAAAAGATATTTGACGTTAGAAAAGTCAGCCATGAATGCAATATTTTATTTAAACCCAGTGACCCGTCCGTGTTTCTCACTACTTATGTGGCGACATGTCAAAACATCGAGATTTCTGTGCTATATCAAAGTTAAATATACCATGTACCATATAAACCCTCCGGAATCAATACTCACGTCATGATCAAAATCAGTTGCATACTTTAGAAGAACCAAGCGACTGCGTACACGTGCAGATTCGAAAATCGACTGTGTTTGTTACTTAAAGAATAAGCATGATTTTTTTGTTTTGATCTCAAAAATATGTTTCTTTCCAAATATTGCAAACAATATTTTAAAAAGCGAAAAGGCTTAAAAAATTACCAAGTTAAAAACGTTTTAAAATAGGTGTTAGACAAGGACAACTCTATCGTAGACGTGACGTCACGACTATGTAACTTCATACTAGCGCCATACATTGTCCGTACTGCGTGACAAGGACGGGAATAATCCCCTCCAAAAACTTTTAAAGCATGTAGCTTCTTCATATTTACATCGATTTAACAGTTTTTTTTCGATAAACTCATTTTTAGGATGTCTTCTTTCAAATAACATATTTTTTTCGAAAATTTTCAACATTTCTCAATTGAATACTAACAGAAACTGTCGTAAGTATCTACTCATCTACACACTATTGTCATCGCTTCGTATAGTCAGCGGAGTACCGAATCTACTATAATTCCTACAACAGTTATGCCTGTCATACAAAGTTCAAGTCCCGTAGAATAACGTATTTTCGGGCGAAAATACGTTATTCTTAAATTATCTGTGGTTTTTGGTTGTGTACTGAATACTAGCTAATGCCCGTGATTTTGTCTGCAATCCAGGAAGAAAAGAAGCCTATTGCGTCCGCCAGGTTTACTCATTCGCCAAATTTCATCCAAATCCTATAAGCCGCTTAAGCGTGAAAGCGTAACAAGCAAACTAAATATTTCCGCATTAATAATATAAAGTTAGTATTCTAAAATTATTATCTATTGAGTCTCCACAGATTTTTGTAACTAGACTGTGGTTTTTATATGTTTTTTGACTGGCTTAATATATGTTTTTTTTGTTTTTTCATGGATATATATTGAAGCTGAATTCTTGACTACAAACACGTATCATTTGAGGCTGACTGTGAGTTCCAATCCACTGCTAGGTGATTCGCTCACGAGCCTCCTTCCTCCATTAATAATATAATTATTGTTCTTTAAAACATACCATGACCTCTGAGTTTGTATCAAAATTTCTTTTCAGGGATCAGACAGTTAGGAAATGCCGGTGCCAACTAGTTTTAAAAAATTGACCAAATAATGTATGTCTAAAAGTGTTTTAAAAATATACCCACTCCCTCTGTCTCTCTCTGATCTACGTATTTTCATTGTGTACATAATAAAGAGTATTTTGTTATATTCTTCTTAAAACAGAAATAAACATAAACATCATTTCATTTTTCATTTCTTCCCGGAGCATCGCGGACCCAACCCATGCACGTCTTATTTAAAATTCTGCACAGCCAAGACAATAGTGAATGAACATTGCATATATTATACAGATCACGTCCTACCCTTAACTATAAGCGCGTATAAAAAGAACTACCCTGAAGCTATTATCCAGAACGAGATAACTTTACAGTTACAGGACAAAGTTACATTATATTGGTTTAAAAAAAAGGACTAATTTGATAGTATTTTGTTCAAATTTTGTGAAAACCATTGCGCAATTTTCTTTTCTAACCGCCCTATTTACAAGATGCAAGTTTCTTGTTTATGTGGCATACAATAAAGTTGAAGCAATAAATGACTTGCATCGTCCAAACATTAGGCTTTGCCTGATATTACGCAATAACATGCGTAGGTGTAGAACCTGCCTTAAAAACCATATCATAACATGGGGTCGATTGTTAAGAGGCTGACAAGAGCTAAAGCGCGGTCACTGTCATACTGCATAGAAAAGAAAGAGATGCGCGATGTCGCAATGCTGGTAATTTATTGCAAAAAATGAAGTAGATAATTGCTTTATTTGTTACATAAATCTATTGATTGGACAAAAAAAAACTATTACGTGAATATAGAAAAACCTGACAAAAAGTCATGCCTAGTGATTGCAAAAAAATAGTATAAACTTTTGTTACAGTAAAGAAATCTTGATGTTTTATCAAGTCGTAAAAACCGTGAGAAGCAGTGGCGTTATAAATGGAACGGGCATGCCACTCAACCAAGTCCCATACTGCAGCCATTTTCTAATAGCCAGTGATAAATGGATGGCAGGCTATTGTCTCCATGTTCTATTGCGAAAATTGAGGCAGCTCTCCATTTCGCAATTAGGAAGCTATGCCGGATTGATAGATGGAATGTAGACCATTTCAGTTGTAATCCATTTTTGGGGTAATCACTGTTAGTATAATCAAAATTGCTCTCCGAACAGAAAAAGACACAGCTTAAACCTTTTTATCTAGATACAAATATTTCAATTGTTGAGAGTGGAAAGCAGAGTGTTCTTTAAAAAATGCTAAGCGAGAATTTTTCGGAAATCAACCCCTGTTTGGGTAAAAAGTGGTTCACGATGCGATAATAGCAAAGGACCAGTGGGGAAATCGTCATGGAAACCCTCAGTCTGCGGAAAACTGAGGGTATGTCAGATTCCTACAGACTAAAACCTTACGGTTCCTTCTACAACCATGAGGCGGGAGGCCCAGGGGATACTTGTACATTCAACGGAGCCCCGGCTGGTAGAAGTTCGCCTTGCCTACAGGGCCCTATCACCAAATGCGGCTGATCCCACGACAGCACTTCCATAAAAACGCACATGCAACACTGCTCGCCAGATCTTTTGAGATATTATGTCCCTGGCTGAATAGGTGAACTTCATTCGTGTGCTATAAGCGTACGAAGGGTGAAATTTCTAGTTTATTCGTTACGATGATCTAATCGATGTTCAAGAAACCAGAAATTCGCTTAAATTAAGACAATAGGTTCACAATCTAGACCAGCGGGTATATTCTGTAAAAATCTCGCCAAGAGAACTTAGGTGAAGTGGACCATAAAGTGAGCTGTCATTTAATTCGCACTGTACACAACGTCTGATCACTTCAATCTCACTTCACTTTTCACCTAAGTTTTTACAATAGACCTCAACTTAGTCATATCTAGTCTGTCGGGTTGATTTAATACTCGTAGGATTATGCCAACCAGGATTTTTATCAGGTAAGTTTAAAGTCATGACTCAGTTGGTCCCCAGACTAGATTGATGTGTTATTGAATTCCTTTATAATATAGGGTAGGAAGTTGCGAGCCCTGGAGGGGAATAAGGTACGCTAAATGCTTCCCCTCAAGCTGCTACAAATTTTTGCTTAAAAGAAACATTAGATTTTTATAAATTTAAGTAATACTGCATTGTTCCGACGCCCTCTTCGACTCTCCACGCTGTATGTTCTCCTCCTAAATCCCTCCATATCACATTTCTTGTACCAGTTCAACGTATTCAAGAATCATGATAAAATGCAAAAAAAAAATGCAGAACTGAGGTGTATCTTTTTCCAAATTCCTAATATGAAACTTTTTGTCGCAGATGATGACAACCCTGTAAATCCTGGCAATGAAGCTACTCATCTGGCAACACTGCCGGAGGAAGAGGCCGTGGTCGCCATGATGGGCCTCCCGAGAGCTGGGGAGATCACCAGAGCTCAGCTCAGGATTAAGGAGAGCAAGGAGTTCAAAGTATGTGAATTATTATGGCCTGTTCCAAAATTATCGGGTGGAAATGTTAACATAATTATGGTTCAGAAAAGGTACTTGTGGATGGTTATTTAACCTTTGGTTTGCTTCATTTGCTTACATTGACATCAGATAAATTTGGAACAAACTAAGTAGCAGGAACGTCGAAGCTCAACCTGTTACCATGAACTCAGTAAATGATTCTGGACGCCCCTGCGTTGAAAATTTTCATCGGTTATTACAAAATTCAGATTTTTTCTACAAAAGTGCAATACAGTCAAAATTTATAGAACAGAATATGACTCCAGAATCATGTAGGAACTGAATCCATGGTTATATGATGTCAATATCCCTGCCACTGATAAAAAAACTAATGATTTTTCTGCATTGTGCAACATGCATTTCCTCATCTTGCATGATAACTAGAGATCAGATACCTAAAGTTGAGATGTTGGCTAAATTTAATATGGAATGCGTTTTTGTATCGAAAAAATCCCGCAGTTCCAGAACCAACAACTTTTTTTTTTACTGACTTTGGAATCGGATGCTCACCAACCTACATAATATTATAAAGATTATCGGGGTTTTTTATTTTTTTATTCGCTTCGGTCCTATACACCCGGCTAGTTGTGTATTTAGGGTGTTCCTGGCATCCTGGATTTTTACTTTCATAGCGAAAAATAAAAATAATTAGCATCTTTAAATCCGATCGCTAATGATGACACATCCTATAATGGGCTGACCTTCGCAGTTATCGTCATTGTCGATCCTGATCATACGGGACATCGCTAGGAGTTTCAAAATTAGATGGACAAGTCTCGAGGAGGAGGAGTCGGACGGTTCAGTTTCTTGCACATTCTTCTCCATACGAAACTACCTTTTGGAGGTGCAACTAGAATTTTTTTTTTTTGTAAATGTTGACGTTCAAAAGTGCCTTAATTAAGTTCCTTTTTAAAATAAATGACTTCGACTATGAATTCGATTTTTTTTTTGCTGACGTCACCATCTGGATGTTTTTAAGGGATCACAATTTAATTTATCATGACACCCAATTGTATAGGAATAAACGTTTCATCTGCTCCTTTAATTTAATTTATTCATCATTATGTAGGCTAGTGAAAGATGGCTGGAGTGCCAAAATACAACATCGGGGAATCACTTCAATAATAAATTAATTTTTCACTTTTCATTCATGTTTTGTTCCGACGTTTCACTTCGATTGGACGTTGCCGGATGAAAGACAAAAATAAACAAAACGTAAGCGTCTAATATCTCTTAAATATTTATCGGTTAAACCACCTTATCTTTTTGTTCCAATTCATTAAGAGCTTGACTTACTCTTATCGTCGAGATCTGTCACCGTAATACATTGTTTGCTGCTCCCAACGCGGCGACCTTTTTTTTTTTGGGTGGGAAATCATCATCAAATGACTTCTCCTGCTCTGGGTGGAGCGGGAGGGTGTGTCAGACTTTTTTTGACTGAAACCCACCCGTGTTCCTTCAGTTGCTTGTGCCAGCGCCACGGTTACTCATTCGAATTACCCGCGACCCTGAGTCGTCGGCCCTATCGGACCCCGTCATTTTGTACTGACATCTCTTTGAGGCGCGCGTGGAACACGACGCCTGCCTGACGGGCCTGGTCCCTACCGGACGGCAAGCTACCCATTGCTCGACGTCCGCAAGCAAACGCGGCGACCTAAGACATTATTACTGAACATCTGGTAGCCGAATTCTGGGCCGACTCCATTTTGATTTCTATTGACACCCAAAGAACATTTTTTGACAGAATCCGAGTTCATAATATCAGCTAAACGAACTTGTATTGTTTTGTTTCAGAACACAGTAGACAAACTAGTGCAAAGAGCAAACGCATCAATTATAATAGGCACGTCATCATGGAAAGAACAGTTTTCGGAAGCACTGACTGCCAACTCAGGTAAGTGAAATAATCTTCCGAATGTATAACCGTCTTATTCGTGAACTAATACATCAATTCCCAGATTCAGACCACAATCAGCATGATTTGTAAAGAGTGCAGACAAAAGAACGTTTTAGTTGTTATCCACCTTCTTTTAGCACTCAATGAGTACTCAATACTCAATTCTTTATTGCGTTCCACGATGGTAGTAAACATTAGGTGGTGGTAAACATTTTTTTTAGAAACAACCGTGGATCCTGTTGGGCACAGCAAAAGTAAGATATGTGGAGAGGACTTAATATTTTAGTATCTTATAATCTAAATTATTCTAAAAACATGGACATTAACATTATTTTAGACACTATCTAGCTCTATAATAACTTTTTACACTTATTTGTGAATAAATGGAGTTTTTTTTCATTTCTTATTGATTCGGGTTTCTGAATGTAATTGATGTTTCGTGTCTCTCTGGGACGTATTATCCACTTAAGGGATGATTTATACTAGACCGTGCCCGGCCCGTATTGCGTCCGTGTGTGCTCGATTCGTAGGGTTCGAGGTTCAGATGGAACTTGGACGCCGCACGGTGTATCTCAAAAGTTTCTAATAAAACAAATGGATCATAAAACGTACCGTGGTCCCAATGTGGGATTTTTCGCGCACTGATCTTCAACGCACTGTTTAGCGCTGAAAGTTGAAAATCCAACAGTGTTTTTTCGACGCGCTCTCTTTTAGATTCTCAATGCTCGGCTCAACACTGAGAGTTGAAAATCAAGTGCGCGATAAAATCCCGCCGCGATATTTGTACGTCTGGTCGAACGTGGGCTTATACACCGATTTCAACGAAGAAAATTATAATGCTTACACTAAAATGTGAGCGCTCAGGATTTTAGTTTTCAATATGGAACTCCTTTTAGGCTCTGATGACCCTGACGAGCCACCTTCCTGCTTCGACTACGTGTTGCACGTTGTCACGCTCTTCTGGAAGATCGTGTTCGCTTTGATACCACCCACCGGTAAGATATATAGATATTGATTTATTTAAGATATGCTAAGGAATCACGCGTTACTTTGACGCAAAAATCCATGACAGTAAAATTTTATGCAAAAAGATGCGGAGGGCGGTGCTGCATATTATCCAAGCTAGTTTTTGCGGAATAAAAACTGAATATTTTTGCATAACATTTTACTGATATTTATTTAATGATTTACCAAAATTCAAAGAAAGCCCTTTTTATGATTAAAATAACAGTAGCCAGCAGATAGTATAATATGATAGATAGGATAACTCTGCTTGCGCGATGTAGGATTTGTGTGACGTCAGGTGTGATGGTGGTGTTAGGGTGGATTTTTGAGACTTTCTGATTTTCGTTGAAGCTACGGGAAAACGGTCTTAGGAGATTATCCATAACTTTTAAGAAATTTTGATTTTGAAATATAATTACATAACGCACGAAAATCGGCAATTTTCATAAAACCTTTTTTCATGTCGTGCGATCCTGTTTCTTCTAAAGATCAAAGAACTTGTTCAAAGAATTCACTGAGGTTTGAGTAATGGAAAGTCAGAAATCGAGAATAAATTTTCCAATACAAATCGTAGGAAAATAGACTCCCAACTTACTTTTTTTTATGACGGAAAGCTATATCGGCATTAGAAAAGTTAGACATTACAAAAAAAACTTTCCCAAAACAAGTCTACTTAAACGCATTAAATTATTTGAGACCATTTTTTTTTCAGAATGCCAGAAATCACAAGTACACAAAATAAAAACGCGTATTCGTTCGAATTTCGAAGTTCAAATATTGTTCATTTTCGGCCAGTCTTAATTGTGGTAGCTAGTCTATACCTTTTTACATATCTATACATCCTCATACAACTTTTTGTTCACAGACATAGGCGGTGGCTACGTTTGCTTCGTAGTTTCCATAATCTGTATTGGCCTAGTTACGGCCGTCATCGGTGATGTGGCTTCACACTTCGGATGCACGCTCGGCATCAAGGACTCTGTCACAGCCATTGTGTTTGTTGCGTTGGGGACAAGTATACCTGGTGAGTTTAGTTCTGACGTGGTGAGTTTTGTTCCTGAGACATTATTTGGTTTGGCTCTGTTATGTTTTTAGTGCAGTATCTTTACGATGATTGAAAGAAAATTGGTATTACACCTATAATATTTTCTATTAACTCTCTCGTTGGTCTAGCTGTCGAAAGCGCTACTGCTGAGCTTGAGGTCTTGGGTTCGATTCTGAGGTCGGGCAAAGTCTTGGGACCTAAACATAACTGGCGAAATGTGGGAACCCACATTTCGCCGCAGAGGTGTATCATATAAGGTACACCTCTGCCTAACCTTTTGGGAATTACAGGCTTGATGTTATGTTATTATGGAAAATGATAGCAAAAAATAACTTATATTTACTTTATTTGAAAAAAAAAGGTTTATACCAATAATATTTTCAAGTATCCAATCATCCGTTTATTGTCAAGGCGTCAAAAGATTGGCGGACCTTTCGACACAAGACGGATCTACAGTAAATAAAAAAGTATTCATCATTAGAATGAAACGAGAAAAAGGAAAAACAAAACACGTTCATCTCCCGTTATTGTATTATTTACTGTCAACCTCCTTCAGATACCCGTAATAGGAATTATTCCAAGGAATAATGAAAATAGACTCCAACGATAAGAAGCCATTATTAATAATATTATCTCATAAATAATTTCGTGTTCATAATGTATGTCGCCAGAATTATTCTTGCGACATACATTTGGGAGTCTTTATGTTCTGTGTTGTACTGTGTTACCTACCGAGTATTTATGTTCTGTGTTGTAATAATAAATCGGCTTTGTTGTGTAATCGATTTATTTTGTATGCACGTGTTTCTGTGACAAATAAATCTACTTTTCTTTCTTTCTTTCTTTTCTTTACGTTATTTATGGTCTATTAGAATAACTGAGTAAAGGGATATCATAAAAATTGCGGCCAGTTTTATAAAATTTTAATAGCCACGTTTTGAATTTTTGATCTATATACAACATAAAACAGCTCTGAAAAAATAAACGTAACTTTCAATTTTACGAGCTACATTGACGGATCCTCCTTAAATCAAATCCTCCCTGAAACATTAATACAGTATTCCCTGTCATTGTAAGTGGAGATATTTAAGGTGGCGGGGGCATCTATCTAACTGCGTAATATACTTTCGATCAAAATCTGAATAATTTTGAAGGATACTGCTCATCCCATGCTTCATAAGTTCCATAAATTTGTCTGCTCAGCAATGTAAATAACGCAATGAATGTTATTGAAAATGTAAAATGAAAGCCATGGCTACTGTTAGTGTGTTACGCATTTACAGGCCGTTATCATGGATACAGTACATGGTTCTAAACCACAACGTGCTTTTGTTATTTTTTTAAAGCTGTTACAGTATAGTGCACTCACATTTTGCCAGTTGTGTTAACCCATGGCTCGTGTCTTAATGCACATTTGTGAGCACTATGTATCTACTATAAAGCTGCCATTTACTGGGTAACATTTCATTGACATGTATGTGCCCTGGCGGCTGAGAGTATGTCACCCTCAATCAAATGTCTCGCTGGTGGTGGCGTGTGTTGGATCATGAAGTTCCTTTCAAAATGGTTGAGCTGGATGGTGCTGATTCATAAGTCATGTTCATGAACGGGCTCCGTCAGTGGGGACTGGTGATCACTTGGCTGTGGCGGCTTATTTTAATTTACGAATTATGTTTTTGTTTTGCATGTTTTTCATTACGGACGCCTGTAACGTGCACGTCTTTCTACATAGTTCTCACATGTATAATTTCAACATGACTGATGTATCTAATTTTATGTAACAATATAAATTGAAAAATAAATATTTAAAAAAATGCGTTTATTCTGAAATTTTTAGTCTTACAAACAAAAATACTTCTGCCAAACTGCAAAGCAGTTTGTTGGCAAAAAAAATCGGGTACTTTTCCATTAACAAGAATACCTTTATTTTCAAACATAACAACTAAACACACATATTTTACAGCAGCACGAAGGCTGACTATCATGGTTTTTTTTGTGTATGGCATCTCGCAGGTCAACCCAGGAGGTTGTCGTCTGCTTAAGCGGACTTGCCTGGTTGCCCTAATAAATTTAGGCCTGCAGCCAGGACTTAAACTTAAATACTAACTAAAAACTAAGCCACGACACGCTAAGGGCATCCCCTGTGGGGTACGAACGTCGGCTTAAGGCGTCGCTAGAAGAGGGCAGCAAGGGACTAGCTGGATCAGGATTTGAGTGATTTAGGGACGAATTTAAAGCTCAGCGGCGCGGGCTGGCTCGAACAAGGGTCGGGAGGTGCGTGGATTTGGGCGTCGCGGAAGGCCTCGGCGACGAGGACGGCAGGACGGCGATCGGATTTTGCGCTTGTGTAAAGTGCTGGTGGCCTTACTGCTCCTGGATACTGCTAATGCGGGAGGGAGTATAGCGGGCGGGCGCTGAGATCTAGGGGTTTGGGTGTTTGATGTCACAGTCGAAGAAATGAACTGTTTTATGGTTGGCATTTTAAGGTCTATGTGGAGATCTATATTATGGACATAGAAGGGGGCTTAATATGAATACACTGTCCTATAACAATTGTTTAAAATTATGTTGAACATGCGCGTGGGCACCCGTGACCTTTCTTTCCTGGAGGAGGGTAGTGGCATCTTCGGGGGCGATTAGGATATGCCTTGCTGACCATAATGTGATGATATAACATGTTTAATTTCAATTCACGCCGGCGAAGCATCTCCATTTATAAGGTTTTGACAAAAGTGGTCCAAAATTAACTTCCATATTTTATGTTTAAAAGACATCTTTGTGGTACAGTTACTTTCTAAATCGAGTGGTATGCCATTAAAAATTGTTGGGACTAAGCATTTTCTACATCTTTGTCCATAATAGTTACTATAAGTAGGTACTACAAATGTCCTAGTAATTTATTCCTTCGAGGTCTTAGGTCTTGATTTTAAACTCATCCTTCTACGTAATCACTGCTTTTACATAAAAGTGTGTCCATGGAGTTTCTTGCCCTTCTCCATAGGTATCTACTACGTTTTGGAATGGGCAACTAGCTTCATCTTTCTGACTGAACGACCCCTTGACAATTCATAAGTGCCTGTGTGCCTGGTTTATTTGAAATGAATGCTATTTGTTTTCCGCGGGTTGTTCGCGGATGGATGACAATCTATTAAATACCGAGACCCCTCCGTATCTCGGATATAACGTTAAGCCGTTGTCCCGGCTGTCATTCGTGGATCTTTGACAGTTATTACGGGTCGTCAGAAGCCCGAAAGTTTGACAACCAGTCTTACCAACGGGCATCATGTTACCAAGTAACTGGGTTGTGAAGGTCATGTATTTTTTATTTGAGATGGGTTTGCTCTTGACTCTAGTTTAGGTCAGAAGTGACAGAGACAAAGTCTACGATGGAGTGAGATAACCCAGAAGAAGCCTGTTCACTCTAACTTTGAAGAGGTTCGGGTTGAATGCGTTCGGGAACACAGACGCAGGTATTGAGTTCCACTCTTTTGCCGTGCGCATTATGAAGGATGTTTAGAAGCGCTTAGTGTGAATTGGTGGAATGGCAACTAAGTATGGATGGTAATTAGCAGTACGTCTAGATGTCCGATGGTAGAAGGGGGCAGGTGCGCTGTCGTTCGATGTAAAATACTGCTACACAGCTGCATCCAGTTAGACTTGAAACCGACAAAAACATAATTGGCAAAAGGCTAATTTTTTTTTTTTTTTTTTTTGTATGGCATCTCGTAGTTGACCTTGAGAGGTCGTGACTACTTAACCGGACTATCCTGTGGCTGCCTTAAGCGGACTCAAAGCCTCCAGCCAGGGGCGTAAAACTACTTATATTATTAAGCGAACGCTCGCTAAGGGCACCCCCTGTGGGGTACGGACCTCGGCTTAGGGCGTCGCTGACGGGAGGACAGCAAGATGGGACAGGCTGGATCAAGTTTAGTTGATTATTATTAATCGGGGAATTTAAAGCTACAGGCTCAGCTACGGCGCGGGCTGGCACTTCGTCGAGCAAGGGCAAAAGGCTAAGCAGATTGCCGATGTTTTATACCAACACGTGTTGTTTGCCTGCTGGGCTATGGCATCTGCTAAATCCTTATTATTTATTCAATTAAGTCCCATTTTTTTTTTTGTTTTCCCGAAGGGTTGGGCAGAGTTGTACCCGTACACCCACATTTCGCCAGTTATGTTTAAGTCCCTTGTAATAGGGGACGAGCCTATTGCCATCATCCGAGCAGAAATCCATGCTCCGGGCTGCTACTGAGAAATTCCATATAGAAAGACCCAATAACACGTTGCCCGACCTGGGAATCTATCCCAGGACCGCATGCACAACAATAGCGATTGCAATCACTAGACTAACGAGGCAGTTATTTTTTTATTACAAAACCATCAATCTTTTTTTACAGGTTGCCCTAATGCGATAGTTAACTTCAAATATACCTACTATTAATTATAAACTAAATTCAAAATAAAATAAACAATTATAACACCTAATTTTAACTTAATTATAACACAACACCATAAAAGTCGCCAGAGTAAAGTCATTCAGTGTATAAGAAAACAAGTCTATTCTATCGGCTACCACGTAGGGCGTGCACAGCGCGCGCTTCAAATGGACAAGCTGTTTAAAAATCAGGAGTCGTACGCAAAATAATAATATCTTATCAAACTGAACTTTTTCACTAAGTCAAGAAAAGATTTTAGAAAATTATCTCGCTTCCTCGGAGAAACTTTCAAAGCAAACAATATTAAAACACGGGGCTATCTACAAAGAGGAGCTAATAAAATCTCAAAGAGTTTCTTTGCACGAGTTCTGTTTCTTTAAGGGAAGGATGCGCTAAGGATTCCCGCGGAATTCTCTTACGTTTTTCAGCAATTTGCAGGTTGGATCAGGTATGTTGTTCAAAATATGATTCGCGACCGTAACAAACATGTAAGAATTAAAAGTGTATAGAGTTCTATAGTTTTGTGAATGTTTGTTACGATCGCGAATCAAATTTTTGATCAACACATAAATAACCAGCACCCCAATTCCGTAAAAAAAACTAACAACCTTTCATCCCAACCCTTCAAAATGGTTGAGCTAAATGGTGCTGATACATAAAGTCATGATCCTGAACGGGCGCCGTCAGTGGGGACTGGTCGTCTCTTGGCTGCCACGCTTTATTTTAATTTCCGAATTGTTTTTTTGTTTTGTATATTTTTCATTACGGACGCCTTTAACGTGCACGTTTTTCTACATCGTTCTCATGTATAATTTCAACATGACTGATGTAACAATTTTTATGTAACATTTTATTATTTATTTTTAAATGTTCATACTTTTTTGCAAACCGAAACCAACACCCCTATTGCATAACTCATTTCGTTCACAATTCGATAGATATTGAAAAATAGCCTTAATTAATTGCTGCATGTTTGCAGACCGGATGCTTTCGCCTTAAGCTGTTTGGTTCATGAGCTTAAGCTGTGTTTGCTAAGAACACGGGTATTGAGTACCGCTCGAAGCTGTGTTCCTATCTAAGATAACATAAAAAGATGATTTCTGGATTTTAAAAAATTGAGTTGGTTTAAAATGTTGAACAAGAACGCATATGACATGTGTTTCGTCGTTTCGGTCATGTTTTTTTTAATTTAAGTAATACACAAACGAGCGATAATTGTTTTATGAAAAAGTGTACCAAACTCACTAGGAATTGTATTTTTTTTAAGGGTACCTTATCCATATACCTAAAGTGTCCAATAACTGTTGGATGACCCTATTGCTTTCCAGTGTACAAAGTGAGAACTAGACAACTAAACGTTGGTAGTTTAGTTGAGTAATAATTGGCTTTGAATTATTTGAGCTTGTTAACATAATTATTATATTAACGTATCACGTTGTGGAACGTTTGTGGTTTACTTAAATCATTACGGTTCATTTTACTGACTTACCTACATAAGCACTTTTAATTATGTTAATATTTAGAATGAGAATATTGTCTGCGACTGAATTTCGATTGGTTCCCTAAGCTGATATTATTATCAGACGTTTCACTTGAGTAAATTCATTCTTGTTTCATTCCATGTTCACACCGGTTAAATAACAAAGGAATGTGGATTATCAGTCGATTCGCACGAATTTACTTACCCGAAACGGGCGAATCGACACTTTCAAATTAAATATTTTTTTTCTGTATGCTATTCGCTCGAAGTTAATTTAATTTGTGGGCGAATCGACAACTCCAGAAATATTTATTGGCACATTTTGAGTTTTATGCAACAATATTAAGAAAAAAGTACACTAAAAACTACATAATTAACCAAATATTTTTGTACAAGCTTATATTTGATTGAGCAAATGTTTATTCGAAATGTGCCAATTACCTAATACATATTTCTGGAGTTGTCTATTCGCCCACAAATAAATTAACTTCGTGCGAGGCGCCTGAAGAAAAAAAATATTATTTAAAAGTGCCGATTCGCCCGTTTCGAGAGAGTAAATGCGTGCGAATCGACTATTAAGCCAGGAATGTGCGTTTATATTGCTCCTTTATTTCATTTCTTCGATTATTCTTCATGGTAGGGAAAACTGAAATCCAACATCATTCATCATTTTTCACTTTTGATTCGTTTTGTGTTCAGACGTTTCACTTCGAGTGAAAAATGCCGATTGAAAGACAAAAGTCAAACAGAAGTGAAGCGTCTAATGTCTTCTTTAGGTGAACCGATCCTTCAAATGGGGTACTGAAATGTTATCAGCATCATCTTCTTTTTTATCATCATAACATCTACCTTCTTTTCACACATTTTAATCTCCCCAGACACCTTCGCGAGCAAAGTGGCAGCATGTCAAGACAAGTACGCAGACGCATCAGTGGGAAACGTGACGGGGTCCAATGCCGTCAACGTGTTCCTCGGCATTGGAGTCGCGTGGACTCTCGCCGCCATTGTCCACTGGACCAGAGGCGAGAGGTTCTATATTGATCCTGGGAAGTAAGTATCCCTCCTTCATATGCTTATGGACGACACTTTTTAGCAGGAAGTGGTGATGTCTATTCTTTTGTCGTTCGGGACAAACAAATACTACTCTGTCAAGAAAGTACCGGGAAGAGATCAGTAATATACAAAATTTTAGTTGTTCATCCAAATTTATTTTATCACCTTCAAAGTATGCTACTTCTGAAAAAAAAAAATGCTTTTTCCGGAATTGAGTTCAGTTCTCGCCGTTGCTGCTCGTTTATGTTTTCTACCGAATGAAAACGGGAGCAACGAAGTGGTAATCTGAGTTTAGGAAAAAGAAAGAAGTCGGCTGGAGACATTTCTGGTAAATAAGGTGCTTGCTCGTTGGTATTTGTTGGGTTTTTGATAAAAATTCGTTCACAATGATGCGCCTTTGCACAAGGCCGTGATGCAAAATCCAAGAATTTTCTTTCCACAAATCTGGTCTTTTTCGTCGAATTTGCTCTCTTAAACGCCGCAGAAAGCTCAAATAATAACTTTATCTACCTTCCGGCAAGAATTCTGAGTGCACAACAGCGCGATATTCAAAGAAAACAATCAACCTGACTTTGACTTTTGATCGATTTTGGCGTGTGATATTCGGTTTCGGTTAAGTTGGAAAACGCCACTCCAAAGCTGGTTGACTAGTTTGCATGTCAAAAACTAAAATGACGTCTCGTCACCAGTAACAATGCTTTTCATGAATGTTGGGTCGGAATTGACTCGTTCTAGTATGTCCTCAGAGACTCTTATGCGATTGAGTTTTTGGAGAAATTTCCGGTCTTTTGGGACTAGCCAAGCGGCAACATGTTTCATAGCAAAGTGATTTCTTATGGTACGGATCGACTCGTGAGACACAGAAAGTTCAACGGTTATCTCTCTCGAACTTGATTGAGGAGTTTTTGTCACTATTACTTCACGTTTGTGATGTTAACTTCAGTTGAATACGTTGATGGACTACCAGAGCGTTGTTTTGGCTTGTTGACACAAATCTTCCATCACATCTTAACCGCTTTTGAACGCTTTGTACCACTTATAAGTACGTATTCACCGAGAGCCTTCTGTAACATTTTCAGTGACTCTGAACACGAAATTCCATTGGTCATGCAAAACTTAAGACAAACTTTTTGTTCGGTGTTTTTGTTCATTAAGATACGCAATACACACTAGATATGATCTAACAGCACTAATATTAAATCTAATGAAAGATGCAACTCAAACTCCGCGCCAAAATGGAAAACATATGTGCGAATCTAACAAAAAAAATATTGGAACCGTATACAAATCATCCATTCCCGATACTTTTTTGACAGTTTTTATGTTTTGTAACCTGTACCCTAATTGCGTAATACACAATCAATCGGAATCTGAATCGTTTTGTAACAGATTGCTAATCCATTGCTTCATAAGTTCGATAAAAACTCTGCTCAACAATGTAAATAACGCAATGAATGTTGTTGAACTGTCAAAATCATTCAAATTAGGTGTAATCGTTTACTAAAATGTGTTACGCAATTAGGTTGCTGGCTAGTTAGCCAAGTTATAGAGATAGAGGTAAGGACCTCTATGCTATAACGAAGACCTCTATGCTAAAAGAAGAATTTGTCTCATCGTTCTTATCATCATTATCTTTCACAGCCTGGCCTTCAGTGTCACAATGTACTGCTCCGAAGCCTGCGTAGCAGTTCTCGTCCTTGTCCTCCGAAGACGGAAGAGCATCGGAGGAGAGCTCGGAGGCCCCAAGAGAATCAAGATCGTCACCTCCATGTTCCTCTTCTCTCTGTGGCTGATCTACCTTACCATGTCCAGTTTAGAGGCCTATGACGTCATTCCAGGGTTCTGAACGTCCAAATTCTGGTAACATAGTTGGATTAAGTGGTTGTTACAGTCGTTTCAAATCACGAGCGTTCGTCGTTAAATTTTATGTCATTAATTATCGTTCAATTTGCAATGGTTGACGTTCGCTCGTGAAGTGCAAAAACTATAGTAGAAATCAACTCCAAACTTTGTACTTTTGGATACGAGGTTCTTGCTTGCGTTGTTCTAAAATGTATAGAGGCAAGTGAGACGGTCGTAGGCGACAATGCGAGGTTTGCAGTGGTTTTGATAAGGATAGTCTAAATATGTACCGTTCAGCGTGTTCGGATGGACGTGTTAGCAGCTGATGATGAGCGGTTCCCATTCAGTGCAACGAAACAACGAAATGAATAAAGTAAAACTCATCTTCACGAATTTCAAAGTAGTAGAATTGCTTGAAAGCTAACTAATTGCTTGCTTCGGAAGTATCCTTATTTTTTACAGAACTTCTGGAGCTCAGGTAAGGCCTTTATTACCTACACTAAAAACAAACAAACAAAAATGTTGTGAAGTTACTTCCCTTATATAGTCAAATTAAATTTAAGCAAATTTACCTCGAACTTTAAACTGTTCGTGTATTCAAATCACAACGGTCATTATTTTGTTAGTTGTTTGAACATTTATCGGTCCAGAACTTCGTTTAGCGTCTCATAATCAGCTGCATCTGAACTCGCTCTATTATCTATGTGCTCAAATGTACAGTTTAGACGTCGAATGTACTCTTTCTCCCTTCTAGAACCTTCTCTCTTTCGATTCTCTTATAATAACCAGATAATAATCATTTAAAGTAGCCTTTGAGGCTGTGGTATGTATAGATATATGTATATAGATTTAACCAAGATACGAATTCTATGCGGCAGTATGGATGTATTGTATTCGCTGCGGATATGGTGTCAAAATGCGCATGTATTGGCTAAGAACGTCACGTTATAGTACCGGTAGGTACTATTAAATAATTAATGTTATATATTATTTATGTAAAACATTCCAGTATAATTATATTTGGTTCTTAAACAACAAGATTCAGCACGAGTTAAATGTTTAAACGTCTGTTAATTTATTGCATTAGTTGAAATAAAAACAATCGAAACTAAACTTACAAAATCTAGAATTAAAAAAAAAAAAATTTAAAAAAGGCAAAAAAGTTGTTAACATTTCAAATAGTTAACAATATGTTTTTTATATTAAATCAGCTGTCAGACGCTATAGTCTTTCGCTGACGCTTCTTACACTTGGAAGTGAAACGTCTGAACACAAAATTAATCTAAATGAAAAGTGAATTCATTAGAGATCCAATATTGTTGCATTTCAGCACTATACCGATCGTCTACCGAATGGTCGAAAAATTGAATGAAATAAGCAGGTGAACGTTCATTCCCATGTAACTTTTTCAGTGTCGTGTGAACGTAGAATGATCAAAAATCACCATTCACTCGAGTGAAACGTCTGCTAGCAGCTTATCTCAGACTAGCAGCAAATCACTCATTGTTTGCCAATATGTGCGCATTATACCTATTAAATTAATAATGTCTATAAAACATCATGTTAGGAGATTTTTCATTTTAATTACCGCCAGTCATAATTAACGCAGTAATTTGAACGGTGACGATCATATTTTAAAAATATGAGCCAAGGTTTTGTGGGTTTATTTAGACTTTGCCGCGATAAACGACACATTATTAGAACATTTTGGCGTTCGAGTTTTTAGCGGTAGCGGTTTGCGACAAACATATTTGCAGATATAACGATTTTAATATTTAAATCATATCGCAAATTACAATCGATGTCATGATTTATTAAATAAAAGCCAATTTGAGTATGTTAGACATACAGTTTTGCCGCTAGAGAATGTTTTGTTGGTGTAAATACCTTCAAACTCACATTATTACGAGATTATTTTGAGTTAAATTGCAGTGTTCAAAACGTTTGACTATACTGTGGTTGAGGCTGGGTGCAGACTTTCAAGTCTGAGATAGACTTGCTTGCACACTCGCAATAAAAATCAAAAAGTCAACATTCTGTTTTGAAACGAGACATAAGTATTTTGTTAAAGCTCTGGCCAAACTGAAGCGAAAGATGCGCGGGATGCGGAACGAAATCAGCACATGGATTATGTCACCGAACTTGTACAACATTTCCTGGGTTCAACTGGCGCATAAGGTCTTATGACTGCCTAATCATTAAAAACAACTGATGCGCGTTGTCGCGTCCCACAATACGCATCCCTCAGTGCGTCCAGTACTTCATAGTGTGTCTACTGTCTAGGAGGACACTGCAGTGATTTCAATTATCGTCATCAAAAACTCATCATTTCGTCTGCATCAAAACCTCAAAACTAATTTCGATATTGGCTTGTGATCAAAACTGAACTTCATTTCAATGTGTCAGCGAGTATTACCTGGATACATTAATTTAATTAAACAGTAAGTACAGTTGGTAAATAAATGAATCAACTTGGTTAATTTTATACCGTTTAATACTTCATTTTGTTGTGTAATTGCATCTGAATATGAAATTGATATCAGGAACAGAGATATTGTAGAAGTTGAAATGAATTAGTGAAACTTTACAGCCACTGGACGTATCGATGATAATGATACCGATCACGTCGGTAAAGTTTTGTTAGAAAATTTAATTTCACCTTGTAAAATGATAATAGGACAAGGAGGAGACACCAATACGACAGTAAATTAAACGGCGTACCTACTTATAAACTACATAAAAAAACCTACTATGACTATAGTCAGCTGATTGGCAACTTCAGTCGTCCCATTTCAATTATTTAGTTTGTATGAAAAAAACTTTTTTTTAAACTAAATTTAAAATACTCCTATGCACTAGTAGTGCCAGTTTCATTTACTGTCGTATTCACTATCATTATATATAATAGTGAATTATTTCGTTTCCAACTTGCATAATTTAACAACAAAAAAACACTTTGAGTGGAGCATCCGGGTATTCAAAAATTCTTACTTATTTAGAATGTAAGTGTGGGTGGCTGTGTGTGAGTGTGTGACGATAAAACTCACGTGGAGTGGCGTGAGAATCGGCATAACCCAGAGCCAGATACACGTAGTGAAAAATATAACTTTTTTTTTGTTGGCATGATTAACTGTGTCAACTAGCGTTTTTAAAATTTAACGTATTATAACGTTGCTCTGCTCAAAGTGTTGACAGTTAAAGACCTGTAGACAGTTAGACACTCCTTATTTCTAGAGTTACTAGGTAAACTTTCGTGACTTTATTCAAGTATAGAAAAAAAAACTCACACTTACAGATACGCTCGGTACATTACTTCCTTTTAGTTTTGTTACCACATGCATGTAGTTTAAGTTAACTTATCTAAAACTATTGCAGGTTTTATCGAAAATCATTTCGAATTAACGCCTCTATTTAAAATTAAGTTCATCATTACAGAATTTTTTTTTCACTTAATTTCCTATTAAATTCAACATGGAATGACTTTTCTGATTATGCAAAATACGTTTTCAATCACCACGAAAATGCATAACTCAACACGTAACACGCAAATTGAGGTTTATCCAATAATACATCGGCCCATATTTATTACTAGATACTCGAATAAATGAAGCAGCGAAGTGTGACTGAATAAATCTGTTATTTTTTAAATCTATTTGGGTTTATTTGTAAATGTTATATAGAAGGTAGGAGACGATATCACGCCGACGTAAAATATTAACTGGAACAAAGTTTATAAATAAACCCATTTAAGACTTTAAACAAAAGCAGTTGATTAATTCTGATATTACAAAGGTACAGGTAAATCTTTTAGAGATGAATGACAATTCATTGTCTTCATAAACTTGAAAGTACAAGTCATAAGTATAAAAGAAAGCCACTCAGCTTAATCACAGTAAAGATAAACATTAAAGATAATGCCCTAGGTACTTTAGAGAATATTATGTAAATAATATAATAAACTCCGATTTATTTAGCATTAGATAAAGCTTTAGAGAAACATATTACTAGAAAATAGGCAATGCTGAATTGCTTGCTGCATTGGTAAAATAAAATAAATTAACGTTAAAACTAACGTTAATTTTACCGATATATAATAAATATCAAAATGAAAATCAGAATTACTTTAACAAATTAATGAATACCGCTTTGAAAGCAAATGGAGACTAAAGCCCGCTTGCAGCACATAACACCAAATGCGTTAAGCGATAAATTAATTTGAAGCATCATTCTGTTTCGGTCAATTGTTTCAGGCATTCTTGTGGTGCGTCTCGGCGTGCACTGGCCGGCCAGTGCGAGCGCTTGAGCTGCTAGATTTTGTATAACGGTAAAACGGGGTGAATAGGGATGCAGGGGTGAATCGAAATGAAACTTTAAAAAGGATTTTAACATTGAAATAGTATAGTATGTTGCCAACAGGGGCACTTTATCGTTAATTATAATACAGTCAATACATAAGAGGCATTTTTGGCAACAAACATTATTATTTCAATGTGAAAATCACTTTTAAAGTTTCGTTTCGATTCACCCCTGCATCCCTATTCACCCCGTTTTACGGTACATTTAAAAAAAAAAAAGAAATTTTAAAATGTTTCATATAACATTTACCTTGTTTCATGATGGAATCTCTTCAAGGTACACTACGTACTCGTATATATAATCATTTATCCCAAGCAACAAGACTCATAGCTTTAGTAACAATATACTTACAAAATATGTTAGTCATACATTTACAAAGACAAAAACAAAAACAGAAACAGACTGTGACGTCATTGCTGCAAGGTGACAGGCCTAGCCGAAACCTTGCAGCAATGGTTCACAAACGCACAATCAAGCCTGCTTGCTATCGTAGACAGGATGCTTTTGGCGCTGGCGCATACAGACCAAGGATGCGCATCGTGTAGAAACAGTACACGTGAGCTTCAGCAACAACCCTGATGCGCTGCAGTATCGGAGCAACCCCATCAGCACTCTGAATGCGTTATTGTATTGGACGCGATTTTGTGTCTTCGGTTTTTTATTTATGGAGTCAATTATTATAATTTACGTTTCTGTCTCAAGCGTTGTGTGAAACACTTGACCGCATGTTCAATTTTTGTAAAATAATTTTTATTTGCGCAACAATTTACATTTGGAAAGATTTAAGAGGTTTATGTAGCAGAGGTATGAGTACTGCAACTGCAAGAGACGGAATGATGTTATAAATAAGTACGTTTAGCGCTAAATAACCAGTTATTTGTCGTGCAAGTGGGCCTAAAAGTAAAAGACCTGATGGATTTAAAAATCGATAAAATTATTTTCTATTTAATGCTACAATTTAAATTACTTCCAAAACCAAACGTAATATTTACGAATCGCTTTTTTTTTAATAATGTGAAAATTAAGAACATGATAAAAATCGGTGCAATTCCGCATGTTATATTGAAAGGCACCTAAATACGAAATTAATCGGATAGTTTTAAGTACTGCCATAATTATAAGCATTGATATTTATTTTTAGATGGCTTGTGTTAATAAAGGATTTATATTATTGCTATAATTAGAAACTAAATTTAGATTATTATATTTATTATTTTCTTTTTAAAATCCATTGCTTATTATTTTGCAGCACTTCCTTCTACGCATTCTCTCCTTCGCTGAGAATTTAAAAATCTTATATCGATTTGATACAAAAGGATTCCGAAAAAGTGAAAAAATACTACAGTACCGACGATATGTTATATTTAACTCTAACCTTTTACTAAATTAGTCGAATCATGAGATTATCACTTAACTATATATCAAGTAGGTACTTCAAATAAACTAGAGGTAATATTTCATTACGGACTAAGATCATCATTTTACCATCAATGAAACCCACACGTAATTTTTAAACGTATCATTATCGATATAAGAAAATTGTGTGTAGTCGATGAATCGTACGCTTTACAACTTTTCATGTCTATCTATATCTATAACTTTTTCTTTGTCTGTCTGCCTGACTTCGGACCAATACTGTTATTTTCGAATTTATTTAAAAGTAGAATTTTCTACGCTTTCAGTAGATTTTCTAAAAAAAACTGTTTTAGAACCTTTCGTAAATATTTATGCTTAGAGCTTCATATTTCATCCCATCTGAAAGTTGAATCCTTACATTATTCTTTTAATAAAAAAAGAGACTCTTTAGGTGTGTACCTAAAATTCTACCCAACTTGTATTAATATTTATATTTCAATCCTTCCGTACTATAAAAATTCCCAGTCTGTCTATAAAAAATAACAAACCATTGCGAGGAATAATGTCCTAAGCTATATTTAAAATCGATACTAGTAATTTTACATGAATATTCGATACTAAAATTCTATTATTGGACTGTTAATAGTACTGTGCCCATTGCAATCGCGTGCTCGATTTGATTTAATATTGAAAAGGTTGTTCTTTGTAAAGACGTTACACAATCGGGGTATTGCATCACTTAGTGACCTAACTTATCCAGACATGCATGCAACACTAGATTGAATTCTATTGTAGTCAAGAGTCCAATGTGAATTAATAGCTACCACTCTGTTGTCCATTTCGATCATTACAACGCAATTCCTCAAAATTTCTCCTCTACCCAAATACCAGCCACAGTACTTCAAGTTTTGAATAAACTCACTTTCATTTCTTATTGCTTCGTTTTCCGCCACAAATTTCCGGCGAAAAACTTTCTTAGTACCGGCCACGGGTACTTATTGAAGCAAAGTTTAATTTAAGCACATTCAAACGACTACGCTTCGTTTGAAAACGCGGGATGAATATTCATTAAGACTTGATCTGAATACAGAGCTTAAAGTAGGTATTGAAAACAAAGAAATATAATATTTCAATTCACTGTTAAATACAGAAATCTAAGGAAACAATGATACCAAAAGGTTCTCTTTTTTTTAATTTGGGACAAGCCGTCACATTATCTTTGTAAATCAGAATTTGCAATTGGAACCAACGAGACAACGAGAAAATGAAATTCGGCCAATCCCAGTGGAATGATTTGACAGACTTCAAGGAAATTAAATATGACTACAGAAAAAATATAGAGGAGTGACTTATCTTTAAATCAAAATGACTTGGTTTTAAATCAAACAGAGCAGGAATCGAGAAAGATCCTCTGGACGTTTCCATTTTCCTAATCAATATAGATTGCCAATAAATGTAGCAATTATCAGAGTAGCACAATCTAATGCGACATATACCTTTAAAACCCAGTTTGTTATTAATGGAAGTGACACGTCGTATAAAGCTGAATAAATATTTTTGAAAGAGATTCAATGTGACTTCGTATGTCGAATCGTTTGAAGTAAACGAAGTGGCGGTGTTTTTGTGTGGGTGAATAATATACGAGAATTTTATTTTATGTGTTAGGGTTCACGGCATCGAGCATGCGACATGCGTCTAGCGACACGCACGCCAGTTACGTTGGGACTTGTAGAGCGAAGCGTTCTAAAAGTGTCGTGGTGTGTTCTAAATTTCTATCATTTGTTTTTCCTGCATGTCGCTGTCGCAAGACGTAAGTCGCTTGATCGTGTAGTTCTTGGCTACGAGGTTATGACTGGGAGTTTAATTTTTGTTTAAAAAGAGCCGTTACTTTCCTTCTGCTGGGCAAAGGCTTCTCCCAATTCCTTCCAGCATGCGAAGCATGATCAATTCCACCTATAGTCTACGAAGAGTAGACAAATCACTTTCTCATCAAAAAGTTTATATTTCGCGCCGTAGATATGTTTCTGCTGATACTCTTCCCCGCACCATCTCAAACCAGCCCTTATGGTACGCTTCTAAGTCAACTCACTTCTTTCTGGGGCAGCCTCGATGGCGCCTTCTATCTATCTATATATTTAGTCCGTAATGTCCCAATGCCGGGCAAAGTACTCCCATTTCCTTTTTCACAGACATCTGTCTTCTGCCATTGCAGACTACTCCTTTCGGTATGTTCTTAATATCCTACTATTTTATGCTGGCATTACTTATTTTCTTTTATTTACATTACCAACGTTTTATAGTTTACATTTCAACAGCTTCTTAAACCAATTTTCTTATGAATTTCTTCCTTATCTCCTGTTCGTCTTTGGCTGGCTAACGTCTTCAATTTTAAACGTTTCTTTCTTCTTAATTTTACATCCGTATTTTAAAGGACTTTTGCTTTGACTTTTTGTATTTCTTTTGAAACAGTAATCATCATCATTTCCCTGCCCTTATCCCAAATTTATTTGGAGTCGGCGCATCATGTTTTTTATCATGTCGTAGTCACCCACTTCCTATTCATATCATCTTTCACACAGTCCATATTTTGGCACAGTACTATTGACACAAAATTTCATATTTCTATCTAAATGTCGTTCGTGTTAGATTCCTCAGATTCTTATATCGTATTATAACATAAGAGTTTTGTTTTGTAGTTATATCGAAGTGATAGTGTATATAATATGTCTATAGTTCTTTTTAGAGCGAGTGGTTTGTTATTTATTTCGATGTAATACCAAAGTGTTTCAATTGAGAATGATAAAGTATTTGATGAGAAGGGAATACATGTAATTTTTATACTTCGTTTTATCGATGGAAATAAAAAGGATAAAAAAATATACATCGATTGGTTAGACCCAGTTCATAATTTAAAGTTAGCATCGTGCCTCTACATTTTGATGTTCGTTTTCGTTAACAAATATATCAACTTTTTAATTTAATTTCAAGAAAAACTGAACATCAATGTAATTCATTTATGTTTGCCAACCGAGAAATGGGAAAAGGGCTTACAATTATATATTTTTCACATGTTGTGATCTATGTAATTTTTTTTCTTAAAAGAAATTCATGAATTATTTTGAGTTTTTTAGAAATGTGTAAAAACCAATACAGAGTTATTTTCATAGAGTAAACAATGAATGGTATTACAAAACTTTTAATTTTGTTTTTTTTTTTACATTTCTAAAGGATTTTTTGTTTGAATACTAAATTATAGTTTAGATCATATAAACAAATTAAACATTAATAAACAAAAATAATTTCTTCAATACACACATAAAAAATAATATAACATCGTAACATATTCATAAAAGTTAAGCATACGGGAACCGCGATCCGAAAAATCGCCATTTGAATATTGACGGTATATTTTCTGTCCTTTCACAATGAATAATTCAATAAAACCCTTGTTGTATTGTATTTTGATTGGTAGCGGGGAGCGCAAATTTGAATTCACGTTTTAAGGCTCTAGCGATGGGCGTGACGTATCGCATTGAAACTCTGTTTTCATAGAAATTGTTCGACGGATATATAATTATCACAGAATCGCGTTGCACTGTGACTTCGTGCCTGTCTACTGGAGCCTTTGTAATATGGGTCGTTTTTGTTTCTTTATTTAAGTTACACAGAGTTATAACTGCGAATGTTTATGTTCATAGACAAATAATGTATTTATTATTTAAATAAAGATGCCATAACACTTATTTTATTGTCTTGTTTGATAGATAAAATTGTGTTTATTGATTGGTTTAAATTGATATGGAATGAAAAATTATGATATTATAATAAGCCGAAAAAATAAGTATAAATGATTTAATACCAATGTAAAATATGCCACAGTTTAATAAAAAGGTTTAAGTAGAAACATCTATTAACCCTGTATAATTGTGATTAAATTTCAGCTGATGTAAAGCAATAAAATGATGCTTTTATTTGTGTAATCCGTTGCACCGCAATATTATTTGCAGATATAATGGTTGCATGATAATTTTATTGGTTAAATACGATTTTGCAATCAACCGAGTTTGCTATCATGAAAAATCCTTTATGAAAATGTTTTAAGGGCTTTAACGTAAGCTGAATAAGCATCGGCATACAAATCTTCAAGCATGACACGTTAAATTGTTTTTCTTATTAAATTACAAAACCTTGAAAAATTTGATTGGTTACAATTTTGGTGCAAACGGACAAAATTAACGCTTAGAAATATTATATTTAGTTATGCTTCACCTATGATACTTAGGTCAAATCTCTTCGTAATCCTAATTAATGTATTATTTGTAATTTATGGTTCCTAAACATAGTTACTGGCCTATTCTGCTTTACTGGACTCAATGCGCGGTCGACAAAGTTGATATTAATTCTCGTCTTAGTTGCAAAGACCTGAAAATATTTTTTTTTTTATTAAAATAGTGTTTTCTCATTGCATTTTTCTTTTAAGTTGGTAAATAAACTATTAATTTTATTTAAAAAAAATGTTAAATTTTTGGTTAAAAAAATATTTTTAATCCTGAATAGAACTTAGCAGACTGCGCATTAGAACTTCGTATATGCGTTTATTTTCTGACATATTTATCTCTAGATTAAATTCAATCTCTTTAGCTATTATAAATAAGTACTAAATGTGGATGTATCTTGTTTCGTAGATAAATGAATGTCATAACTTTTAAAACATTAAAAAGTCAAACATGCTGTTAACAGAACCTCGGGAGAGAGTTCAGTTAAGACTTTTACGAAAAGCCTTATTACGTAGGGTATAAACCCCAATTATTTAAAGTAAAGATGCATTTTAATTTTTTATTTCCAGCATAACTGGAAAACAAAAATATGTATATCGATGAAATTGCAAAAAAAATATATCTTAAACACAAATCATAAGGAAAAATGTAACAACAAATGGTGGAAACCTTGGTCCAAATCAATTGATTATCTTTTTTTTCTTTAAACCAATTTTTGGTCAGTGCAGCATATCTAAGTCTTCCAAGCTACGAAATCCTTGCGACTTCGAAAGGTATTATACTTTTTTCAACTACGGTAAGCCGGCAATACATGTTGGCCAAGCTTCAGCCAACGCGAGCGTAAGCAAATTGGTACAAGGCGAGTGCTACTGTCTACATGTTGGCCAAGCCTCAGCCAACGCGAGCGTAGGCAAATTCATACCGACACTGATCCGAAGTGAGACGAGTCGTAGCGAGCGATCCCGAGTGGTGGCGAGGCACGCCAAACAAACCGAATACACGATGGCGCTCGCCTGCACTCGGCCAGCTAGGCGAGCGTTGACGAGCAATGGCGAGGCTCGACAAATGGGCTGTCTATATGTTGGTACTCGCCTTCGCTCGGCCAACTATGACCAACATGTATTGCCGGCTTGAGAATGAAATATCTAAAGGCATACATTACTAATGTGGAAGAAAGAGACAGTAATAGTGCTATAAGAATCTTTTGGCGCTTGAATGACGTTGACAGTGTGGCGCTGTTGCTAAACATTTATGAAATAGTTGTTTGAAATGTATTGATAAAACATGATGGTGTCGTTAGTTCTGATTTTGGCTTCGCGCTAAAAGATCCTTTTACGGCTGTAAGTGTTTTTTAAAGTTATGACGTTCATTATTAAATGTTAGTTGTATCAGAGACAGCACGCCGACAGTCGTTACAGTTAATTATGTTATTTTGATAATAATTATTGTTGAAATAAAGTGTTTGTTAAGTACTATGTCTAATGTTTTATTTTATCTACCGATCCTATTCAAAGTAGTCACCTTTGTTGTATATGACATTAGTTTAAATTCTTTCCTTCATCAAGCCAGGACACTTAGATATTACTGTTTGAAGCTACGACACAGCAGATTATTGCATAGAAAACTTTATTTAATTTTAGAATTTTACTTCGACCAACGTCGAGTTGACATATATTTATAAAGTATTAGGTTTTTAATGGCCTGGCTATTTTATGAAAAAAATAAAAAAAACTTAATTTTCAGGCAGTCGTTTATTTATTTATTTTATTATTCACTAGCTGCTCCCCGCGGTTTCATCCTCATATTTAATCTTGATCCCGTGAGAGTATCGGGATAAAAAGTACTCTATGTGATAATCCAGGTTATAAACTATCTGTGTACCAAATTCCATCCAAATCCGTTCAGTAGTTTTTGCGTGAAAGAGTAACAAACATCTATCCATACTCACAAACTTTCGCGTTTATAATATTACCAGGATGTGTACACAGTAAATTACATGGATACGAAATAATTATAATTGGATGACAAAGGTACTGCTTATTTCTTTAATTTTTTTTTCCAGCAGACCTGCCTGTCGTTGTCACATTTTAAATTCAGTATGACAAGATAAAGAACATAACATAATAAAAAATGCTGTGCCTGTAATAAAAAGCTTTCACTTGTTACTTTTCTAAAGTACGTGAGGTCAACCACATGTCATCGATAACATTTTAAAGCGCCTTGAAGTCGTAGAAGTAAGGGCGACTTTCGTAGTGCACGTGACGGTTGACTGTACGTTAGACGAAGACGTGCAATCAGCCCCACCTAACTGAATTGCTTATCTTTTTGATAAAATGAAGAAGGAAAAAGTATTTTAAAGCCCCTAATGACGCAACATGAACAAATCAAACGCTCTCATTCGGTATGTACGAAACGAATTCTAGCTTTAGTCTAAGCTTAAACTTCGTGCCACTAGCTGGCACGAATGTTATATTTTGAACTTGATAATACCGACAAGCTTAAGGCGAATAAATAACATTACAAAATAAGTAAAATAGACAAGCCTGGTTTAAAATCAGTTTTTGTATTTAGAACTTTAAGTTTGTCGTAGTAAAATTCGAAATTCCAAAAATGACTCCATGGTTTAATCCGGGACCTGAAGATACACTTTGTTTTGTATTAAGACGAACAAAATAAGCAAGCACCCAACTGTGTATTTGTTCCCTAGAATGGATTGTTATATACCTACCGATCTATATACAATCTTTGAAGTAAGATACTTGTAGTTTGTTTTCACAGTAAGAAAGAAGTAGCTTTTATTAGAGGGAGTGTGAAGTGTGAGTTTGAATGTGGCGCCATTGGCAGATAAATAGAAAGGGAATCGTTTTATTTATTTAAACTTTTCGAAAACAAATGTTACAAAGGCGGACTTAATGCCTTAGGCATTCTCTACCAGTCAACCAAAGGTGGTGAAGACATTAGAAGTGCTTTGGTTGAAAGGAACAATGATGAAAAAAACTTAAAAAAATTATATGAACTGTGATGAATTAAAAACAAAACCAACAAGTCATGAGGAGGGATGAAACGCTTGTGACTAGAATGAGTAATGAATGTAAATGCATTTTTTTATTTTTCTCCACCCCTCAAGTGACATGAAACATATTGCCATAATAATAAAAAAAACATTAAGATAATGAGTTGTTGTTTGTTTTCACAAAAACTGCATTGCTTTTCAAATAACCTGATTAAAGTGAGGTATTCTTAATTTAAATCTTGACAAAACATACAGGCCAGTGCCGTTTCCATCCATTGGGTCCTTAGAGCATTTATCTTATGGAGATGGCATAGCTGGGCGAACCCCTCTGCCAAAGTCAATTGGCCATATGACCATTCACAATAAATAAAACTAGTTAACTAACTTAGCGGACCGCCGCCATTGTGTATAGTATTGTGTCGCAAGTAAGTGTTCCCAAAAATGGTTAATTGTGCAGTTCCTCTTGCAAAAAGCGATCTGCCACTTCAAATTTGCGAAACAATAAATTGTTCATCAACGTAGTTTTATAAGTACAGTGTCGAAATAATCGTTAAGCCATTACTATAGAAAAATACAGTGGTACGTTGGCCACAGGGACTCACAGGGATAGGTATTCGCATATTGGTGGGACAGCGTGATTGAATGATTGTTAAAATAAATGATTTTTTCAGTCAGTATGTTCTGTAACAATTTTTTTTGTGTTCGTTTCTGAACAAGTCAGGTTTAAATTAATAATGTTCATTATTATAAATGTAATAATGTTCAGTTATTTGTGAGTTGATATTAATTTATTTTCTTTTTAACGGCTATTAAAAAGAGTTTTAATTTTATTTAACTTCATTCAAAAGAAACAGGTTCTTAATAATAAGAAAAGGGTTTCCTCGTCTTTGCTAGATTTGCAATTTTTTTTTTTTAAACAGATTTCCAAAAGATCCTGTGTTAAGAGAAAAAAAATGGAGGATATTTTGCGGTATTACAAAAACTTGGGGACCCACGCGTACTAGTGCTATCTGTTCAGAAGATTTTGTGTCGTCTAGTTTTAAAGAACTTCCAAATAATAGAAGGAATTTAGTTGAGGGTGCAATACCCACTTTCAAAAATATTCTTATCATGGAAGAACTGCCTGCAAAAGTACTTAAGAATGCAAGAATCTCGAGTACTGCAACGACCACACCTGCCATTACAACGGAAGTAGTTTATTTTTTTCTTCATCCAGTCAAATAATTCACACGGCCAATCCAACTCTAAACCATCAACTATACATAGCACATGCGTCCCAACAATGTCTACATCTGTGAGTCAACTGGTCGAGACTCCAAGAAAAAGAAAACTGCGAAAGCAAGTACAAGAACTTCTTAATAATTTAGAAGAAAAATCAGTGATAGATAAAAAAAACATAAACTAGTTTTGAGCGAAATTGGTGTTACGAAGAAGGAACTTCTAAAACGACAGATGAAAAAAGTGAGAAGCTCCCTAGGACGAAATATTGATCAGAGTTGAGATCTTTTGCACTCAATCTACATAACTACTTGGCAAAGTACGCCGGGTATTTCAGACTTGTCTTCCTCATCCAAGAACTTTATCATAGTGGTGTAGCAGCATCGATGGACAGCCCGGTTTCAGAACTTGTATGCTTGAAAAATTAGAGCTGAACAGGAAACGAACAAAATTTACTGCTCTCTTGTTTTTGACGAGATGAAAATCAAGCTATATCCAGAGTGAGATCCTCGAACAAAATGACATTTTGGCTATCGTAACCATGGATTTGAGTCGATTTCTGACAGCTCTGACAAAGCATCTGACGCTCTTGTTCTTATACTTGTGGGCATAAATAAAATATTAAGAGTTCCCATTGTTTTTTTTTTTGTAAATGGCACAACAGCCGCACAAAAGTCACGTCTAGTCTCAGTAGCTTTGTCACTTGTCCACGAAACTAGGGTTGAAGTCAAATCACTGACATGTGACGGTGTAAAAGCTAATCTTGCCATGGCAGAAGAGATGGGATGTTGTTTCCAGGACCCGAATAATTTGCAGACCTGTTTTTTGAACCGTTTCTCAGGTCAAAAGATTTAATTGTTCACCGGTCCCTGTCACATGCTGAAACTGATTAGAAATACATTTTCAGATTATAAATATTTCATAAACGAATCGAAAGACCGAATAAAATTTGAATACATTAAAAGATTGCATTATTTGCAAGAAATATAATTGTTTTACTTAGCAAACAAACTTCGAGCGAATCATATTTATTACAAAACGAAAATAATGAATGTTAATCTGGCGACTCAATTATTTAGCGCAAGCGTTGCGGATTCGCTATTATTTTGCAAAAACATTTTGAATATTTCGGAATTTGCCGATGTTGAAGCTACAGCGAACTTCATAAAGTTAATGAATGATGTATTCGTTTTCTTGGATTCACGAACAAAAAGTTATGTGTATAAACGAGCTCTTGGCAAAGACAACTACCAAGCAGCTTTCCATCGACTTCAAGAAGCTCGTCAAGTGCTTTTGCAATTAGATGTTGACCTCGAAGAAAAAGGCAAACCATTAATTGTCTCTAAGAAGTTTTTGAAATCGCCACGATATACTGGTTTTCAAGGCATATTGACATGTTTAGAAAGTACTCAGGATTTGTTTCAGGACCTGGTACTAAATGATAAATTAAAAATGGACCTATGCATAAAATTGGCCAGGACCACATCGAAATATTCTTTTCGGTCATTCGCAGCCACGGTGGTTACAGTGACAATCCCACTGCACGTCAATTCGAAGCTATGTACAAAAAAATATTAAATCATACAGAACTCCAAGCAACATCCACCTATACATATTGAATTACAATAGAAAAAAATACTATTCTGAACTGTACCTCAGCTATTGAAAAAAATACCAAGACTGTCATTAGTGATGAAGACAAGTTGTAACCGCAGATAAACATAACCATATGTAATGAAGACATTTTAGAGGATATTGAAAGTCAAATATTTATTTCACCCTTTGGAGCGAAAGTAATTGAATATATTGCAGGGTTATTGGCATTTACTGCATTAAAAACTTGTAAATGTGCCACTTGTATAAAAGGGCTGTTAGGACCTGTCAATAAAAAAAAAGTCTCATATACCAAAAAAGCCGAGGGTATCTGCTATTGCTTCACGACTGGTAATCGAATTGTGTCGAAAATGCGAAAAAGAGATTCGTAAGAATTTGAACGACAAAAATCAACACAGTTCAAATATAACCACTCAATTTATCGTTTCAACTATGAACTTTTTCCTAATATTGCACTCCATGCGTATGATATTAACCATACTTTAAAATTAGCGAATATGATTATGGAAAAGTACACAAATGTTCGGATATCCGTTTTAACCAAAAAAGTAGATCTGCAGAAATGTGTTCGACATGTATATAATAATTTGGTACATTTCAAAAATCCTGATTTCCTCTAGTCGTTATCATTCAGACATACAACTATGAACCTATGAAGCCATACCCGAATGTTTTAAGTGTTATTAAAACAAGTAAATTCCATCCGATTGATGTTATTAATTTATATTCTACCGTTTCCTACTTACTGACATATATATATTATTGTATATGTCGACGCAAGGCTAACGTAAACATTAAAAATATTTACTTTTAGTTAAAATTTAACAGTTAACTATGACTGAATAGGTTTAAATTAGTTTCGATTTGATTGTTGTAGTCAGTTGGCTATTTTTCAATGTAAAAAAGCAGTGTTATGATTCGATGTTACTATATCAACAAATCCTAATTAAAGGTTTATTAAAACTTAGGTTTAAAAACTAGTTATCTATTGCTAAATTCATTTCTTGATTATTAAGCGATATGCGTTAGTTTTAAAAATGATATTTGGTTACTTTTTGTTTATGCAAACATAGTTGGTTGAACTACTCTTTATTGGTCAAGCAAAATAAAACATGACACCCGTTTAAAATGTTTTAATCAATAAAGAATTAATTCAATGTTAAAACCGAGTGCTAAAAATAGTAAAACTAATTAACGAATCATAGTTTGTTACTTCAATCAATGTTACCTGTAATTTGTTAAAAAGTAAGTGTAATGACTTCGCAACGGCGACGCCATTTTTGTACAAAAAAGGGCCAACCGCTGCGAGGCCAGATGGACATGGAGAACTTTGTGAACACAAGTTGTGTTTTTACTAGAATATCTTGTGAGTACGATTTCTATTATTAATTTAGATTTTAAGGCTGTTTTAATTGTGTTTACTACTAGTAAGAATTAAACGTGCATAGATAAATTGGGTGTATTAATTTTTGCAATGAGTGAGCCTAGCGGTGAAGATGGTGACGTTAGCTCAGCTGACGTCACGATTTCTAAAAATCCGAACAGTCCCGACGTCCCGTTATCAGAAGTGGGATTGAGTCCCACATCTGCCCGTCCATCTGACTTGAATAATGAAAACTTAATCGCTTCTGTTAATGGGTTACCGACGGAAGTTTTCACTCACATGTTGCTTAGGATGAAACACATGTCCGATCGCATCACGACACAACCAAATACGCCCAAGGTCAAAATAAATTATGTGTTTTTGCCGTCATACGATCCGGACACCAATATTGGGTTTAGAGAGTGGTGTCAACATGTGACCACAGCCATGGAAACTTATGGCCTGAATGATTATGAAGTGAGAATGAAAGCTGGAAGTTTGCTCAAAGGTCGCGCTAGGTAAGGGTTGACAATTGGCTGGTATCTACCACTACATGGCATGAATTGCTTAATGTTCTGATTACAAATTATGAACCAGAGAATAGATACTACCGGGACATTGCACGCTTTAGGGAACATTATTATGATAACTCCAAAGACATCGCGCAATTTTTGTCACATAAATGGGTATTATGGAGACGTATTACTAAGGATAAATTATCGAATGATGACGCAGTTGAGGCAGTTATCGGTTGCATTGGAGATGAACGGTTGAAAATCGAACTGGTGACTGCCAGGGCCACATCAGTAGGTACCTGAACTTATTTTGGTTGTATCTTCCATATAAAGCGTTAAGCGCTCTTAATCGGGTACATCAGTTGCACATACGGGTCCCGCTAAGCGATCACGTTTTTAAAAGCCCTCGTTGTTTTGTCAAGTCTGCAAAACATGCCAGTGGTAGCTGGGAACTTAAAAATACTCGCGATTTTTGATAGTGGAGCCGAGTGTTCAGTAATACGCGAATCCGTAGCTGCCAAATTACCCGGGAAACGGGTTGATCGAGTAAGCTACTTGAAGGGATTAGGTCAATAATTTACGGTGATATCTCTTCCGACATTGACGACGATATGTGTCATCGATGGTTTACGTATAGAACTTGAATTTCACTTGGTGGCCGGACCACGAAGTGTTCTCAGACGTTCTGATAGGTATGAATCTTGTGGAGCAAAACAGTAAGAGTGCTAGTGAACTCTCAGGTTGCAACTTTGGTTCACAAACCAGTTGTTTCCTACGTGCGATCTCAAAATGAAAAGTTTGATAGATAACCTATATTGTGACTCGTCTAATGACAATCAGATTAAGTAATTGAAACTTTGTTGAACAAGTTCGACCACATGTTCATTCACGGGTACCCTCACTCACGCGTCATTACTGGTGAGCTCGAAACACGCTTAAAAGATGATAGCAAGTATGTCGAACGCAGCCCTTCCCTTACTTATTGAACCCAGTTGAACGTGCATAAGTTCAAGAAATTGTCAATGAATTACTGGCCGGTTTTTCGATCAATGTCGATACAACTGCCTCCTTTAAACGTTCCATTGAGTATTTGGGCAATATCATTGCAGATGGACAAGTACGTCCTAGCCCAAGAAAGGTGGAGGCTTTAACGAAGGCACCGATCCCAAAAACGGTCAAGCAAGTTAGGCAGTTTAACGGATTGGCTAGGTACTTTAGACATTTCATTCCCAATTTCTCGCGTGTGATAGTTCCCCTCTATGAACTGATTAAAAACTATGCGAAGTGGGAATGGACCATATCATACAACACATGACTACTGCGCCTACCCTTATGCTATTTTAGGAAGACGCACCAATCGAGCTCTACACGGACGCCAGCAGCATCGCCTACGGAGCGGTTTTCGTGCAGACAGTCGACGGTCGCCAGCATCCAGTCGCGTACATGAGCCAGTGCACCACAGACGCCGAAAGCCGCTACCACTCGTTCGAGCTTGAGACCATGGCGGTAGTAAGAGCAGTGAAACATTTTCGGCATTACATATACAGCTGAAGATTCAAGGTAATAACAGACTGAAACGCCTTGAAAGCGTCCAAGAACAAAAAGGTTCTCCTTCCTCCAATCCATAGGTGGTGGGTCTAAATGCAAAATTACGAGTTCGAGGTCGAGTATAGAGAAGGTGAGCGGCTACAACACGCGGATTTTTTCAGTATGAATTCCTACTACTCTCCACTGAAATATCTGTTAACTTTATGACCAGAGACACTTAGTGGCTGCAAAACGAGCCGCGATGACGTGCTGCGCCCATTTATATACACCTTGCGCGGCGACACTACAGCCTAAGGCTACGTCCAGGAAGAAGGCGTGCTTAAGAAGACTCTTACGGATTCTATACTCGGTATACATTTGTGCAAACCAATGGTAGTCGCTAAGTCATTCCAGTGGAGTCTGATAAACTCTTTCCATGTTACTCTGCAACACCCAGGATGGGAGAAAACCTTGCAGAAGCTGACTGAAAAGTACTGGTTCCACATAATGAAAACAATCGTCAGGAGGTTTGTGGACAATTTTGTTATATGTAATACCTCGAAAGGGCCATCTGGCGCTGTCCAAGCCCAACTTCATCCGATTCAGAAGCCCACTGAAGCGTTCCAGGCCATCCACATGGATATTACTGGCAAGCTGGATACGAGAAACGCCGAAGGACGAGATGAGTATGTAATTGTTACTATTGACGCATACACCAAATATATCTTGCTAAGCTACTCGTATGACAAGAGCCCGAGTTACAGCCTCGCAGCTTTGAAACGTGTCGTGAATCTGTTCGGAACCCCAGTGCAAGTTGTGGTGGATGTAGGTCGAGAATTCCTTGGTGAGTTAAAAGTTTACTCGGACCGTTTCGGAATCGACATACATTCTATTGCGGCAGGAGTAAGCCGAGCAAACGAACAAGTCGAACGAATTAGGGGCAATATGTCAAGCAGCGATTTGACAGGAGCAAGGCAAAAATGCGTCCATTTCAGCGAGGAGATTACGTACTCGTCAAGAACAATCCCAAAAACCAGACATTTCTAGACTTGAAATACAGCGAGCCATACGAGGTATGCAGGATCCTGGACAACTACCGATACATGGTGAAGCGTGTGACCGGCGGTTATCCACGTAAGGTCGCTCATGACCAGCTGCGCCGAGCACCATAACCAGGCGAGCAGGAAACCGTGTCGACGAATAACGCAGATGACCCTCAGCAAGTGCCGCCCGGCTGGCTGAATACTCATCGACGAACTTGGTCGATGGCACACTACAACATACTACATCTCAGATCATCAGTACGCCGCCGTCGAAGGAGCCACAGTCTACCTACGCTGCCCAGCTGCTGGACCCTTAAATAATATGAGTTTCTCCTTTTTTTTACTTTTATCTTGATACTAACTGTGAATTTGAGTTTGAATGACTTATAAGACAGCAACAACAGTAATGAAATCCGTTATTGGCCTTTGTCTTTGTTGGCTGGCTGATTGATACCATCATAAACTACGAGAAAGGCTGTATAATCCGTATTTCCCACTCCCTCCTACACTCTTTTCAGAGCCTCTGTGGACCACGGTCTAAATAACAAGGCCTAGGCCACAGCATCGTCCTTTCCCAATCCTTTAGAACCCCTGTGGACCACGGCGTACGAGACCGCTCAGCACCGCAGCATCATTCCCGTGAGTTTTATCAACAAAAACGGAACATAAGTTTTCAGAGCCCCTGTGGACCACGGTCTAAATAACATGGCCTAGGCCACAGCATCGTCCTTTTCCAATCCTTTAGAACCCCTGTGGACCACGGCGTACGAGACCGCTCAGCACCGCAGCATCATTCCCGTGAGTTTTATCAACAAAAACGCAACATAAGTTTTCAGAGCCCCTGTGGACCACGGTCTAAATAACAAGGTCTAGGCCACAGCACCGTCCTTCACCATTTCCTTAGAGCCCCTGTGGACCACGGCGTACGAGACCGCTCAGCACCACAGCACCGAGCCCTAACAAGCTGTATAAAAAGCTACGTAAGAACTTTATTTTCTTTCCTATACTTTTAGAGCCTCTGAGGACCACGGTCATAAACATAAGGCCTAGGCCTCAGCATCACCCTAATAACCATTTTCCTTTAGAGTCTCTGTGGACCACGGCGTACAAGACCGCCCAGCACCACAGCATCATCCCTGTCTACGAGAAATCAAGTCATGCATGTATGCGCGGAGCATTTGCGTTGACATAAATAAATACATGTGTGAGTAAGCGTGTGGCATTACAAGCACTTCAATATCTTCACTCACTTCCCTATTACAGCAAATCCTATTTATTTATTGCTCATATAAACTGTATTCTTTCCGTATCTATAACTTAGAATACCTAACTACATAACCTTATGTTTAAGATTAACAAGGTCTAAAAGTAACGGCTGATAACTTGCATTGATTGAATCGGTTATCATTTAAAAGGCCTATGCTAAGGTCTGAACTTTTTAAACTCATATTGAAACAACAGCAGCTCCGACCACAAAACAAGTTGTCAGCTAGTGTACCTGTGAATGGATACCTAGCTTAGAAAAAAAAAAACTATTATCATTTTCAGAACCGCGACTTGTGCAGGGCACGCACACCGTCTCGCAGAATGGCCGTGTCGACGCAAGGCTAACGTAAACATTAAAAATATTTACTTTTAGTTAAAATTTAACAGTTAACTATGACTGAATAGGTTTAAATTAGTTTCGATTTGATTGTTGTAGTCAGTTGGCTATTTTTCAATGTAAAAAAGCAGTGTTATGATTCGCTGTTACTATATCAACAAATCCTAATTAAAGGTTTATTAAAACTTAGGTTTAAAAACTAGTTATCTATTGCTAAATTCATTTCTTGATTATTAAGCGATATGCGTTAGTTTAATCCTCGCTTCGCACGCGCCACCGTATAGTCGCGTTGTGTTTCGTTGTTCTTGTCGGGATGAGAAGTCGTTGTGCAAACAATGGCTACTAATATTGTAAAGTGTGGAAGCTGCAATGTAGTCATAAATGAGACATTGGCTTTTATTTGTAATAAACTGGATGTGATGGACGAAGAAAGTATTTCCCGCATTTGTGTCAGTGCATTTACGGAAAGTGAAATTTTGAATGCGAAAAACTTGTTGTTTGATTCTATTTCTACAACAAAACGCAAGAAGATAAGAAAAAGACAGGGGAAAACATTACGTGACATAGACGATATCGTCTGCCTGTTAAAGGAAACGGATCCCGAAGAAATCCCCATCTTTGTCGCTCGGGATTTACAAAAACTACCCCCAGTTTTGTTCGACCATGTAGATGTGACCCGCCTTCTCAAGGATCTGGTGCGGATGCGAAGTGAAATAGATCGTATTTCTGAAGAGTACGCTACAGTAAACCAGTTGAAGGAGCTACGTGCAGAAGTAGAAGCCCTTAAGAACGCCTCAATCGTGAACAATTTCTCACGAAATATTAACCTGAAACGGGGCGCCTGTGCGCTTTCAAGTTTTGAGCACGAAAGTGGTCCTATGGGACTATCCCCAATATGTGGCACACATAAGTCAGCAGAAAAACAGTCTGCAAAGACTCCCTTAAAGAAGCAGCGTATCATTTTGTCGGACGAAAGTAGCGCGATAAAAACACCTAGCGCAGTTGTGAACGTAGCGGCATCTGCAAGTGAGAAAATAACAGCTGTTCGCACTCTGTCTAAGGCGGTGGTGAGTCAGCCGACGACGGTGCCGGCCTCTGCCGCTAACTGCACGCAAAACAGGAAAAGTTTCTCTGATGTTGTGCAGGATGGTGTGGCGAAACCACAGTCCAATCCCCAAATACTTAACGAGGAATGGACCCTGGTTCAGAAAAAGCGGCTAAGGAACCGTTTTGTTGGAAATACAGGAAAAGCTATGGTTGATTCGGACAATAACTTTAAGGCGGCGGATACTAAAATTACAATTTATATTTATAACGTGTCCAAGCAGACGTCTGCAAATGATATACAAACTTATTTGTTGAAGAATACAAACCTAGACATTAGAGTGGATAAAATGAATATGAAAATAAATAAGGAGTATGATGGGTACATAGTATTTGTTCCTAAACATAAACTAGAAATGTTTCTGAGGGATGACGTTTGGCCCGACGGGATATTATATCGCCGTTTTGTTGACTTCAGTCGTAATGCGGACAAACGTACCTACCGAGAGATGAATGGAGTAATATCGTCAGTCAATGGACAATACAACTAAACTTATTACTTTCAACTGCAAGAGTGTAACGAGGTCAGTCGAATGTGTAAGAGGACTCTGTCGAGCGGCAGACATTGTGGCACTACAGGAGACCTGGCTTCTGCCTCACGACATACAGTTCCTGGGTAGTATTGATGACGCATTTTCCTTTACTGGGAAGTCTGCTGTTGATACATCCGTTGGATTGCTTAGAGGAAGGCCGTACGGGGGGGTCGCTTTGCTGTGGAGGAAAGCGGTGTTTCCAACGGTGTCTGTAATCGCGTCTGCTAGTGTGCGTCTCGCAGCGATAAAGGTAGTGCTTCACGGTCGGTCGATGCTAGTGATATCAGTGTACATGCCTACCAATTCGATCGGTAACTTGACCGAATTTACAGAGTGCCTTAGTGAGTTAAACGCGATTATTGAGAATAATGATGTGGAATCAGTGTTCATTCTCGGGGACTTCAACGCGCACCCAGGTGAGCTGTTTTCTGACGAGTTGTTTACTTTTTGTACGGAACAATCGTGGTCGTGTCTGGACATTGAGCGGCTGCCACGCGATACATATACGTTTGTGAGTGAGGCACACGGGTGCCGGCGATGGCTCGATCACTGCGTAGTAACAAGTGCGGCGCGGCGCACGGTTGTGGATGTGTGCGTACTGTATGATACATACTGGTCTGATCACTTTCCGTTATTGATTGAATGTAACATGAATATAATTTTGCCAAAAACTACAACCCCTACTAACCCTGTTAGTGATGTCAAATGGGGAATTAGAGACCATAAGCAAACACAAGGTTATACAAGTTATTGTAACTCAAAGTTAAAGCAGATTGATTTCCCACTAGACTTTAGATATTGCGCAGATGGAATGTGTAGTGATCAGAGACACAAACAGACCATAAATTCAATGTATGATAAGATTGTAAATATTTTGACCGAAGCCGCTAAGAAAAGCTGCACTGTACCTAAACGGAACAATTTTAAATATGTAACAGGGTGGAACAGGCATGTTAGTGATGCTTACCGGAGGGCGAGACTATGTTATCAGACGTGGGTATCTTATGGACGTCCTAGATCTGGTTATGTTTATAATAAAATGTGTGAATCTAGAAAAATATTTAAAGTTAAATTAAAGTACTGTCAAGACAATGAAACTCAGATTAAAATGGATATTATTGCGGAACATCATGCTAATAAAAATTTTGGTGACTTTTGGAAACACACACATAAACTGAATCCAAGGTCGGGCTCTCCGGTGAGTGTGGGTGGCGCGCATGAGCCGCGGGACATAGCCTGCGCCTTTCAGCGTCATTTCAATGTGGTGTCACCGCTCGGGTCTGCGTCTCAGATGCTCGCTGCCGAGGATCGCTCTGGGGATGTTATTGTCAGATTCTATGCCAAAGATGTGGCTAGCGTTATAAAGAAGATGGTGAGAGGCAAGTCCCCTGGTCACGACAGTCTTAGCATCGAGCATCTGAAGTACGCGGGCGTACACCTGCCAAGAGTCCTTGCTTTACTTTTTAACTTGTGTGTTAGTCATAGTTATTTGCCCGATGATCTAATGCACACGGTTGTAGTGCCAATCGTTAAAGATAAGACAGGTGACTCCTCAGATCTTGATAATTACAGACCGATCTCGCTTGCGACTGTCATAGCTAAGGTGCTGGACAGTTTGCTTGACCAACAGTTGGAGAAACACCTGCAATTGCATGACGCTCAGTTTGGTTTTAGACCTGGTCTGTCAACTGAGAGTGCTATCCTCTGTCTCAAGCAAACTGTTCAGTACTACACAGACAGAAGCACACCAGTATATGCATGCTATTTAGATCTGTCAAAAGCTTTTGATCTGGTGTGTTATGACAAGCTGTGGCAGAAGCTACAATGTGAAACGGATCTGCCACACGAGATTGTATCTTTATTCAGATACTGGTACCATAAGCAGCTGAATAGTGTCAGATGGGCGGGTGCGCAGTCGGACGTGTACGGGTTGGATTGCGGAGTGAGGCAGGGGGGGTTATCCTCGCCTCGCCTCTTCAACCTGTATATGAACCGGCTGATCGGTGAGCTCAGCAGCACTTATATTGGGTGTTCTATAGATGGGGTCTGTATAAACAACATCAGCTACGCGGATGATATGGTGCTGCTGAGCCCATCGGTCGGTGCGTTACGTAAACTTCTGCGCTTATGTGAGTCATATGCGGAGGCCCATGGGCTCAGGTACAACGCTAAAAAGAGTGAGTTTATGATTTTTAAAGCTGGTACCAAAAGCTACTCATCTGTACCTCCTGTCACTCTCTGCGGCATTGCTTTAACCAGGGTCAATCAATTCAAGTATTTGGGCCACTGGGTCTCCGATGACCTGTGTGACAATCAGGATATTGAGAGGGAGCGCAGGGCGTTGTCTGTTCGGTGTAATATGTTGGCTCGCAGGTTCGCACGATGTACTAGACCAGTAAAGGTGACTTTATTTAAGGCATATTGTCAGTCGTTTTACACGTGCAGCCTGTGGATCAACTTTACGCAGCGGGCGTACAGCGCACTGCGCGTGCAGTACAACAATGCGTTCAGGATGCTGTTAGGGTTCCCGCGGTGTTGTAGTGCCTCGACTATGTTTGCTGAGGCGCGGACTGATGATTTTTTCGCGATAATAAGAAAACGGAGCGCTTCGCTACTAAGTCGCCTACAAAACAGCTCGAACGGCATCCTGAAGGTATTGTCCGAGCGGTGGGATATGCCCCTGTTGCAGAGGTGGATGCAGCTTCATAGTAGCGCCTCACCTCGTATTACGTAAATATTGTTGTGTTGTGTGTTTTATTTTATTAGTTTTGAATGACATGTGTGTATGTATTTTAATTTAATTTGTTTTTGACATTCGCATTTATTATAAATTTGATTTGATTTTAATGACATGTTTGTGTAAATTCATTTTATTTGATTCGAATGTTTGAGTATAATTTTATTGTGTGTGTGATTTCTATTTATTTTTATTATGTTTTAATGTACCCCAAATGGACTTTGTCTGAAAATAAATGAATATTATTTTAAAAATGATATTTGGTTACTTTTTGTTTATGCAAACATAGTTGGTTGAACTACTCTTTATTGGTCAAGCAAAATAAAACATGACACCCGTTTAAAATGTTTTAATCAATAAAGAATTAATTCAATGTTAAAACCGAGTGCTAAAAATAGTAAAACTAATTAACGAATCATAGTTTGTTACTTCAATCAATGTTACCTGTAATTTGTTAAAAAGTAAGTGTAATGACTTCGCAACGGCGACGCCATTTTTGTACAAAAAAGGGCCAACCGCTGCGAGGCCAGATGGACATGGAGAACTTTGTGAACACAAGTTGTGTTTTTACTAGAATATCTTGTGAGTACGATTTCTATTATTAATTTAGATTTTAAGGCTGTTTTAATTGTGTTTACTACTAGTAAGAATTAAACGTGCATAGATAAATTGGGTGTATTAATTTTTGCAATGAGTGAGCCTAGCGGTGAAGATGGTGACGTTAGCTCAGCTGACGTCACGATTTCTAAAAATCCGAACAGTCCCGACGTCCCGTTATATACATTAGGCCCGTATTAAAGAACGGGGCTCAAGTATGAATTCCGAATACACACTAAATACAGAATGTGTATTGTGTGGTTATTATCTATTCGTGTGCGTTTGTAGCAATAGGAATCATGTATTTGTGCGTAATTGTCAAATTTACGTAGTGTGCTGTATGTTTTCATCGCCTCCCGCAGAAAGTGGCAGAAAAAGTTGTTCGGTGATTCGCTGTTTGACATCTCCATAGGTTATTTAACCTATGGAGATGTCTCCAAGATTGGGTCATTGCAAACGACTGCACCACAAAAACAATGAATCGCCAAAAAAGAAAAGAAAACAAATATTGATTTTATACGTGTTATAAGTTGTAGTCAAACCATTAAAATTAGTGGTCTTCGAGGTCAGGGCATGTCTCAAAAATGGACGATATCAGAGCACCCAAACGTTTTCGAAACTTAATAGTAAAACAGATGTTCGGATAAGTCGAGGCCGGCCCAAGATGATTGGATAGCGTAGACCAAGATTTAGCAACTGTTGGAGCGAGAAAATGGATTTAGTTAGGTACTTATCTCAAGAGTCCCAAACTGGTAGAAACCACCACGTGAGAAAAACTATGTATACCGGGTCAAATTAAACTAGCTAGCAAAACTCCACAATCGTGACCGAGTATCGATACATAAACATGATAAAACATTTAAAAAGTGTTTCTGGGGGTAAACTAACTAAATTTTAAAAACTCATACTTCAAATAACTACACTACTAGAGTGTAGTTATTTGAAGCATAAGTTTTGAAAATCAGTTTTATCGTTTTTAATCATCGAAATACCATCACGTATATAGAGTTTCGAAAGATAATTTTATTTGTGCTTGTCTTGAAGGCAACAAAAATAAACTAACGTGTACTTATAAAGTGTCATTTAATAACATCACAAACATATTTATGGTTTCAAGTTTCGATGCCAAACAACTTTTATTACTATAAAACAAAATCTCATAAATGTCACGCTACAGACGAGTCTATCTAGAGATCGCTTGTGATTCTGAAGACATGATTAAAAATATGACGGATGTTATCAGGTTTGTCTCGATTTATCTAATTTAAACCTTGTTTACTTTGAAGAATATGCTTGTAAATAATAACATCTTAATTTTTTTTTTAATATTTATACAAAATTGTGAGAGACAAAATATGCAAAACTATAATGTGAGAAAACTTGCGACTTCTAGTTAATATCTCTGTCTTGAGCAAGAGTGGTGAACAATGCACGTGCCTTATTTGTTTGGGAAGAGGCCTTTGCCCTGTATTATTTTTCTGTAATATACGCACGCGCACGTTGAAAATTTAACAACAAAAAATAAATCGTTTATGAATTAAATTTCAACAAACCTACAGCTAAAATAATTAAATTGTGATTTGTGAATAACAAACAATAAAAAAAGACAAACTATCTCAGCGATTCAAACGTCAAACAAATGACAGAAAGGTCCAAAATCCTCTGTTACAGCAGAATTTCAGAAGCTGAAATATCACTCCAAACTGCATTATTCAACGTCTAATCTAATCAAACGCAATGGCGGGATAGTCATTAATTCCTGATCATAGTCGATAGATAACCAATATCGCTAAGAGATTGCAGCTTCTAGTCCGTCGCAGCATCTCCGGTAAGTTGAAATGATTAGTCAAGATTCTGAGCAATGGATCGGATTGCCTGCAAAGTGAAATGTTGTTATAAGTTAAACGCAACTATTGGGTAAATACCCAATAGTTGCGTTTGTCTTTTTGTGTTTTGTTTGCGTTGTTGTTCATTAATCATAACTGACGGCGCATATAAAGGCGCAGGGTGATTGGGTACCGAAACCACGCCACTCAGCTCATAGACGCGCGACACTACGGCCGTTTCTTATTCAATTTTGTATACGTTGATATTGTACATTATGGTATGACACCTATTTTAATACAGTCCACTAATTCTTTGATTATTAGATCTGATTGAACCCTATCAATAGACCTGGAGCTACGTACCGTCTAAGGGCAACCCAGCGGATCTTATTTCTTCTTTATCTACTGATAGGCATTGTTTGTAAAAACTAATTCACATTGTGGCATCACAGTGTGGTACCGAATCGTACGCTGTTTTATAAATGATATATGATTTTATTTCTGTAAGTAGGTTTGTACAAACACTTTTACACGTCAAAAATAGTTTTTTGAACTAGTTGAGGTCGGCGTTTCATAACTGACTACTCTGAGAAGCAAGGCCGAAATAAACTCAGAGGTCACAGTCGCTTTTAAATCGTGCAGCTCACTCAAGGAGCTCAGCGATTCGACGAATACCAAAGATTGGACATTGGGTAGGCCGCATAATTTTCAAACCGCCAGACCAAGATTTAGATCAAAACTAACTGAGAAAGAAAAACACAAAAGTAAAAATCAATGACCCACATAGTCCTAACATTCATAATAATAACAATAAAAAATTACTAAGGAAGTAAATATTCATGTTATTGTTTATTTTACAGATCATATAAGGACCATGTAGGTAGTGTCTGAAATGGTATTTTGAGGAACCATACAAATTGACAAGTTTTGAAGAGTGGACCTGTCCAGTCAGTGCACTCGTTTGTCATTAATCGTGTAGCTCAGAACTTACCGAGCTCAACGATTCGACTAACAATACCAAGGAAAGGACATTTGGGTAGGCCGCATTAAGTAGGGTAGACTGGGTACGGTTGAAACAATTTAGAGATTATCGCCCATTGCATCGGGATGACGAAAATATATTAACTAAAGGACCATCTATGTGTCTACTAATGCGCAATGATATTTGAGATCACTGTATTGTATTTTAAGTGTAAATTCTAATTTAAAAAAAATGTATTTTGTTTCAACCGTCCCAATGCCAGCGTCGGTCGAGACAGAGCCTGGGGTCAGTTGAAACACATCCAAATAATACAAAATATAAAAAGAGTAGCATATGTTCATCAGACTTAATTTAGGCTTCTAATAGTAAAACAATTTTTCTAATCGATCCATTAGTTTCGGAGCCTATTCAATACAAACAAACAATCAAATCTTTGCTCTTTATAATATTAGTATAGATTCGTCACTAACGAACAACGTTCGTTTGAAGGTGAATAGTCGTAACGAATTGCATCCACCTCACAGAAATCGAAATAATTTACTCAGTATTCTGTGGTCTACCTACAAACTTTTATTATCTAAGTAACAAACAAAAATTGATAATTTTAGGTAATATTAATAACATATGAAAAACTATAAATTGATATTATTTGAAAATAACATCAAGCTTAATCCGCAGGCCCAGTGAGATTCGAACTCAGGGCTTGCCATAATCGGTCCTACCCAAGCACAGTAACGACTAAGCTAGCATGCCAAATGTTAAGTTAGTTGAAATTATGAAGTACTATCAATTACAGACACAGTGAGTGTGTGTGCGTGTCTATAGTAGTATAGTATAGAAACAACTTATAGAAGAAGGTCGTAAGTGCTTTGTGAGATTGCTTATGGAGTTATGAGCGCTACTGTACAGTGGTTCAGTCCATTCTTTTCTGCCGCTGGTCTTAACGAAGATCCGGCTTTTACATCTTCATAGGCTTGTTTGTACGTTGATAAGTCAGCCTGACCTCTCGTAGTCTTCCTTTGGTGTACCCTTAGGATCTTAGATACAAGAACATTAAAAATATACTGTTTCAATCGTACCCACAAAAAAATGCTTCAACTGTCGACAACCCGCTTACGCGTATAAAACGGTTCACAGTAAGAATGATAAAAATTTGAATGAAAACTAGTCAGTCATACAGGCATATTCGCCAAACTTCAATTAAAAGGAAACAAAACTCGCAATACTCTAACTTTAATAAAACCATAATAATTGCCCAAAATCCACGAACAAATAATATTTACTATTTTGTCAAAAAACACAATGGGGCCTCCTATACACAAGCACAGCGCGCGAAGAGCGACGCAACACTAAAATTCGTGTTTCGACTTGTCGCGGTCGCCCACTTCGTTTTCCCCTTGCACCCCTCACCTCATCACGCACGGTGCACGAGATATTCGCTTTGTTTCAACCGTCCACCGTCTCAACCGTACCCAGTCTCCCCTACTCAAACTGCCAGATAGACAAAATATATAACAATGTAACCAAAACAATGTAAATATTCATTTAATTGTGTATATAATAATAATAAAATATTAAAGTGTATATAAAATAAAATTTAATATTAGCAAACAACATTCAATATGCAAAAATTGGAGCAGGCAAGTCTCAAGCCTCTTTGTCCTCAATCTGTATCTAATATTATTCCCTTAAAATCTAAACACCTTTTTGGCACGAATAATACTATAACAAGTTATTACAGATTCTGCAATCGTTAACTTTTCCGGCAAGCGACGATTACCATTATATTCGCGTAAGAAATGCGTATCGCGCCAGCCCAGTAGTCCATTTAACGTTGGTTACATTGAAAAGTTATAAAATACTATCTATTTGTTACCATTTTCATAAGAAACTTTTGAAACGGACTATACTTACAGTTTTTTTATGATGCTATGATTTAATGATGCTGGGAATAATTTCGTCTCGTGCAGCGACGTAATTGATAGCACAACTTCATTTTACGCTCTGTTTTCTACTCGGCCTCTGTGGAAACATACGGAATTGTACTCTTATTTTTTCAAACTAACTTTAATTGTAACTTTTATTGAACTCCATATCCATCCATATTCCTTATTTAATATTGTAAATGCGAAAGGAACTCTTTTTGTTTGTCTTTTCACGGATACGGATTTGGCACACGGGTAGACCATGACCTAGGTTATGACATAAGATACTTGAATCCCAGTAGTACGTTTCCGTGGGATGATTTCATTCCTACATGAGGGCGAAACCGCAGGTACAAGCTTAGAAAATGTAAATGCTGCTGACCATGCCGTAGATAAAAGCAACCAGACCTTCTTGAAATAAAGAAATAATCTGGTTTTCATCAGCTTCCAATCCAATCAAAAATCGAAGGTTAAAATGATTCAATTAAATTGCAATATTCAACACGTATCAATTGCAGCCAGATCCAATCCATTAGGAAGTGAGATTTTTTACGGGTTACACTTAATTATGGGTTAGATCTATTTAACTTAACTCGTGCTTTGATTTAGCCATGCATCTCTATCTCGCACTTGTAGTTTGACAGTAGTGTGACACAAATAAACGTTTACGTGAACGTCATTTGTTACTTGATCTGTGTCATGTAAAAGACCCATCACATAGGAAACAAATTTTATTTTTGACGTGTTTGCAGTTTGCGGTAGTGCGCAATATAACATTGTGCTCATGTGTGAATTTAATGATACAGAGGGCGTATTTAAAGTTGTGTTATAACATTAAAAACTTGTTTTCGTCAGAAAACGTCAGTAAAAGTTGGAATTTTGATCTTCTATGTCTCCGTAACTAGAAAGTTCCCAGGTATGGTCCAGTATAAAATAAATATTACAATGACGGGGAGTATATACGGTAATAGACTAACTTCTGCCAGCGACTTCATCCTTCGTCGCGTGATATTCTTGTTCTCCCGACCCACTCCGTCGTATCGCATCGCCTGCCTCACTAGTACTACATTTTCACTTGGCGTTCTTTCTGAATTATTTTCTTCGTGTTCAGCTGCTCCTTAGGGTTCTAGCGTTAATAGTTTCCTCAAGAATAATCAAATGCAAAAATATTTTTTTAAATACGAATGGTAGTTCCAGAGATAAGCGCGTTCAAACAAACAAACAAGCAAACTCTTCAGCTTTATTATTAGTAGTATAGATATATATATGAGGGGTGGCCGAGATGCGAAACATCGGATCTTCTTCACGATCCGACACATTTTACTGTGGGCACTGTAGTGGGTACTCGAACGAAAAGATAATTCGAATTAAAAGTTACTTTAATACACTGGCTAACGAAATAAACACGTGCAACGGAAACAGACACGTGCGTTGGTACTGAGCGTTTACCAAGACTGTCCAAACTCGACCGTATTCTGTCGACTGTCGCAACACTCGGTCTCTCCGCCAGTCCTCACTGCATCCCCTCCACCGACGATCGTGTCCAAGCGGTAGGGCTCGCTTGAACAATATAATCAACTTAAATAAGGAACCAACAGGATTAGATAGATATATACAATCTGTTTTACGAAAATCAATCAATCAATCCGCCTAGCCTTTCAGTATTTAACATGGAGCGTCTGACCTCCACAACCCAGTAACTGGGTATACCCCTTGGTAAGACTGGTTGTCAGACTTCTGATTTACGAAAACGACCTTGAAAAATAAAACGCTGCTGTTCCCATTTTGCTTTATGGGGAGAGAAATAAAATAGTATAATTTGGTATTGAGTTTTATTCGACCTTTTCTACTGTGTGTCCACTTACAGAGCTAACGCAGTACCCACAGACTATAAAAAAATATTTTTTTGTTTCAGAGACAAATATAAATGTTGCTATTTTCTTAAAACACCCCCTCAACAGTTATATTTGTTAAAATTTTAATATTATCAGTTTTTATTTTATGAACTTAACTAAAAGGTACGCTAGCTTTTGCACTACAAAGTTCTTACAACAAAAAAATAATACACTGACTCATGTACTACAAATTCTTAGTGCAAGATACAGTTTCTCAATTTAATAAACAACTGTTTCCCTAAAGGTTTTGTAAATACATCACCAACATTATTATTTGAGCTTACATACTTTATATTGACAATACCTTTAGCAACATTTTCTAAAATATAATGATGTTTAATATCTATGTGTTTCAGCCTTCTGTTACTGTCATTATTTTCAGAAATGTTGATTACACTTTGGTTGTCTTCCAATATCTCAAATGAAATGTTACAGTAACCAAAGTCTGAAAGCAATTTCCTTACAAAACATCCTTCTACAATTGTGAGACTAAGTGCTACATACTCAGCCTCACAAGATGACAGTGACACACATGACTGTTTCTTTGTACCCCATGAAACTGGGCAGTTAAATACATAAAGAATATGACCTGATGTAGACTTCCTGTCTCTCACATCACCAGCCCAATCTGCATCACTGTAGCCTTGTAACTTTTCTAAACCTCCAATCTTATATGTTAGCGACAAATCAATAGTACCTCTTATATATCTCAATATTATTTTAAGGCATTTAAACAAAGCCATACTAGCACAGTGCACATACCTACTCAAAAAACCTACTGCAACTGACAAGTCAGGTCTAGTACAAGTAGCTTATAGTAAACTACCTATCAAACTCCTACATTTATTTTCAATTTCAGGATTTTCTGAGTTTTCTCTCTGCAACAATTCAAAGTTGAATTTTTTTTCAAGTGGTGTATCTATATGTTTACAATTTGACATTTGAAATTTGTCCAATAAACATTCTAAGTACCTTTTTTGATTTATTATAGTTACACCCTTTTCCAAGTCTTGTTTGATATTTATTCCAAGATAATATTTTGCTATACCTAAATTCTTCATTTGGAAAGTATTACATAGAACAGTTTTAAATTTATTTACTTGGTTTTTGTTATTCCCAAAGTAAAGCAAATCATCTACAAATACTAAGACATATATGTAATCATTTTCAACTCTTTTATAATAAAGACATGGATCATTACTAGATCTAATAAACTTTTCTTTTAACATGAAATCATTAAATTTAGTATTCCAATATCTGGGAGACTTTTTCAGCCCATATAATGATTTTTTTAGTTTACAAATTTTATCATTAGGTAATCTCATAAAAACAGATTCTTTAATGTCACCATGTAAAAAGGCTCCGGTCACGTCCATCTGATATACTGGCTGGTTTTTTTGATTCGCTACAGCCATCATCGTCCTGAAGGTTGTCAGCTTTGCTACCGGGGCATAAGTTTGGTTGTCGCAGTCCTTTTGCTCGAAGCCTCTTGCCACAAGCCTCGCTTTGTATAAATGTTTACCTTCTGCTTCCTTCACCTTAAATACCCACTTGCTGCTAACGATTTGTGTGCCAGCTGGAACATTTTCTACTTCCTCCCAGGTATTGTTTTCTTTTAGAGTCTTCAACTCCCTCTCTATTGCTTCTTCCCACTGTTTCTTTTCTGGTCTTTTCATAGCTTCTTTGTAGGTAGTTGGTTCTTCTTGTGTTAGACTCAAGAGACAATAGTCTTCCATCCATCTGGGTGGTTTTATCATTCTTTTTCTTGTTCTTCGCTCCTCTTGTTCTTCTTCTTCCAGTTCAGTTAAAGTCTCTTCATTTTGTTCATCAAATGATCTTACAGAACCTTCATCTGACATACTTTCGAAAGTTTCCTCTTGTTCTATGTCTTCATTATATTCATTCCTTCCTTCTTGAACCTCTTCTTCCTGATGGATCTGTACTTCTTGATTTTTTTCTCCTTCTTCTTCTCCATTTTGTGTCTGGTCTTCATTTACTGTGTAATTTCTTTCATCAAAGTAAATTATTTCTCCATTTTCCATTCCTTCTTGTAAACTTGGATCTTCTTGATTTTCTTTTATAAATACTACATCTCTCTTGTTCTGTACATCGTTTTTCTCCGGTAGGTATATACGATATCCTTTAATATTTACACTTTCTCCATACCCAACAAAATAACCTATGTCAGCCTTAGTGTCAAACTTCAGTCTCTTTTGTGATGGTATGTGTACTCCTACCTTGGAACCAAACACCTGTAGTTTAGAGATGTCATACATTTTTCTGTCCCACCACAATTCATAGGGAGTCTTGTCAGGTATCCTGCTAGGACCAGTGCAGTTAATCACAAACACTGCTGTATTTACGGCCTCTGCCCACAGATTTTTATTTAATTTACTCTCTATAATCATTGTTCTTGCAGATTCTACAACAGTGCGCATTTCTCGCTCTACACACCCATTTTGTTCTGGAGTATATGCCACGCTGCGTTGATGTATTATTCCAAATGATTTCAACATGTTAGTCATTTCCCCACTGCAGAACTCCTTTGCATTATCAGATCTTATATATTTTATTGCATGACCTGGATTGTTTCTTGTTTCAATAATAAATTCTTTCAAGCAGTTGTAACTTTCATTTTTATTTTTAAGAAAATATACCTTTCTGTATTTGGTGAAATCATCTTTAATAAGGAGAAAAAATCTTGCTCCTCCTAAAGATTTTTCTTCCACAGGTCCTCCGATATCAAAATGCAACACTTCTCCCGGTACCTCGCTTCTATTTGGACTATTTGGAAAAGGCAACCTGTGCTGCTTCCCTTTCACACACGGTACACATGTTACTTCATGTCCGCTATCATAGGAAATTCTGCATTTATTCAGAATTTTCTTCACATGGTTAATATCCTGATGTGCCAGTTTTACATGCCAGTCTGATATTCCTGTGTTACATTTTCCTATGAATGCACACTCTTTTCCTTGTTTGAATGTCATAATGTACATATTATTTACTCTTTTTGCCACAGCATATACACTGTTTTCTTTTACAAAACTGCTTTCATCAGCTGTAGTTAAGACTTTATAACCTTTGTCCAAAGCTACACTCATGGAAAACAAGTTCACTTTTAGCTCTGGTACGTACAGTACATTATGTATTGTCGTTGGTATCCACTTTTGTCCATCGAAAGCACTTAACTTGACATCACCTTGTCCCTCGGATTTAATTACTGAGCCGTCCCCTATAATCACTTCTTTAGGCACTTGAAATTGTCTGTAATTAATTAAATTGTCTTTCGAATTTGACATATGCGCGGAAGCGCCACTGTCCAGGTACCAATCCTTGTTACTACTGTTCCTTGCTGTTAACGCCGTAACTGACAGAGTGGTGATAAACGCGTTTTGTTTTTTGTTTTTATTAAACCAACAGTTTTCTAGGTTATGACCACTTTTGTTACACTTTTTGCAAAAGTCACTGTTTTTATTATACTTTTTAGATTTGCAGTCTTTTTCAAAATGTCCAATTTCACCACATTTAAAACACTTCCTCTTCTGGTTAGTTTCCACTTTAAAAGCAGTTGCCTCGTTTTCTTCATTCTTCTCATACATCATATTTCTTTGATCTTCTGTCAACAACCTGGCTGTCAATTCTGACAAAGTGCGCCGGTTGTCCGGGACAGAGTCCCATGCCGAGACAAAATGGCGGAACTTCACGTTTAGCGAACTTAATATTTTTGTGATGACCATATTTTCATGAATTTCACCTTTAGCTTGTCTAATCCTTGAAACAATTTCATCAACCTTGGCTATATACTGTGCCATATCATCTTGTGGTCCTTGTTTTAATTCAAAAAAGTTTTGTTGCAGAAGATGAAGCGATGTTTCCGACTTTTGCTCAAAAACGTTACAGAGTTTGTCCCACATTTGCTTAGACGTTTCACATGTTTGTATGTGTAACATAGCATTCGGTGTTAGTCTGGTTACGATTAAGCCTTGCGCTTTTGCATCCATTTTTTGCCACTCATCAAATTTGATACTTTCTGCATTTAGTGCCGGTTTTGGGGGGCACACTTTAGTTCCGTCCACTACACCGTAGACGCCCATCGCTTTCAGAATTACCCTATTCTGAAACTTCCAGCTTGGCCAGTTGCTTTGGCCCTCCAGCTTAATACCGCCGGAATTAAAAACTTGCGTATCACCGCTGCCGTCCATCTTGAAAAAACTCGTACTCTTACCAACAAGAACGGTTTACCACGCTTTGTTTTTGCTTCGCTTTACCGCGACACTTACTAATATTAATTTCTCTCCCAGGTCAGAAGGACTGGGCCCATAACCTTTTGCTTTATGGGGAGAGAAATAAAATAGTATAATTTGGTATTGAGTTTTATTCGACCTTTTCTACTGTGTGTCCACTTACAGAGCTAACGCAGTACCCACAGACTATAAAAAAATATTTTTTTGTTTCAGAGACAAATATAAATGTTGCTATTTTCTTAAAATCCCACCGCACTCATCGCCCCTAGGTTCCCTTGAGAGAAGTGGAGGTAAACGGCTCAAATGCATTTTTAATTCGCTCGTCGCGCCTTGGGTAAAGTGAGTACTTCTTGAAAATAAATGTCGGGTCGTAAAAAACCTAAGAAGAATCGTACAGAACTAAGTACTAGTTTCAACAACGTCCAAATGAGTTTCTTCATCTTGCATTTTTTTATGGATAGATTTGTTGGAATCAGTTAAAACCCACTTTTAAAGAAAGAGGAGGTAATGTACTCGGCGATTTTTTTTTCATGTATATTCTAAACTGATTTCTCCATGCTTACTGGGCCGATTGACGTGGTTATTCTTTATACAGGGTTACTGGTAACTCGACGTATTCCTCGCACGACGTCATAGTTGGGTTAAAATGCAAAAAACTAAGTCACCAAATGTTCTACCGAAGTTCAGTAGTTTTGAAGTTAGTTACATTTTCAGTATTTTTATGAAAAATCCCAGATTAAATCATTTGATTTACAGCGCGACTGTACTGAAATTAATATCATAGTTAATGCCGTAGCAGATCTTTGTTCATAATTAAAAGTTCAAAAATGCCAGAAACCTTGGCAAATATCACTAAACAAACATTTTTTTTTTGTGATTTTTTCTGTTACTTCACACAAAATGTTGTCTAGTGAAAAAAGGGAGGAATACGTCGTCAAGGAATACGTCGAGTTACCGGTAACCCTGTATATATGTCAGAAGAATCTGTGCGGTTACCCTAAATACATTTTAATGAACTTTGCTTCAGTAGATTTTGAGTCCTAATCTGCCCCTTTTCCAAACATTTTGGGGTCGTTGACTGATAGTATTTTACATGGCAGAAATCAAATCAAAATCAAAAGTCATTTATTCAAATTAGGCTGAGAATCAGCACTTTTCGAACGTCAAAATTACATAAGACAGTCCCCCAAAACGCCCGCCCTTCACCACTTCCTAGTGCTTTAGCTGGGAAGAAGAAGTGGCGCAACAAACTTCCCAGCAGCACAGCTGTCTGTTCGGTTAGAAGAACTGGATTTTATACGATTGTAAGTAATTAGTAATTACCAAAACATTAAATTCAATTAAATTGCCATACGTCAGCTAGCCATGCCAATTCCAAAAAAAGAAAAAAAATGTTAATAAAACTTAATACATAAATAAAAGCCTCCAGGCCTAAAGGGCATGGCAGCTTACATATGCAATACTGGAATTATTATACAAACAAATAAAATAAATAAATGATAAACTAGGACCATCAAAGTAAAATAAATTACAACACAGACTCTCACCTCTAGACAAAAAATAACAGAGACTCTCACCTCCACAACCCAGTTACTGGGTAACACTACGAGTATACCCCTTGTTAAGACTGGTTGTCAGACTTTCAGGCTTCTAACGACCCGTAACGACTGTCAAAGGTCCATGAATGCCAGCCGGGACCAACAGATTAACGTGCTTTAGGAGGCACGGAAGGGTCTCGGTATGTTAAGATTGTCACCCTATCCACGGGCAAGCGTAGCCGAGTCGGTCCTGATCGATCGATCCGTAGGGCTGTTATTATTACTAGTGATACTGAACGCGATCGGGACTTTTAAACCCAGTTCACGAGCTGTCAGTGTCAATATTCCATAGCAATTTTAACACTGACAGCTCTTGAACGCTTTTAAGATGTGCTGAACGCGTTCAGTTTCATTGGTGAAGTTCGCCTTAAGTCACGAGCTTGAGTATAATAATATATTGAGTGTTAGCTGCAATATTACTGTTATCAATGTCTAAATTATATATTTTTATGGCTAAATACCCCGGGCGACGGACGCCGTGCACGAACAAATCTTCTGCAAGTCTTATGTATAAAAATAAATTGCTGTTCGTTAATTTGTCTTGCTGAAACTCAAAAACGGATTAACCGGTTATAGCATTTTTTTTTGTTTTGTTCGATAGTTAAAAGAAGAAGCATTATCTTGTTTAAAAATAAAATTCAGCTGCCACAAAGACTTGTCGGCGCATCACTGCAAAGCGGCAGCACCTATTTGACTGTTTTTTTTTTTGTTGAATTTGTTTTTATCAGGACAAGGTTTTTATCGAAAGAATATATTTGAAAAAATCGAACGCCAAAGTGAAAATTTTGAGTTTAGATATCTCCATATACCAAAAAAAGATTGAAGAAAGTAGTTTCTAGGTATAGGAGATGACAAGACCTTGACCATGACCTGGGTAAGGACATCAGGTTCATCCTGGATAGCAAAAGAAGTCGCGGGCAACAGCTAGCTCTATTATAACAAACAATTATCAGACTTAAGTTTTGTCTCCTAACTATTCGTGACAAAATAATATTCGCATGACAGTAAAATCTCTATTTCTTAAAAACCCACCAACTTTATATAATATGTTAGTTTGTAAGGTATAGGTATGTCTTTGGGCCATTGTAGCCTGAAATAAATGTTTAGTATTTTTCATATTTTTTTCGTATTTCAATACAATTTTAAATAAAACAACATATAAAAAATAAACATAGAAAAAACATGTTATTATTATTATCATACTCTCTAATCATTTGTTCCACCTATGATTCCGCTTTATGTTTCTTATAAATAATTACCCAATAAGTGACATGCCACCATTCCGTGAGATAATATTCCAGTCTTCCTTGTTATTGTAGTTTTATTTGCGGTATGTTCAGTTAGCTGGCGGTGGAATGTATCTTCTTGCGGTCTGACTTGCGGAGACGGTCTAAACTTTTAGCAGAAGCGATTTAACATAACATCACGCCTGTACTGCTGAACCAACCCGCACTGTGCCCGCGTGGTGGAATACGGCCCGCTAACTCACACAGAGAGGAGGCCCGGGTCCCAGTAATGGGAACATTCCCGAAGGCTTAGGCAGAGGGATACCTATATTTCACCTACATTTCGCCATTTAATAGGGTGCAAGTCGTATACCTTAACCAGGACAAGACACAGACTCCGGGCTGCTACTGAGACGATACAGATGAAAAAACCCTATAACACTTTGATCGACCTGAGAATCGAACCCAGGACCTCAAGCTCAACTGTAGCGCTTGCGACACTAGACCAATGAGGCAGAAGTGATGTAAGTATAGATAAAAGATATAGAGAAATAATTTTCATACTACTCAGATACATGTTTGAATAACATTAATAGAGTTAACAGAGTTAAAGTTTTACCTTCAGCTATTTTACACAATAGTTTTTTTGTTATCACGGTTGCAATTTTGTTTTTTTAAATCAAATCATTTATTCCTTTGCAAACATGGGTATAGTACATAGATGTTTTTATATTATAGTTCTCCTCATTTTACCGTCACATGGGCACGCGCATTTTTATGAAAACCTGTGCAAGTGAAGGATTCTAGGATTGATCGTAAATATAGAAAAGTGATCAAAGTGAGGGTCTCAAAGGTACCTACGAGACGCAGACTTTGCTGCCTAGAGAAACACACAACTTTTTATCTCACTGAAGCGAGGAAAATACTAGGTGGAAGAAAAACAGCTTACATAATCTATATTTATCTATTACATAGCTATATATACTCAACTATTGTATATAATTCGGAGTAATTATTAGTTTCTGTTTCAGTGGTTATAACGTAAGATAATAATAATTGATGTGGTGTTCTGAACTTCTGAGTGCTATAAAATGCAATGTTATATAATTATTTATTACTAATAAAACATTGAAAATATATTTATATATTTATTTATTTGGGATCTCCAACAAAGGATACACAGATACAATAGAAATCACAATATTATTTTGTTGAAAATGTCTCATGTCGTTTTTTTTTGCCTGGTTTTGATTTTCATTTTTCAATAGTGATCCTTCTACACCATCATAATGCTTTAGCAGCTCCTCCAGGCGGGCAGTCGATTTATTGAGTACGGCAACATTTTTTTTTGGGTGGGAAATCATCAAATGACTTCTCCGCTCTCGCTCTGGGTAGAGCGGGACTTTTACCGACTAAATCCCACCCGTGTTCCTTCAGTTGCCTGTGCCAGGGCCACGGTTATCTTTTTCGAATTTCCCGCGACCCTGAGGCTACGGCCCTAACGGACCTCGTCATTTTGTGCTGACATCTCTTTGAGGCGCGCGTGAAACACGACGCGCCGTCGACCCGGGCCTGGTCCTTACCGCACGGCGAGCTACCCATTGCTCGCCGTCCGCAAGCCCGCGCCTACGGTGGCCGGGAATTTGCAGGCGACGCCCAGTGCGTCTCCTTCGGCGACTAGTGGGGGCGTGAGGGTGCAAGGCTCTTTCCCTCACGCGCTCCGCCTCCTCCTTCGCAAGCATAACTGCTTCGCAGAAGGACGTGACGGCTTTCCATTCTCTCTCGCTCCGTACCATGGCCTGGCCCAGGGCCGGACGCGACAGTTCGCCGCCGCCGATTGCCTCCGCAAGGATACTGCGATGCTCCGCCCAAGCTGGGCAGACCTCCATCGAATGCTCCACCTTGTCCTCCGGGCGATCCACACAATGGTGACACCCGGGCGTTTCCTCCCGCCTTATGCGAAACAGGAACCTCCCGAAACAACCGTGCCCGGTGAGGACCTGTGTCAGGCGGAAGGTGAGGACGCCGTGGTGCTTCTCCAACCACTCCTCAAAGAGGGGAGTTACCACCGCTATTGTCGCGTGCCCAGAGTACGGCAGCCTGGCGCCTTGATTTTGATTTATTCTCAAAAATCAAAGAAACTCTGCTTCGCATTAACATCAAGACGCAGTGACTGCATTCGAAATGACTGTGGTGGAGAACATCAAGTAGCGGTTCCTAAACCTGAAACCTGGAAAGGAAAGGTAAAGGGAAGGAAAAGGAAGATCCTTCTTATTTCTTAATTTTGATTCGATAACTTATAGCAAAGAACAGATCATTTGATCTGATCACCTAAGCAGCACTAGGTGTTGTAAATACAGTAGCGTCATCTTCCTAGCCACGGATTGGAAAAAACAAGTGGAAGTGCCCAAGCAGCTATAACCCGCGCGCCACAATTATGCGGACAATATGTAAAATAATATCAACCTTCGTCCACTGTTATTAGACTTAATTTTGTATGAACAACAAATTCAACTTTGGCGAAAAGCTTATTTTTCTGCATAATTATGACACACGCGGGCTAACTGGGCACTTCCACTTGTTTTTTCTATTCCGTGTACCTAGCCATTTCTCAACTATGTTTAGGTCGGCTTCCCAGTATAACCTGATACAGCTGAATTCCAATATTTTGCATGAAGCTAGTTATTAGACTTAAGAGCTGCTGACCACTCGTAAAGTCTGTTAAATAAACGAATAAGGGAGACACGGAGGGGTCGCAGTAGGTAATGGATGGTAACCCAAAATATGGAACGACCCCGTAGGCGTTGGCCTTGGCGTTGACCTTACCTTAAAGATCGTTCCGCGTTTCTCTTAAATAAATATAATTTTAGCTGTTCAAATCGCTTCCTCCTACATTTTACACCACAATCTCCACAATTTCGCTGTAGAAGTCACTAATCAAGTGTGTACAGGCAACATTTCAGGTCTGCGAGTTGCTACTGGTTTGTTACTCAGCGATACTCAACTTAGTAAGAGTATGAGTCTGCTGCTAATGTTTGAGTATGTTGTGCTAAGAAGGAACACAATCTAGAGTTCAGGATTGTGTTCCTTCTTAACTCCATTACATAATAGGATTTGAATTTGGTTGTGCCGCATTCTGTGATGTGTATTAGTTAATTAGTGGTTAATAAATGTTTACCACTGCTACAAGGGTCTTATTTTGGTGCTCGAATGAAGTTAATATTTGCGCTGTTGGTACAATTGTTTTGTGTAATGTATTGAAGAACGAGATGTCGGTGTTTTATTCCGATTTTGGCCACGTGCCACTTATTCATGTATGCTGTACAAGAATCTTTTGCCACGTGGCCAAAATCGGAAAGTAAAATACCAAGCTACAAAGGCCTTTTTTAATTTATTGGCGTCACAGATGTGTTGGGTATCGGTACCAAATATCATTAGCTTGTATGCTCGGAAGAAGAATGCATAACGGACTTTATATGATGTTTTTTGGTTCAAACCGGAGGTGATTGGATAAACTCATATTCACAAAGCAGTCACATATGATACCACAACTTGGGGCAAGTTTGACCATACATACGATCGGTTTAGGCTTACCTTTAATGATTTACAAAGAATTTATCCCAAGACGACTTATTTTGACCAATGCTAATGTTCAGGTCTACGAAACCTGAAGTTATTAAACAAGTCCCAGAATTAACGCACTCCACCAAACATCCCAATTAGAATAAGATGTTAAAATCATAATACATACACAGAATGTTTGCTATTATGTATTAAACATTGTTATTATGTCGTTTATTTATTCTTATCCTTATTCTGCTACATTTTTAAATATTTTTATAAAACAACTTAAAAAACATTTAAAAATATAAAAAATAGTGGTCCGCCGGTAGCGGGAGCAGGGTCCAAGCTACTGGTGGTTAGGGCTCCAGAGACAGGAACCTCCTAACAATGCGAGCCGTATCGAGGAGTACTGCCTTTTGAATCAGGCCCTTGATCCAACCGCCTAACGAAAGCCTCGAGAGATGTTGGTCGAGACTTTTTGCTATCAGGCCATTGGCCGATACGACAATCGGCACAATGACAGCCGAGCTCACATTCCACATGTCAACAACCTCGTGTGCTAAGTCGAGATATTTAATTTGTTTCTCTTTCTCAGCTTTTACGACGTTCTCGTCATGTGGAATGTAAAATCGATAATCATTGTGCGGCGCGCTAATCGATCTATCACTACTATGTCAGGCTTGTTGGCGATAATGGTCCTGTCAGTAATGATAGACCGATCCCAGTACAACGTGACAAGGTCAATTTCGAGAACTGGGTCGAGCACATACTTGTAATACGGTACCTCAGAATCCACAAGTTTGTATTGCAAAGCAAGTTGCTGGTGAATAATCCTGGCTACTTGATTATGCCTGTGCAGGTACTCGCCGTTAGCCAGACGAGAACAACCAGAGATAATATGTCTGATGGACTCACCTGGACGGTGGCATGCCCGACACACGTCAACCGTCCCGTCCTTCGTAACAAAATAAACATTGTTTATTATTAATATTAGTTAAACTGACTGTAAGAGAAAATGGAAACGGAAAATGGAACATTACAAATCTATGTACGCACACAGTCGCACACGTATATGGGGTCTAGCGTAGTACCTAGCTAGTTTTTCCATTTTGTGTTTTTTTTTTACTGTACAGTGTGTGAATGTAATTTCCGTAGTTTTAATTATTTTTGTGACAAAAAGTGACCGAAATCTATTTAGTAAACGATTCTAAACAAAACTACTTTCATAAAATCCATTGATTCAGTAACACATTGTATCGTAACATAAAAACTGTATAGTCTGCTCCAACATATTATTATTATCAGCTCCAGCACATCTCAATCCTTGAAAAATCACTGACAAGCACTGGGACACGGAAGCACTGAGACACGGTATAGATGTGTCCTTTTCCGTTACGTATGTAGTACGGTACTAGTTGCCTGGCATTTTTGCTGAACTGGGCCTTTTTGGCGCAGCCGTGGGGCGCACTTCCCTGCTAATTTATTACATCGCACTATTACGTCAAATTATCAATAATGAAACGAACAGGATCAAAAAGCAAAATTCTGATTACACACTGGAGACGTCACGTGGTCTCATTTGCGATAACAAAAAAGTTGCTCAGGAATTTGTGAATTTCTTTACCAGTGTCCCACTAAAAACCACTGAAATCTTAAATTCTTCGCCCTCGCGTGCTTTTGATTTAATGAGGGCGAATATTTCTGCCTGCCCGATTGAATTTAACTTTAAGCATATTAACCCCTTAACAGTAATAAAATCTTTTAAGCAAATCAAGATCAAATTGACCGAAGATCTTTGGGGAATGTCTATTAAAGTCTGTACCTCCATAATTGAAACTATAGCACCTTACTTAGCCTTAATATTTAATTTGTGTGTGGATCAAGGAGTCTTCCCGGATCTAATGAAATACAGTAAGGTAATACCACTTTTCAAATCCGGGGACAGTAAAGACACTAATAATTATAGACCTGTGTCCGTGTTGCCGGTTTTCAGCAAGGTTTTTGAAAAGATAATGCTTAGTCAGATGCTCAATCATTTTAATACTAATAAAATCCTTCACGAGCAACAGTATGGTTTCACCAAAGGGCGTTGTACGACCGACGCTGGTGTTACCTTATTAAAACATATTTTTAACGCGTGGGAAGATGCTCAAGACGCCATAGGAATCTTTTGTGACCTCTCCAAGGCATTTGATTGCGTCGATCACGAAACCCTGCTTTTGAAACTTGAGCATTACGGACTTGGAAAACTTGCGCTTAGTTTAATAAAATCTTATTTAAATGATAGACAACAGCAAGTTCAAATAAATGGTGTCAATTCACTTGGTTTAAAGGTAAAAATGGGTGTTCCACAAGGCTCGATATTGGGTCCTTTCCTCTTTTTAGTATATATTAATGACCTACTCCATTTATTAATAAATCAACCACAAATGGTGTTATTTGCTGACGATACTTCCTTAATTTTTAAGGTAGATAGACGTGCTTCAAATTTTGACGACGTAAATAACGCCCTACTGCTGGTCCAAAATTGGTTCACGGCTAATAATTTAGTACTAAATGGAAATAAAACTAAGTGTATAAGATTTTCTTTACCAAACGTCAAGAGTAGTGATTGTGAGATAGTATTGAATCAAGAGAAGCTAGAATTCGTCGATAAAACGGTTTTCTTGGGGATCACGCTCGACTCAAGGCTACAATGGGGTCCTCATTTAACATCTCTAGCAGGACGGCTAAGTTCAGCAGCTTACGCTGTCAGAAAAATCCGTCAATTTACTGATGTAGATACCGCGAGGCTGGTCTATTTTAGTTACTTTCATAGTATCATGTCTTACGGTATTTTGCTTTGGGGACGGGCTGCAGACATCGAGTCTATTTTTATTCTGCAGAAAAGAGCCATCAGAGCCATATATAATCTCCGCAGGCGCGATTCTCTAAGGGAATTGTTTAAGGATATTAACATCATGACTGTACCTTGTCAATACATCTATGAAAACATCATGTACGTAAGAAAAAATTTACATCTTTACAGTAAAAGAGGTGAAAGACATAATTATAGTACTAGAAATCGGGACCTATTAGTTCAACCAGGTTTCAGACTGGCTAAAGTAGACTCATCTTTCATGGGGTACTGTCTAAAATGTTATAATAAAATACCTCCCCACATACTTCAACTGAATGAGACAAAATTCAAATCCTTTGTTAAACGCACACTATTCAGGCAGGCATATTATAGGTTGGAGGACTACATAACTGATAAAAATGCCTGGCTTAATGCCGGTCCTGCTCCACACCACAACTAATTAATTGACATTCGAATCACTGTTGAAGCTGCTGAAGATAGTAAGAATTTATTTGCATTATATAAACTCAATCTCCTTTTTATTATATAGATGCATTGCACAGATGTGAGTACTTTGTACTATAGAGCTACCATTTACCGGGTAATGTCATAGATTGACTTGAATGTGCCTTGGCGGCTGATAGTATGTCATGCTCACTCAAATGTCTCGCTGACGGTGGCGCGTGTGTCGGATCATTTAGCTCCCTTCAAAATGGTTGAACTGAATGGTGCTGATCCATGCGTCATGTTCGTGAACGGGCGCCGTCAGTTGGGACTGGTCATCTCTTAGCTGCCAGGGCTTATTTTAATAAATTATTAGCTGGATTGTTTTTAATTATGTTTTGATGCACTCTGGACGCTTTTAACGTGTACGGTTTTTTGTACATCGTTCTCACTTATAGTGAACAACATTAATCGATGTAACTAAGATATATGTAAAAACATTATTATTTAAAAGAGTGTCCATGGAGTTTCTTGCCCGTTCTTCTCCATATGTACCTACTACGCTTTGGAATGGGCAACTAGCTTCATATTTCTGACTGACCGACTCCTTGACAATTCAAAAGTGCCTGTAAATGGTTTAATTGAAATAAATGATTTGAGTTTGAGTTTGAGTTTGAGTTACGGACGGACGAATTCCACGCCGTCATTCGCAAGAAAACCGCATCGCTGTTGTCAAGGTTGCGGGCGAGTGGCAACAGCATTCTAAAAACTATGGCGGAGAGTGTCGACTCTCCGATTATTAAAAGTTTTGTGAGAAGGACAATCACTAAACTTTAATGTGGGGATGTTCTTTTCACAATACTAGTTGTTTCTGTCTTTTTGTCTTGTAATGTAACTACTAACACTAGTATTAAGTTATATTATTGTCACTAACAGGCTGGATCAATGTTGTCCGTAAATAAAGAATATAATAATAGCGCATCGACTTCCTGAAGCAGAAAGTGTATACATGGGCTAACCGTATTCGTAGGTATAAGCGGCGAGTAGAGCGATACACTCAGAATCGCACGTTCCAGAGCGATGAAAGGTGGGTTTATAGGGGTTGGGAGCGACCGAACCAAAGTGTGGCTGACACGTGCCTGCCAGATGATGATGCCATGTGTTCTTTCTGGCGAAGTATCTGGTCGGTGCCTGTCAGTCACACCGAAGGTGACTGGACTCGGGAAGTCGAGCAAGCCTGCAATCCAATGCCAGAAATGGGGGCTATTACCATCTGCCCCCAAGACGTAGCTCGTGCAGTCCGTCCGTTACCTAACTGGAAGTCACCAGGGCCGGACGGGCTGCAGAACTTTTGGATTAAATGGTTTACAAGATCGCACGCTCGCTTGGCGGCCCAGTACCAGACGGCTTTGGAGTTTGGTTCGCTACCCCAGTTCCTAACAACAGGAGTTACCCACCTGCTCCATAAATCAGGTAGCACCGCGGAACCCAAAAATTATAGGCCGATCACGTGTTTACCGACGGTCTATAAAGTGCTTACATCCATTTTGAGAGCTAAAATTAACAAACATATAGACACCAACTCCATCATGTCTGCCTCTCAAAATGGATGTAGGAACGGGTCCCGCGGTACTAAGGAGCTACTCCTCATTGATATGGCCATTAGCCAACAGGTTCGACGTTCCCGAAAGGATCTGTCGACATGTTGGATAGATTACAAGAAGGCCTATGACTCGGTGCCACATACGTGGCTCATGAGGGTGCTGGAGTTGTATAAAGTAGATGCAACTCTGCGCACCTTCTTGATGGCATGTATGGGGCGATGGAGGACGGTCCTTCGCTATCCAGGATGTCGGAATATCCTGAGGAATAGCGAGCCGATAAGGATCGAGCGAGGCATATTTCAGGGCGATAGTTTGAGCCCGCTTTGGTTCTGCTTAGCCTTGAATCCTCTAAGCACACTGCTGGAGGATTCAGGTCTAGGCTATCGGCTGAGGAGAGGTGGTCAGTTTATATCTCACCTTCTGTACATAGATGATCTAAAACTCTTTGCCCCCAACAATTTGCAACTAATGGAGCTACTGAAAGTAACTGAAACTTTCAGTAGCGCCATCAGGATGGACTTTGGTGTGGACAAATGTGCGGTCATGCATGTAAAGCGAGGGGAGATTGTGGAATCCGTGGGAACTCAACTCTCGGATTCCATAAACCTTAAAGCCCTCTCCGCATCCGAAACCTATAAGTATTTGGGTATGTCGGAAGCGTTGGGCATCAATGGTACTGACATGAAGCAATCGTTGAAGGAGCGCTTCTTTGGCCGCCTGAAGAAAGTGTTAAATAGTCTTCTGTCCGGCGGAAACAAGGTGCGCGCCTTTAACGGTTGGGTCATGCCAATTTTGATGTACTCTTTCGGCATACTCAAATGGACTCAAACCGAACTCGACGCCCTGGATAGGAGGGTCCGTACACTGCTGACTGCAAACCGAATGCATCACCCACGATCATCGGTAATGAGACTGTATATCCCGCGAAAGTGTGGAGGTCGAGGCTTTTTAAACGCTAAGACCCTACACAATCGCGAGATATGCAGTCTCAGGGAATATTTCCTAGAAGCCGACGTGGGGATGCATCGTGATGTGGTCGCGGTGGACAAGGGCCTCACCCCGCTCTCCTTGGCCAAAGAGAACTGGCGCAAACCTGTAGTGCTTGACACTAATGATTGCATGGAAGTATGGCAGATTAAGGAGCTTCACGGACGCTTTTTCCGGGCCCTACATGGACCCGATGTAGATCTTCTAGCGTCCGTGACCTGGCTACGGTTTCGGTGACCTCTTTGGAGAAATCGAAGGTTTTATTTGTGCAATTATGGACGAAGTTATGATGACGAAAAATTACCGGAGATTTATTGTGAAAGACGGCACGGTTGACATCTGTCGGGCATGTCACCGTCCGGGGGAATCAATAAGACACATTATCCGGGTGTTACTAACGAAGAGTACTTGCATAGACACAACCTTGTAGCTAGGATTATCCATCAGCAACTTGCTCTGAAATACAGCCTTTTGGAATCGGAAGTGCCGTACTACAGGTACGTGCCCGACCCAGTTCTCGAAAATGGAAATATCACATTGTACTGGGATCGATCCATCATCACTGACAGGACTATTGTTGCCAATAAGCCTGATATAGTGGTGGTGGATCGAGTAGAGCGGCGCACAATGATTGTTGACATAACGGTCCCGCATGACGGTAACCTCGTGAAAGCCGAGAAAGATAAAGAAATAAAGTATCTTGATTTGGCTCGCGAGGTTGTCGACATGTGGGATATGGACTCAGCAATCATTGTGCCGATAGTCGTGACAGCCGTGAAAGTATATTTAAAAATGTAATTTATAATGTTTTAAATGTAATAAAGTCTGTGCTAAATAAATGTATTTTCTTTCTTCTTTCAAAATCAAACTCAAAGCATTTATTTCAAATAAACCAATTACAGGCGCTTTTGAAGTGTCAAGGTCGGTCGGTCAGAAAAATAAAACAAATTGCCCATTCTAAGCGTAGTAGGTACCTCTGGAGAAGAACGGGCAAGATACTCCACGGACACTTTTAAAATCAAATTTTGGTTTCAAAATATTGGTATCATCATTCATGTTGAAATTATGCATGTGAGAACGATGCAGAGCGCTAAAAGCGTCCGTAATAAAATGATGAAAACAATTCAAATATAAAATTTAGTTAATATACGCCATGACAGCTAAGAGATGACCAGTCCCTACTGACGGCTCCCGTTCACGAACATGATGAACTTTCCAGTATGAGTTTTTCTCAATGCTATAATCCCTTTCTTGTGGGAAAGAAATGGAGCTACCCGCAGTCTATACTTTTTTTTTGTCTAAGTAAGACTCCTTTCCCTAATCAATCGTAATTTTGTCTTTCTCAGAATTTGATACCCGTATATACGTCGCTTTTGTCAACAGTCGCTTACAACTGTGCAATAATTCATACATTATCGATTTATTTCAATGCTGGTCGCCTACTAACTTATTTGGAGCCCTGTTCTTTTGCCGGCGAAGTCATATGAGGTGTTGTTTGATCATTTAAACGGAGTAACGATGGGATTTCTTGCCCATTCTTCTCCATACGAAATTACCTTTTGGAAGGGGCGACTAGAAATAACTCTATTTTTGCGGTTAAAAGGTGCCTTTTATGTGCCTATTTGACATTATATACCTAAAATTTTTAATTAGTTTTTGATTTTACTTTATTAGATTATTTTATATTTTGTAAATGTGAGAACGTCGTAGGCCCTGTGGATTGTAACTTTATAGACCATTGCCTATTTGTTAAACATATGGTACTTGTTGACAGGCCTACACTGTCCTCCCATACCTATTAAACACTATAATTAAAAAACATTGTAAAAGACATATTTTTAAAAGAGTAACCATGGAGTTTCTTGCCGGCTCTTCTCCATGGGAAACGACCAATTGGAACCGTGCACCTAGAATCTGACGTTTCATAAGTGCCCATGTAGGTTTATGTGAAATAAAATATTTAGATTTTGATTTTTTGAAAAAAGAATGCTTTGACTTTGTATGAAGGTAGTGAGAATGCACCTTGTGAAGACCGCATAAATCCGGTTTATTGGAGAAGCACTGAACTGCGGGGTAATTGCGTAACTCACTATTAGTAGAAATCGCTTTCATTTTGGCAGTTGAACAACATTCATTGCGTTATTTACGTTGTTGAGCAGATCAATTTTTCGAACATATGCAGCATTGGATTAGCAATTTCTTTCAAAACGATTCAGATTGTGATTAATTGTGTGTTACGCGATTAGGGTGCCAGTCGAAGTGGCGATGCTTGGGGAGGCCTGCGTCCAGCAGTGGACATCTTTCGGCTGAAATTATGATGAAGACAGCCGAAGTGTAGGTTTTTTTTTTTGCTGATGAGAAATCCATTATGTTCATGGATACCCTTCGTCTGGAGAAAAGGTCCCAGGGTCCCTACCGCCGCCATGGGTGGGGGGAAATATCTCCCGGGCCCGAGAGATATTTGTACATTCGCCCCATCCACGACTCGAATCAGCCCGCCGCGTCTAGCATCACCAAGTTTGATCAATCCTTGTCCTCCCATAGAGGTGCGCATGTATCACTGCGCGCCACCTCTGAGCCTGACTGGACTTGACGACTCAGCCCAAAGTTTGCCATCCGCAGACTCCTTCTTTTTTGAACAATAATAAAACTAAAAAAAAGGTTACCTAAATGTCAATACGCCATGAATAAATCACATCGGAAATCCTAACAATACGGAGACATTTTGCGGGATTTTTTCTACGTTGTTTTCACGAATGACAATGTCATGTGGGACATTGTCGCAGTTTATCGGAGTTAGTAGGTAAGCCCAACAGTACGGCGCTAGCCCGGGCTTATACAACGGGATTTACGTGATACCCGGGAAAATATGTGAGTTTTTTTTGTTTGTGTAACACTACACACGATTTTTGAGTAGGGTTGCTATTTCGTGGGATAGTTGTTTGGGATGCATTGTATAGAGGAAATACATAATAGAAGTTAAGACAACAGTATTTTTTATTATAATAATCAAGTCTGTGCTTAGGACAACAGTATTTTTTATTATAATAATCAAGTCTGTGCTTAGGACAACAGTATTTTTTATTATAATAATCAAGTCTGTGCTTAGTTAACATATTTTAACATTTAGATAAATTTCTATAGAAAAGCTATTTATTTAAATACTGTACGATATATATTTACATGTTATCTATCGATTTAAATACATATGAAAAGGTTCACACACTACTACTTTGTACTTACACACGACAAATAATTAATTAGGTATGATTAATGATAGAATGTCAGCTCAGATGTTAGTAAAGCAAGAAGCTTAAATAAAACAGAGCAAAATTCCTAAATTTTGCTGTTTTAGTTTCATGATAATTTCCAATTGCACGGTAAGTGCAATTAGTAAGTGTAACTACACACTCATTTTATGTAACAATTTAATATTTATTTGAAAGAGTATCCGTGGAGTTTCTAGCCCGTTCTTCTCCATACGTACCTACTTCGCTTTGGAATGGGCAACTAGCGTCATCCAGAAAGATGACGCCTAAAAACTAAGCCTAAAAACTAAGTAAATATTATGCGCGAAACGAGTATTATTAATTTTGAAATTGTAAAATTTCCGTTACGTACTTAAAACCCGTGTTCGTGTGCTTGGCCTATACTTAGATTGTTATAAAAATTGTAGAAAATCATACAAACGATTCCATCGTGATGCAAACCCAGTTTGTAAAAACGTTAAATTTACACAAGCACTTAATCATAATAGATACAAATAAACAACACTTTCAGTATACGCAGGAAATTACAGTATCATCCTCAAACGGGTTGAAAAAGAGCCCAAATAAAACGGCGCACGGAATTGGTCCCGCACTAAATTTCAATTTATGGGACCTCTTAAGAGTAACGTTGCCCTTGCCGCAGTTAGCAAGTCCCGGAATCCCGGAGTGTCCCACTTTTTAACTGTTTTATATCCCATACCGGTAAAGATTTGGATTATTTTGGTTGTGCCTGGTCGGTTCAGTTGTCGTAAGCTAAAGCGCTGAGAATGTGGTTCTGGGTACCTAATTGTTAAGTATCGAATTGCCCCGTTCATTCTCCCGGAACGGGCAAAATGTTATTGAGTTATCAGGAATTTCTCAGTAGCAGCCCGGAGTCTGCATTTGTGCCCATCAATAGGCTCGCTCCCTATTACATAGGACTAACTAAACTGGCGAAATTTGGGTGTAAGTACTACTAGGTACAATACTGCCTAACCGCTCGTGATGTTATGTCATGTCTTTGAGTATTTTTATTTAAAAGTCACATTGCTGAAAATTAAAATTGCTGCTTGAAGACGCTTTCGTTGAAACAACACTCAAATTCAAACTCATAGCATCTATTTCAAATAAGCCAATAACAGGCACTTTTGAATTGTCATGGGGTCGGTCAGTCAGAAATATGAAGCTAGTGGCTCGTTCTAAAGTCTAGTAGGTAAGTATGGAGAAGAACGGGCAAGAAACTCTATGGAAAGTCTTTTAAATCTTCTTTTTTTATTGTTTATCCATGTTGAAATTATTACATGTGAGAACCTTAGATAAAGAATTGGTCTCGCTGAGCTCGACTAGATACCAATACAAACAATAGCTCCGTAAATGCGGCAACTCATTATTGTAGTGTATGTGAGGCATCGCCACTTGATATTTGGCAGTTGACATAGAGAACTAGTGTGCGTGAAGAATTGTGTTACCAGTGCTCAACTGTTACCAGAATTTATGGGAAAAATATTGTATGCTGTGACCCATTACTTAAGTTTTATAACTTAACTAATAGACCACAGCATAAAATATCTTTCAGATTAACTCTGGTTAGTGGGAAAAATATTTTATGAAAAATATGTAGCTCAGAAAATGCTTAATATTGAACAATAAATTAAACGCGGATGTAGGTAAGGCGTAGGTTTCTTCTTTAGAAAAAGGAAGGTATGTATATCAATGATTAGGCTCAGTTTTAATACTTTTTTTTTTACATACGATGATTTTTTTTTTCATTTTTCGATCAGGTTCCTTGGGGTAAGTTGTTCAGTTTCATGGGTAGAATCACCCCTTGAAATAGTGTCAGCTAACATTTTTCACCATTATGAGTATATATTACAAAGACAAACATTAAATACTTTATAGAACTAAGTTAATTACGTATACAATAACTAAGTTAAATGAATGAAATAGGATATATTATAAATGCAAAAAAAAACACATTATAAAAATCTCAACCAAGGGGAACTTGGCTCTTGCATATGCGGCAACACTGAATGGCGATTAGGGTTAATGTTATTTTATTTAGAAATTTCGAAATTATACGATACTTACTGCTGTTATGTGATCCCAGTGTCCTTCTTATTTCTTGTAGTATTATTGTTACACAGTTTCACGAAGCAAACTGGCATTTTGCTTCGGATTATGCCCAAAATGTAATAAAACATTCGGCACGTGCACGTGACAGACAGCTTGCAGTGTGACTGGCTCGAGTACGCCGACTTCGGCGTGGTATTTGTTGCCGCATTTAACAAGTACGCCGGCGGTATCTAGTGGAGCGCTGCGAGACCAATCATTTATCTAAGGTGAGAACGACATATAAAGACGTGCACGATAAAAACCGTCCGGAGCAAAAAGTACAAAAAATACAAAAAATGAATTAAAAACCCTTTATTACTAAACAGATATTTGTTTAAACAAAAGGCAGAAATATTGTTTGACCACCATTTTTTAAAAATAGAATCGAGGAAACATTGCCAAATAAACTGGTGAAATATTTCAAACGAATTTTAGGTCGGCTCGCAAGGTTTTACTAACGTTCTCGATTGGAAACTCGTTTTTATTAGAGTCGTATAAATTCCGCACATCCAACCTAACCTTTTAGGTTCCGTTTTTGTTTTTCATTATTAATTGTGATTTGTGAAAATTTAAATTCCTATGCTCATAACATTTTTAACAGATACCGCTTATATGACTACCACATAGCATTTTTTATTGTAGTATGTAATCCTCGGAGCAATTAGACAGTCACACACACAGTTAGCATTTGACAGCCGTAGTGTTTTTAATTTCATAATTTGAGTCTTCTTGCTTGTCAAAGGCGGTGCCATAGAGTTACACAACACTGACAGAGTGCCACAGACACTAAAGACGTAAACAAGAATGGTCGTCACACGCGGTTTGCCATAAAGTAATTTTTATTATGTTACTTGACATAAATCTTATTTTTATTTAATTTTATCTATTTTTGTTACTGTCCGTGACATCACAGCCGGCCCTATCCGAAAACTTTTTTAAGAGTGTGTTTAGGTACGCTTGTAATACTTTTTTTTTCTTGGTTGGGGAATCATCAAATGACTTCTCCCGCTTTGGGTGGAACGGGAGGGCGTGTCCGACTTTTACTGACTAAAACCCACCCGTGTTCCTTCAATTGCCTGTGCCAGGGCCACGGTAACTCTTTCGAATTACCCGCGACCCTGAGGCGTCGGCCCTATCGGTTTGTGCTGACATCTCTTTGAGGCGCGCGTGGAACACGACGCGCTGTCGACCCGGGCCTGGTCCCTACCGGACGGCGAGCTACGCATTGCTCACCTTCCGTAAGCCTGCGCCTACGCTGGCCGGGAATCTGCGATTACGATTCCCGCCCAGGGCGTCTCCTGCGGCGACTAGGGGCGTGAGGGCGCAAGACTCTCTCCCTCACGCGCTCCGCCTCCTCCTTCGCAAGCATTACTGCTTCGCAGAAGGAGGTGACGGCTTTCCATTCCCTCTCGCTCCGTACCATGGCCTGGACCAGGGCCGGACACGAGAGATCGCCGTCGCCGATCGCCTCCAGCTTGGGCGGAGCACCGCAGTGTCCTCGACACTGCGGTGCTCCGCCCAAGCTGGACACACCTCCACCGTATGCTCCACCGTGTCCTCCGGGCGATCCACACAATGGTGACACCCGGGCGTTTCCTCCCGCCTTATTCGAAACAGGACTTACATACTCCTTTTGCCTCGTTTACATTCATACATCTGGTCATACACGCACGCCGGTTGCGGGTGCTACGCACCTGACCTGAAGAACATCACCAATAAGGTCACTATATGCCCTCCTAGGGCTTCCTGGCGTTTTCACTCACATCTGCCTTGAAAATACCTTTTTTTTGTCTCCTTTAATTCATCCTATAAACATGACCAAACCATCTAAGCATACTCTTTTCAAATCTTGTTACTACATCTTCTATTAAACCACACCGCTGCCTTATCACATCTTTCCTCAGCCTAGCATTCATAGTTACACCACACACGCTCCGCAAGGAACGCATTTCCACAGCATTTATTCTGCTTTCATGCTTCTTTCGCCACACCCAATATTCACTTCCATACATAAGCGTAGGCACCAGCACACCATTGTGAACAGCCAGTCGTGCCTTTTAGGATATCAACTGGTTGGCCACCACTTCCCTAGCTTATTCTTGTGCTGTCCTGTGGTACTTGTCCGCGGAAGCGACGGAACACCACGTCCTGCGGCTAAAAGTCTTCTTCCATGACGACGGCCAGATAGCAATTCGGTACGCGCACCACGAACGCCTTGAAGTTGACGTTGCAAAGCTCCCATACCCTCTACTTGTCTCTCTATATTGCCATCGGAGGCTAGACCTTTAGTTAGGAATCCTGAGGGCCTAGACATATGACATTCGCTTCGGAGCGATTTTAATTCTACAATCGCTATCGCTTCACTATGATATTAGGCTAAGACCTATGATCACGTGACATTTCGATAGCTTATGTCAACCCCATACATCGTTTTCTATTCACTTTATTTCCCGCATTCACTTTCCACATCTCCATCAATCTTTCCATCTCTTGTAAACAGACTCCCCAAATGTACGAACTCACTTACTTATTTAAATTACCAACACACAGTGAGCAAGCATTGTGATCACATTAGATACTCCTTCCTTTTTACCGAACTAGCCATATCTTAATACATATATATAATTCTTCTGTACGTGTGTGTTATGGTCGTTGTGTGTAATGGCATTGAACTCCTAAACGGCTGAAGCGATTTTAATGTATTTTTTTGTGTTTGACTGGGTTCCTGGATGGTTCAGATTTACAATCGGATGGATGGGTGCTGTTCGGGAAGGACAACGTTTGTCAGAGTCGTTAGTTTTATATAATATTATAACAAGGAAAGTAATTCTGTCTATATGTCCGTTTGTTGCCGTTGCACGCCTTAACGGCTGAACGGGTTTCCAAGAAATTTGGCACACAAGGTTAGATTATGTTAGGTTGGGATACCTCATATCCCGGCAGTACGTTCCTGTGGGACCAAACTCAACTACATCCAAATCAATTGTAAAATAAAAGTTCAATGCTCCAGTATTATTACTACGTGGGACATAAGGGGTGAAAAGTTCCAAAAGTGATACTGAAAAGTAACTGAGGAAGATGAGAAAACTTTTGAGGTATTGAATGTACGCAACTGATAGTTTAAGGTCCATAAAATGTTATTCTGGTTGGGGCCATTATTAATGACCAGGCGTTAATAGGATTATTGAAAATTGAAAATGGGGCATTAAATATCACTTTCACGTTTGAGTAAACCATACTTTTGTTTGCAAAGCTACCATATATTATTAAGAATTATTCTACAGCCTCATAGGCCAAGGTGGTTAAATGCATGAATGCTGAGCAAGGAATCCTAGATTCAATGTCCATGTTAGCAAAGATAATGTATCTTTTCCGTGAGGTACGTGGGACACTCGAGATTTGCTACATTTTGCGAAAATAAAAATAAATGTTCTATTAAATATTTTTATTAAATCTTTTCAAAGTACTCCAGCATTTACAGCCTGCTCGAACGCTGACAGTGCATCTTCCGGCGACGAAATTGTATACCTTTGAGCAGATTTTTAATTTTCGGGAATAAAAAGAAGTCATACGGTCCTAGGTCAGGGCTGTAAGGAGGGTGACCAAGGAGTTTGACGGGCATGTGTCCAGTCGTGCATGTCTCGTTTTGAGCGCGGTGTGCGAAGGCGCGTTGTCGTGGTGGAGCAGTAGCCCACAGAGCCCTGTGTTTGGTCGCTTGTTGCTGACAACAGAGAAAACTTCTGCCAAACATTTGGTAGTATACCATTCAGCCTTGATGCTTCTTTGCTTCTGTAAAGGAATTGACACCAAGTAGTCAAACAAATTAAAAAGGCTCGCAATCCAAATCTTCCTCCCGCTTCTAGATCGCTTCACTTTGGTAGGCGTTGATTCGTTTTAAAAACACCCAAACCGTCAACTGGTGCTTCATTTTTGGATCGTATTATACAATATATCCAAGACTCATTACCTGTTCTGATGCCGTAAACACGCCGAGACAAGCCTCTTTCAAATTTGTATTTCATCATATCACGGCACCATTCCACCCGGGCCTGCTTCTGAGCATCGGTGAGGTTGTGCGACACCCAGCGTGAAACTATTCTCCTCACGCGAAGATGTACGTCTGTACATCTTCGCGTGAGGAGAATAGTTGCGCGGATGTACGGATTTAGTTATGGCTTCCCGATCCAACCTGCAGTATGTGCTGAATCTCTTGATACGTAACTCGCCTATTGTCTCGGATTATATTTTTCCCTGCTAGCACGTAATCTTCCGTAACAGCCGTCAAAGGGCGACCTCTGCTCTCTCCATCCCCCAAAGTTAGTCGACGGCGCTTGAATTCGTTATACCAACAATACACGGTTGCCTTAGAAGGGCCTTCATTCATTAATGACATTTGAAGTATATCGTACGATTCGTCCGGTTTCAGGCGACACTTGAAATCGTAAACATCCTTGTGCGAAAATGTTAGCGGCGCAGATCCATTTTTTTATGAGACACGATAATTTAAACTAGCTCGCAAACAATGTGGAGGGAAATTTTGAAACTGGAACGTACCTATTTTTACTAACAAACAATCATGTTTTCAAAATAGAGTCTATCTGGCATGGAATGGTCTCTCATACAAAAAAACTTTTATGTTCTATGTTAGAGGGTTTGGTTTCCGCACTTAGTCCTTCATGTGGACCATTGTGCGTGGGCCATGGCGGCCGTCGGTGGTTTCCAACCAGCCCACCTCCCTCCAGAAGCCGATCAAAGCTTCTGGTCTGTCGAGAACATCTGTGAAAGATCCGGGTGTCCCGAGTGTTTCTGTTCTTATCTGGGTAACGCCTGTGCACTCAAAGAGCACATGCGCAACGGTTTCGTCCGACTCCATGCAAGCTCTGCACAGTGGAGTATCCGTGATGCCTATTGTGTGAAGGTGTTTGTCTAGCGAGCAGTGTCCTGTGATGGTCCCCGTCACCAGGCGCAGGCCATTTCTGTCTAGGCGTAATAACCGTCTGGTTAGCCTGCCATTTAAGGATGGCAAAGCTTCCTTGGACTGCCTGCAGCCTGGTGTCGAGGTCCACCATCTCTCGGCTTGTGTGTGGGTGGATTCCCGCAGCCACCTGCGTATCTGGTTGAAGGGGATGGGTATGACGGGTTCAGGCCCGCAAGCCGATGTGCTGGATGCTCTCCTGGCTAATTCGTCAGCTGCGTCGTTGCCTAGTGATCCGCTGTGTCCTTTTATCCATTGAAGTGTCACCTTGTTGCGGTTAGATACCGTAACTCGTTCTAGGGCATAGTGACATTCTAGTGTTAGACTCGAGGTAATATTTTCTTTCCCTAATCATTTGAGGACTGAGGCGCTGTCGGAGAGTATACGTATATGGGTGTCCGTAACTCTTCTGGCTTCTATGGCATACACCGCTTGTATGATGCCCACACACTCCGCTTGATAGACGGTGTTGAACATTCCCAGCGGACTTGATATGGTTATGTTGAGGTCATTTGTTTCTCAAATGACCTCAACAACTCCGGCTCCTGTACCGGATCCGGTCTTTGAGCCGTCGGTTCACTGTTGAACACTGTTCTTCTGAGAGTATGATATTGTAGCTTTTGAAAGTAATGTCGTTTCGGGATTTTGTCGCAGGGTGATGCCATCATTGGTTGTCGGTTGACCGCATCTTCCTTTATGCGTATGTGCTTGACCCTAGAGTCTTTGCTTAGGGTTCCCGATATGTGGAGCCTGAAGGCAGCTAGGGTCGCTTCCTCCCTCACGATGAGGTGTAGGGGTGGTAGCCCAAGCATCGCCTGTGGCAGCAGTGGGTGTGGTTCTCATGCAGCTAGTGATTGCTACGCAGGCAAACCGCTGCAGTTTTTCGAGATCTCTTTGGGCTGTGCTCAGGTCTGTCCTAGGCCACCAGACCAACGAGCCGTACGTGATAATTGGTCGAATAACAGTAGTGTATAGCCAGTAGGTGACTTTGGGGCTAATCCCCCAATTTCTGCCTCTTGTAGTGATATATTTGGTGTGTTTCGCCCAATTAAGCTGTTTGTCCAAATAAATGCCTAGGTATTTGGTTTCGGTTGACAGGCTTAGGGTAGTACCAAAGAAGCGTGGTAGTTGTAGTGTCATTTGTTTCCTCTTTTTTGGAAAGATAATCAGTTCGGTTTTTGTGGGGTTGATGGATAGCTGGTGTCTGTTGCACCAGTCCTCTACTATTTTCAAGGCTTGGCGCATAAGGTATTTTCGTGGGTGCCATTTATTATTATGGTTATATCATCGGCATAGCCTACAGTAAAGTAGCCTTTGTCATTTAGTGTTCTGATGAGGCTGTCTACAACCAGGTTCCACAGAAGCGGCGAGAGGACGCCCCCCTGCGGGCAGCCCTTCGCCACAATGGCCCTTGTGGTGTCGTTCACTTTTACCTGTACAGCTCTCAGTTTGAGCAAATTGGTGATCCACCCGCTCAGTGTCGGGTCGATGCTGTGTCTGTCGAGGGCCATGTTGATGCTACCAAAAGTGGTTTTGTCAAAGGCGCCCTCGATATCAATGAAGACGGCTAGTGCTGAGCATTTGTGATCCACGGCGCATTCAATTTTGGATACCACGCTATGTAACGCAGATTCCGTTGACCTGCCTGTGGAGTACGCATGCTGTTGTTTGTGAAGTGGTTTTGCCTGAAGAGGTCCGTCACGAATGTATCTATCACAGAGTCTCTCGAGGGTTTTCAGTAAGAAAGATGTGAGGCTTATGGGCCTGTAGGCCTTGGGTTGCGTGTAGTCGGATTTGCCTGGTTTGGGTATGAAAATGACTTTCACTTCGCGCCAAGCTAGGGGTATGTGTCTGAGTGCTATGCAGGCCCGATAGGTCTTCACCAGGCATGGTGCTAGTAAATCAGTCCCCCATTGTAGAAGGGCTGGGAAGATGCCATCCAGCCCTGCAGATTTAAAGGGCTGGAAAGTGTTGATGGCCCACTTTATCCGGTCTTCTGTTACTATACTGTGTGCTCTAGACCAGTCTTGGTCTGTTGGGGCCCAGTCTGGTTCAGCTTCCCATACCTTGTCCTCTAGGAGTTCGCAGTCTGGGAAGTGAGTCTTTAAGAGGAGTTTACTGGTTTCATGGTCAGTTAGTGTGTATGAGATATCGGGTTTTTTCAGCGTGCCGAGGGTACGGTCCTGATCAGTTAATACGATTTTCCTTACCCTTGCGGCTTCGTTGTTGTTTTCGATGGATTCACAGAATTTCCTCCATGCTGTTCTCCTGGCAGTTCTGATTTGCTTTTTGTATGTATATTGGGTCTCTTTGTATAAATCCCAGTCGTCCGGGAGTCTAGTGTTTTTGGCTCTGTTAAATTGCTTACGTAATGCATCTCTGAGTTTACTAAGTTCAGCGTTCCACCATTGGTTCCTCTCGCTGTTGGTTTTTGGCGCTCTTGGTTTGCAGCATGCATGGTATGCTTCGGTTAGGTATTCTGATAGTTTATTCACGGTGCATTCTAATTGTGCAGGGTCTCTTACGGTTACTTTTGATAAGTGCCTGTCTAGCAGGGAGGCTAGGAGGCGTTTATACCCGGGTATATTAGTGCGCCGCGGGTTTCGCCTTGGCACTGGGTTGCTTGTATTGGCAGCTAGTGTAAAACGAATCCTTCGTTCTCGGCTCGTCGGATACATGCCAGTTTGTGATAAGGTTTGTCGCATTTTCTGTTGCAAGGGTTAGATCTATGATTGTTTGTCCACGGGCTGTGACCCAAGTGGGCTCAGAGCCACGGTTAACAATGTTAAGGTTAGTTGAGAATAAATAGGTGGATAGTACCTCTCCTCTGGAGTTCGGTGCGTCGCTGCCCCAGAGTGGGTGGTGAGCGTTTGAGTCAGTGCAGATGATCAGGTCTAATTTGGCTCGCTCGCAGTGTTGTACCAGGTCGGTCATCTCTTTTGGCGGGCAGTTTGCGTCCTCACCCGGCATGTATACCGAGGCCAGTACAACGTCGGGAACGTCGCCTGCGGTCTGGAGCCTGACAGCTGTCAGGTCTCTGGAACAGAACTGAGTAAGTGATGTGGTAGGAATTCCTTTGGGTATGTAGGCGCAGGTTCTTGGTTTGTCTGAGTTTTGTGTGCTGAGAATTAGCTTACCTCCGATGTTGCTGAGGCCGCATATTCTGTTGTTCCTGATCCACGGTTCTTGGATCAGTGCGATGGGGTTTGCAATCCTTTCTGAGTGGCCTGGTATTGCATAAATACACAAACACATAGCATTTCTCTAAACAAGAAAATATTGTAACTAAACTAAACCTTACAACAAACTAAAATATTGTGTCCCACAAGAATTTTTAATAATTCATTCCAATAGTAAGGGTAAACAACTTGGAGCATTACGCTATCTCTCCGCATCGTTGCGTCCGGCGGCACAGTTTTACTGTTTCAATTTATTTTGCCGTCAATATTCTTATCTAGTTGCGTAAGTTAATAATCTCTCATTATCTTTCCGAGTTTTCCCAATAATGATCTGTTGTTTATTTTTCCGGGTAAAACTGGAAGAATATTATTTATTTAAGAAATTGCAAGATAAAATGATCGTCATTTAAGTAAGGTATCAAAATTCTAAGTATAAACGAATTATGGTAAAACATTCAATCAATCCGCGGTCATCGGTACTGGCAGAGTAAGGAGCTTCACGGACGCTTTTTCCGGGACTTAATTGCACCGGATATAAATCAACTAGCGTCCGCAGCCTGGCTCTTTTTTTTTTGGGTGGGAAATCATCAAATGACTTCTCCCGCTCTGGGTGGGCGTTTCAGACTTTTACTGATTAATACCCACCCGTGTTCCTTCAGTTGCCTGTGCCAGTTGCTTGTGTTCAGGGCCACGGTATCTCTTTCGAATTTCCCGCGACCCTGAGGCATCAGCCCTATCGGACCCTGTCATTTAGTACTGACATCCCTTTGAGGTGCGCGTGGAACACGACGCGCCGTCGACCCGGGCCTGGTCCTTAATGGACGGCGAGCTAACCGTTGCTCGCCGTCCGCAAGCCCGCGCCTATGGTAGCCGGGAATCTGCTGCGACTTCCGACGCCCAGGGCGGCTTCTGCGGCGACTAGGGGCGTGAGGGCGCAAGGCTCTCTCCCTCACGCGCTCCGCGCTCCTTGGCGAGCATTATAGCTTTGCAGTAGGAGGTGACGGCTTTACATTCCCTCTTGCTTCGTACCATGGCCTGGACCAGGACCGGACGCGAGAGATTGCCGCCGCCGATCGCCTCGACGAGGACACGGTGGTGCTCCGCCCAAGCTGGGCTGACTTCTACCGTATGCTCCTCTGTGTCTTCCAGGTGATCCACACAATGGTGACGCCCGGGCGTTTCCTCCCGCCTTATGCAAACAGGAACCTTACGAAGCAACCGTGTCTGGTGAGGACCTGTGTCAGGCGGATCTGTTACCTGGCTGCGTTTCGGTGACCTCTTTGGGGAAATTGAAGGTTTTGTCTGTGCAATTATAGCCGAAGTTATGATGACGAACAATTACCGGAGATTTATTGTGAAAGACGGCACGGTTGACATCTGTCGGGCATGCCACCGTCCAGGTGAATCAATAAGACACATCATCTCTGGATCTTCTCGTCTAGCTAACGAAGAGTACTTGCATAGACACAATCTTGTAGCCAGGATTATCCTTAATCAACTTACTCTAATCTACTAAATACAGCTTCGTGGAGTCAGAAGTGCCGTACCAAAGGTATGTGCCCGACCCAGTTCTCGAAAATGGAAATATCATATTGTACTGGGATCGATCTATCACCACTGACAGGTTATTTTTTCCAATAAGCCTGAAAAAATGGTGGTGGATTGATTAAAGCGGCGCGCAATAATTATTAACATAACGGTCCCGCATGGCGGGAATATCGTGAAAGCCGAGAAAGATAAACAACTCAAATATCTTGTGAAGATATTTGAGTTGTTTATCATGCACGCAAGGTTGTAGACATGTGGGATGTGGACTCAGTAATCATTGTGCAGATAGTCGTAACAGCCAATGGCTTAATAGCCAAGAGCCTCGACCAACACCTGAGGAGGCTCTCGTTTGACAGCTGGATCTTCATCTTGGGCTTGATTCAGAAAGCGGTACTTCTGGACACGGCTCGCATTGTCAGGAGGTTCGTCTCTCTGAAGCCCTGACCGCCGGTAGCTTGGACCCTGTTTCCGATACCGGTGGGCCACTATTATAAATGTTTTACATTTTCTTATTCAAATATTTAAAAATATAATTCATAAGTTTTTCAATGTAATAAAGGAGATAATAATTTATACGGGATTATTATTATTATGATAATATTATATATTATTTTTATCATAATAATACTAAATTATAGGATTTTTAAAGCCTTCCACAATCGCGAGATATGCAGTCTCAAGGAATATTAAAACTCATTTTTTCTAATATTTAAACCCCGAAAACGTCCGACTACATCAAGGCAGACCCAAAAGATGATGGCGGGACGAGCTTGATACCTACAGATAGGATTGGTCCACACTAGCTCAAGTAGAGAAGAGAGGAACGGAGAAAGGGAGGCCTTTGTACTGCTGTGGGATAACATTTATTTCGAGCCACAAGACTATGCTAGTAATACACTTACAAAGACAAAAACAGAAACAGATTGTGACGTCATTGATGCAGTAGTGATTCACAATCGCACAATCAAGCCTGTTTGTTGTCACAAACAGGATGCTATTTGTGGCAACAGACTGACCAAGGATGCGCACCGCTTCCGCATCATCGCGTAGAAACAGTCCACCTGAGCTTGTGCGAACATCCCTAATGCGCTGCCGTATCGGTGGCAACCCCATCAGCACCCTGAATGCGTTATTTTATTGGAGGCGAAGGGCGCTGAATGATTTTTTTGTATAATGAATCCACAGACTGCAAGTGTAAAAAGACGTGAAGTAATCACTAAATATAGTACGCTTGACCTTTTTCGAGGCACGCCTGAATCTGCGGGGAATCATGTTAGCTCTCACACACAGCGCCCTCCGCTCCCTGTCAATAAGTGACCAAGATATTTAAATCGGTCTACCGTCATCGGCCTCAAGACTAAGCACCGGTTATGTGTTTCCCGCATGTAGCGGATTCCTGCGGTCTTCACAAGGTCGTCCGTCCACCTTATGAGAAGCCTTCCAACGCTACGTTTCACGATACGTGGTCGCCACTACAGAACCTCGCAGCCAAATCGGCCATCTGTGTGAACAATGTGCCCTGCCCACTTTCACTTAAGTTTGATGATTCTCCTGCGTATGTAATAGGGAATGTGGCCATTTCCATCAACCTGGCACAAATCCAGAGTGCGGGCTGCTACTGAGAGATTCCTGATTAAAAACCCAATAACATTTTGCCCCCCCACCTGGGAGCAGTAGCACTTACGACGTGAAGACTAACGAGGCAGGTAACTACATTATTATTATAAGACACTAGGTAATAATATTAGACAGTCAGCAATGAAGCAAGGACTTGAGTCCTCTGTGCGCAAAAAAATGCAGAAAATACGACCTCTGTTCTGCTATCGAAGACGCCGTGGAAGTGGCGAAGTTTTGGGCGAACAAAAGTTAACCGTGGCGTGCTGTAGACACGAAGAAAAAAGAACCAGCCAAGTGCGAGTTCGACTTGCACACATTTTTTTTAAACACATTTCTTTAACTGAAACAAAAAAAAACGTTTACTTGCAGTACAAATGACGCAGAGAACGAACACAAACACAAAAAATAACAAGTGAGTAGTTAATCTGGTATGGTGGTCTGGTAAAAATAAAATGAGGTTAAAAAACCTCATTTCATTTTTATTATTTGTTGTTATAGCGGCCCTGGAAATACAAACTCTGAAAATTTCATTAATGAGATACAGCCCACTGACAGGCAGATGAATGGACGGATGGACAACGGAGCCTTAGCAATAGGGTTCCGTTGGCACTTGGGTACGGAACTCTAGAAAGCAAGGAAGCAGTGCTGCTGACTGCTCTCGACGCGTCAAAGAAATCGGTTTGCGATTTGAGAAGAACCTGTCAAAATGTGCTTTATCATTTTTAAGGTGCAAGCCCAAGGAAATTCAAAATGAAAATTGGTATTTCATGGGCTACCTTAAGTAATCCTAAAGTATAATTTTATTTGACAAGATCTTCAAATGTTCAATTCAGATATTTATATAATACCCGGTTTATCTGATCTCCCAAATTAAACCAGACTTAGAAATTAAAATACCCTAATGAACAAACTTCTTTGCCTTTAACTTTTACGTCCACAGCTATGATTAATGACCTCTGCTGTTTTTTCACGAAACTTCCGATAGGTGGCGTTGGCGGGTCAGACAGACAATGATGTATTGGTGCACTCTTGATGACGGGTCGGGATTGGTGAAATTGTCATTCGCGAATTATATTTTGTTCAACATAATTATATTGTGTACACACGGCTACATATCAAGCTATACAGTTCCACTATAAGCTGACTACTCAATGAACAGAAATGTTAAGCTTGATAAGTAGCCGTATGTACATCATGTTGAACAAAAAATATATTCGTGAATGACACTTTCAACATCAATCAATTGGATTTAAGAACGAAAAGTTTTGTATTGATGATTTTACGATTATAATTCTGTAAATACATATTTGTTACGGTCGCGAATCATATGTATGTTCAACATACAACCTGACAATGAACTGCAAATTGCAGAAAATTTTAATTTCAATCGTAATTGTTCCTTATCGAGAGTCGAATATTGAGAAAAAACTATGTCTGTACACATTACAGAGAAAAAAAAACTGTGACAAAATCTCTAATCCTCTGAATGTTAAGGTCTTTACAAAACATAACACCACGCTTGTGCATTTGTCTAAGGGTTGGGCAGAGGTCTACTGGTACAACTACATTTCGCCAGGTTTAAAAGAATCTTTAGTTGCCTAAATGTTTTCTGAAACCAAATTCTTACTAACTTCTTTTAAACATAACCTCAAACTAAACTACCCTAATTTCAGTCAAAAAACGTTATTTTCTGGTCGCAAAAATGTAAACCCAGAACGATAGAGTAACCGAAATCGTGGTCATAATGAAGTGCTTACTCCGAAAAACTTAATTTGCATTTTGTATAAAATGGACCATCCCGGTTTGTGTGATTATCCCATTAGCGGGGGTGGCATGGGGGAGGGAATCCGCCTTCATCCATTCCACAGTGATTACGCGGTTTCATTTGATCAAAACCCCTATTATATTAAGACGATTTTGTTTTCAGTATGGTGGAAGATAGCTTGGAGTTTTAATTATGATTTGAATAAATACTATAAATTTATGCTTTAGGCTTAATGTTTTTTATTTTTTATTCATGGATTTTTTTCTAGAAAATCAATACCAAAAACCTAATTGTATAAATTGTTAACGCTGGTGAACCTAAAATCATAATCTGAATTCATCAGGTTTCGTCGATGTCCCTTACAGGGTGTATACAACCTAAATACCAATTTCGTTCATTCATGTTTTATGTGTACGTATGACTATGTGGATTTATTTTTTTTACTTTTGTGTTTATTATTATTTCTGTTAGTTATAATCTTAATCTTGGTCTGGCAGTTTGAGCGGCCTACACAATGTCCATTCTTTGGTATTGTTCGTCGAATCGTTGAGCTCCTAATGTTTTGAGTTGAGATGCACGTTTACTGACAGATGCGTGCACTGACTGGACAGTTCCACTCAATCTGTGTGGTTCTTTCCTCAAAAGACCATTTCAGACATCAATCCACATGTTCTTCACATGATCTGACCAATATTATTTCTGGACTTTAAGAGACTGTGAAACTCAGAGAGTTTGATTCGGCCTTTCTTCTCAGAGTAGTCAGATAGGAAACGCCGACCTCATCTAGTATAAAAAAAAGTTTGACGTGCAAAAGTGTACGAACCTACTAACAGAAATTAAATAATTTATCAATTGTCATCTATCATTTATAAAATGTGCTTGTGGACGATAAGAACATATACAGGTTGTCCCAGAAGTCCACGTCAAGCCGGAATCGGGTGATAGGTCTAGTCATAATATAAAAGAAATGTGTATTTTAAAAATAACGGGCATTTATAAAATGGGAATTGAACTTATGCTGCCTGTGACGGTATTTTTAAATTTTCCCGTTTTTTGAAAATTTTAAAAAAGTTAAAAAAAAAAACTGTTTTCTTTGTGTATAACAAACCCAAACTCAAGCATTTATGTCAAATAAAACAATAATGGAAGTGAGTTCAGTTCTCGCCGCGAATTCTCCTTAATGTCCTCTACGTGCCACGAAGTGGTAATTTGAGTTTATGAATAAGAAAGAAGTCGGTTGGAGACATATCTGATGAATAAGGTGCTTGCCAGATGGTATTTGTTGAGTTTTTTGTAAAGAAAATCGTTAACAATGATGGCCTAGTGCGAATGCATTATCGTGCTGCAAAATCCAAGAATTTTCTTTTTACAAATCTGGCCTTTTTCCTCGACTTTGCTCTTTTAAACGCCGCATAACGCTCAAATAATATTCATTATTTACCGCTTGACCTTCCGGCAAGAATTCCGAGTGCACAATACCACGATAGTCTAAGAATACTGTCAACATGACTTTGACTTTTGATCGACTTTGGCGTGGTTTTTCGGTTTCGGGTCCCCGAAGTTTGTTGACTATTTTGCATGTCAAACTCGTAAACCCACACCTCGTCACCAGTAACCATGCGTTTCATGAATTGACTCGTTCTAGCATGTCCTCAGCGACCCTTATGCGATTGAGTTTTTTAGAAAATTCAGGTCTTTTGAGACTAGCCTGAAATGGTACGGATCGACACACACACAGATACAGAAAGTTCAGCGGCTATCTCTCTCAAACTTGAATGAGCATTTTCAGTCACTATTTCCTTCACTTATGCGATGTTAACTTCAGTTGAAGTCGTTGATGGCCTACCAGAACGAGACAAATTTTCCATCACATCTCGACCGAACGCTTTGTATCACTCACAAGTACGTGTTTTTGATAAAGTCGATTCATCGTAAGCCTTCTGTAACATTTTCAGTTTTTTGTGTTCGGAGGAACACAAAATTCCATTGGCGATGCATTTAAGACAACCTCTTTGTTCGATGTTTTTGTCTAGCTTTTTATTTGAGCCAGGAGGTGGATAGTTGAAATTTTCAGTGGCTACAGTAAACCTTTCGAATTTGGATTCATATGATTCGTTTTGACGAGTTCAATAGAATGGAGAGGGTCTGATGTTGGAGCCAGTGGAACTCTTCAGTGTGTACTAATACTAACTTCGACTTTTGGGTCATAGGATTTGTTTTGATGAGCCCAAAAAAATGCTATTGGTGTTAACGGTCTGAATATGAAACAAGGAGGTGGGACTCTTCAGTGGCTACTAGTAAACCGCTCAAGTTTGGGCTCATATAATTCGTTTTGACGAGTCCAAACGATTGGGCTTGGTAACGAGGGTCTGATGATGGAGCCAAGAGAATATAATACATGCATACATGTCTGTAGTGCTATTCTGTAACCATCTCCATGAAAACATAGGTGAAGTGAGCGTGGAGTGAACTGTCAGTGCCGCTGATGCTGGGGATTGACTAAGACAGGATGACACTGACAGCTCAGTCCACGCAGGACTTCACGGTGATTTTTACAGAATCGACTTATTGTTCTCTCATAAGCGACTTTTCGTATTTTGACAAACGAAATATCGTTGCACGTTGTTCACGTTGTTCCGCGGTTTCTATGCTGTCACAAAAAATCCATCATGGCGGCCCTACAAAGAGGTTATTCTACACGTCACCAGAAAACTTAAAAAAATAAAAAAACGTACATGCATCGAATGGGGAAGGTCGGGCAAAGCTAATTGTAGATGGCGTGACCATAGCTAGGTCCCTACAGCCTACAATAAATTTGACATTTCGTTCATTCATTTCATTTTATGTTCATTCATGATTATGATTTTATTTCACTATTTCGTTATTTTCGGTGATTTCAGTATTTTAAATCAAGTACTTAACATGGAAAGTGTCAGAATTTAAACCTTGAATATTTCCTCGTAACCACTTTCTTCAAAATGTTTCCGACATAAAATCGAACTCAAAAAAATCTCTAGGTATAGCTTTAAACCACTATCTTCTAAGTTTAGGGGCATTCGGGAAATTGTAGACTCCAATTTCGGAGTATCTAGGAACACAACAACGCTTCAATTTTCGCTAAAATAAAATAAAATCACATCACGCCTTATAATATTAGCTTGTGTTGGGAACTAGCTACGACAGCGCCATTTTGACAGTTGCCTTCCCCATTATGTAGTTTGTCTACTGTTATATAGAACAGAATTAGTTTTGTTTTTCACGGATAAAATTTTCGTAGAGAAAGTTACTAGAATTCTTGACGGATGCAGGTGATCAACGGCTAAACCCAATATCCTTTTTTCGGTAAAAGAAAGATCAAACAAATAGCTTAGTTAAAACCAGAGATTGATAGGTTTTTCTATCTCCAGTACGCCAAAATTTGTGATAGGTATACGTTGTTGGTTCGATCGTAAATCACCACCTTGTATAGCGCGTTTGGTATTTAATGAATTGAGTACTTGATGTAAATATATTGGTTTTCTATGATTATTATAAGCTTTATTATAAGCCCTAGAATTTTCCCACACCAAAGATGTGGGTTGGTGGAAACTACCCTTAATGATCCTAAGCCCCAAAATAATGTAAATAAAAAAAAAAGGTCAAAATCTGAAAGCCAACGCCAAACACCAACTAAGACATCTACAAACAGAAAAATTAAAATCTGGAGTCACACGTAATATGTTCGATTTTTGCCTTAGTTAACTGTTGTTCGAAAAGGTATAACAAAGAATTGCCTATATCCTTTAACGGCGGGGTAATAGCGTAACACACTAACAGTAGGAATGGCTTACGTTTTGACAGTTCAACAACATTCATTGCGTTATTTAGCGTTGTTGAACATACTTTTTTACGAACATAGGAAGCAATGGATTTGCAATATCTTTCAAAATAATTCAGAGTATGATTTTTCAATAGTGTGTTACGCAATTAGGGTGCCAGTCATGGTCTATCTGTGTGAAAACATTCAAGTCCTTTCAGCCGGTTTGCTGTGAAAACGGTACAAACTTGCTAAGTTACAATTACTTGACGTGCGACTCCGGACGTTTAACTTCTTTAGTAATATAAATATAAGCTAACAGATTTAAAATAATAATAAAACTTAAAAAAAACACAAGCATAAGAGTTAAAAAAAACTGGTCAAGTGCAAGTCGGACTCGCACACGAAGGGTTCCGTATCACCGTTCAATATTTAACAGTATTGTTTTAAAGTTTTTCCTTTAATTTTTAGCTTTATTATATTTTTATAACTTTTTTGTTATAGCGGCAATAGAAATACACACTCTGTGGATATTTCAAATGTCTGCTTATCACGGTTCATGAGATACAGCCCGCTGATAGAAAGACGGACGGATGGACAGAGGAGGATCGCGCATTCGGGTTAAAACGTTTACGCATTGCAGATAACATAAGATTAGACATGAAACATCACGGATTTCATATACACAAGCTGATGTTATCAAATCCGATTTGATTTAATATAAGCTGAAAACCATCCTAGAAAATTGTTCTGGGAAAAAATACCGGTTTCTTTTCATATTTACGTGTTTCCCTCTAGGTGTTTTTTTTCAGTCAAATTGGCGATGCATAATTTAAATAATTAATCGATTAGAGTTTAATTTCGATTGTAAGTTATGGATTTATCCAAACAGGATACCAATACGGGAAAACCAATAAGGATTTATGATTAAGTAAGTCACGCAATATTTGTAAAAGGCAATAAAAATACGTCTAGCCTTGATAAAAGTGTGAACCGTAAAAGCGAATACTACACACAGTACATAACCTAGTATTGTTCCACTGCAGGGAAAATGCCTCTTCTCATCTTCTACTCCTACTCTTTCTCTGTGCACGCGGTTCGGTTTTCGAATTCACTTCTGCTTGACATTTGAAACTGTCAAACTGTTGCTGTTCGCGCCGATATCATTCGGTCTGAGAGTGAATATGGAGTGTTGTCACTTGCCATTTAATGGTTCATTGTTCACGCGACAGGCCATTTTTGGATTCACTCATTTCACTCATATCACACGTGAGTCAAAGAAAACCACCGCTAGCGCTCGCCTGCAACCCGCACCTTACAAATATTATTGTAGAATGGTCTAATGAATCCTTTTTCATCGCATGAGTGCCGTGTGTTAGAAATCCGCTAAATACAACTTAATTAACCCGCAAAATTAACAAATCAAATCCGCTGAATATTTCGCGGTGAACATGCACCCCCGCTGGCAGCAGCTTTCAAGAAATCTTGGCTCAAGGATCAAGAAACGTCGCCTTTGATAAGTAAGTGACTTTACTCTTAAGGTTCTGTCTCTTATAAAAAATATCTGGACGCGTTCATGCATATTCTCATCCCCATCTCTACTATTTGTAAATTTACCCCATAAACGCTTCACCAGTTGCTGTTTTTAAAAGGAAAGTGAAAGGAAAGTGCATTTGAATTTATAATTTTTTTAAATTACTTTACATTTATAAATATTTTAGTGATATTTATTTTAGAAATATGTATCTGTAAAAATGTCACCGTGAACACGTGCGTGGAGTGAGCTGTCAGTGTCACTACGGCTTGGTCAATCCCTAGCATCAGTGGCACTGACAGCACACTCCACGCTCACTTCACCTAAGTTTTCACGGTGAGATGGTTACAGAATAACACTACTGGTTACATAATCAGCTTACAATATTGCCAATGTGGCACAGGCTTGTTTTTTATTATTATTTATATTGTTTATTTTTTGTTATGTCTGAAATGTGCTTTGATCGAGAGTGTTCTTAGATAAAAATTAAAGAAATAAATGTTTTTGTTGAAAATCTGTTCAGCTGTTTTTAGAGATGTTTGTTTGTATCGAATGAAAAAATAGAAAATTTAAAATTTAAACTAAACCCATTTTAATTTTAAATTTAATTTGTTCTTTCAAACTTCAAACACAAATATTTTCTTACAGTGATGACACCCAGCCCTTTCGTATATATCGAGTGTTGAATGGTTTAAAAACGTCACGCTGTGCCATTTCTGCTTCTATGAGAAATCTGTTGTTTTAAACGCCCCAAATGCAAATGCAGTATCTTACTCAGTAGCAGCCCGAAGTCTGGATTTGTGCCCGGTAGATGGCAATAGGCTCGCCCCCTATTACATGGGACTTAAACATAACGGGCGAAATGTGGGTGTACTATAGGTACACCTCTGCCCAACCCTTCGGGGAAACAAGGCGTGATGTTATGTTACTATAAAATCACATAATGCTTGAAATGTACGAAGAAAGAGCGCATTTTCTGCAACATTGCGTAGTTTCTTGGAAAATATAAAGGTATTATTTTCTTGATCCTGGTTGCAGTACCGCGTTCCAAGTAAGTTGGTCATCTATTGTTACACCTAGATATTTTATAGAAGCTCCTCTGGAAAGAGCTGAAGAATAGCAGTTAGGCCGATTTAAGGCTCTGTTGTAAGGGAAAGTGTGTTTTTTAAGTTCAAGCTCTGTAGAGGGTTTGCTCACTGCCGTCTTACTGGTTTTGTTGGTGTCCAAGGCTAGAACCTACTATTTAATTTTCAACTCTTTAATAATGGCTTTTGTTGGCAGGATTTTAATTCAGACGTGTTACAGTTTTTATGGAGATCATGTGATTTGGTTTAAATAGGATTTTATTTTTAATATTTATATTTTATATAGATTATTTTATATTTTGTGAATGTTAGAACGTTGTAAGCCTTGTGGACTGTAGATTAGTTGATCATTTTCTATTTTGCTAAGTATCTGGTACTTGTTGACAGGCCTACACTGTCCTCATATACCTATTAACACGGTAATTTAAAAACATTGTAACAGCCATTTTTTTATAGAAGTGTGACCGAGGAGTTTCTTGTCGGCTCTTCTCCATAGGAAACGACCAATTGGAATCGTACACCTTACATTTGATGTTTCTTAAGTGCCCATGTAGGTTTATGTCAAATTCTGACTTAGACTACAATTAGAATGCGAACATCCTTATAAATTACAGGACCGAATTGGCTCTAATATATAAAACAGACTTTAAAAAAATGAGTGGACACGCAACAACTAACCTCCCGTATACTCGTACGCGTCATTTTCAGATTTCAAAAGTTCTTTGGCTCTAAGCGGCGATCTTTCAATGGCCTCCACTAAATTACGGGCTTCACACAAAGAACAAAAGAGACTTTCACATCAATTAAATTATCCGATAAATGCGAAAAGTTTGCCGTCGAACGACATTATACCGACAGCACAATGGAAAAGTTCGGTTCGGTAATACGTACCGTTTGTTATGAGAATAGAATCTTTATTCGGTTCGGGAATAGATTCGTTATTCCTCATAGGAATCTGTTGGGGTATCATGGAATGTGAGTCTAATAAGAATACTGAGTGTAATTAAATAAGCTATCGAAACTGACATGATGGAATATTTGATGACGAAAAAACAAACAACAAAACCGGACCGAGCGATGTTATTGTGTCGCTGCAAGCGAGAAGCCCAGAACCGGTCGAAGTGGCGATGCTAGGGGGAGGCCTGTCCAGCAGTGAATGTCTTTGGGCTGAAATAATGATGAATAAACAAACAAACAAAAAAACTAAACTCTTAATTTAATGTAGCTACAGCTGACTACTCGTAGTCAACGGCTGCTGGTAGTATATGTATTACTTGAAATGATAATGTAATTAGCAGCTTATATTATTTTACCACCGCAGGCAAGACACAGAAGGCACGAGCATTGATCGTCACAGTTTCTCAAGACGGGTAGGCGATTTCAGACTTAGTCCAGTTTTTCTCACGATCTTTTCCTTCACCGATGTCAGTAATGTCCAAGATAAACTGGGAAAATACAAGTGAATGGAAAGAGTCACATTGGCACATGCCCCAATTTGGACCCACAACCTAGTGAATGAGAGGCAAGGCCATGACCACTGAGTCATCACGACGATTGAAATAATGATTAAGGGGATTTGATTTTGTTTTTTCGACATTAAATATCGGTCGAGTCTGAGTTTCACTAGCAAATTTATTTGAGCTTGTATAGGTGGAATGTGTCTGTTTATATAATATGCGTTCCCATAATATATCCGATTGTCATTAAACTTTTGTAAGTTGTTGTGCGGACGACCGCTAAGTTTAATGAGAGAATAAAATCATCCACCGTAAAAAGCCGCTGGCAAATGTAAGTACACAGGGTGGCAGGAATATCGACGTGCAAATTGAAACCATGAATTCAGCTCATGAATAAGGAAACCCTAGCGTAAAACAAACTGCTGTTTCATAGAAAAGTGCAATACCTACCAACGCGCTCAAAATGTATATGGTAACGGGTTGCGCGTCGATGGCCACCCTGTGTAGTAACTGCCAGGGTCGCAGGTTATCCGAAAGAGATACCGTGACCCTGGCACAGGCAACTGAAGGAACACGGGTGGGTTTTAGTCGGTAAAAGTCTGACACGCCCTCCCACTCCGCCCAGAGCGGGAGAAGTCATTTGATGTTTTCCCACCCAAAAAAAAACCCTTTATAGTAACAATCAAATTCTCATCTGAAATTACACAACCATTATTATCAGTAGCTTATCTATCAGGTATCGATGTCAGTAAGCTGCTGTTTTATCTTTTATCTCGATCTTTTGACACGAAAATTGAGATAAGTCACCTTAGTCCTAGCAAAAATGTCTCAAATATCGGACATGTGGTCTTCAATTCTATTAGTGTCTGTGTGTGGTCTGGTCCAAGGTCTGTCCAGGGTTGATCCCCTGGTTTCTACGAAGGGAGGTCTGATCCGGGGTCTTAGTTCTGAACATGGCTACTCGAAGTTCTTGGGCGTGCCATATGCGGTGGTGGATAAGAACAATCCTTTTGGGGTAAGAAATTTTATGTATTTACCTACTTTTGTTTTAGATGCTATTGAGTATGATAGAGAAAGTTTGAAAGCGGCGCCCGCGGTTGACAAAGAAGTTGTGTTGAAATCGGTTATCACGGTATAGCCAAGTGATGCCGAGGATTGAAAAAAGAAAGTTTTGAGTATAAAAATGGATTTCTGAATATAAATTTAAAATAAGAACATAATTCTAAGCCAAAAGTCATACGGTGTTATTAAAACCAATTTAATTCGCAGCCGGCAGTCCCGCATCCAGGCTTTGACTATATCTTCGAAGCATACGAATCAAACGCGTGCCCTCAAGTTGAGAACGACGTCGTCTTCGGTACCATCGACTGCCTCACCGTGGACGTCTACGTACCAAGTACCGCCGACTCACATAACCGCTTACCAGTGATGGTATGGATACATGGAGGCGGTTTCATTACTGGCAGCGCCAGTGCTTTTGGCACTCCAAATTCATTGGTGAGCAATGACGTCATTGTAGTGGCAATCAATTATAGACTTGGTATTTACGGCTTTATGTGCCTGGATATTCCAGAAGTACCAGGAAATCAAGGACTCAAAGATCAAGTGTTAGCTCTCAGATGGATAAATGAAAATATCGAGGCTTTTGGAGGAGATGCACGACAAATAACTGCGTTTGGTGAAAGTGCTGGTGGCATGTCTGTGAACCTCCACCTGTTGTCTTCGTATGAAAGCTTATTCCAAAAAGCAATCATTCAGAGCGGTCCTGCTTTAAGTCCGTGGTTGAATTTTGACGCTGATTACGCGGTGCCTATCAAACTGGCAGAAGCATTAGATTTCAGTACTGAAGATATGCATGAAGCCCTTGATTATCTTGCATCTATTGATGCACATACGTTAGCCCAGCTAGCCTATGATTTGAAAATATCAAATATTGGAGGAACCGAAATACCTATCACACTTCCTTGTATCGAAAAGAATATAAACGGCGTTGAAGCTTTTATTAAGGAGGATCCTAGGAATATAGTTTCCACTAAAGTAAGGAATACACCAATCATTATTGGACACACAGATAATGAACAGTCCTTTATGTATGAAAATGCAGATCCAGATTTCTTTTCAAACTATAACTTCGATCTAGTTAGCCTTGCATTTGATTTAGGTGACAATTTAGAAGATGCTTTAGATGATGTCAGACACTTTTATATTGGAGATGAGGATACAAGTGAAAATGTAAAAGATGAAATAACAGACTTTGCTTCAGATTTTATATTCAACCACCCAACACAAAGAATGGCTGAAAGACTTTTAGATATTGGTGCTAGAACAGTTTACAGATATATTTTCTCATATAGTGGTGACAGAAATTTACTGAAGGTAGTACTCAACTTGAATTCTACGGGAGCTATTCATGCTGACGAACTTGGATACTTATTCGAGAATGACATATTCAGTAAAAATACTATTACTGCCGAAGATCAGCTCATGATTGACAGGATAACAACTCTTTGGACCAACTTCGCTAAGAACGGGTGAGTAGAATCTTTACATAATTTTGGCAAAATAGTAACTCTTAAATAAACAGTTAGGTTATTCTCGCACATCTCGTATTCGTTGTTTTGTGGTTTATAATTGGGCTTAAACTTAATTTATTAATGGTATTCTATCATATTATAGGGTCATGACGCAGAATTTCGAAAGTAATTTAAACAATTAAGATTTTTCTATATGAAACTTATTTCCAACTAAAATACTGTGCTCATGCAATACATTTTAAGAATCACATTATAAGTCGGTGTCATGTGTATGGAGCTCCCAGCAGTCAACAAAAAAATCGCCGGACCATTACACCTCTTGCCAAAAGTCTTTATGATTTTCGCCAGACGTTCGTCCAGCAATTTCATCACAAACAAATTTAAATTTATGTTATAACCTACCGCTTGACTTTTTGGAAGGAAATTGAAATAGGGAAGAATTAGCAAATCATCATTCGGTTGTAGAAAATACTAAGGAGAACTTACTTTAAGGTTAAAAAAAAATGGGGTTACGAAATCTGTGAAATGTTTAAGAAATACGTATATAATGCTGCTCAAACCAGTTTTTTAGTTAAAAAGCGTTTTTGCAGATGGTAAAGAGTCAAAAAAGTAGCATCGTTATATGAAATGGATTACTTCGTGCTACGCACAATGGCAACTTTATTGTCCCTAGACTCGTTATTTACGATGTGTGACAATACAACAATCACAATTTCATTAGCGACATATAGAGACGAGCGACAATGACGCATGCGACACCAACGAGTGTTAACGTGAGAATTGCAGTCTTGTACGTTGGCAATGTCTCAAAATCCATAGTAATATATTACGTATGCATATATATACCTCTTAGTGAAAAGACATACAGATTGGACTTCTAGGTACTAAAAAGTCATACTCATTAAGGACAAATCAAAAGATGTACGAAAGGTTTAGATTAAATTTTTTATAACTCCCTGTGAAAAAGCGTGATTTAACAGTTAATGCAAAACGAATTCTTTTTCATGTTCCAATGTTTTAAAATCTTCAACTGACGAAAATTACTATAACTCATCAATGGTCGCTCATGGCTCATCTCTTAATACCAATGATTTCGCTTTTTATAAAAGTGATATTACTCTTCTAGTTCCAGATTACGCAATGATAAAACTCGTCGCCACTTGCATTCGTGATAAGATGAATATAAATTTTAGATGGCCAGCATTATTGTCAATTACAAAGTATATAAATACTAGTTCATTCAATATTAATCGTTGTCTTGCCTAAAAGAAGATAGTATGTTTGGTAGACCCCAAATGAATTGGGATAAGGGTATCCCAATGAATTTGACCAGCATATTATCTTATTTTTCCATTCTTCTATATTATTTGTCAACTCAGTATTTATTTATTAAAAAATTATACTCAAGTTTCATAGTAGTATTAGTTCAAAAATTACTAGATAAAGGAGGACTTAAAGATTGAGACATTTTCGATCAATTCAACCTTAGGGTAATGCAGAGACAAAAACATGGCAGATGCAACCAGAGGGCAACAGATTAAAACTTTGTCATGAGAAATAACAAAAGAATCCAGCAAATCAGCGCCGAGATGATTCTACGAACTTCTTACGAATATTTTCACGAGCCGTGACTTTCAAAGATAACCGACCGGTATTTTTCCGCTTTCTAGACGTATCATCTGTATGATCATCTGATTCTTGCATCTTCCCCTTCTTTTACAGCCACATCAATTTAAAAAAAAACTGCTTAAGACATTTTCTTCGTTAATTCTTATCACATGTCCAACAAATAACTTTTCAGTTACCAATGGCACTTCTGTTCCTTTTGCCTTATTTAATTTATTTAAAAAAACAATTTCTTCTCAGAGACCCAACCCCCGGGACATCGGAGCTGCTTCCTGTTAAATGGGAGCCTATCACGAGGACCTCTCAGCCTTACCTAAATTTAGACTCCGACTTGACCTTTGAAGGTAGACCCTTCCAGGACCGAATGGCTTTCTGGGATCTTTTCTACAGACTCCATAGAGACCAGCTGAAATGAAACGCGTTCGTTTCATTCCAGTTCAAGCAAAGCAGACAAAAAAAAAGGATTATTTAGAAAGGATTGCAACATTGATAGTCGACATAATCTTAAATAGAAATTACAATCATATTACTAACTTATTTTGGTTTAATGTAATTTTTGAATGACGTGGTATTGAATATTTATACGTATTTAAAAGTTTGGTAATTTGTTTCAAGTTGTAAAAACAGGTTTGCTACAATATTAGTTATTAGATTTATTTATTATCAATTAAAATATCAATCAATTATATTATAAATTATATTAATACTGCAAAGTAGAACTTCTCTTTTTCCTTATTCCCTATGCCAACCAATATCCCGCCATATCTTACAGAATTTTTATGATAACCGACATAGTCCTATGAATTGCGAAACTTGGAGACAGCAGGCAGCGCACAATGCTCACATTGAAGGCACAACATCTACCGATGACGGCGGCCTTCCGCCCAAAAGGTAGATCGTAATCGGTCTACGTGTCAAGGGTACATGAATCTGCTAGATACGAGAAACACCGGACTGGTCGATGTGGTGACGCTTAATAGAGGGCTTTGTCCAGCAGTAGACGATGATGATGATGTTAAACGTTACATTCGATCGAATCAAACCCGTCGTCTGTAGCTGAATATAGAAAGAAGAAAGAAAAAACATTTATTTGCGGTAAACATGACGCAAAAAAAGAACAAATACCAACAAACGCTTGACTCTTTATTTATTGTTAGAAGGTGTATTTATTTTTCTTTCTTGTACTGCCTTATGAAGATCATTAGACCGGCGCAGTCGGCGAAACAAGTGTGCTATTTTTTTTTACATTACATGATCAGTTATCAGTATAAAAATCAGCAGCTAAGATATCGATATCACTGTTATGCTGCTTTATCTCTCAACATCCCAGATAAGTTTTAGTGTTGTCTGTGATTGTGTCAGTCAGTGGCTGTGTGTGGTCTGGTCCAAGGTGTATCTAGGGTAGACCCTCTCGTCTCTACGAAGGGGAGCCCCCCCGGGGAGATCCGGGGTCTTAGGTCTGACTATGGCTACGAAGTTTTTGGGTGTGCCATATGCACATGAGGTGGTACATAAGAACAATCTGGGTTGGGTTTAGCATCGTTTGGCAGGAGTTCGGGGGTATAAAGGGTTAAATATGGTAGGGATGGGTTTCCTGGTTGTAACGCTACCACTCTTATTACAAGGTAATGCATATTTTTCGAGAAATTAATGAAAAATGTTTCTAACCTCAAATTAGATAAACAGCGTAACGAAACGTTAAAATTGGCGATTGACAACCAAATCTGTACTAGTGTATTGTCTGTGGTGTAAAATGTCATGCAAAATCTATGAAACTGAACGTAAAAAAAAACGCTATTTGCGTCATGTGTCAGTGTCATTTGTTTACGTTCATTCCTTTTCTCCCCGAGTTGTGGGAAGTTAGTGTTTAGAGATAATGAGGAACAGGGTGTAAAGTTCACTCATACTCTTCGGAAAAGGGAGGATCCTCCGACCAGATGGATGTCGTATCTGGTGGGCAACTGCCCGATGATAGTACTATTGGAAGTCGCTACGCCCCCGTAAGGGGGCGTGGCGAGCGGTACCGGGGCTTCGCCCCCCGGCCGCGGAGGCTATACGGTGGCCCGTAAAGACGGGCCCCTCATTTTTGGCTACCATTTGCCAATGAGATGATTGGGCGCGCGAGCAACGCGCGCCCATGTGTGTGATTGCTATTTTGTTTCTGTAGGAGCGCCACGACGCTATAGTAAAGTAAAGCGTCGATTTCTTCACGACATCTCGGCGGTCTGTCACCGCCAGGTGAGACCCCTAGTTACCTAGGGGAGGCCCAGCGGCAACGACCTGCGACAGAGATGTCGACTCGACGCGCCTACAGAGTGGGTGAGTGGTCCCCGCCCGTCCAGATCACAGAGCTAGCCGTTCACTGTCCGGGCTAAGGGGCCGTCATGAGTGTGTGGGCGGTATTGTAGTGTGTCACACCGCCCAGTGTCTATGCGGATCGCGGCCCGCACCGCGCCTCCGCATGTGAATTTAGATGCCTGTGTAGTGGCGACTGTCTGTGTTTGTTTACGTAACGTGCCTATATTAACCTAGTATACGTTACGCAACAGATGTATATTATGTGTGTGGAGTCTTTTTGTCACGGATAAGCTGAGTGTAACCTGAATTTCAGCTTATCCGGGCGTCAGTCCGGTGCGATGGGGGCGTGGTCCGCTATCAGGTCGCGGGGCAAGGGTCTCGCGTCGGGGGGGCGCGCGTGCCAGGGCGCAATATCTTTGACATGAGTCAAGTCAGATGCGTCGGCACGCGCGAAAATCCCCTTCGCGAGGCGCCGCACAAACTCATCCAGGCTCTCAATACCGAGGTCCCGCTGGATGACATCGTTCCTGACGAAGCGAGGGGCGTCCACAATGGTCCGCAACGCCTGGTTCTGTTGCGTGCGGAGCAGCTTTCGGTTCGTCTCGCTCGTGAGGGCGAACCAAGCGGGAGCGGCGTACGTCAATATTGGGCGAATGTACAACTTGTACACGCCCAACTTGACGCGCGCCGGGATGCGGGACGAGAGCACTGGTTTAAGGAGGTTGCGGGCGACCTTACCCTGCGCGGCGACCTTACGGACATGTGTCCCCATCGTGAGCCGACGGTCGATGGTGACCCCTAGGTATTTGACCCGGGGCGTCCACTCGACGGCGGCTCCTTGTAGCGTCAAGGGTGGCGGGAGAGGCGCGGATCCGGTGACCATCGCCTGCGTCTTACCCACGTTCACGGACAGCCGCCACTTGGACAGCCACTCCGGTAGAAGTTCTAGGGCGCGCTGCATTTTGACCGCCGCGTACTTCGCATTTAGCGATGTAGTGATGTACGCGGCGTCGTCAGCGTACAGCGCGAGTGTTGTGTGTGGCGTAGTGGGGATGTCGTCCGTGTAACGTGAGTAACACGCCGGCGACACGCAGCTTCCCTGCGGCACACCCGCAAGCACAGGGCGGGCGCTGGACAGCGCTCCGTCGACCACCACCCTGAAAGACCTGTTGGATAGAAAGGAGGAGACCACCTTAACAACGCGACGGGGCGCGTCGGACGTGGCCAGTTTGTGTATGAGGCCCTCATGCCATACACGGTCGAAGGCCTTCTCCATGTCGAGGAATACTGCCACCGAGTATTCCTTCCTATTCATTGCAGCTGCGAGGTGGTGCAGTACCCTCGACAGCTGGAGCGTCGTGCTATGTTCCGCCCGAAACCTAAACTGTTCCGGCCGAGGCGCGATATGAGGTTGGAGGTGTCGCAGCAGGAGTGCTTCGAACACCTTGGAGACCGTCGGCAGCAGAGTGATCGGCCGATAGCTCTCCGGCTCTGTATGTTTTTCCCCGCCTTGGGCAGCATGATGACGCGCCCTTCCTTCCACGAAGCGGGAAAGGTCCCGGTGCGCAATATCGCCGTAAACAGGCGCGCCAGCGCCGCTACCATACGGTACGGCAGGTGGCGCAGCGCTGTGTTGGTGACACCGTCCGCACCGGGTGCCTTTCTAGGCTTCGTTCTGAGGATGGCGAGTCTGACTGCGCCAGGCGAGAAGAATACAGGGTCCTCCTCGGGAGCTATCGGCGTGGCGAAGTAGTCTCCCAGGTGTTTCTCGACTGCTGCGACATGGTCGGTGTCGCTAGTCGGATTCGGTTGGAACTGACGCTCCAGGTGCTCGGCGAAGACCTCCGCCCGGTCCTCCGCTACATACTTGAGCGCCCCGTCGCTGTTGAGCAGCGGCCGCACCGGGACTGGGGTATTCTTTAGTTGGCGGCATAGTTTGTGTATCGACGGCCAACTGTCCGTCATGGCGTCAATTCTTTCTTCCCAGTCCGCGGCGGTGTGTGCCGTGAGCTCGGCCTTCACCTTCTCCGCGAGACGGTTCATCTCTCTCTTCAGTGTGGGACATCTGTATTGTTGCCACTGCTTGCGAATGCGCCTCTTCGCGGCGATCATAGCATTGATGTGGGCCGGCAGGGGGGGCAGTAGCCCTCTCCCCTGCGACTCCGTGCTTGTCGCCGATTCATAGGCGCTTTGTATGCAAGCAGTGACATCTTCCGCAGTTTGTTAGTTTGTTCTACGTCCGCGGAGGTAGTGATGGGCCGAGTCGGCACGGTGGTCTCCACCTTCTCAGTGAAGGATGTCCAGTCCGTTTTGCGACGTGGCGCTATGGGCTTCAGTCGGGTCGGCATACCCGATAGGACGACGAGTACAGGTTGATGATCCGACTGTAATTCGTCGTCTATGACTTGCTGTGTGGTCTGGCATTGTAGCCCTCGGTGGACTACGATGTCCAGTACGTCCGGCATGTACCGCACGGCATCTGGGTAGTGGGTCGGCGTTTCTGGGCCGGACACCGTATAGCCGAAGGCTTCCGCGTCCGCGAAGAGTCGCCTCCCCTCGGTGTTCGTTGTGTAAGAATTCCACGCTGGGTGCTTACAATTTAAATCACCGGCGAGGACGGTAGCGTGTGGCGATTGGTTAAGCAGTGCCCGCAGCTCTGTTAGCTCTAAGTGAGCCGCGGGTGGCTTGTAACAGCTATATATGTTTATGTCCTCGCCGGCTACATGCAGCTGAACACCCAACGCGTAAAACGAATTGAGTGTCGTCGAGGGGATTTCCTGGTGGACGACTCTTCGTCTCACTAGTACCGCCAGACCACGGTATCTCATGTGAGCCGACCTTTCATCCTTCCTATAAACGAGGTATCCCGGAAACCTTATCCTATCTTCAGGTCCCAGGAGCGTCTCGCTTATGAGCGCCACGTCGATGTTTTGATCCCTTAGGAGATGGCGGAGAGGGGCGACCTTATCCCGTAGGCCGCGGGCATTCCAGTGTATCATCCTTAACGACCTATCCATGATAAAGGGTAAGTAAAGTGGCCAGGCCGTCAAGGATGACAGTCTCCACGTCTTGGCCCTGCCTGATGGCCTTGATGAGGTCCATCAACAGTTTAATTGCGCAGGCTGTAAATTCTTTTTTTTGTGTTGTCTTCGTAGTTTTGGCGCCTGTAGCGCCGCCGCTCGTGACTTTCGGTACTTCTGTTGCTTTTAGTTCCTCACTTTGCCGCGGCGCTATGCCGGCGCCAGCAGTATGGTGTGTCTTTCCTTTTATTTCAGCCTGCGCCCTGTTTGAGGCAGGGTCGGCCTTAGGGATTTCTTCCTGGGTTGCCGGGGGTTTGGGCTTTTTGCCCCTTCCTTTTCCCCCCCGTGGTCTCTTCCTCCGCCCCGAGGAGGTGGCTTGTTGCCTTTGAGTGGGCCCGTTGGCTGTCGCCATCAGCGTCTCGCCTTGTGCCTCTACTGGCTCCTGTGGTTGTGGCCTCTCTGTGGCCTGTTGTGGCCGCCGTGTTGTGGCCGTGATGGCGACAGTCCCCGCCCGCCTGTTCTGTATTTCTGTTTGAAACACGGGGGATTTTATATTGCACGCGGGGTGCGGGCCACCGCAATTGGCGCAGGTGGCCGGCTCCTCCCGCGGGCGCGGGCAATCGCGTGCCGCGTGTTATCCTCCGCACCGTACACAGGCGAGCTGGCGGTGGCACTGGTGTGAGCTGTGACGGAGTCGTTGACACCGTTGACACTGGGCGGGCCCACGCTTGCCTCGCCAAGCCTCTATCTTGACACCACGCATGTATAAGAACACGGTGGTGTCGTAAATAGCCCGGACGTCAGGTGTCTTTTTTAATACGGCGTGGAACACACAGCCGGGTCGTCCTTGCGCCCCCTTTATATGGCGCACGTACTCCGGCTGGTATCCCATCGTCCGGAGCTCCTCCTCTATCTCCTTGGGGCCGTATCCGCCGGTAGTCCCCTGATGGCAATCTTCAGGCTTCGTTCCGCTGCCAGCGAGTACGCAAACCAGGAGACGCCGCATTTCCTTTTCAAGGCCAATCAGGTAGCGTTGCACCAGCCGGTATTCCTCCTCGCTGTCCGGGGTGAATCGTACTCCACTCCCGTAAGGACGCGCGTTAGGAGGCCGGCCGAGTTTCGCGTTGATGGCCCTGAAATGCATGGCCCAGTTGGGCAGTTTCTCCACTACCAGCGGTGGGTAGCGTGGCCTCTTCTTCCCCGGCATCTGTTTTGCTGACGCAGCCGCAGCACTGGTAGTGGCAGCAGGGGGGGCTGTAGATGTTGATGGGGCAGGGGTAATATTTAAAGTACTTACCCCTGCGGTTGGTGTTGGTGATGGCGTGCGGCGTGCTGCGTCGGCAAAGGAAAGCGACGCTGGCGGGGCTCGGCTCTGCGGCGCGTCTTCACGCGGCGTGTCGGTGCAGAGTCGCTTCCCTGCTTCCGCTGAGGTCTCGCCTGAGCTTCTTCTGCGACGCTGCCGCTGCGGCTGGGGCCCGGCTTCGAGTTGGAATTCGAAGCCAAACCCAATCGGCGGCGTCGGTGATGTCGGCGACATTGCCGCTGCGACAGTGGCCTCCACGGTGGGCCGTGGCCCGGATCGCGGGGTCGTGTCCTGAGACACGTCATCGCGACCGGACGCGGCCGATCCCACTGAAGCCAGCGACATGCTGGACCCCGCACGCGACGAGCATGCTGAAAGCATTGCGGGCGAGTCGTACGCCGAAACGCGCGGGGGCGCCGGTGAATCGGGCGCCTGTACTGGTGTTGGTGTTTGCGCCGGCCGATAGTAGTGGCCGGCACTCGATGGCCGCTCCTGCTCAGCTGTCGCCGGCCCCGCCAGCGAGGGGCGGGGGGCGGCTGAGGCGGTGCTCGAAGCTGGCTCAGCTTTGGGTGGTGCGGGCGGCGACGCGAAGCGCGGCGGCGCAGCGGTACGTGCGGGGGGCGCGCGGGGGCGCGCAGATGGTGCAGGGGGGTGCGCGGTCACCGCGGGGTGCGTGCGTGGCGCAGCGGCGCGCGCGGCGGGCGCGGCGGACGCGGCGGACGCAACGGGCGCAGCGTGCGCAGGGGCGCGGGCAGGCGCGGGCGCGCGCGCGGGGGGCGCGGGGGCGCGCGCATGCGGCGCGCGGCCCTGGCTCGCGTTCGGTCCCGGGGCCTGGATGAGCACCAGGCGGGGCGGATCACCACCGCATGTTGGCGGCTCGTCGACGGCGTCGGCGCAACGCGCGCAGGCGCCGGTGTCGTCGGCGGTCCGCTGGTAACGGCGGTGCTCGTTCCCTCTCCCCCTCTTCTCTCTTCTGGTCGGGGCGGCACAGCGGGCGGTGCACCAGACGACGCGTCACCGATATTCGGCATCGACATCGTCCGATCCATCGCCGGGTGGGTCTCCTGTGACCCGGCATCGCGGCCCAGTGAGCTGCGCTTGCCGGGCTTCGGCATCCCGGGGGCGTGTGGGTCCGCGACCGCTACGGTGAATAACCACCGAGCAGCACGGGGGCTCCCCCTGTGTTCGCACCGGTGCCGGCTGGAACCTGTGCAAACACAAAGGAAACGGTTAAAAATAAAAAGCGGTCCGCGCGGCACAAGTCTAACGGTACTATGGATAGGCTTGTGTTAGCACCACGAAGCAAATCCACCGATGATAGTTGTCGGGAAGTTGTATATATGCTATCTGCGCGGTAAACTCTGCTTGCGTGATGCAGGATTGATGCATTTGTTCGCATGTGGCGGTGTAGATGCCGCCACAAGTGTACCCCCACTTCATGGTTAAAATAGGTCGACACTGTTCCAAAACCGAATCGGGGCACCCCGACTTTACGTAGTCTTTTGGCTCCTACCCCGAGAGTGTTTATAAAAATCCGGAGACGTTGCACAAGCGACATTAAAGTGTTTCGAGGTTATGTTACAATAATTCGTTTTTCTCAAGAACGGTGCGTTACCTTTTCATGGGAGTGGTACCAGGGGGGACGAAGCACCCCCCTCCAACCCCCACCACCTCCCCACCCCCTCCTCCTGCCAAAGGATACTAAATTTTACCCCAAAACCGTTTGGATCTCAATAGTGTCAAAACCATGTTCTTAAATGGCTACTTTATTTATAGGCGCCAGTCCCGCATCCTCGTTTCGGCGATATCTTTGAAGCTTACGAGTAGAACGTAAGCCCTCAAGTAAAGGACAATGTGGCAATCGGTACAATTGAGTGCCTCACCATGGACATCTACGTGCCAAGCATCGCCGACTCTCGACACCCGATGGTTTATATACACGGAGGTGGTTTCGTCGGTGGCAGCGCTGATGCCTTTGGCAACCCTAGATTTTTGCAAAAAATGACGTCATTGTAATAGCAATCAATTACAGACTTGGTGCTTACGGATTCATGTGCTTAGGTATTCCAGAAGTACCAGGAAATCAAGGTCTCAAAGTTCAAGTGCTAGCTCTGAGATGGATCAATGAGAATATTGAGGCTTTCGGAGGAGCTGCGAGACAAAATACTGTGTTTGGTGAAAGTGCTGGTGGCATGTCTGTGAAACTCCACCTGCTGTCTTCACATGAAAGCTTATTTCAGAAAGCAATCTTTCAGAGCGGTCCTGCTTTAAGTCCGTGGTTGACGGTGGACACTGACAACGCAATACCCTTGAAACTGGCAAAAGCATTCGATTTTAATTCTAAAGATATAGTCGAGACGATTAATTATCTTGCATCTATTGATACGCACACATTAGTAAACTAGCGCATGGCTTGGAAATAACTAGGTCCGTTGGCACCAGAAACCCTCTTACATTATTGTATTGAAAAAAATATTGATGGCGTCGAACATTTTTTGCAGCACACAGCAGAACATCCAATGAATGTTTTATCTAATAAAGTTAAGACCAATCCAGTTATTATTGGGAATACAAATAATGAACTGCCCTTTGAGATGCAGATTTCTTTTCAAGCCTAATTTCGATACAGTATACACAGCATTTGATTTAGGTGACAATTTAGAAGATACTTTAATTAAGGTCAGACACTTTTATATTGGAGATGAGGATACACGTGAAGACGTAAAATATGAGATTACTGATTTTATATTCAACCACCCAACGCAACGCAAAGAATGGCTGAAAGATTTTTAGATATTGGAGCTAAAACTGTATACCGATACATTTTCTCATATAGTGGTGGCAGAAATTTGCTGAAGGTGGCGTATAACTTGAACTGTACGGGAGCTATTCACGCTGACGACCTTGGAGATTTATTCGACTATGAGTTATTCCATGGAGATATTATCTTACTCCAGAAGATCAACTTATGCTATATGGGATAACAACTCTTTGGACTAATTTCGCAACGGGTACGGGTGAGTATCTTTTTTTTTTTGTAAGGTAGTTATAGATACCATAAATCCTCAGCTATATTTTGTCACATTTAGTGATATGATTTATTTGAGGAAAAGGATTGACGACTTACTATAGTTTCTGCATTTACTCTGAGTTAATTTTACCTAATGTGTTAATTAATTTCTGTTTCTTAACGCGTCTTTAGATCATCTTGTTTCAGTATAATTATGGATTTAGTGCTAGTGATCCACTAACGAGAATCAGAATTAGTATTGGGCAATATTAATATCACCTAACCGTTGTTTAGTATCCAACTCCCGACTTTGATGCTACCTTGAAAGTATATGTACTGTTCATTGATATCGTGTTGCTTGATTGTCATCAGGCGTTTTCTAAAAAACTTGTTTCATTTTCCAAGAATCCAATCAAATATGAATCGCAATCATTCACAGTTCATTCAAGTAATGTATATTATTACGTCGACGTCAGTTTTTCTTACTAAAATAGTTAATTTAATTTAATTAGTTAGTTAATTTGGTAATTATTAGCTCTCTTCTAATGCTCTTTATGATGTTGCTTTTCCGATGCGCGATAAAGGCCAAAGCAGATATATAAGTACTGCAAGATATTGTATCACTTCACCGGCTCGTTGTCAACCATTCGTCAAACCAACGTACGCACGTGAACCGGAGTAACTAACGTAAGCTAGGTGACCGCTGTTTACTATCTGATCCCGAGCTGAGTCGATGCCGTTGGTGCTTGTAAATGTGCGTTGCAGTATGAAGTTCCATATAAATAAACCTGGAGGGCTCGATTTGAGGCGAGGCTGATCCCGTGCAATGCTTATACGTGTGCATGCTCTTAACTGCGTTCGCATTTTATGACATAAGTAATGTTATGCTTCTTTTTTCGAACATTGTTTGAACAGCAACAAGCGCTTTCAATTTGGACCGGATCATCTACTTCCACATCAAATTATATATTAATAGTTACAGCGGTCACCTAGCTTACGTTAGTATTTTTAATTTAATATTTTTTCTAACCGCTTTGAGTATTTTTTGTCAAAGATATACTTTATTTATTTTATTTGAGAGCAGTGGTGGCCCAGTGGTTACGGCCGCGACTTACGAGTTGTAGGTCGTAGGTTCGAACCCAGCCAGGCGCTTTACTTTGTGTAAATTATTTCATCACCACTGCTCTCAAAACGGTGAAGGAAAACATCGTGAGGAAACCGGCATGTCTTAGAAACAAACATTCGAGGACATGTGACATCTACCAACCCGCACTGGGCCCGCGTGGTGGTTTACGGCCCACTCCCTCTCACAGAGAGGAGGCCTGTGTCCCAGCAGTGGGAACATAATAGACTGATTATGCATGCATATACTTTATTTTAGAGACCCGACACCTGGAACATCGGAGCTGCTTCCTGTCAAATGGGAGGATATTACAACGACCTTTAAGTGAGGCTGAGCCTTACTTAAATGTAGACTCAGAGCTGATCCTTGAAGGTAGAAACTTACATGACAGAATGGCTTTCTGGGATGATTTCTACAAACTTAATAGAACCCGGCAGAAATGGTACGAAAGTGAAAAATAAATAGAGTGAATAAAGATGAATAATATGTTTTTAACAAATACGTAGTTTGTTCATTTTAAAACAAGGTGTAAGGGACATCGACTCGCTGGCTGTTACCATGAATACAGCAAATTATTCTAGACCTGGTAGTGTAGAAATGTTTTTCTTCTTAAGCACCTCCTTTACACCTTTTATAATTTTTGCCAACAAACAAACTAATATTGACAACTTATGATGGTAACGCGATCAAATTACATAATTATGTCAGTATCGGATGTTTTTCTTTTTGTAAAACTTTTGCCCGCTGTTGGACAAAAGATTTCCATCCTTCCAAGTCCCTCTGTTCTGCTATTTCCAGACACATCTGCCCTTTTTTTTTTTTTTTTGGGTGGGAAATCATCAAATGACTTCTCCCGCTCATCGTGTCAGACTTTTACTGACTAAAACCCACCGTGTTCCTTCAGTTGCCTGTGCCAGGGCCACGGTTTTCTCTGTGGAATAACCCGCGACCCTGAGGCGTCGGCCCTATCGGACCCCGTCATTTTGTGCTGACATCTCTTTGAGGCGCGCGTGGAACACAACGCGCCGTCGACCCGGGCCTGGTCCTTACCGGACGGCAGACACATCTGCCCTAAAAGAAGAATATGAAACCTATCACATACACACACACACACACACACACACACACACATTATTAAAATTATTGAAACACGTAATATTTGTAATTTCGTTAGCACATTATTATTTGTTACTTTAAGACATTTCATCTTTCCCATGAAGTCCCAAGCTACATCCCGAAGACTTCTAAATTTCAACGACAACGTGGTTAGCATAATCCACTCAGGAGATATAAATCGTCCGTCCTACCCCCCTGGTGGATGGTCGAACAGTTAGCCGCCCCCCCTTTACGATATATTGTGGGTCTAGTGTGGCACGATGGTTGCAATGAATGGACACAAGCTGATATCAGACGCTTCACTTTCTGTTCATTTATGTCTTTCATTCGGCACATTGACGTATTTAACCTATGACCAAGAGAGCTATGATCACAGAACATACCGCCATGAGATGATGAAAGAAGAGTACAGTGCTTGTTCCGTACAAGCACTAAACTCTTCTTGCCAGCCCCGTAGCAAAAAAATTTGAATAATAAATTAATTATTAAGTCTACCGGATTCTTGTTATTTTTTAAATCAAACCTCAAGTTAGGATTTTGATGACTTATGTAACCATTCACAGAAATACACAATTACTGTAGCGAATTCATGTGGGGAACCACAACTCTGCCTAATCCTTCGAGGATGAACGAGAACGAGAATGTTTATCAAACAGTCATTATAAATATTTATCACGATAATTATGAATACATTTATGGTTTGTACGTCTTTTATTCCGAACATCTGAAATATGCACTGACATATAAAAGATCGCAATTGCGCTAACACTAAGTGCTACTTGCGTGTGTTAACCTAAATCTTAGTGCTGCCACTCGACGCTCGGACGCGGCATGGTAAGATGATGTTAAGAAAATAATTTCAACTGCAGTTTTGTTTTTAATATGGACTGAACAGCAGGAAAAAGAGACGCCTGACGTTTTGTGGAAATAACATGACATAACATAACATCACTCCTGCAATCCCAGAAGGGTTAGGCAGAGGTGTTCCTATTACACCCACATTTCACCAGTTATACTTAAGTCCCATATAATAGGAGGCGAGCCTATTGCCAGCAACCGGGCACAAATCCAGACACCGGGCTACTACTGAGAAATTCTAGATAGAAAAACACAATAACACTTTGTCTGACCTGGGAATCGAACCCAGGACCTCATGCTCAGCAGTAGCCCTTGCGACCACGAGACCAACGAGGCAGAAATAAATGACTATTAATTAATAAACATCGGAAATAGTCATGTTTTTGTTAAAAATCTTACAAAAAGCACGACCTAAGACCGACCGCCTGAAGGAATAATGATTGCAATTCGTTTTTTTTTTGCGGTTCCAACGGTTTCCCTTGTATCATACAAAAACTTTTTTTTTTTATATAAACCCAAACAAAACAATCATCTCCATAACGTACTCAGGTGATGTTACTAATGAGTTTGAGAAAAAGTTCGGTTTTTAGAGCATCGTCTCAGCCACATGTATTGTGTGACAGTTGATGTCTAAAACTACATGTGCGACTAATGACAGAGATATTATTTGCTCAGCGATTCCAAGTGTCATTCTTTGACAGTTGTATGAAATGGCTATAACACGACGAATTGACGTAGGTTGTTTGTTGAATTCAAAGTCAAAGTCACATCATTTATTTCAAATAGGCACATGATTATGGCACTTTTGAACGTCAACATTTCCAAAAAATATTTATAATTCTTTCTAGTTGCCCCTTCCAAAAGGCAGTTTCGTATGGAGAAGAATGGACTCCATCGTTACTCTTTTGAAATGTTTTACAATATTTGGTACTTAAACATGGATTATTTAATTATAAATTATTTTGTGTTTATTATTATTGTGAAATAAAAGCTTTATTATTATATTATTTATTGTTAGCGGAGAATCCTGCGTTTGTAGGCGTGGCGGCTGAATGAAGTCACGAGGTGCAAGAGTGGGGCGGATGGACAGCTGCAGCAGCGAGCGCATTTCCTCGGTCATTTCATTTTGGGGCGCTTGGAGTGTTAGGACGGGTTTTAGCTAGGCGTATTTGGTTACTTGTGTTTAAATTATTATTTATTTTGGTTAATTATTTGTTTAAAGGATTATAAGATTTATTTTGTTGTCATTATCTTTTTTTTAAACTCCAACTTGTTCACTCTGCTTACATTATTATATTTGAAGACGATGCACCTAGAATAGCATTGCTATGCCACAACATGTAAAAAGAATTAAATATAAAGCAAAGGCTGGGCTGGTAAATAAAATGTCACATATTTACAAATATTGTAAAAGTAGATGATTTGTACATAATAAATAACAAGTAATTTTTGTTTAACAATTTCTTTCCCTGACTGTACCTTCTTAAAGTCCAAAATTCCACATTAAAGCAGTAACATACCGCGGCACGTCCGGCTGCTCCCGGCACCGGAAACGATACCACTGGCGGCCCTGGCCATCTGGCATGAACGTTTTCCACTCGCTTCAGGGCCGGACTTGGAGACAAACTTTAAAGTGTAGTTTAATACTTTCCCCCCTTATTAATAAACCCGCGGGGTAATGGGGTAAAAATCTGAAAGCTCGTCATAGGTGGCAGCACTGATGTACGTCTGTAAACCGCCATTGCTGCGTATGTGTTCACTGTTTTGTCGATCACAAATACGAAACGAAAACTAGTTAAAAATGTATGTGACACAAAAAAGAAGCAGCGTCTGTTGAAAAAGCTCCCCAATTGGAAACGCTAATAAGATATAACGTCTTATAATTTATAGGTTATTTTATGTTCGTTTGGCGAAGACTGCAGGTGCACGAAAGGAATAACCCCGTTGAAGTTGAAAACCAACTCGAGAAATTCCACTAAAAAACTTTAGAGATGTAAATTCTAAAACCAATTTAAGATAATATAAACACACATATACCTCTTATTTCATGATATCCGCCTGTAAGTAGTGAAAACAGACTTAGTTATTTTGGGGTTATTTTTCAGGTTTAAAAGGGTAGCACATAATTTCGGCGCAATGTAGTTTTTTTTTTGTCCTAGAGCTTTCTCCCACAGTTTTCGTCTTGTAATATATTTGGCAAATACAAAAAAATACGGGGCCCCACCCCGTATTTTTTCCGGACAACAACTGCGGAACGGGGTTAATTAATTATGCGTTAAAGAGACCCTTGCTTACAAAAATGAAACGGAAGGTACAGCTTACTGTCAAGACACGTGATAGTAGCAATACCTGAAGTGGCAGTTTTCATTATTTCTATTTCAAAATTCAACAACAGTCATTGCGTTAAGCACGCTGTCGAGCAACCCAATTTTTCAAACATATGAAGCAATAGATTAGGAATTTTCTTCAAAATCTTTCGGTTTGTCATAAAAAGTGTTTTACGCAATTGGGAGTAGGTCCTCACTTACTGCTTGTTACATTGAGTTCCTGTTACTTGACTTTTGAGATCTTGTTAAAATTATCACTTGACACTACCGCAAGGGATTGGGGTATTTTAAATAGGGGAATGCCGTTTTACCCCGTTACCCCAAGTCCGTGTCTGTACATATCTATTTATCGATACCCGGCCAGTAATCTGATATATTATGCGCTTACATTCGCCGGTGGAATTATCCGCATTCAGCTGATATTGTATCGATTCAAGCGATTTTGAAGCTCTGTATTGAACCAATTTACTTTCCAATTTAGCAAAATGTACGTTTTATTGAAGTTTTTAGCAAACTTGGTTAACACCTGAATGTGTGTGTGGGGAATATAATAACTGAGCATAACCTATATTGTCACAATGCTTATTTATGGTGAGCGAAATGTCGAGTCACGACGATTTATTTGAATTTTGGTCCACTCATTTTATGTATGTCAAAATCAAACGCAAAGGACATGGTCAAAAATTGTACGGGGGTACAAGCCCATACAATTTTTAGAATGTACAGCTAAAAAGATCTTTGTCATTTAGTAGTAATGATCTTCTATAAACAAATAAAAAGGGGCATATTGCTCAGCAGTAGTGGACAAAAGTTACGAAGGTTAGAAAAAATATATTTTTGCACTACGGCTAAGGTACTTTATGTAGATTGATGTGTTTATATCTGTGCCAGGCGTTTAAAATAACTAGTATTTTAGTTTTAAAACATTAGAAGAGTAGTATTTTTATAATCTGAGAAAATCTGTAGTTTGTAACTTTCTTTTATAACACAAAAAGTAAAATATCTATAGTAGCAAATTCTGTATATGGCGAAAAATAAAACAAAAAACCTTATTTTAATCATTTAATGTTTTGAAAACATTATTTCAATTCCGAAATGTCTTGTCTTCTTGCACGTGTTACTGATCTCCCACAGCCATAACAAACATTGGTATGACCAAGTTGTCTTTCCCTTGAATAGGTTGCAAGGCATCTTGGTTTATTGTCATAGCAGGCACCACAGACACAGCTATGAGGTGAAAACTGTGAAGGTAAAATAAGAACATATTAGTCTAAGATTTGACCACGACGTCAGAATATGGAATAAATAATACCTCTCGTTTATATTTCAGTAAGAGGTACTTATTAAAACTAGAACTTAGCTCAAAAGTTAACAACTCCTATAGAAGAACTCATCACATCAGAGGGTAATGATGATAGTACATACCGCCTGATGCGTACTCTAATTGGGATACCACAGTCAACACACGCTTGGAAATGGTCCATTTTCCTTGTTCCAACTTAACAATCACTAATAGTTGGAGCACTCGTGTGTTGCTACGACACTATAAAATATAAACGTATAAGCGAAAACAACGAAACATAAATACAGTTCGAACTAGTGTTGGGTAACTCAGCACATGTGCTAGCAGAGTTGTAGCTATTCACTTGGTTAAAAAGAGTCACTCACTCATTTCATTTTGATGTGCTAGCACACACCACAGATTAGCTACACAGAAATTTTTGTATCGTATTATGAGTTTTGAACGAATCGTAATCATTCTCCCTTTCTCTTTCCCTCATCATCACTCGTGCGAGCTGTATGTCACTGCCTCACTGGCTCATCGCGTGTGCCAGCCAAGCCAACTCTATTGAGTATGTGTGCCGTGTCATGTTGTCGTCACTATACACCACACATCACACTCGCGACTCGCGCGGCGACTCGCGCGGCGACTCGCGTGGCGACTCGCGTGGCGACTCGGAGAGTCACGCTACTCACTGACACACTCACAGCACGTACGTGCTCCCACGCCACCGCAGCCTCGCCTCATTCGTGGTAGCACAGTGTGCTAGCACACTTTGTAAAAAGAGTGCCTCGCACGATCCTCATTTGAAAAATGTGTGCTACCCATCTCTAGTTCGAACGAGAAAACCGGCGCAAACGTCGAAGAGAATTTGGTATTGTCAATTGACATTTGTCAGCGGTGTTGCTAGTAATAACGTGATATTATCCTATCCGTAACTGCACTAATATCTATAAATTCAATCATAGATGGTTCAATTTATAGACAAGAAAACATACAAAAATTACGTTTTATTAATTAGGGTTACGAATAATTTACGTGTTTATTTTAGGCCCGCTAAGCGTTTATTTTATATTATACGTTTATTTAATATTTTTCCCTGTTGTGATCTTTGATAATATTATATGGCACCATTAAAAGGTATATAACGCAAATCAAACAGAAAATCTTTTATTTTCGATTATTTCTCCACTTCTGAGAGGCATAAAAAGTTACTCCAAATTCTTTATTTATTTTATTTAAATTATCTGCAATAAATATATATTTTTACTCCGTGGGGCACATTTTGTCCATCTCCTTTGATTTTTATTATCAGGCACTTTTGAATGTCAAAATTTACAACAACAAAAATGTTATTCAAGTCGAACCTTCCGAATTGTAGTTTCGTAAGGAGGAGTGGGTAAGAAACTCCACAGATACGCTTTTCAAATGTTTTACAATATTTTATATACTTAGCTTAGATAAATGATTGGTCTCGCTGCTCTGGACTAGATACCGCGCGCGCTATCTAATAACAATAACTCCCTGAATGCGGCAACTCATTATTGTAGTGTGTGTAAGACATCGTCACTTGTCATTTGTCAGTCTACACTAACAAATTATATTACCAGCTGCTCAACTGTTACCCGTGTTAATGAGAGAAATATTTATGCTGTGGCCTATTAGTTAAGTTATAAATATAGCTCAGAAATACTTAAAAATGAACAATAAATTAAAAGCGAATGTATGAATATATTTGTGTATAGGTTAGGCGTAGGTTTCTTCTTTAGAAAAAGGGAAGGTATGCATATCAATGATTACGCCTAATTTTTAATCCTTTTTATTTTTTTATTAATGTGCGGTTTTTTTTTTATTTATTTTTTCGGCCCATTTTCCTTGGGGAATGTTCAGTTTCATGGGTAGAATCACCCCTTGAAATAGTATTAGCTAACACTTTTACACCTTATGTGTATAGGTTACAAAGATCAACATTAAATAATTTATAAAACAAGGTTAGTATACAATAACTAGGTTAGATAAATGAAATATGATACAAAGACAATACTACTACTGCCTCGTTGGTCTAGTGGTCGCAAGAGCTACTGCTGAGCATGAGGTCCTGGGTTCGATTCCCAGGTCGGGCAAAGTGTTATTGGGTTTTTCTATCTAGAATTTCTCAGTAGCAGCCTGGAGTCTGGATTTGTGCCCGGCTGATGGCAATATTCTCGCCCCCTATTACATGGGACTTAAGCATAACTGGCGAAATGTGGGTTTTCCGTATGTATAACTCTGCCTAACCCTCCTGGGATTACAGGCGCGATGTTATGTTATGACAAAAACAATAAATTCACAATATTAAAATTCAATATAATAAGTGACGAACAAAAGGGCTTTAGGAAAAATCAACATATAAAAATAGCTAATTTCGACTTTTTAAATAAAATACTACCAAATGTAGACGCTTCAATACCAGTATGTGCAATTTACACAGATATGTTTAAAGCCTTTGATCATCTGAATCATCAGACCCTCTTAAATAAACTCCATGCATACGGTATTCGAGGAAACGTACTCAATCTAATAAAATGCTATCTTTGTGGTCGTAAACAATACACGGAGATTTCTAAAGTTTGCCTTAAATCTAAAAAAGCGTTAAAATACATATCATCCGATCGAGATAAAAAATTTGCGTCCCGCAGGGTAGCGTTCTTGGGCCATCACTCTTCTTCCATCCTATGGTTCTATTTGCTGTTGACAGCGCATTAATAACACAATGTCTCAACAAATAATTATATGAAAGTGACATCAACAATACGCTTGACACGATAATGAACTGGCTGAATAATAATAATTTAACTATTAATATAAATAAAACTAAAATAATGCACTTCTACCAACGAATGCTAAAGATATGAAAAAATAAATATAATAAATAAATATACATTACAACAATCTAACTGTGGCAGAGCAAATATTACCAAATTTTAAGGATCAATAGACAACCAACTAAATTAGAAGGAACAAGCAGAGGACGTCTGCAAAAAAATAAGCACATCTGCTTACGCATTACAAAACTTGTCAAAAAAAGCTAATTGATCAAACAATACTTGTTGCTCACCATGGTCTGGTTGTATCAGTTTTGAGATTTGGCATAATATTTTGTGGTAATTTTTGTGAAAGGGAAAGCATTTTTAAACCTCTAAAACGTTACATTGCCTTAGAGCTATGTTTAGTTTAAAAACCATCCCGTTTTTAAATCTCATAAACTTTTAACGTTAAGTACCCTGTAGGTTTTGATTCCCTTGCGAGTGTTGAAAATTTGCGGCATAAACGGGTGTATCTTTTGATTGCGTTGGCTTAGGAGCTTGGTACCTCCACGCTCCGCGTTCCTGAAAAAAAGGGTCTTGACAAACAAATTGATCCTATAAGGTTCCGTTTTTTTTCTTTTCGAGGCACGGAACCCTAAAAAAATAATAGTAAAATTGGCTTAGTTCTCGGAAGTTAGCTTTTTTAAATTTGTAACTCATTATATTTTTGGATGCCATATGGGCAGAATGTACAAGGTTTATTAAAAGTAAGTTGTGCCAGAAAGCTTTTTATACAGTCAAAGAAAATATTGAGGGCAAAAAGGCTTGGGACTGACCTGCTCCAATTTTTGCATCCTGAGTATGGTTTTTTGTTTTGGTACTTAACTTTTGTTTTATTTTATATACACTTTTACTTTAATATTTACTTTGTGTAAAATTATTATTATTTTAATTTCGAGGACTTAGTGGGTAATATTTTTTGGCTATCTCAGTTATTTACGAGATTTTAATTTTTGATATCTGGCAGTTCGAGTACTTAAAGCGGACTACCCAAATGTCGTTTCTTTGGTATTGTTCGTCGAATCGTTGAGCTCCTTATGTTTTGAGTTGAGCTGTACGATTACTGACAAATGCGTGCACTGACTGGACAGGTCCGTTCAGTCTGTGTGGATATTTCCTCAAAAGACCATTTCAGACAATATTCTGACCAAGATTATGTCTGGACTTTAAAAGAGACTGTGACCTCTGAGTTTATTTCGGCCTTTCATCCCAGAGTAGTCATATAGGAGACACCGACCTCATCTAGTTAAAAAAAAAATGTTTGACGTGTAAAAGTGTTCGTACAAACCTACTTACAGAAATAAAAATCATTTATCATAAGGACTAACAATGATATTGTAACATCTGATTTGTAATACATACATTCTTTGCAAATAAATGTATTCTTTTCTATTCTATTCAACCACGGGGAACTTGACTTTTGTATACCCGGCAACACTGAATGTCGTTTAGGGTTCATGTTATTTTATGTTGAAATTTCGAATTGATACGATATAAACTGATGGTATGGGATCCCAGTGTCCTTATTTCTGGTAGTATTGTTTTTACAGTTTCACTACGCCAACTGGCATTTTAATTCGGATTTTAGCCAAAATTTAATAAGAAATTCAGCACGTGCACGTCACAGACAGCTTGCAGTGTGACTGGCTCGGGTACGCCGACTTCGGCCTTGTATTTGTTGCCGCATTTGACAAGTACGCCGGCGGCATCTAGTCGAGTGCAGCGAGACTGATCATTTATCTAAGATACATATGTGAAGACGATGTACCTAGAATACAAAGGACTTTACTACACTGGCCAAAAAAAATGAAAAACGAAGCAACGAGAGTTAAATGAATTGTGGTGGATAATAATAATAATTCTTATTGTAATTGTAAAAAAACAAATGACCCAATATAACAAGACATTTTTATTTTTAAGTAAACCTGAAACCTGCAAAACCACAGAAAATTCCAAAAAGACACCAAACTACAACATTATGTAATTTAAACCAAATACTACCAATTCGGGAGTCACATGACAGATTTCACCTCCGGTAAAACAACTATGAACCAGAATAGGAATCCGAAGATATAATAAAATGTTGACGAGATCAACCGCACGTCAAGCACGCCCACCACCTACGGACTCTTCGCCCAGCTCCGCCTTGCCGCCGCCGGTATCTAGCCCCACCGTGAGTGCTGTGACGACACCGGCCGCGGTAGATACGTCGAGCTCGAGCGACGAGTATTTTTCCCCGCCGACGTCGCCAACACCTGTTTGTCAGCAGGGGAGAGGCCGGCCACCGAGTAGCTTGGGACTTAGGGGCCATCCGGCCCCAAGCCGGGTCCCCGCTGCCGGTGGTTGTGTGCAGCGCATGAGATGGACTCAGTCTATGAACGAGAACGTTATGCGCGCATATTATGGGTCTACAGAGGGGGGAATTCACCACACTGCGTACCGTAATAGGATGCTGTCTCTCTTTCAGGAACTAGAATCAACCGTCAGCGTCTCGGCCCAACGACTGTTGCATCAGGTGCGGGTCATCCAACGCAATCATAGGTTGGACGATGCCGCACTTGATAGGCTGCGCTTGGAGATACTGAGCAACCTTATCGTCCCGACTCCGGCAGAAACCGCGGTACAAGCGTCAACCATTGATCTACCGCGGTACAAGCGTCAACCATTAATCTACCGCGGTCCAATCATGCTGTTGAAGAAGAAGATACTTACCACAGTGAGTAGCCAATGCAAGGACCGATTGAGGAGCACACTGGAGGATGCGTTTTGCGAGTATAGATCCACTCCGACCGAACTTAGACCGCGATTACCACGCCTACCTATGCGCAAAAAAAAATAGGGCGCTGGTGAGTGACCTGGACTCGCAACTTAAGAATGTGTTCGAGAGCAGCGAGGATCTCGTTGATACACACTCGATCCTGTATTGCGCGGTTGTTGCAGCATGTCGTTTAGCTAATGTCAAGTTTCCAAATTGTGATGGAGCTGCTCGACCAAAACCATCCGTATCAGCCTGGCAATGCAGGATCGAGCGTCGTATCGAAGGGCCAGGGTACTCATAGGCAAACTACACTGTTTCAGGGAGGGCAATACAAGACCACGAGTGATGCGCTTTGTAAGGCGGGCATTTTCGGGGGCTGAAATAAGCCCTCGAGAATACATGTCCCGTGTCACAGAACGCATCGACTTCCTGAAGCAGAAAGTTTGTGCATGGGCGAGCCGTATTCGGTGGTATAAGCGGCGGGTTGATCGATACACGCAGAATCGCATGTTCCAGAGCGATGAAAGGTGGGTGTATAGACCTTGGGAGCGACCTGAACAAAATTTGACAGACTTGTTCCGCCCAGATGATGCCGCCACAAGTGCATTCTTGCGCAGCATCTGGTCAGTACCCGTCTCTCACACTGAGGCTGGCTGGATGCAGGATGTCGAGCGAGTGTGTGAAACTATATCGGAAATGGAAACAGTCCTAATTACGCCATCAGACGTTGCCAGAGCAGTTCATCCGTTTCCGAATTGGAAATCGCCAGGACCGGATGGATTGCACAACTTTTGGTTGAAATGGCTAATTAGTTCGCATACTAGCCTGGCATCTCAGTTCCAGTCAGCGTTAGAGGCAAGGATCCGTCGACATGCTGAATAGATTATAAGAAGGTCTACGACTCGGTGCCACATACACACATCAACAAAATCTAGGGATATTTTATATTTAATCAAATATCTATTAATCTATCAAGATTTTTCTGATATAGTAAATGGAAGAATGATAGGTTATTTTAAGGTCTTTAATAACAAAAAAAAACTATTTCGTGATTCTTTTGTTTTAAATAAAAATATATATATTTAAAATCGCCGTAGAAAATTAGTATGATAAAAAACTTATTTTCTTCTTATAAAACTATTAATTTTAATTAAAATTGAAAAACTCTTATTAAATCTAATCATTAATAATCAGTGTTGCCACCTCTTACATTAATTACACATCGACATCGATTGTTCTTACTTAAAATTAAATTGTCAATGTCTTGCTGCGTTATGGTCCCATGTTCTTTGCAAGTGTTCGTAAAGTTGTTGATCCGTCGTCAAATTTGGCGGGAAATCTCTCAAAGCTATTATATCGTTGTAACATGTCCCAGGCATCCTCGATAGGATTTAAGTCGGGCGACTGTGCAGGCCAATCCAAAACTTGAATATTGTGGTCTCGGAGAGCGGCCGACACGAGACGCGCCGTATGGGAAGGAGCATTATCGTGCATGAGTAGAAATTCCTGGCCCATTTGGATTTTGTGTGGGACAATAACAGGCTCTACTACCTCCTCATGGTATTTTTGTGCAGTCATGTTGCCTTGGATCCAAACGAGCTGGGTTCGTCCGCCAAAACGAATTCCTGCCCACACCATGATTGTCCCGCCTTGCCGGTATGAGTGGACCTCCTGAGGGTGCCGTAGACGGCTAACTCTCCTTGGAGATCTCCAAACGTGTATTCTTCGTGAATCCGGATGAAACCCAAACTTGGACTCATCGGTGAACAGCACCAAAGACCATTGTTCGTCACTCCATGGTAAATGCTCCCGAGCCCACGAGCCGCCGACCGCGATTGCCACGTCGCAATGCCGGAACACGGAGCGGTCTTCGAGCATAAAGACCAACTTCATGCAACCTCCTTCGCACGATTTGGTCGCTTGCCAGCAGCTGATGGTCCTCCTGGGGCCTTTGTACTAGTTGCATCTCTGTGATATTGGGTTGTCTTCTGGCGGTCCTTTGGAGATATCGATCCTGTCTCTGCGTAGTAACACGATATCTACCAGTGTACCGTTCAGTCACATCCCCAGAACTGCGATCACGTGACCACAACCTTGATATCACGTTTTGGCTGGTGTATAGGGCCTCAGCAACGATGCGTTGAGTAGCACCATTTTCTAACATGCCCAGGGCTCGTAACATTTCATCTCGACTCAAATGACGACGTGATTTGACTCTTAAAGCTCACACGACACGTTAAATTAAAAAAGAAAATCAATCTAATCCCTTTTCATAAATTAATATTAATAAAACAATTTTAACTTTTCTTAGCCTAACGAATTACTAACAATTTTGTCGCCGTAATTTGTTGTTTCTTTTGTTTTTTTATTTCCATTTTTAAAGGAGATGGACAAAATGTGCCCCACGGAGTACAAACGTACATTTAATGCAGATAATTAAAATAAATAAATAAAGAATTTTGAATAACTTTTTATGCCTCATAGCAGAAGTGGAGAAATAATCGTAATTAAAAGTTTTTCTGTTTGATTTGCGTTTTATATCCCTTTTAATGTTGCCATATAATATTAGCAAAGATCAGAACAGGGAAAAAATATTATATGTAAGTTTTTTAAATAAAAAATAAACGCTTGGCAGGCCTTAAATATACACGTAAATTATTCGTAACCATAATGTAATAAAAACATATTTTTTGTACGTTTTCTTGACTATAAATTGAACCATCTATGACTGAATTTATAGACGTTAGTGCAGTTACGGATAGGATAATATGACGTTATTACTGGCAACACTGCTGACAAATGTCAATTGTCAATACCATATTCCTTTGACGACGATTATTGTCTTTGACGTTTGCGCCGGTTTTCTCGTTCGAATCGTGCTTATGTTTCATTGTTTTCGCATAGAAGTTTATATTTTATAGTGTCGTAGCGCCACACGAGTGCTCTAACTAATAATGATTGTAAACTGTATAATTACAAACTACGAAAATGGACCTTTTACAAGCGTGTGTTGACTGTGGTATCCAAATTAGAGAACGCGCGCAGGCGGCATGTAAAATCATCATAACCCCCCTGATGTGATGAGTTCTTCTATAGGAGTGGTTAACTTTTGAGGTAAGTTCTAGTTTCAATAACTACCTCCTACTAAAATATATACGACAGGTATTATTTACTCCATATTCTAACGTCGTGGTCAAATCTTAGACTAATAAGTTCCTTTTTTACCTTCACAGTTGTCACGCACGCTTCACACTTCATGGCTGTGTCTGTGGTGCCTGCTATGACAATAAACCAAGACGCCTTGCAACCAATTCAAGGGAAAGACAACTTGGTCATACCAATGTTTATTATGGCTGTTGGAGATCAGTAATACGTGCAAGAAGACACGACATTTCAGAATTGAAATAATGTTTTGATAACATTAAATGATTAAAATAATGTTCTTTGTTTTATTATTTGCCATATTCAGAATATGCTACTGTAGACATTTTACTTGTTTGTGCAAAAAAAAATAGTTACAAACTATAGATTTTATCAGATGATATAAAAAATGCTTTTAGAAATATTTAAAACTAAAATACTATTTATATTAAACTCCTGGCACAGATATATACACATTAATTTACATGAAATACCTTAGCCATAGTGCAAAAATCAACCTTTTCAAACGTTCATAACTTTTACCCACAACTGCTCAGCAATATGCCTCTTTCTAATTTTGTTTGTAGAAGGTCAGTACTATTAAATGATAAATATTTTGTATCTGTACATTCTGGGGCACAAGCCCATACAATTTTTGGCCATGTCCTTTAGAGAACATAATAAATGAGGTTTCAATCTAAATAAACTTTTTATAGAAACTAAACAGATTTTAAACTATATATTCGTAAATAATTTAGGATTAAGGTATCCCTAGATTCTGTTGATGTGTGTACATGGCTTGTGAGGGTGCTGGAGTTGTACAAGATAGATGCAACTCTACGCACCTTCCATATGTCCTGTATGGGGCAATGGAGGACGGTCCTTCGCTATCCGGAGTGTCAACAGATCCAGGGGAATGACGAGCCTGTCTGGATTAAACGGGGAATATTTCAGGGCGACAGTTTGAGTCCACTTTGGTTCTGCTTGGCTCTGAATCCTCTAAGCACACTGCTGGAGGATTCAGGTCTAGGCTATCGGTTGAAGAGAGGTGGTCAGGTCATATCTCACCTTCTGTTCATGGATGACTTGAAATTTTTTGCCCCCAACAAATTGCAACTGATGGAGCTACTGAAGGTAACTGAAACATTCAGTAGCGCCATCAGGATGGAATTTGGTGTGAACAAATGTGCAATCATGCATGTTAGGCATCAACGTTATTAACATGAAGCAATCGTTGAAGGAGCGCTTTTTTGGCCGCCTGAAGAAGGTATTAATTAGTCTTCTTTCGGGCGGAAACAAGGTGCACGCCTTCTACGGTTGGGTCATGCCGATTTTGGTGTACTCTTTCGGCATACTGAAATGGACCCAAATCGAACTTGACGCCCTGGATAGGCGGGTCCGTACACTTCTGACCGCAAATCGGATGCATCACCCACGATCATCGGTGATGAGACTGTCCATCCCGCGAAAGTGCGGGGGTCGAGGTTTTTTAAATGCGAAGACTCTCCACAACCGCGAGGTGTGCAGTCTCAGGGAATATGTTTTAAAAGCCGAAGTGGGTATGCAACGTGATGTGGTCGCAGTGGACAAGAGGCTTACCCCGCTCTCCATGGCTAAAGAGAACTGGCACAAACCTGTAGTACTTACTACTGATGACCGCAAGGTGGTATGGCAAAGCAAGGAGCTTCACGGGCGCTTCTATCGGACTCTTCATGAGCCTGGTGTAGATTTCCTAGCGTCCGTATCCCTGCTACGTTTTGGTGACCTTTTCGGGGAAACTGAAGATTTCGTCTGTGCAATTATGGACGAAGTTATCTTGACGAATGACTACCGGAGATATATTATGAAGGACGGGATGGTTGACGTGTGTGGGGCATGCTACCGTCCAGGTGAGTCCATCATACATATTATCTCTGGTTGTTCTCGTCTGGCTAACGACGAGTACTTGCACAGGCATAACCAAGTAGCCAGGATTGTTCACCAGCAACTTGCTTTGAAATATAAACTTGTGGATTCTGAGGTACCGTATCACAAGTATGTGCCCGACCCAGTTCTCGAAAATGACCTTGTCACGTTGTACTGGGATCGATCTATCATTACTGACAGGACTATTATCGCTAATGAGCCCGACATAGTAGTGATAGATCGATTAGCACGCCGCACAATGATTATCGATGTTACCATTCCACATGATGAGAACCTCGTGAAAGCTGAGAAAGGGAAACAAATTAAATATCTCGACTTAGCACACGAGGTTGTTGACATGTGGAATGTGAGCTCGGCTGTCATTGTGCCGATTGTCGTATCAGCCAATGGCCTGATGGCAAAAAGCCTCGATCAACATCTCTCGAGGCTTTCGTTAGGCGGTTGGATCAAGGGCCTGGTTCAGAAGGCAGTACTCCCCGATACGGCTCGCATTGTGAGGAGGTTCCTGTCTCTGAAACCCTAATCACCGGTAGCTTGGACCCTGCTCCCGCTACCGGGGGGCCACAATTTTTTATATTTTTAAAAGTTTTTTTAAAGTTTTTATTTAAAAATGTAGCAAAATAAGCATACAAATAAATAAACGACATTATTATTTAATAATTATTTACAAACATTGTAAAAGTAGAGGATTTTCCAACAAAAAAACAAGTAATGTTACAATCAAGTAATGTATAATGAAAGGTACAAGCAACGTAGTTTCGGTGACTAACTTTGAGCGCCATTACTGTGTGTTATTAGTGATGACGGAATTGCGGTCGAACTCCTAAAGGCCGGCGGAAAACCTGGTCTTAAGGCCCTCTAGAAGCTGCTTAATTCTGTCATACTCGAGGGCAAAACGCTGCAGGCATGGAACAGAGGTGTGCCCTTCTTAAGAATTATAGGCTCATCTCACTTCTGAGCCATGTCTACAAGCTGTTTTCAAGAGTCATCGTAAACCGTCTTGCGCGCAGGTTTGACGACTTCGAGCCTCCCGAACAAGCCGGATTCCGTAAAGGTTTTAGCACCGTAGACCACATACAAAGGCTGCGGCAGGTTATAAAGAAGACCGAGGAGTAAAACTGCCTCTCTGCTTGGCGTTTGTGGACTACCAGAAAGCCTTTGATTCGATCGAGACATGGGCTGTACTGCAGTCTCTTCAACGGTGCCAGATTGACTGTCGGTGCATCAAGGTGCTGAAGTGTGTGTACGAAAACGATAATATGTCAGTCCGACTCCAGGACCAGAATTCGAAACCTATCCTTCTGCAGCGAGGTGTGAGACAGGGAGACGTTGTCACTCCCAAACAGTTCACCGCTGCACTGGAGGATGTCTTCAAGGTTCTGGACTGGAAACGGGTTGGCATCAACATCAATGGCAAGTAAATCACTCACCTTCGGTTTGCTGACGACACAGTAGTCATGGCTGAGACCATAGAGGACCTCAGTGCAATTCTCGATGACCTCAGCCGAGCTTCCGAAAAATCTCTTCTTAAAATGAACATGGACAAAACAAAGGTGTCAAGCATGTCAAATGCCCATGTATAACCCACTCGAAGAATATGTTGACCTAGGACAAATTTTTCGTTCCCCCCCGGTGGGTTCCCGCATTGACAAGGCGGGGGGCTCAGTAACCGCGGCTTGGACCCCCACGGTGTAGCTAAGAGGAAGGGCCGCTCGTCAGGGCTTTTGCCAAAAAGCCAACGACGTAGCAGCCATGGTTGCGGTGCCGCATAGACAACTCACTTGCGACATCGCAACTGAGTCCGCAGCGGGAGAGGAGTGCGTATTGCGGTGCGCCGCTCTCCCTACCTTCTGCGTCCTTAACAGGGTCGCACCCGTTTGATGGCGGACGCGGTGGGGCCGCAGGGGAAGAGGAGTGTCGGTATGTTGTTGGCCGATCTCCCTATCCTCTGCGACCGAAAAATGGTAGGCGACGACGGGGCCATTTATCCGACTCGTCGCAAGGGGTTGGTCGTAGGCGAAGGGCGGACAACGCCCTCTTCCAGCCCCCCAAATGGGTCCAGGGACGTCGGACTCGGGGACGTCCGCCGCCCCCCACTCATTAGGACCCGAGGTGGCGGCGCGTAGTGTTCCACGCGCGCCCCTCTTAGACTTTGCTGGGGGAGCCAAACACCTCACTCCCCCCCTCAACCCTAGGAGGCTCGCTAAGACGGGCCGGCACTAGTCGGGGTTGCGGAAGAATCGTATGTTCCCGCGACCCCAACGTAGGTGTGAGACGGAACACCGGGGTGGTTTATAGTCAATAAGAGTCTGACAGACCCCTCCGCCCACCCCAGGGCGGAGGACATCCATGAGGATTTCCAGAACAAAAAAATAAAAAGACAAGTTGTCCAGTTAGGTTAGTCCAACTTCGAGAAAGAGGTCAATCGTCGAATCCGACTCGTTTGGGCAGCGTTTGGGAAGCTACGCAATATCTTCTCGTTCTACAAACCGCAGTGTCTCAAGACGAAAGTCTTCGAGCAGTGCGTGTTGCCAGTGATGATCTATGGCACTGAAACGTGGTCGCTTACAATGGGCCTTATCAGAAAGCTAAAAGTCACCCAAAGGGCAATGGAGAGGGCTTGGAGTTTCCCTACGTGATCGAATCAGAAATGAAGAGATCCGCAGGAGAACCCTACCTATATAGCCCGAAGAATTGCCAAACTTAAATGGCAGTGGCCAGGGCACATTGCTCGCAGAACAAATGGCCGATGGGAGCCAAAGTTTCCAAAGCCAAAAGCTGCCCAAAGGTTCTGGAGAGGCGACCGCGTACCTGAAGACGTAGCGTTGGTAGGTCTACCTTGTGGGAAACCACAAGGTGGACCGATGACCTTATGAAGGCGACAGGAATCGGCTGGATGCGGGAAGCACAGAACCGTTCAAAGCAGCGATGTTTGGGGGAGGCCTATGACCAGCAGTGGACGTCTTGCGTGAAAGAGAGAGTGCAGAGTTACATACTTATATAAAAGCAACTAAATTTTCTCTAGGTAGTGTCGACCAACATAAACTTACCTAATATTACGACGTCATCGAAGAATCCTCGTGTCGATGTGTTCGTTAGCCGTAAACTGTACGTTTTGCTTTCAGTGAAATAAACATAAGTTTTTACAGTGAGTAACACTTGTCTGGAAGCTGTGTGGAAACTTTCAAGTTCTACTGGTTTGTTTCGATTCTCAGGTCGCACAGTGTTATTGGGTTTTATTCAACAGGTATTTCTCAGGAGCAACCGGACTTGTGCCTGGTTGATGGCAATAGGCTCGCCCCCTATTACATGGGACTTGGTGTTATATGTGACTTGGTATACCTCAGACGGATTATTCTGGGATTACAAGTGTGATGTGATCTTATATTACAGGTTCAAATTTTTGCCAGCGAAACTCGACAGAAGTGTTGAAGTGTCGTTAGTTAATTTCATTTGTCACAGGTGTTGTACAAATTAAAATTAGTCAAAAGTAATGGGTTACGTGTTGGTTAAAACTTAGTTTAAGTAGTTCTCTGTATTTTGTAGCATGTAACTGTTTTTTGTCCCTAATAAATAAATAAAAGTAAAAAAAGTATCACTGCAACATACCCACTTGGTGTACTGTAAAATAATAAGAAATAAATAAAAATATTATCTATTCTAGTGCTTACTTAGCTTCAATCCTCGTATTGCAATTTATTCTAAATCTATCAAGTTTTTATTATTTGACAATGAAGCTTAATTTCATAACCTATCGTTAACGTCGATAATTTTTCAATTACAAATTAATTATGATGTTCATACAATAATTGTATAGGAAAAAGTATAGAAAATTTAAACATTTTAATACAGGTTATAGCAAACCACAGACAACTACGACCAGTTCGAGCGTCCCGCGGTCGCGTGCCGCCACGTTACATACAATAAGTTCTATCTTTTTCTCGCGTGGCCGTTGCGAGGAAGGCGGGAACGCGATGCGCGTCAGTCCGCTGCCCACACGCTTAGTGCGTAGACGCGTATTAACCTACCGCGCGCGCAAGTCGCGCCGTGCCTTCCTCGTGTCGCCCGTTACGCGAAATCATTATTTTAGGGTCTTCGTTCCCAATGTTTGTGACTGTTTACTTGTGTTTTACTTAACAAATATACCGTTTTACTAAAGAGGTGGTTTCACTCCGATAAGCCCCCTTATATGTGGCGCTCCAACGTTTTTTTCTCGTGTGACAATATAGTGCATAGTTGTGAAAGTTTTGCAGTGACGAACTAAAATGCCAGTGACAAGGAGTAGAGCGGCTAGTTTGACTCAGAGGGAAGATGCAAACTACGCATTACCCATTGCCTCGCGGCCAAACACGCCGACCGCGGCGTCCGTCAACCAAGATGGCGACGCCGACACGGTATATACCTCGCCGCGCATCGATGCTAACGCTACGTTCTCTAACGAAAACGTGGCGACGATTATCGCCTCCCTCCAACGTTCTCAAACAGAAGCAGTTAGGGAGTTGCTCAACTCGATGTCGCGGGCGAGTGCATCGACCCCGGAATCACTCGCTCTGCTAGGGCACAACACCCTAGCCCGCTGCAAAGCCACGTTCTTCGGTCGACCGAAAGAGTCAGTTGAAGCATTTATCGACGCTATAGAGGCCTATAGCGATTGCGCGCAGGTGGCGGACTCAAACTTTCTGCGCGGTTTAGCCTACCTATTCAAGGATGAAGCAGCCACGTGGTGACAAGGAATAAAATACCCTGTGTCGTCATGGCGCGAAGCCAAACAAAACTTAATAAGTGCCTATGGTGATCGCCGTTCGCCTCATCGGATTTACTTGGAATTATTTGCGACACCGCAGGGCAATGAAAATACAGATATTTACGTGGCGCGCATCCGCGCCCTTTTGGCACGTTTACCTAAAGACGATATAATGGAGTCGGCGCAAATAGTCATGACCTACGGTCTCCTCCACAGCAAGATAAGGAAAAAGCTACGAAGAGAAGAGTGTCGTAGTTTCTATGAATTACTCCGCCTCGCACGGAATATCGAGGATTCATTCGACGAGGTAAATAACATAACGCCGACGGCGAGTTAGCGTCGAACACAAACGCCGGCAACATTACCGACGTCCACGCAATCCGCCGCGCGCGACAGTACCCGCGCGCCCGCGCGCTATCTCGTCCCAGCACAGGCGCAGGCCCACGGCGCGCCCGCCGCCTCGGTTCAGCACCCGCACGCTCCGGCCGCGCCCCCCGTGTCTGTTCCAGCCGCGCCGCCCGCGCCTATTCCACCGAAGCAGGACACGGCAAAGAGGCCACGGCCCTCTTGCACATACTGCAATCGGTTTGGCCACACCAAAGAACATTGCCGTAAGCTGCAGAATCAAGGTGAGAGTGAACAAACTAAAAGTAGTGGTCAAAGTTTTTATTCCGTAGAATCTCTTTTAGTTACTAAAAACTGCGTGTTAGACTATATTTGTGATGAAAACGATTTTATTCCACGAGAAAATGTGCGTAACTATTTTAATAAACAAAGAGATGTTTTCCCACAACATACAACTAATAAAATTATGTGTAATTCTAAAAATAATAATGTGAATGACTCTTAAAAATCAGAAAATGTGTGTAAAAATGTTGTTAAAAAGGATAAAACCCATCCATGTCTTAGTGATATTTTATGTAACAATTAAAAAAATCAAAAGGTCAATGCCCATCCACCTGAAAACGATATTTTGTATAGCACTTTTCAAAAGGACCATGTCCATTCATGTCATTGTGTAGCACTTTTAAAAATCAAAAGGATAGTGTAAATGCATGTCATAATGGTGTTTTGTGTAACAAATTAAAAAATCAAAAGGACAATGTGCATCCATGTCAAATAGATACCTTATGTAGTCACTCATCAAAAGGATAATACCCATTTATGTGAAGCAGAGATATGTTTGTGTAACGACCGTACGGGAGCCTCTATTGGTCGCGAGTTACGACCAATTTTTAATATAACAATTTTGGGGTTTTCCGGCTCTGCGTTGATTGATACGGCCGCCAAACATTGCATTGTGGGTCATACGCTATATACTCTCCTTCTACGTCAAGGTCATCCCCTCAGCTCTTCGACACGCGAAGTAAAGCTTGCCGACGGTGTTATCCATACGATGGATGTACTTACCTCCACGTTAGAGGTGTGTGTGAGAAACGGCAGTTATTACGATTCCATTTTTAATTTTTCCCGACTCGACAAATAACGAGACGTTATTAGGTATCGATTTTATAACAGCTGCGGAAGTAGTTATTGATTTTTGCTACGAAGTGTGGTACTTTAGTAAAAGTGATAATGTAAAATATAACCTGTGCTTCGAACCTACCTCGTGTGACGTGTCCTGCGCCGCTACAGATATACTTAGGGATGATGAAGGTACTCAACTTAAACCAGCCGAACGTCAAGCGCTCGCTGGTGTCCGTACCAGGCGCTCACGCGTCTTTGGACCAGGGGGAGGTCCAACACCGTATGCGGAACACCGCATTATTACAGGTGAGCATTCTCCAATTGCTGTTCCTCCTTACCGCCTAAACCCTTCGAAGAAAGAGCTAATGACAGCTGAAATAGGTAAGATGTTACAGGATGACATAATAGAATAGTGTGAATCGGCTTGGTGTTCACCGGCAGTGATGGTGCCGAAGTCCAACGGTAGTATCCGCTTCTGCGTTGACTACAGTCGTTTAAATGCAATCACCAAAGCTGACACATATCCGATGCCACGCATCGACGAGTTACTCCAGAGCACAAAACGGGACTGCTACGTGAATAATTTCAATCGTCCTTTCATTCTGCGTACTGACGCAAGTAACTACGCCTTGGGCGCGGTTTTATTGCAGGGCGACGGCAATCAGGAAAGGCCAATTGAATATGCCAGCCGTCTCCTTAATGCAGCTGAACGCAACTACTCGACCACGGAGCGTGACGCACTCGCTGTAGTGTGGGCGGTGGAGCGCTTTCGGCCTTACCTAGACGGTCAACCAGTCGTGATAGGCAGTGATCATCAGCGTCTACGCTGGTTGCTATCACTTAAATCACCAGCAGGCAGATTAATCCGTTGGGCTCTGAAGCTCCAATCTTTTGATATCCAATTTGAATATACGTAGTAGACCAATTTGTTCCAGCGACACAAGCGACAGCTGCGGTATTTGTACAGTCATCTGTGATCTTCCCGCGACAACTAGTCAGCTTCGCCTGGAACAGACTTCGGACCCTGAAATGGACAAGATCGTTAAGGAACTAGAAGGAACTGATGACGTTGCATCTAAAAGATGGTTAGAAAGGGGTTATCTCATGGATCAAGGAGTCCTGTACCGTTACAATCCGGACTCCGAGAGTGAATCCCCTTAGTAAGTTGTACCTATTCTGGTGGCCAAGTTGCAGCTATTCTGAAAGAGTTACATGACTCTCAAACAGCTGGCGACCCAGGTATCGATAGAACCTACCAGAAAGTAGCCCAGCTGTATTATTTCACCGGGATGCGGAGAATAATCACCGATTATGTCTTAGCCTGCATCCACTGCCAGCGATATCAGGCCAACAACGCGAAACCCCCAGGCCTACTCCAACACCAGTCATGAGCCAGCGGAACGAAGGATCACTTCCGGAAGGAGACCAGGGGGAGCGATGGGTCTTTCACATAGAAGACACTGCTACCCGATGGACAGAGCTGTTTGCTCTAAAAGAAGCCAAATCAGAAGCCTGCGCTCATGTCCTCATCGAGGAATATTTCATGCGGTTCGGTCTGCCTCGCAGGATTATTTCAGACAACGGTGTTCAGTTCATTTCCGCAGCGATGCGACAGTGTATGTCAGTCCTAGACATCAAACAAAATTTTGTGCCGCTGTATCATCCACAAGCTAATCCTGCAGAGCGAAAAAACCACGACCTTAAAGCTATGCTGGCCCACCTCGTGGCAGATGACCATACCTCATGGCCGAAGAAGTTGCCAGTGATCCGCTTTGCCCTGAATATCGCGAAATGTCGCACAACAGGCAAGTCACCGGCTTATTTGACCTTTGGCAGAGAGATGCGGTCACCCACAGAGGTCGTTCACGACCTTCGCGCCATCAAGGTTAAAGAAAACTTTGTCCCACAAGTGACTCCTTACCTCGAAAACTTCCTGCATCCGCTATTAGCTGTTCGAGAACGCGTAGAGATCCAGCAGGACAAGATCAAGCAGTACGCCGACGCTTCGCGCCGAACATCTGACTCTTTTGGGGTAGGCGATTTAGTTATGATTAAATCTATTGAGCAAAGGATCAAAAGACCTCACTTCTAAGTTCTACCCTCGCCGAGATGGCCCTTACCAGATCACTACGAAAGTCCGAGTGTACGTTGTCAGTGTGACTGTCTGTCACTTATTCCTATTTAATAACAAAATATTATATTTATTCTAAAACCATGCACGTGGTTCGGCCCACTTTACGAAACACATTAAATCTTAATTTTATGGTCTGACAGCTTGACGCGTTACCCTAATAAATAACAAGATATCCTAATTCTTTGCACTTATTGGCCTCTCAGAAATGCATTACATTTCTATTTTATGGCCACTCATGGCAGCCGTCGTCGCTCGAAAGAAATGTTAAGACAATCGAAATCCATAGTCCTTTAGAAATTCTGAGAACGAGAAAGTTAAAGCGAGGACGCGTTATTGCAGCCATCTGTGAATCGTATTATACCCGGGACGCAATTGAGAAACAATTAAGAAATAGAAAAATGTGTTATAAGTCGAAGTTTACATAAAATAGTGTGGGAAAGGACCAGACGCCGATTTTGGATAGTTGGCGGGGGTGTTGAGGAAGGACAGTTGGTCTTAGGACATGACAGGGTTCAGTCGTTATAGTCTCAAGAGGGAAAGCTAGTTAAGTTAGGAGGTTGGTGAGTGTTGTGAGCTGGGAGGAGCTGTGTTCGAGGTGAAGTTGGTACTACGTGCGGCATTTCGTGAGTAGTAATCTAATTCCCTACAAAGATATCATTGGTAAGTGTTAAACTCTTTACTAATAATGTGTCTTTTCCATTGTATTGTTCTCGTAGGCTGATTTGTTTTATGATTTATAGGTAACATTTAGATAATATCGCTGCAGAGCGATTAATAATCATTTATTCCAGCATAGCGACATTGTGCTATTATTTAACTCTATTTTCTATTGTATTACGTGTCCATCTCCTAATCCATACCCTGACAGATATTTGCGTTTGATTATAGGGAAACGGAGAAGGCCTTCCACTTTATTTGCCACTGAGCACTGACGCTCGACTTTTGACGACTTTGACCTGTAACATGCGCAACGACATAAGGAAGGCAGAACCGTAAATACTCTCAGTTCATTTAAAACAACATATACTATAAAGTCGATCTAAATCGGCATTATAAAACAATCAAACGTTAGTAGTTAGCGGGGAGAGGGGGTAGGCTTTACACACTTCCCCAAACTGGATTGGTAGTCGTTCTAAGATCGCTAGGGACCGTGTCTCGATAAAACCTACACCCGGCATATGGTACGCCAATTTCTAAATCGACACTATTTATCGAAACACGTCAATTTGGATGCTTTGCCGCTTACAGCCGCACTGTATCCTCGAAATGGGGAAGATTAACGAGATGTGAGGTGACGACATAACCACCTCGGCAAACACCGAGTACGATCGCATTGAGTTTTGCTACAGACTGAGTCTACGGCACGCTTGTGTGATATTTTCTGTTATTCTAGAAATGGGGCTAGGCTGCCGTAAAGATGATATTAACATTAGCACGCGTTTAGAATTTTATACTCAATACTTGTCTCACTCAATGGCAGTTGGGCTTCGTAGTTCACTGTCTCTAGGATTGAGTAAGACATTTATATTGTGCTTAGGGAACCTGTTCTACTATTGTCCTCAGAGGTTAAATGCGTTAGGTTTAGTAGAACACTTACAATGAGACACACGTTGTAAAACGGTTCCCCGTCTCACTGAAATGATACATTAACGTAGCTATTATTGTTGATTAAAGCGCAAGCGTAACGATTCCCTTACCTCTTCACATTATGAAGATTCTATTACAGGTATTATTAGCGCTACCTGCGAGAAGGAAGACAGACCGCGGTAGGAAACGGTCGATGTAGGGCTAGGCTAAGAAAGTTAGGAGAATTATTGAATGCCAGAGGCCTTGTCCAAGTGGGCTGTTGTAGGAGAACGAGTTAATATTAAATAAGTAAAATATAGTCGTGTTGAAGCACATAATTAGTTTATTAGTATTCTATAATCTAGTTTTAACGTATAATAATTAATTTAACGTATAAATGTAACGTATAAATGTAATAGTGTTAGTGTTTGTAGGTGAGACTGGGTGAGCCTTTAGTTATTATAGTTATCCTAGGCTGATGGAGTTGATAGTCATTTTAACTAATCAGACAGACACGTGTTGCTGGGGAGTTTGTTGCGCCACTTCTTCTCCCCAGCATAAGCACTAGGAAGTGGTGACGGGTGGGCTCTTTGGGGCTGTCTATAGACTTTAAAGTGAGTTGTTTCACAACTCTATTAATAATGCTTGAGTTTGATTCTCTACTCTCATAACTAGTAATTCTTGAATGTTGTATTCGTTGCCTTTGGCCGATACTAGAACTCTAAACTTTATTTAGTAATAATCCTCGAGTTTTGATTTCTCAACTCAAATTATCTAGTAATTCAAAGAATATTATATTCTTTATCTTATACTAATAACTCGGTCAGACTGACATGAGCACGTGTCTTGCAAATATGCTTGTTGTGCAAAGAGTGAACTTCCGGGGGTTTGGGTGACCACAACTATCTCATATCCAGTCTAAGGACTGATAGGGACCATGTCTCCTTAAGAGCATGATGCAGACGCAATGCCGCTAGAACTAGCCGCTCCGTTGCTAGACAAGGGCAGTCGCACGGTTGCCGCAAGAAAAGCCGCTTCGTCACGTTTATCAGTTCGAGAGAACTGCTAGGGGCCACGACTCCAAAAGATCATGATGTCGACGCTATGGCGCTGTAAAGCCGCTTGCGTCACTTTATGGAAGTGTATATCTGAGTACTCCGAGTGTAGATGCGAGGTATTGTGTGAGTTACGACTGATCAAATACCTGTTACGCACTATCGTTTGGGTTACTCACAAGTTTATATAATAATTTACTCTGCATCCCTCTATTATTTAGCTTTCTAAAATCACTTCCAATATATTTCATAACTATGAATTCCCAAGTATCGTCCAATATTGATACATTGTTTCCTTGCCTCATTAATAAAATCAAGGCATAGGGCTTCTATAAATTTCGGAATTCACTTCTATTATCGGTGGGAGAGTGACCAAGTCTGGTGACGAGCTCTACAGGGCCGCACGGGGTTGGAGTGCGGCCTTTTCCCCTTCGGGGGAAACCGACCTTAACGCTAGTATTAACATAATTAGGAAAAACGAAAAATTTCTCAGCCTAGGGTAATTTAGGTACTGTCACATCGGCAAGTCCGACAACGTACACCATCGCGAGCACAGAACAACCAAATGTAGAAATTGGGAAATATCATACCGAAGACACGTTATCGTGGTAGCGACAACTCCTTACCAAAACCCGTTATTCCAAAACGAAATCGCGGACGACCAGCTAATGCTGCTGTTAGTGTACCAGTCCAGGACCGAGGGCGTTCTCCAGGACTGGAGGGGGAGTATATAGCAAACGACAGACAACTACGACCAGTGCGAGCGTCCCGCGGTCGCGTGCCGCCACGTTACATACAATAAGTTCTATCTTTTTCTCGCCTGGCCGTTGCGAGGAAGGCGGGAACTCGATGCGCGTTAGTCCGCTGCCCACACGCTTAGTGCGTAGACGCGTATTAACCTATCGCGCGCACAAGTCGCCCCGTGCCTTCCTCGTGTCGCCCGTTACGCGAAATCATTATTTTAGGGTCTTCGTTCCCAATGTTTGTGACTGCTTACTTGTGTTTTACTTTACAAATATACTGTTTTACTAAAGAGGTGGTTTCACTCCGATAAGCCCCCTCATAAGGTGACGTTTTAGTGAGTGATTGCATTTTAACCTGAAAAGGGTTTGTTAACACTTTCATCGGATATTTTGTAAACCGACTATATTTTCATGTCCTCTAGAAGTCCAGAAACTACTGAACAGATTTTGACAAAGGAGGCATCGGTTTGCCTTGGTAACGTGTGTCATAGGATGTATTGTTAAGCAAAGTAATATGAGAGAACCTTATTTGCTCTCCGAGTTGGGGGCAAAGTTGGATGTTGGTACTGGTAGACGTGAAATACACAGTCAGATGAATATACCTACCTAATAGCATAATCAGCGTGGAGGTACCTATTTTTATGCTTTCACGGTTGCACAACGACATGCTTTGCTTTGCTTGGTAGTATAGATGCAGGCCTACCTTGACGCCTCCTTCAGAGGTGGTAAGGTGGCGGGGTCTGAGAGCGCTACAGACGTGTAGATCCTCAAGGTAAGTCTGGAGGATGCACCTTCCCGAGGTTGCCACCCTGTTCTTGGTCTAATTCCTTAAGAAATGAACGGAAACCTCCAGACCATCACAGCACATCCCACACAATTCCCACTCCTAACTGCGACCACCTGTAACTGGGTGGTGGCGGCCTAGTCCATCACTAAAAACAGCTGATCGCGAGTAGAAGTAAGCAGTTACATGCGCTAGGACCTGCGCAGTTGAGCGCCGTTAGCAGGGATGAAGGACTCCTGGGAGGCTGAGCCGAGCGGCTCTGGTTAGTTATGGGCACGTAAGGCAACACGTCCCCATTGGTCTGGATTTCAAGCGAAACGGTGGCTCTACCCTTATGCCAGGGGTAGGGAAATAGTCACAATGTCCCGTCTGTGGGCCACAGGCGAGACGCGTGAGGTTCGCTGAGGTCTTCTTCGGACGGCCGAAGCGGTAGGTAAAGGTCATGCGGACGGTGTAAGTGAGGGTGGATCAGTTCGTGGGGGGTGGCCCTTAGGACCCCCTACGTGAGCCCGATCGAACGCCCGATGTCGCACTGTAAGCCAGCCTTGCGCCCCTATATTTCTCTGGTAGTCCTAACGATCAAGCTTTTTTAACAGTGAGTCGTTCCCAGTTGCGGGCTCCATGGAGGGTGGGAGCCAGAGAGATAATTTTTAATATGGACAAATTTGGGCCAATTAAAAACCAACACAGCGGAGTGGAGGCGAAAGCCAATGAGCCACCCAAGGGAGGTGCTTGCACTTCCCTCGCCCCTGGTAGCCATGCAGCTAACGCCGCTGGTACCAGCGCGGGCGCCGCTCTGGCTGTGGCAAAAACCGCAGCTAAGACCAGAAAACAAAGGTCCCAGTTTAAACAAAGGACGTCGGCGCTGATTGAGACCAGTAAAGACCTTTCTAACACTGAGGAGAAGACGGCGACGACTTACACCACTGCCGGTCCGACCCTCTCCACACAGACCTTGGCGCTGTGTAATACTGGCACCGGGTGTCCTAGCCGGGTCTCTTCTAGCGTTACACACAACACAAGTTGAGGTACAGTTAGCGTTCAAAAGTGCAAAGGCACGTTAAGAGTCGTATTGCTGTGAACTCGCGGTACGACTGTATGTAAACGACACACACCACAAAGATCGCAGTTTTGCACGGCACACACTGACGTAAAGTCGCGCACTCGCATCGCACTATACGAAACAAAAATATCTTTCCATCGCTTTCGTTAGACACGCATCATGCTCGTGACCTGGTCGGTTTATGGCATTGCTAAAATTCGAGTTATGAGCTGATAGCAAGCGCCAAGCGTTGGACTGAGAAGCAGTCGGCTAAGGTTCTGATCTCATAAGATGCAGCGCAGTTTGATTGCCAATTTTTTTTATTTTGGTTTTCATTAATAACAATATTTAAAAAAATGCTGCTTTTTGCTATTTTTGTTATTACAATATAGGGTTTAGAAAAAAAAATGCGTTACAAATGAATACAAAAATAAAAACATATTTATTTGTTATAATATTTTACATAGGGTATGGTTAACAAACCGATTCGATTTTTTATAATAACTTCTTCAGCCAAATAGGATCTGGAATACTATATCTAGGAAATTAGTAGCAATTTGTTTTATTTTGACATGTGAAATGTTCAAAAAATTTGATAAGTACATTTATTTCACCATAAACATTTAGCTTCGATCATTAATTTCCAAAATAAGTGATTTTAATAAATGGTTATGTAGGGCAGTTTGTTTAGTTAAATAAGCTTTCCACTTCATGAACAAGCGCTCCCACTAGCAAGGATTCCTTCTTCCTCACAGACTCACATTATTTTTCTAGAACAAAGAATGTAAGTAATACTATTAGACATCTCATAGCAAAATGCCATAAATTATGATAATTAAGAAAATACATTTGAAACAACATTATGTTTATGATACATTACTCATCATTCACTAATTTAAACAAAAAATTATGTATTTTTAATAAAATATGAAATATTTAAATGATAACACTCACACTTAGTAGTCACACGCAGCGCAATATTATTGCCAGCGCTTCAATATTTATATTTCATTGAATTTTGAAAATTATACCCACAATAAAGAAAGAAAGAAAAATGCGTTTCTTGGCATTACAACACTAAACAATTACACCTTAAAACTATAAAAACAGAAACGAAAAAAGTAATGCCAAAAGGGCCTCATAATGTCAGATGACAACACAAGGTGACATCTGACGCTGGTTTGAAAATTGAAAAAATAAAAAGAATTAAAATTAAACATTTAGATTTTTTTTTAATTTAAAGAAATAAAATAAAATTGCAAAATTTATAAAATTGAAAATGAATGCATTTATTGCTTTATATGGCAGATATGTCGGCTCGAACATTTTCAAAATCCTTCTGATGGTGTAGTAAAAATTCTTTTAATTTCAATTTGTAAGTCAAGCAACTTTTACTATACTTTATAGGAGGAGGGATATTGTTCCAGCATTTAGAAGCTGCGTAGCGAAAACTGCCTCTAAAAGCCTTGTGCTGTGGGAGGGAAAGCCGTTGAGAACATTTTCGCCCTCACCGATTCTGTGTCTGCTTGTCCACGATAGTCTGTCATTTAAGTAAGAAGGAGAGTGAGACTTAATATCACCAAAGGGGTTCGCCAAGTGAAGTTTAAAATACTACTAATTAACAGATTTTAACATTCTTCACTAACCAACAACGGTCAATTAGGTGAATAGTATATCACCACCCACAAAACCACTTCACACAATATACGTCCACCAACAAATTCACAAACATACCAGAACACCATTATTTGTTGTAATGTAATTTTTAATTTCAATTTTAAAGTAACATCAATTTTCTTAATTTTTTTTTAATTTGATTTTTATTGGTTTTAGCTGTAAGCACTCCCTGCTATTTTTATTTATGTCCCCAGCATAGCTCTCAATATTGTATCCGAGATAAGGAGGCCAGGAGACTCGTAGCACAGGTTTTACTTAGTATGGGCTCCTGTCTCCCATCTTCAAATGTTGAAATATAAAATGTGTAAAATTTAATACTTGTAAAAAATAAATAATAAATTGATCATTTTAGGTATTATAAATAACATACCAAAAACTATAAAAATGTTTTATTTGTAAATATCATCAAGCTTAATCCGCAGGCGCAGGTGAGATTCGAACTCAGGACTCGCCATAATCGCTCCTACCACAGCACGGTAACGACTATGCTAGCACGCCATATGTTAAGTTAGTTGAAATTATGAACTACTATCAATTACACACAATGTGAGTGTGTGTGCGTGTCTATAGTATAGAAACAACTTATAGAAGAAGGTCGTTAGTGAAACCGAAGCGTCAATATATTGCTTTGTGAGATTGCGTATGGATTTATGAGCGCTACTTTACAAGCAAGCCATCTTACTAAATCAATGATAGACAGCTACTAAACTGCCTGCCCAGAGACCACCCCACGTAACACACCAGGCAAACAACCCTGGTGTGGCGCTGATCTGGAGCGCAAGCGCGGCAAAGTAAGGAAAGCACTTAATAGTGATTCAAACACCATCAGACAATGATTGGCTTTACGCCAGCAGGGTGATCACGTTGGAGAAACTCCAATGGGCCATCCGGAGCTTCCATCCTTTTAGGGCAGCTTGTCCTGAGGGAGTGTTTCCCGCCTTACTACAGTGGGGTGACACCGGAGTCGCAATGAGACTGGTGCCTTTGATGCGGGAGTGCCTGGCCTTTATATACGTTACTAAAGGATGGAGGGAAGTGAAAGTAATATTCATCCCTAAGCCAGATAAGGGTGACTACACAAACGCCAAATCCTACTGACCAATCAGCCTGACCTCCTTACTACTAAAGACCCTGGAAAGGCTGTGTGATAGGGAGCTGAGGGACGGCGCTCAGAAAACCATGAGCTTCACGGTAACTAACCTGCATACAGCTCGGGTAAGTCGACCGAATCCGCTCTTCACCTGGTAGTCAGCCAGAGAGGAAGCGATTCATCAAAAAGGCACCAGCCTGTGCACTTTCATGGACATCGAAGGAGCTTTCGATAAAACTAACTTCTCCAGCATCAGCAGCGCCCTCTCCAGACAAGGAGTAGAACAGGTACTAACGGACTGCATTACAAACATGCTAAGCAAACGAGTGCTTCGCCTTGAGGGTGAGCAGCAACTGGTCATGATAGCTTGAGGGTGCCCCCAGGTATGGGTGCTGTCCCCCCTTCTATTGAATCTGATGATTAATGACCTCATCACCAAACTCAACGCCAGCCGCTTTTACACAATGCGGTATGCTGACGACCTCGCAATCCTTGTTTCGTGGTAGCTGATGGGTACGATCTGCAACCTCACTCAGCCAGCGCTAAGTATCGTAGAAAATTGGTGCAGGGAATTGGACCTATCAGTGAACCCAACTAAAACTGAAGTGGTCATGTTTACCCAAAAACGAGCATTAGGCCCATTCCGCCTACCAAAACTGTTCAATACAGAACTTCAGTTGGCCAACGAGGTCAAGTACCTGGGGGTCATTCTAGACAGTAAGTTAAACTGGAGTAGTCATTTGGACAACAAACTAAACAGAGCATGCAAAACCATCAGGGCAGTGCAGGAAAATGACAGGTAAGAAGTGGGGACTATCCCCTAATCGTATACCATTGTTGTACACCACAGTGATCCGCCCCATGATCACCTATGGGGCCGCGATCTGGTGTCCCCGAACTAAGCTGGCTACAGCCTCAAACAAACCACAACTCATGCAACGACTAGCCTACTTGGCGGCTACGGGCTGCATGAGGACCACTCCGAATGCAGCAGTTGAAGCTATGCTGGAACTGCCACCGCTCGACCTGTTTATACAGCAAGAAGCGACACTGGCGGCGGTACGTCTTAAGGCACTAAATCTCTGGGGTAAGAGAGACACACAACACACCGCGCTACATGAGGGACTCAACAAGGAGTTCCCCATATGAAAGCCATTTATGATCGGGTACCCAAACAATTTATCTTCGAAAAAAAATACAAGATCCAGCTTCACGAGGATCGTACGTGCGAGGGTTTGTGCCCTGCAGAGCAGTGTATCTTCACAGACGGATCCAAAACAGGTATTGGCACAGGCTAGAGTCTTCTCGGAGGACCTTAACATACGCATAGCCGCACCATTGGGGTCCATAAAACAGTGTTCCAGGCCGAATGCATGGGTATTTCCCTGGCTGCTTCGGCCATCATGGCCAGGGAAGTTAAGGACCACTCGATCCGTATACTCTCAGACAGCAGGGCTGTTCTGCAAGCGCTGAACAGTCACAAAGTTGAATCTGGGCTAATATACGAGTGTCACCAGCAACTTAATCAGGTGGGTAGCCTCAATAACATAACCATTCAATGGATCAAGGCAAACAGCGATTCGCTGGGCAACAATGCAGCTGACGAACTTGCCAAAAGGGGGCCGAGTAAGGCGCCAGTGGGACCTGAACCCATCTTGCCACTCCCCTTCGGGTACTTACGCACTCTGGTAAGGAAACGCACCATGGAACAACATGAGAAACTATAGTCGAAACAAGGTGAGTGCAGGCAGGCTAGGCAAGCACTCCCTACTATTGGTGGCCGCCACACGAAACAGGTTCTCCGACTGTCTACGAGCGGACGCGGTACCGCGTGAAACGAAACGCGGGGGGGCGGTAGACGCGCGGGACGACGTGGCAGCGGGAGCAAATCGGAGCGAACGGACGCCGGCCGCGCGTCACTTCTCACTCCACATCAAAATCTGTAGCGAACGGTCACTGTTTTAATTTATAACGAAGCCCTTTTACTTTGCATTATTATACCTATATTTATACAGTCCACTAGTTTTATTATCAAGAACCAAGAACACACCAAACAGCCACGAAGTGGAGTTTAGGGAAAAGAAAGAAGTCGGCTGTAGACATATCTGGTGAATAAGGTGCTTGGACTTGATTATAACTACTTAAGTTGGTAAATAAACGAAACTCTACTCCACAGTATTCCATGTTGTTGAGCTCTGCAGTAGTTTGAAGTGCCACTCCAGCCCATAAATTTACGCCGAAAACTAGTGGAATTCTGTATCGTACATGACGTCCTGTTTTTGGAGATAAATTATCTGTTCTTCGCTCTACTAGTATTATTTTGAAATTGTCACAGTAATGTTTTTCGCATTGTTTGTTATGGATTTTGAAATAAAATAAAAGTCGTTATAAATTCTCAAATGTGTATATAATGAACGCTATGCTAATGCTGGCATACAAAATCTTTTGGGCACGGCATCAATTTAGGAGTAGTTTAGTTGTTTAGCCACAGTAACAAACATAGAAACCTGAGTGCGCTCAGCTTCGATTTCGGCTACTGTGCCTGTTAATGCAAGGGAAAATGTGAACCGGATACAAATTATTTGGCATCTACTTTGTAACAGCAGAAGTCGTACTAATTTATATAAATATAAAACATTGAACGTTAAGGTCATCTTAACGTTCAATGTTAAGATGATGAATAATAGTAAAGGTTTATTTCTAGTAGGATCGCCATCCCTACCGTATGGTACCTACCTAATCGAACACTGACCATGCACTAGCTCCAATACCGATCAGAAAGCGAGCACATCTGTAGGCACCTTCAAGACTCTCACTGTTTACACGAGTAGTATACACGGTCTTAGTATGTGTAATTTATGTTTTTTTTTTGTAATGTGCGTTTTGTTTGTGCAGAATACACAATTTTTCCGCTACTAGCTACTTATTCCGCTATGAAAAACTTGGTGGAATAACTAGATAAACAGATTTGAAAATGTACTAAAAAGTACAAGTAGACACAGGTGATGACACTTGCACTATGAAAATAGCCCTTAACGCTAAGACATAGAGGCGCTTTGTTACCACTGATGTGTGGTTCTATATCGACATCTGAAATAGACAAACTGACAAACCGCTACTCGTTTTTTTTTTGTATGCACTTTTATGTTTTGTGCATAAACAACAACCAACCATTCGAGACCGCATAGAAATGGGTACGGTTAAAATAACTTTGCTAGAATATGAAAAATATTCTGTAAAATTATTCAAAAAGCAATTACGTGTGAAATTTTATTGGAAAACAAGATGGCGGCGACAAGAATCTTTGCCTTACACTTGTTACTAAATACGATTATAAGTTTAGTAACATAAAAAAAATAGGAAGTTATTACCACTTAATAAAATACTGAGTACGGCCGAGTGTTTATACAGAACTCAATTTTAAGTCACCGTTAAGTCTCACTCTGTCAGAGTAACTTTACACATTGTAGCTAATTAAACTAGCTGAACCAAGAATTTTTGGAACGTGGCCAGAATCGGAACTAACGTTGCCATCTTGTTTCTTTCAATACAGTTTCACAAATGTGTACTAACAGAGCACCTGCCAATGTCATTCAAGCGCGAGATGATCTTTGTACAGCTCGTTTAGGGTTATTTTACCAGTGATTTTGCATCACTTAGCATCTAGTTAATACGACAGTGATTTTTATTCTCGTTATCTGAAGGGGAATCTGAAGGGAGGGAGGGAAGGAGACTGTCGTGTAGCACTATGACAGTCACTCTACAAGATTTGCATTAAAAAAAGAAAAAAAACTGACTGAATACCGCTTTGTCCGTGAAAGCGGATGGAAAAAAGTCATTTTGAGTTGATAACCATGAATGTATATGTAGTATGTATATGTTAGAAGGTAACGGGTGATGGGTCGCTGTGGGTCATCGTGGGACCGCGGGTGGACGTCATTTTATTCAAAAGATGACTTCAGGTGATTCCTTCTTTGTAGCCCGCAAAAATCAAAGTATGAAGATAAATAATTAAATTCTTTATTTCACCAAAAGCCATCACATTAAAATATACAAAGAATAAGAGCATATTGGCGTCACCATTGTAAACAACACTTGCGCCGGCCGAGTTAAGCTGTGCAAAGCGGGACGTTCGCCTCCCCACTCTCCCCACTTTTCAAGCAACTTAATGTAAGCTAGTGCGCAGCGAGAGGGGGGATTGGCTTGTGGTCGTCACGCAAGCTCGTCCTACGGAATTTTCCATTCCGTTGAGTTTGTTCCGCGCGGACCGTTAAAAATTTTTATTTAAAAAATTTTCTGACTACCCGGTTTTTTTTGTACCGACGCGGTCGCGGAGACCATACCCCCGGGATGCCGAAGCCCGGCACGCGCGGCTCGTTGGGCTGCGATGCCGGCTCACCGGAGTCCCGCCCGGCGCTGGATAGGACGTCGTCGATGCCGATCATCGGTGTTGCGTCGTCCTGTGCTCCGCCGGCCGGCTCCACAAGAAGCGAGGAGAAGAAGACGAAGACTTCCAAGAAGAAGAAGGAAGAAAGAAGAGGAGGGGGATCGAGCGCCGCCGCTGCTGCCGGCCCACCGACGTCACTGGCGCCTGCGCGCGCTGCGCCTTCGCCGTCGTCGAGCCGACCGCACGCGGTAGCGATCCGCCCCGCTGCGTTCCGCCCGGTACCCAGCCAGGCCCCGGGGCCTGCCGCTAACCCCAGTCGCGCGCCGCATGCGCGCGCCGTGGCACCGCCCGCGCTTGCTCCCGCACCCGCGCCCGTGCGCTGCGCCGCATATGCCGCCGCGTACGCCGCCGCTTACGCCGCGCGCCCCGCCACGCCGCGCGACTACCCCGCGCGCCCCCGCACACCGCCCGCGCCCCCCCGCGCGCCCCCTGCACGCACCGACGCGCCGCCGCGATTCGCGACTCCGCCCGCGCCTGCCGCAGCGACTTCTGTGACCGCGCAACCTATGACCAAAGCTGCGCCAGCTCCGCGCACCGCCGTGACCGGCGCCCGCTTCTCGCTGGCGGGACCGGCAATGGCTGAGCGAGAGCGGCCAGCACAAAATTCCGACACCACCAAGACAAGGTCAGTGACTAGTGCCACATACACGCCCGACTCACCGGCGCCTCCTCGTGCATCAGCTTACGACTCGCCCGCGGCTATGTCGCCGTGTTCGTCCATAGGATCGAACATGTCGCTGGCATCCGCGGGCTCGACCGGCAATGGCTGTGAGCGTGCCCGTTTCGAGTCCCGGCTTGAACCCAGAGGCCAAAGACTACGTCGACGCAGGAGCTCGAGTGAGACCGCAGCGGAGGAGGGGAAGCGGCTCTGCCCCGACTCGCCGCGGCCACCGCGCGAAAGCGCGCCGCGGAGTCCGGACCCGCCAGCGTCGCCTACTTTTGCCGACGCGGCGCGCCGCTTACCCCCCCCGCCACCTGCGTCACCATCGCCGCCACCGTCACCGACCGCGGGGGTTAGGCCACCCCTCGCCCCCGCTACCGCTGCCAACACCCCCGATGCATCCCCCGGCGCCGCGACAAGAACGTGGCAACATAAGCCGGGGCAAAAGAAGCCCAGGTACCCGCCGCTGGTGGTTGAGAGGCTGCCAAACTGGGCCGCCCATTTTCGGGCCATCAGGGAGAAGCTGGGCCGGCCTCCTAACGCTCGTCCATACGGGGGTGGAGTCCGCTTCACCCCAGACAGCGAGGAGGAATATAGGCTGGTCCAGCGATACCTGACTGGCCTAGAGAAGGACAGCGGCGTCAGCTGGTTCGCCTACTCACTACCGGCAGAGAAGAGCTTGAAGATCGCCATTCGGGGGCTACCGGCGGATACGGACCCGAAGGAGATAGAGGAGGAGCTCAAAACGCTGGGATACCAGCCGGAGTACGTGCGCCATATTAAGGCTGCACAGGGACGACCCGGTTGCGTGTTCCACGCGATTCTGAAGAAGACTCCGGACGTCCGGGCCATTTACGATACCACGACATTCATGTTGATGCGTGGTGTCAAGATAGAGGCCTGGCGCGGAAAACGAGGACCCGCCCAGTGCCACCGATGCCAACTGTTCAGACACAGCTCGCATCAGTGTCACCGCCCGCTCGCCTGCGTGCGTTGTGGAGGGGAGCACGCGGCGAGAGACTGCCCGCGCCCGCGGGAAGAGCCGGCCACCTGCGTAAACTGCGGTGGCCCGCACCCGGCGTGCAATATCAAGTGCCCGGTGTACCAAAAAGAGATCCGGAACAAGCGGGCGGGCACCGCCGCCATAACGGCCACATCACGCCGGCCCAAAGTGGCCTTTGAGAGGCCACAAGAGATGCCACAAGAGGCCCAAGGCACGACGCTCATGGCGGCGGCCAACGGGCCCTCGGACAGACAAGCTACCTCCTCTGGGCGGAGGAAAAATAAGAGACGCGGGGGAAAGGGCAAGGGGAAGAAACCCGACCCTCCCCAGGCGACCCAAGAAAACCCAACTGCCACCCCTGCCTTCAACGAGGCACAGGTTGTGATAAAGCAGCAAACTACCGCTAGCGCCGCCACGGCGCCGCGGACAACAAAGGAAATACCAAGAGAAAAGTTCATAAAAGAAACCAGTGGCGGCGCTACCGACGCCAAAGCAGCCACAAACAAGTCGGATTTCACAACCTGTGCCATCAAACTACTGATGGACCTGATAAAGGCCATCAGGCAGGGACAGGATGTCGAGTTGGTCATCCTGGATGGCTTGGCCGCACTACTGACTCTGTACCGCGGCTAGGTCACCCAGGGCGGCCCAAAATGGGACGCCGGCGGCCTTCTGGCACAAGGCCGCCCCCCCCCCTCCGCCACCTCCCTCGGGACATGAAGACGGCACTTGAAACCTGGACTGACTTCCAGATAAGCCGCAGCCAAGTTACACGCGACTTATCTGTGACAAAAAGACTCCACACTCACAACACACACACCCTTTGCGTAACGTGTTCTAGGTTAATATAGGCACGTTACGTAAATACAGACAGACATACATGTCTATACAGGCACCCAAACTCACGCGTGCACGCGCGGCGCGGGCCGCGAGGCGCGCAAACACTGAACGGTGTTACACAATTACAATGCCGTTCACACCCACATTCGGCCCCTTAGCCCGGACAGTAACGGCTAGCTCTGTGATCTGGACGGGCGGGGACCACTCACCTACTCTGTAGGCGCGTCGAGTCGACATCTCTGTCGCTGGTCGTCGCCGCCGGGCCTCCCCTAGGTAACTAGGGGTCTCACCTGGCGGCGGCAGACCGCCGAGATGTCGTGAAGAAAGCGGCGCTTCACTATAAGCGTCGCGGCGCTCCTACAGAAACAAAATAGCAATCACTCACACGGGCGCGCGTTACCCGCGCGCGCCCGAAAATCCACTGCCATGAAGCAGACCCAAGGAGAGGCCCGTATTTACGGGTCGCCGTATGGCTTCCGCGGGCAGGGGGCGAAGCCCCGGCACCGCACGCAACGCCCCCTTGCGGGGGCGCCGCGATATAGCTCCGAGCGAGAGGGGATCATTCTTGTGGTAGGCTCAGCCCGGTGCACCTGCTGAAGCGCCTAGAGCTATATTAGCGATCCATTTAATTAATTATCAAGCTGTTGGAATTAAAAAAAGTCGGTTACTGCTATATTTCATACTTACATTTAAAATGTCGAAATTGTGAGTGAAATAAAGTGATTGTGCTATAACTAGTGTCTCTATTTTCTTCGCCCGACAATCCACGCCTACTTACAAAGTGCAAGTGTAATATCGCTGATGGGGGCCTATCCCGATAAGCACATAAGGCTTATAACTAGGTCACAATACTTTTAATACCCTGACTCCTAAAGTAGGTGTATGTGCCTGTGTCTTAGGATTCAGTGATTCTACGTAACAAACAAAGCCATATTACACTAAATCAGGACGTTTCAACAATAAGCAAATGGTGTAAAATAAACCAGGATCTAGGTAATTTATGTAAAGAAAACACAAAATGAAAACGTTTAACTGTACGATGTGGTGAATAAATGTTGGGTTTGAGTGTGTCTGTAGTGAGTGAGTGAGTTTAGGATGTAAGATAGAGATGATTGATGTCCCGCCAATACTGGTCAAACAATAAAGGTACAGTTGGATACAAAAAGATGTACACACCGACAAGAATTCAATAATTTATCTACATGCTTTTTCCATAATATTGTATGAATGTTTAGCCACAAAACATATTACACATTGAGTACTTAATTCAAGCTACACATAGATACCATATTATAAAACACAGATTAACGACAATCAATTGAATTCTTCTCGATGTACGTCTATTTACAAAAGGCTGATTGCACCTACAGGTTTTATTTTATAAAAAGAAATACAAAATTGATGAATCTCCAGAATAAAGTCCCTCTTAGTTTTTGCTTGATTTTCGCTGGGATTATCCGTAATCCGAATCACGAATCACGAATGTGCAGTCGTCACTTTAAGTAATGCAGGTAATTATTTAATGTTAATGTTATCAGATTTATATTTACATAACTAAAAATAATTACAATTCAATTTCATTTTCTAATTACAAATTAATAATGCTAGTCGTATAATACCTTTGTAATTGTTGGATAAACTAGTGACATAAAGTCGACCTTCCAATATATGTAGATGAAAGTGTCAATAATTCCCTTTAGTACCTATGCTTTCAAATTAGATCGTCCAGCACTCGCTGAGCAGTTACCTTCGCTATAACATTTACAAAAAGTAAAATATTCGAAAACTGGGATTGAATCGATATTCAATCGTCCAATAGGCCTTCCATTCTCTGAAGCTACCAATTTCAAAAGCATACTCAAATATACTCTTTTACAAAACAAACTACGTCCATTTCTATCTTTATTTATAACTGAAAAATACCGTTTCCACGCTTTCACGCGAAGTTTCAGCAAACAGTTTGTTTGCAATTTCTTTTCCATTAGTAGGAAGCGCTTTGTGCTGTTTCAAATCCAACCTAAAAAGTGTATATTTTTTTATTGTATGTATATATACACACTCTCACTCACACACACACACCATCACTCACTCAATCTTTACAATAATTACATAAAAGAGGGAAATGGGAGTTCCTTTTCCCAGCAGTGGGACATTACGAGCTTCTATATATATAACATATAATTATATATAACAGGAGAAACTGACTGACTGACTGACATATCAACGTGCAGCCGAAACTAATGGGACCATGAATGTGGAATTTGGCACACGCCTTCCTTTTATAATGTAGGGGAGCACTAAAAAGGGTTTTTTGTAAATTCCACCTGTAAGGGGGAAAAGAGGGTTGTTTGTATGAAAAATCTTATTCCTTGAGTTAATAAAGTTGAAACTTGGCCAGTATACATTCTGAATAATAAAGTTTATCATTAATAGGTGTTCAAAACTAAGGGGTAGTTTTGAACACCTAATAATGACAAACAAAGGGATTTTTTGACATACAAAACAAAGGGTGCTAAAATTTGTACGGTTGTTTGGTTACCTCTTAAAAATAAAGATACACATTTTTGAGTTTTTTTTAAAATAAACATTTCACTGCGTGTCTCCATCGCCCGTTGTAAGCTGTGACAGGATACCTTTCCTCCACCTATTTATTATCTACCACCAAACGAGTATCTCCCTGCAGGGTGCTACCTTCCGTGGTCCACTTGGAAGTCCCTGAACCGTCTCCTAACCCAAGTGGGAAGGTGTCAGTAGAACCTCGTAAAGTGGGGCTACTCCGACGGAACGGCAGCAGGGTGTGGATGTGGAACTAAGTCACAAACTGTGATCCATCCTGCCCTCTGTGCCCAGAAACATTCAGCCAAAGTGACCTGTGTGCTGCCACCGATAACGCCATGGAAGTGGCAAAGTTTTGGGCCAACAGTATTGAAACAAGTGTCATCGACACGAAGAAGAAGACTGCGTGTCTGCTAAAGCCAAAGGGTGTAAAAATATCATAATCATCCGAAACTACCGGTTTATAGATGGAGGGTGGAGATGGTGCTACTGAAGTGATATGAGGAACAGGGTGTAAAGTTCACTCATACTCTTGGAAAAGGGAGGATCCTCCGACCAGATGGATGTCGTATCTGGTGGGCAACTGCCCGATGATTATTGTCGGGAAGTTGTATATATGCTATCTGCGCGGTAAACTCTGCTTGCGCGATGCAGGATTGATGCGTTTGTTCGCATGTGGCGGCGTAGATGCCGCCACACTACATTTTGTAGGAGATAATACGAAGACCACGCTTACGAAGTCGCGGGCGAAGTGCCTGTATTATATAGTATACTAGCTGACCCGACAAACGTTGTTTTGCTTATTTATTTTTTTGAAAAATAGATGTTGGCCGATTCTCATAGATACCGGATAAGCACAAAAAATTTCATCAAAATCGGTCAAGCCGTTTCGGAGGAGTATGGCAACGAAAACTGTGACACGAGAATTTTATATATTAGATATAGGGGCCTGTAGTTTTATAAAACAGGCCTAAAGGCTTAGTTTAGACTCCAGTACATTGGTACAGGTGGGCAAGCTTGTTGAAAGAGTCTTTGCAGACCACCTCGTCGGGCGGCTGGTGCGGGTGGGTCCGGATATGGCGGAGAACCAGTTTGGTTTCCGCAGAGGGCGCTTTACGGTGGACGCTATCATGCGCGTGCGAGCCCTCACGACGATGGATGCTATAGCCCGTGGTGGGGTCGTCTTGGTGGTGTCTCTAGACATCGCCAATTCCTTCAATACAAAAACCCTGGAGTTGTATCAGGAAGGCATTGCGGTATCACCGGCTGCTCCTACCTCTGTCGCGTGGTCGACGCCAATTTGACGGACAGGGCCGTCATCTACCCCTGTCACCGAGGAGAGTAGAAGTGAGAGAGTGTCCCACAGTGCTGCGCGCCGACGTCCCTAGTGGCGTCAGCATGGTTTGCTACGCTGACGACACGCTGGTCCTGGCACAGGGGAGGTCGTACCAGGCGGTGGCCGAACCGTCGAGAGGATCCGGCAATTGGGACTCGAAGTGGCTATGCACAAGTCCGAGACTTGTGCATGGCCACAGGTCGTGCGGTCCATTGCCCTTTACGGGGCACCAGTGTGGGCGCACTTTTTGAGGTGCCGACCGGCCCGCCGGTTGAACGCGTCCCAAAGGGTCATGGCCATCCGGCTGGTCCGGGGATACCGCACGGTCTCCTGCGAGGCGGTGGGCCTCCTTGCCGGATTGCCGCAAGGGATTTGGAGGCAAAACCCCTAGCGCACGTATGGGAGTGGCGCGAGGAAGAAAAACGCCGGGGTGTAACTTCGCTGCCGCGAGAAATCGCGGTCCAGCGGACAGAGCTCCTCTCTTAGCGACATGGAGGGTGCGATTGTCGCAACCCAGTGCTGGCGCGCCGCACGCGCCACCGGCGGCGCCTAGCATCAATGCTATTTAAATGTAAATGTTGACGTTCAAAAGTGCCTTTTAGTGCCTATTTGAAATATGCTTTGACTTTGACTTTGTATTTGACTTTGACTACGCTTGCCGCGGTTGGTCCGTAGATGGTTGACTATATTTACATACCAAGACCCCTCCGCGCCTCGGAAAGAACGTTAATCCGTTGATCCCGGCTGTCATTCGTAGATCTTTGATAGGATTATGGGTCGTCAGCAGCCTGGAAGTCTGACAACGGTATCGTATTACCCAGTAACTGGGTTGTGGATGTGAGATAGGCAGTCGCTCCTTGTAAATTACTGGTATTCTAAAGCCAGATTCACATTACGGTGTTGTGTCGTGTCGTGACGCCTTCTGACGCAGTGTTAGCCAATCAAAACTCGTTATGATTTGACGATGTCGCAGGGCTAATATGACAAGCGCAAGAGCGCTCGATATCTCAATTTCTAGAAATTTGTCTACGATTTTGACGTCATCCTTACACCAAACATGACCGCCAAGCTCGAGTAAACTCGAAAAAGGCACTTTGACACTTCTGTATGTCGCGACGAGAAACCGATGTAGCAAGTTATTAAAAACAAATCATTTTTATCACTGCAACATCGGTCGATTTTACGCATGGAATAAGTATGTTCTGTATTGATTTAACGTCCACCTCTTTTAAATTTTGTTTAGTTCCATAAAACCGACATTTTTAACTATTTTTCTTTGGCATGCTAATATTAAAATATACAATTAGTGGCACTTATTATACTCACTAGATAATCCACCACAATTGATAAATCGGCCGAAGGTCACTATTCGACAAAGCGAAGGTTGATATTGTAACAATCACCATAAAACACATGAAATTGCTTTTACTCACCAACTTTCCGGACTTAACTGGCGATTTTCGTAATTATGTTGCGTAGGCAGGTACAGCCATAACTCCCTAGATTTCGATAATCACCATAATTACTGCACTTGATGCTCATCTACGTAATAGTGCTTCCCTGTGGCAAACTTTATCTCGCGGCCGCCGAAAGGAACTTCATTCCATGTGTATAAGTAGGCTGTTTAAAACTAAGTATTTTCATTCAATTCAATCAAATCAATTATGTCAATTCAGTATTTCAATTAGGTTTTTTCATGTTGTCTAATAGAACTAGAACGAAAAAAGTATAATTATGAATTTGCCATGTTATTTTGGATATTCTATTTTTTTTTTGTATCATAATTTTGTCTACTCTTCTCGTCGTCAAAAAAATCGTCGAGAAAATCACGATTTTCTCATGTTGAATTGTCAAAATGCGAGATAAATTAGGTGGTCATGTTAGGGTTTAACGAGAAAACATCAAGTTTGACAGAACAAGTCAAGTATTTTGTATGGCAGTGCTGTCAGAAAACGAGTATAGACGCGACGAGAAAATAAGAGAGTGAGTAATTGTCGCGTCTGGCATGTTAGCCCTGCTGTGAACAGATTAGTTTGATTGGTGTATCCCGCGTCACGATACAACACGACACAATAATGTGTCCGTGCCTTAATAGCTGCATAAAGTTAGGCTGGAGGCTGACCCCAAAAAATTTGGGAAAGGCCTAGGCAGATTTTTGGTATTTCCTTAGTCGCTCGTAGCATCCAAACGGCCAGCTCCATACCTGTTTTCACCAAAGACAGTTAACAATTTACTAACGACAGATGCAGGCATAGCGAATAAAATCGTAATCTACACTTGAGAGCAATTAAATCGCACACCCCTTGTAATTTGGTTTATTACTGATTTTTTTCTTAAATCTAAAGATATTGAGTACAAATCATTAGGCAAAATTAAGAATACAAGGTTAGCTTTAAAAAACACAAAATTTAAATCATTGACATTCACGTAACTTAAAGAAACCAGCCGTACACCAAATTAGCCAAATTCACCCGTTAGCATTGTCACTACTTGCACCCTTACCCGCAGGTATAAAAGGGTCGTTTTTTTTTGGATTTGTAATCAGTTGCATACCGAAGGTCAAAGTGGCAATAACATCTCTACTGAAAGTATACGGAAAAATATAGATACCAAGCCCGCAGAAGCCGCTCAAGTTATTGCCTTGCTCGAAGCAGGCCATAATCAAAGTGAAGTTGCTCGACGACTAAATTTGAGCCGCTACTCTGTTCGTCGTGTGTACCAGAGGTTTCAAGAGACCGGTGGCTACATTCGGCGACCAGGATCTGGCCGGCGACGCAGAACATCAGAGCGTGATGACCGTTTTCTTGTGTCGAGGTATTTAAGAAATCGGCAACTGAATGCTGATCAACTGGGACAAGATCTTCGAGAAGTTCGCAATGTCAGTATAAGTCGGTGGATAGTCAGAAGAAGACTTGGTGAAGCAGGACTGACTTCACATCGCCCAGCAAATGGTCCCAAATTGACCACAGCTCACCGACAAGCCCGACTAATGGACATATGACCAATGGCGGTCTGTTATGTTCTCTGATGAGTGCAGAATGACATTACATGGTCATGATGGACGCTCTAGGGTCTACAGAAGGTCATCAGAGCGATTTTCACAAAGCTGCATAAGCGAACGTGTGGCTTTTGGCGGTGGATCGTGTATGTTTTGGGGTGGCATAATGTTGGACACGAAAACTGACATTGTATTCATCACTGGGGCGAATACCAGCCCGAGATCAAGAGGTTTGACGGCTGCACGATACGTCGAAGAAGTGCTCGAAGTATATGTGAGGCAAGCGGCCTCACATATCCGCGTGGCTTATGGGAGAAGATTTACTCCTAATGCACGACAACGCCAGACCGCATGTCGCTAGAACAGTTTGCGACTACATGGAAGACGTTGGAATCACCGCGATGGAGTGGCCAGCTCGTAGTCCTGATCTCAATCCGATTGAGCATGTCTCTGATGAGCTAAAAAGAAGAGTTCGAGCAAGAAGCCCTGCTACTACGCGCCTCCGAGAGCTTCAACTTGCCATTGAAGAGGACTGGAACGCTATACCACAATATTTCATGGTAAAATTAATACGGTCCATGAAAAACCGATTAAAAGAGCTGTAATTAAGGCTCGGGGAGGGAATACACCTTATTAATAAACAATTTGATCAAGAATTTTGAGTTTGTTTTTCATTATTTCTTAAGCGAAATTGGGTAATTTTACCCGTTTTTGTGCCGTAAAACCTCTAATGGGCATTTTTTGACACTGTATTTGATATCATTAGATAGGTAATGAGGTAGACTTTCAATTAGTGTGTGTTTTTTTTATGTTTATTCAGATTCATGAAAAAAAACTGCCTTAACAAAAAAAAAACAAGGTGTGCGACTTTATTGCTCTCAAGTGTAATTGTTTTAATACCCACATGACCCCCATACCTACCTACTCTATGCGCAATGTTTTGCATACGTTACATTGGTTCGTTGGTACAAAGCTAATTTGCACACCAAAAACGACTATTCGTTGTTGGTGTGCAAATTCGCTGTCCTTGTCGTTAATGTAAGGAATGCGTAGATGGATCCTTTTAAAAAGCAAGAAGAAATAATAAATATGTATTCTGCACAAATATGACGAAATTATTTTTAAAAAAACATCAGCTTTGGTTGATGAGACAAAAAATGGCAGAAGCTAATTAATAGAAAAAAAAGTCAAGACGAAAAATGTATGAATAAAATACAAGAATAAATACATACATACATAAAATACTTTCTCCTAAGAAATATTTAAAAAAACAACATATCAACGCTGGGATGAGTCTGCCAACTTTGCTTTACAAATATCGTCCAGTTTTAATTAAGTCTTGAACCACAATTATCAATTTTGAATTTAGTTCAATAAAAATGCATTCCCGTTTCTGAATAATTATACCATTTCTACAGATACCATTTTTGGTTGTTTCCATACAGCTTGTAGAATAAGTCCCAGAATGCCAACCTGACATGGTCAGGCCTGCTACTGGGTGTGAAATCCAAGTCCATATTCAAGTATGTTTGGGCGGTTTTTGTTATTGGGGTCCATGTGAACGGCAGGAGATCTGATGGTGCCGGAGTTGGGTTTCTGGTAAGAAAAAATAAACACAATTTATGACTAACATTATGACATCGGTAAACAGCGGGGTATTTGCTTGACTTTATTATTTACGTGTTTAATTTTTCAAACATATGAAGCAATGGATTGGCAATATCCTTCGAAATGACTCAGATTCGGATTGATTGTGTGTTATACAATTCGGGTCTTTGTGCTTTAGACAAAGAGTGAAGTAACATCGAAGCCACCTTTAATTAATTGTTATTGAAATTAATTTTTAAGTAACTTGACGTTGATAAATTTTGTCGTGTTTTAGCTGTTTCATACCAATGTCGAAGAATAACAATTGGCATTTGAATACACTACGCTGCAAGATTCGTTTGGGGCGTGACCAAAATCAGAACTAGGCTCAGTTCTGACATCCTGTTTTTCAATATTACAACAATTTCTGTGATAATTTCACAAATGTGTGTGCATGTTTCATTCAGTCGCCAGAAGATCCTTGAAGAGATCTACGGCCAAATGAAGTTGGCAGACATTTTGCTTTAAAAAAAAACTCTGACTTTACATTAAACGAAATTTTTTCTATAAATTCTTACTAACCCGCACTTAGCAAAGTTTGTCCAAAGCGTGGTTACCCGACTCTTTACTAGTGATTTATCAATCAACTGTTTCTCTTCCTCTAATATATCTGCCCACGACATTGAATCGAATAAATATGACAACTCATCTCCGTGACTGGCTCCAAGATATGAGAAAACGAAGCGGTAAACGTTTTCCCCACCACTATCTAAAAGTTTTTCGGCCATTCTATGTGTCGGGTAAAAGTTTTTCGGCCATTCTCTGTGTCGGGTGACCAAATATTATATCATTTCCAAATTCTACAATCTGATCTGAGACATTGTTACTGATTTTTTCATCGCAAATGTTTTCTCAACGCAAGGTTTGGTAAGAGGTTGATCATTGCCTGAAGCACTAGTAATTTTCAAGTCAGCAGCTAGCTGAACTAACAAATGTGTATCAACAGCAGAAAGAAAATTCATAGCTTCATTTAAATCTGAAGTTATAAAGTCCAGTTCTGTAGCGAGCGTCAAAGGTATTGTGTCTTTAGATTCCACCATCATCCAGCAACTTAAAGCTGCTCCGCCTTGTATAATAACTTGGTTGAATAATTTTTCGTTTAAAGAAAATAAATTTAGATTCACGGACATGCCACCAGCGTTGTGACAGAAATAGTAATTTTGTCGACATCTCCTCCGAAAGCTGCAATGTTTTCTTGAATCCACCTTAGAGCTAATATTTGGTCTTTAAGCCCTTGGTTTCCTGATACTTTGGGTGTATCTAAACACATGAAACCGTAAATACCAAGTCTGTAGTTAATGGCTACAATAATGACGTCAGTAGAGTGATTGGTTCAGTTGCTTCACCTTGGGCACTACCCCAATGAATGCCCCTCCATGCCATCCATACTGTCCATACCATCACTGGCCAGCGGTGTTGAGAGTTGAGAATACTTGGCAAATAGATGTCCATGGTGAGGCAGTCGATGGTACCCAGAGCGGCACCTCTGTATACTTGAGGGCACTCGGTTGATTCGTTTGCTTCAAAGATGTCGTCAATGCCATGATGTTGTTGTAAATTAAAATTTACCGGTTTTTCGCTTATATTATAGATAATAAATAAAATTTAGTCAAAATAGTATTGGTTAGTTATTAATCGTTATTCGCGGGTCGGTTGTCTTTGAGCGTTATGTTTTTTTTTTTAGTTTTTTGCACACATTATACAGAACAAATTTTGGTATTTTTTACACACAGAAGCTCTGTTGAAGAAAACTTGTAAAAAATACCAAAATTTGGATAATGGAGATAAAAATTCCAAAGCTTACCCCAAATGGATTATTCTCATCCACGGTGGCATAAGGTACACCAAAGAATTTGGCGAACCCATCTCCAACTGCTGCCCTCTAATCAGACCTCCTTTAGTAGACACAAGAGGGTCTATTCTGGATAGTCCTTGCACTAAATAACAAATTGAGAGCAACACTACCACCGCCCACATGTTCTAGCTTTGTGGCATTACTAGACAGAGCAATATTAAACTGGTATTTATGTATAGAGTAATCTTGAACCATTTGGTATATTGCGCGATATCGAGGGTATTAAGATAAAAGGTAAACCAACATCTATAAGATCAACATTACTTTGATAATTATTATTAGATATATTACTTCGATTACAGCAGTCAATTACACCACTGTTATCAATGTTTAATGATTTTTCGTAGGCCCAACAAAAACGTACTGAAACAATCTTTGCGTTAGGTGCACGCAAGGTCAAATAACTTTAAACAAATCTCTGAATGTGCAGTTTATCATGCGTTCGCTGGTTTAATATTTCAGAAAAGTAATCATTATTTATGAACAAGTAAAATAATATACAATATAATGGCAATAGTTATGAAGACACTATTTTCTACTTTCGGCCCGTTAATACACAGAAGAGTTGGTTCAATCGGATACCATGTGTGGTACTTTACATAAATTTTGTAGAACAAGTCCCAGAACGCCATTCTTTCATGTTCCGGTCGGCTGCAGGGTGTGAAACGCAAGTCCATATTTAAGTATGGCTGAATGGTGTTTGTTATTGGGGTCCAAGTGAATGGTAAAGGTTCTGATGGTTCCGGAGTTGGATTTCTGAAGACAAAGAAAACAATTTTTAGTGTCACTTACAAATATATTACGTAGCATGCGAATGGCAAAAAATAAATGATTATAACCATTATGGACCAACTCCTACCCGCGATACCCATATAATAAATTTTTCCTTGTACACCGGAGTATTCCCTTCCCTGTGGCGCAAAGCCTATGTTCGCCCACTACCTAAGGTTTCTAATGCCTCTCGTCCTACCGACTTCAGTCCAATTTCTATCATTCCCTTCCTATCCAAAGTGCTCGAAGCCTGTGTCCACAAACAATTCTCCAACTTTGTTCATTGTAACTCAATTATTGGTCCTCTTCAATCTGGGTTTAGGCCTGGGCACAGCACTGTTTCCGCCCTTCTTAAAGTGACTGTCGATATAAGGCAGGACTGGAAAACACCAAAGTTACTGCTCTGGTGTTGGTTGATTTCTAGCCTTTAAGAAATCCAGTTATCCATTCTGTCTTATATTATGGTCTCACCCGAAGCACTGAAATGGTTCACCTCTTATCTTCAGGAACGTCAGCAGTCTGTTCATGTTGGGGATTCTTCTTCTTGCTGGTGTGATTTGGAGACTGGCGTTCCTCAAGGTGGTATACTTTCTTCTCTTCTGTTTTCTATTTTTATTAATATTATAACTTTCGAACTTCAGTGTGCGTATCATCTGTATGCCGATGAGTTGCAGTTGTACTGTCACGGGAGGGTTGATGAATTATCTGCCACCATCGACAGATTAAATAGGGACTTGGTAGCCATAAAAACCTGGGCGGACAGATTAGGTGTAGCAGTAAACCCTACGAAGTGTCAGGCGATCATCATTGACAGTTCTCGTAGCATTAGTAAGGTGGATGGTACAATATTGCCAAGTACCAGTACTCTTCAATGGTACGATCGTTTCTTTTAGCACTGACGTGAAGGACCTAGGCTTGCACATTGATAGTACCCTGAACTGGCGTATTCAAGTTGCCCGGGTAAGCCAGAAGGTTACCGAAACGTTGCGGGCTCTGTACCGATTGAACTCCTCGACAAACTTGACCGTCTTCTCAATAATTGCATTCGATTCGTTTTCAATCTGCGTAAATATGACCATGTCTCTGCGCATCGGTCGCTTCTAAAGTGGTTGCCCATACGTCAGCGCAGATAGCAAAGGGCGCTGACCACCTTGTTTTCATTTCTTGACTCTATCTCTTCTCCTGGTTATCTAGCCCCCCACTTTCAGTACATTTGCGCCAACCACAATAGAAATCTTCGTTCATCATCACACAATCGCATTCTTCAATGTCCCACTCACCGCATAGACTTCATTCACTCTTCTTTCTTCGTTCAGTCTATCTCTCTGTGGAATGCACTCCCCCAAGAAATCAGGATGGTAACCAACCTGATTTCGTGTATTGTTAAATCCAGGACACCATTCCACCCGGGCCTGCTTCTGAGCATCGGTGAAGTTGTGCGGCACCCAGCGTGAAACTATCCTCCTCACGCGAAGATGCACATGAAGAATTTCGTGAAGGGCTCGCGATCCAACCTGCAGTATGTGCTTAATCTCTTCATACGTAACTCGCCATTCGTATAGTCTTGGATTAAATTTTTCACCGCTAGTACGTTTTCTTCCTTAACAGCCGTCAAAGGGCGACCACTTCTTTCTTCATCCCCAAAGTTAGTCGACCGCGCTTGAATTCGTTATACCAACGATACTCAGTTGCCTTAGAAGGACCTTCATCCATGAATGCCATTTGAGTCTATCTTAGGATTCATTCGGTTTCAGGCGACACTTGAAATTGTATAAAATCATAGCGCGAAAATGTTCTCTGAGCAGATCCTTTTTTAATACGACACGAAAATTTAAATTTTCTCGCAAACAATGTGGAGGGAAACTTTGAAATTGAAAAGTAAATATTTTTAATAACAAATAATCATATTTTTAAAATACACTAACTGGCCAGTCTCTCATACATAAAACTTTTTTCACTTGCGAATGCGAATGTATTAATTACAGTATGTGAGGGTACTGACGTAGGTGGAACAACATATCGACATTAATAACTTCAAACACCATATAGATTGTGACATTTTCACAAGAACCAGACAGAACGGAACGGACGGACGAACGATGGTTGATGTAAAGACTTGAAACGGAACGCGGGTACCTACATACTTCACGCTTTTTTGTTACTTCAAGTCGGTTTTCTCAAGTACCAAACTACTATTACTTAAAACTAGCTAAGTGCCCGCGATTACGTTAATCTTTTACGGTAGTCCACTATATGTTTGAGATTAAAAATAAAATACTATCACCCCATATGAGAGTTTAAAAGTTTGAAGATGCAAAATCTTATTGCGCCATTAAATTTGAATTTTTTAGATAACTAGGTAAGTATTAACAAAAAAAGGAATTCTTAACTTGATTTAGAAGTTTCATCCGATACCGTATAAAATATAAAAAGTGAGTAGTGAAAACCCTTCCTTTATTCAGACCCCCAGTACTTCTGAGCTGCGGGAGCATTTATGCGATGGAACGCGTTCCATCAGTTTGATGAATTAAATGCTTTTATTAGTTCTGTAATTCTGTTGTTTGGTACTTTACAAACGTAATACTAGCATTAAGGATATTTTCTACCGGTACACAGATTAGTCTACTCTGCTTTTGGTTTTGTAATGCTGGATCCCGAACAACGGCCAGGTGCATTGCCAATGCGTTACGATTAACAAAACTATACTACCGATGTTTAGACGTAATGCAGAATGGTTTATCTGCAGTCACAATAAGCGTATGGTGTGGCTTCTAATTACAAATTAGACTCAGTAACTAAGCTAGGACACTCTGAATGAATAGAAATGAACTGACTTGGTTAAGGTTTTGTACTTGGCTATTTAGTATTACACACTACGCGGGTTTTAGGGATCTGAGTAGAGAAAGCGTTTTAATTATGAAGTCTTGAATATTACAACGGAAATAATACCTAAATCCAGATCGTTCGCAACTCTGAATAGCGGAATGGTTTAAGGTAACTTTCTGTGAATTAATGCTTGTAAGACCTTCAGCAGGTCAGATGTACTCGGGTTCTGAATACTGGAAGGATTTTATTAAACGCACCGTCGACCGGCCTAATGCATTTTATTATCTGCCGCATGTCATATCAGAAATAGGCTAACAGAACCACCGAGTGCCATCCATTAAACGTTCGACGACATCGCCGCTGACCAAAGCAAAGATGGCGGGACAGGAAAGTAATTTCTAATGGACGATTTTTTTTTGGCTAATATGCTAGCAGAATTGTGTGGTAATGGGTAATGGAAAGAAAGAAAGAAAGAAAATACATTATTTAGCACAGACTAAAAGGTACAGGTAAAGCAGAAAAAAAAGTAAAAATATAATCAATTAAAAAGTGAAATAGTGCGACGTATTAAATTAACAGGGAAGTGTGCTGAGCCAAAAAGGCCCAGTTCATCAAAAATGCCACATAACTAGTACCTTACGCTGGTTTTCAACTGGACCTGAAGTGTGAGGTGACGGATGTAAATCAGTTTAATACTGATACGTGACATGTGCATGCATACAGCAAAATAAAATTGTGCCACTTAAAAAAATATTAGGTAACGAATATGTAATAAAAACAGTGTGGTATTTAATCAAATAAAATTGCAAAACAAAACAAAATAGACTGATAAATAAATGAGAGGGACGCATATTAGCGCACATTAACCTTCGTTAATATTTACATGCAGAAATGCTTCGAAACGAGACAGTCCCAAACACCTGTTCTATGCGATGCCAGATTCCACATTTGTCATAATTAGTTAATTCGTGCACTTCATCGTACGTCTCGCGTTCAAGTAGGCCAGGCACATTGAGTACGTTGAAAAAGCAAACGTGGAAATAGCAATGCATATTGGAGAAAAACGTTGGTGGACGACGATAGAAGCCTTTGCCTTGCTGTGGGAGAACACATGCTAGTTAGAAAAATTAGGTAGGTAAATACTAACAATTATTTTTTCCAGAAATTGAATGGGGAAGTGCAATCCGCATCGACATCAATCCGCGTAATCCAATAAGAGCCAGCAGTGACGGATGATCGCTCTTCGTCAGCAGAATTAAAATATAGGGCTCGCTTTCCAGTACCGGAATTAAAAAACTATTGATTCGGTAAATTGGATCTTTTGCTGTTGGAATTTATTAGTGAAAGGATGATTGATTACCTAGGTACAGAAGGTACTTTGGTAAATTTTGACAATTTCGGAACTAAATGACTGTTAACCTGTTTGAGTCAAGATTTGAAGAAGTCTTAATTAAGCAAGTAGGCCTAATGATTAAAATGAACTAGCTTAGCATAACTAAGCATAACTTTATTGGTGCATGACAGGTTCTGGATACAAACAAAGAACCTGTGATATATAATAATTTTCGTCATGTCCTACCTACCACTTACTTAGGTCGTCTGTTGCATCCTCTTAAAAACAGTAAGTACATTGGTAACGGCCCCCATTTACGAGTTTTAGGTTATGTCTTCGAACCCTGGCAGGCACATTACTTTGTGTATATATAAATTTAATTTCATCACCACTGCTCTTAAAACTGTGAAGGAAAAATATCGTGTGAAAACATGTGATATTATAGGCTCATTAAGCTACCTCTGATAAAGACTTGAATTTTGTATCGCTTTGTGAACCGCAGTATAGGGCTTGAGGAAAATGAAAAAAGGTGTTGAAATGTTGTATCCAGTCATCAGTTAATTTATCAGTCTATATGTAGGAACTTTCATTCTTATGCGAAAGAGGTTGATAAAATTATAAAACACTAGCTGTTGCCCGCGACTTCGTCTGCGATCTAGGATGAAAAGTACCTTCTGTCCTTACCCAAGTCTATCTGTGTGCCAAATTTCATCCAAATCAGTTCAGCCGTTTTGGCGTGAAAGCGTAACAAACAAACAAACTTCGTTTCGCATTTATAATAATATATTACACTCGGTCCCAAAATAACGGGTCAGACACAAAAGTCCAAATATCTCCCCAACTACGTATGCTATCCATAATGAAACGAATACTGTTCGATTGGGCACTTAATGATACAAAAAATGAATAAATTGAAACTTATGTGGACCTTCATTCTTATTCTCAAAATAAAATAAAAACTAACGTAAGACATTTTTTCTGAAACTAAAAAATTTTGTAAGTTTTTTTTTGTTCTTTTTTTTTTACATGCATAATTTTAATGCTTTGTATTGCCTCCCCGAGCTTTTCTTGCAGCTTCCAGGCGATTCGGCATGCTGAACACCAAATTTCGTAGCCGGTACTGAGGAATGGCTTCCCATTTCCCATTCCTCCACCAGTGCTTGTCTGAGCTGTGGTTGCGTGATTGGTGGGGAGTTATGACGTTTTACGCAACGCTCAAGCTCGACCCGTGCATGCTATGGGGTTTAAATCAGGGCTTCGCGCTGGCCACTGCACCAGTTCGATACCGACCTCTCCAAGGTATTCATTTACAAGTCCGGTGGTATGGGGACGCGCATTATCATGCATTAATATGCCATCCCGTTCCATCCTCGCCATGAAAGATCCCACATGCTCATTCAGGATCTCCTCCACGTACCTCTCTACATTCAGAGCGCCATTATGAATTAGCACGAGCTCGGTGCGGGCCTCGGCAGAAATTCCAGCCCAAACAAGTACTGAGCCTCCGCCGTGTGCAACTTTTTCCTCCACACAGTCTTGATGGAAGCGTTCCCCTGGTCTTCTGTACACCAACTGCCTACCAGCTTGTAAATCATGAATTTCGATTCGTCCGTGAACATTACTCTAGAATAATTGTCCAGTGTCCAGTTTTGGTGCTCGCGCACGTATCTCTGTCTTGTAATTCGATGTTGCCGTTCCAGTTTGAGGCCATTTGCGGGCCTTTATGGTTTCAAGTTTGCCTCAGCAAGACGTCTCCTCACTGTTTGTGCGCTTAAATTGCTACCACCAAAGCAATTAAGTGTTTTTTAGAACAACTGCAGTTTGAAAACGATTTCGGAGCATTGTAGCCACCAGGTATCTGTCATCCGTGGCCGTGGGTGCGAAACCATAATGAAATAAAATAAAAAAATTGCTTTAAAAAAATTAAATTTTTCAAATTTTGTTTTTTTGTAAATAAGTTTCATTCATCAGCCAGTGTAAAAAGTACGTAATAAGACGAGCAACTATATAGTCTTTATTCTGTTATTTAGTTCATTGATCTAACTCTAACCGTTTTGTAGATATTCGAATTCGAACGTATGTGACTGACCCGTTATTTTTGGAACCGAGTGTGGTTAGCTATAAAGATAGATTTCACGCACGTCGTAGCAGATGGCGTAATGTAGTTTTTGTCTACCCCCATTGCGAATAATTTTGTGGGATTGGTTGATTGAGACGTTTAGACGTTATGCAGAATTACTAATCTGCAGTCACAACTTGCCAGACAACTAGTGCCTGACGCTGGTTTTCAACTAGACCTGAAGTGTGAGGTGACGGGTGTAAATCAGTTTGCCAAATTTCATCCAAATCCAATAAGCTGTTTTAGTGTGAAAGCGGGACAAACAAACTTACTTTCGCATATAAGATACTAGCTGCTCCCCGCGGTTTCACCCGCATAAATCTTGATCCCGTGGGAATATCGTGATAAAACGTACTCTATGTGTTAATCCATGTTATAAACTCTCTGTGTGCCAAAAAGCTTAAAAAATTGCCATGTTATAAACGTTTTAAGATAAATGTTAGACAAGGTCAGCACTATAGTAGATGTGACGTCACGACTACGTAACTTCATACCAACGCCGTACATTGTCCGTACCGTGCGACAAGGACAGGAATAATCCCCTCAAAAAAACTTTAAAAGCGTGTATCTTCTTCATATTTACACCGATTTAACACATTTTTTCGATTATCTAATTTTTACTATGCTTACTTTGAAATTCCATTATTTTTATGAACATTTATAATATCAGTCATTATCCCTATTTCATCAAATTCCGTTGAGTAGTTTTTGCGTTAAAGACTAACAAACATCCATCGATACAAACAAACTTTCGCGTTTATAATATTAGTAGGATTATTATAAAAGTTAGGATGAGGATTTAAAGTCAAAGTGCGCTATGAATCCTGCCCTAAGCAAACTGCAACAGCCACAGTTTTGGGTAATCCTTTTGAAGTTTAAACTAACCTACGTTAAGGTAACAACCCAATAAATCGAGGATCTGTTCAAATATGGTAGCACTAGAGGTCGCAGGACCACTAAGGGACCCAAAACTTTAGATTGGTTATCGAACCTTATTGGCATGATGTATAGGTAATCCTGTTTCGAATTATAGTTTGATTAATTACAATGGGTCAAACTTTAAAATAATAATAAAATTTCTGAGTATTAAGTAATTTCTGTATTATGAAAATCATCAAAGATATGATGATACAGAATATGTCTGTTGTGGCGCTTAATAAACAGTGGCACAGTCGAGATTTACAGTTGCCTATTAATTCTAACATTTCTAAAAGTACGGGACGATCTCCCATGGAGTTGTTGTTTGGGAAAAAATGTTCGCAACCGGGTATTAAGCTCTCACAAATCGATGATGATGAACCAATTGAAGACCTTAATACTGTTAGATCATTATGTAAATTAAGGATGGACGAGCGATCGTTTCGGGACGAGTTAAGATTTGACAAGGGCAAAGCTCAAATTAAGCTAGTCCTATGTCTTAATGCATAAGCGTGAAAGACATACGACTAAGGCAAAATAAAGCATGTCAATTTAAGGGGATGTTCCGAAAAGATCACTAGTCATGATTTTTTCTGGCCCAAAATGTTCCATTTTTGGATGGTAATGATAATGAACCGACCGTATGGGCGGATGATTTGTAAGTTATCTTAGCTACTCCACCTTCCTCCCTATTGCGCTGGCTGGCCACCATGCGTATCCTTTTTCCAAGGTCTTAAGGCTATATCCCAGGCGGGTGATGCCATATGATATGGCTAGATCCAAGGCGGGTGATGCCGTGTTAGGGGGCTATATCCCAGGCGGGTGATGCCATATGATATGGCTAGATCCAAGGCGGGTGATGCCGTGTTAGGGTGCTATATCACAGGCGGGTGATGCCATATGATATGGCTAGATCCAAGGCGGGTGATGCCGTGTTAGGACGCTATATCCCAGGCGGGTGACGCCATATGATATGGCTAGATCCAAGGCGGGTGATGCCGCGTTAGGGGCTATATCCCAGACGGGTGATGCCATGTGATATGGCTAGATCCAAGGCGGGTGATGCCGTGTTAGGTGGCTATATCCCAGACGGGTGATGCCATGTGATATGGCTAGATCCAAGGCGGGTGATGCCGTATTTGAAGCAATTGAAGACCTTAATACTGTTAGATCATTATGTAAATTAAGGATGGACGAGCGATCATTTCGGGACAAGTTAACATTTGACAAGGTCAAAACTCAAATTAAGCCCTTTGAAAAGGGGTATTTTGTCTTAAGGCCTAAGCGTGAAAGGCATACGACTAAGGTTTTTCCTAAATATGAAGGTCCTATGGAAGTCCTAGAAGTAATGCCTAATAATCGCTACAAAATGAAGCATGTCAATTTAAGGGGATGTTCCGAAAAGATCTCTAACCATGATTTTTTCTGGCCCAAAATGTTCCATTTTTGGATGTTAATGATAATGAACCGACGGATATGGGCGGATGATTTGTAAGTTATCTTAGCTACTCCACGTTCCTCCCTATTGCGCTAGCTGGCCACCATGCGTATCCTTTTTCCTGGTCTTAGGGCTATATCCCAGGCGGGTGATGCCATATGATATGGCTAGATCCAAGGCGGGTGATGCGGGTGTACTATGCCAAATCGAATGACAAAAAATCGAATATCAATTGATCGACCACCATAAATCGACCGTCAAAAAACTCGAACGTTCATAATATCGAATAGTTATTAAATCGAACATTCAATATATCGTACTCTCAATACATCGAGTATTCAAAATATCGAATGTTTGTTTGATCGAGCGTTCAACGCGTCGCATATTCATTCCATCGAAATATCAATATGATGAATACTTTTTACATAGAATTTTTCGAAAAATGTTTGTAGGGTTATTATAAGCCTGATTTGTCTCAAAAACGCAAGTCGGTCTTAGTTTTGGATGGCAATAAACAAAAATATTAATAACAAGTTTTACTGGCAAATTGCACGGAATTGATGAGCATTTGCTGGAAAGCTATGCAACACAGCATTATCACGCACCAGATCCTGGTAAGGTAGATGAACTGCATTTGAGGAATTCCCTAAAAAGTGATGCTACCGCCTCGCTTGATAGACCGAGTCAAATCAATCAGCGAAATAAGGCCAACATTTTGAAATCAAGTTCGTGTGCTCTTCCAAACAAAACAGCAGCATCGCAAATTATACGTCAAGCACGAAGAAAAGAAATGCCAAAGGAACCGATTTCTTTGGATGATTTATACGTCTCCGATAGATTGTAGAAAGCTGATGGTGAAAGATTTTTAGGGCGTCAGGTTAAGTTTGAAGAAAACTATGTTAAGTTATTTGTAACTAAATCAAGTTTAAAACTATTAAATAACTCACAACTTTTATTTTAACTCACACATTGGAAACATGTCCCATACTTTTCAGATAAATAAATAGTATACATGGTTTGGTGGACACGGGTACAGATCGTTATTTCGTACCTTTAGTCTAGGTGTTTTTAACGAAGAAGACACTAAATCACTTGTATTTTTTTGAAGTACTAAAGGCATATGCTCTAGAATATGATATCAAATTGAACCCATGAGAAATAATGACGGATTTTGAGATGGCGGTAATTAATGGTGTAAAACAAGAACTTCCTGAAGCGCAACACAAATGCTGTATATTCCACTTAGGTCAAAACGTATTTCGTCAAATTCAACAAAATGGTTTGCAAAGTAAATCTGCCCACGATGCTGAGTTTGCTAACTAGTTAAGACACATTATCGCAATTGCTTATTTACCCCAAGTAGGTTTCGATAAATTGAGAAAAGAAGAAAAAAAAATTCAGTATACTGATATTTTCAAAATATCGAATGTTTGTTTGATCGAGAGTTCAACGTGTCGCATATTCATTCTATCGAAATATCAGTATACTGAATACTTTTTATATAGAATACAAGAAAACCACAAAATTTACTAATAAATCACTTTAATCTTTAATTACTATCTTTTATAAGTACATTTTGAAATTTTGTGTGAATTACAATTGCACGAAGAAACTGTAATACATCCATGTTGTTTTATTACTCAATATTTTTTCAATCACATTATCGTACCTTTTGCCTCTTTTTTGTGGAGTAGGTCTTCCTAATCCAGCGTTTGCCTCTTCAATTGTCCTATTTGTAGCATAAAGACCCCGTTTGTGCATATCAAGCAACGTGTTCCATCTTCTGTGCCATCTTTCAATGTTATTTTGAGTTCTAGGAAAACCCAGTGTATTATTTTGAAACACAGACCACAGTGAAGGTGGAAACATAGGTGATGAGCGTGTTATAAGTAATTTATTATTTCCCGTCTCACGAGAATGAATATTTCCCCAAACATAATATTTTCCAAACCAGATGGTGATATAATTTACCTCGTCGGGTAAATATCAGTATACTGAATTTTTTTTTCTTCTTTTCTCAATTTATCGAAACCTACTTGGGGTAAATAAGCAATTGCGATAATGTGTCTTAACTAGTTAGCAAACTCAGCATCGTGGGCAGATTTACTTTGCAAACCATTTTGTTGAATTTGACGAAATACGTTTTGACCTAAGTGGAATATACAGCATTTGTGTTGCGCTTCAGGAAGTTCTTGTTTTACACCATTAATTACCGCCATCTCAAAATCCGTCATTATTTCTCATGGGTTCAATTTGATATCATATTCTAGAGCATATGCCTTTAGTACTTCAAAAAAATACAAGTGATTTAGTGTCTTCTTCGTTAAAAACACCTAGACTAAAGGTACGAAATAACGATCTGTACCCGTGTCCACCAAACCATGTATACTATTTATTTATCTGAAAAGTATGGGACATGTTTCCAATGTGTGAGTTAAAATAAAAGTTGTGAGTTATTTAATAGTTTTAAACTTGATTTAGTTACAAATAACTTAACATAGTTTTCTTCAAACTTAACCTGACGCCCTAAAAATCTTTCACCATCAGCTTTCTACAATCTATCGGAGACGTATAAATCATCCAAAGAAATCGGTTCCTTTGGCATTTCTTTTCTTCGTGCTTGACGTATAATTTGCGATGCTGCTGTTTTGTTTGGAAGAGCACACGAACTTGATTTCAAAATGTTGGCCTTATTTCGCTGATTGATTTGACTCGGTCTATCAAGCGAGGCGGTAGCATCACTTTTTAGGGAATTCCTCAAATGCAGTTCATCTACCTTACCAGGATCTGGTGCGTGATAATGCTGTGTTGCATAGCTTTCCAGCAAATGCTCATCAATTCCGTGCAATTTGCCAGTAAAACTTGTTATTAATATTTTTGTTTATTGCCATCCAAAACTAAGACCGACTTGCGTTTTTGAGACAAATCAGGCTTATAATTACCCTACAAACATTTTTCGAAAAATTCTATGTAAAAAATTTTCATCATATTGATATTTCGATGGAATGAATATGCGACGCGTTGAACGCTCGATCAAACAAACATTCGATATTTTGAATACTCGATGTATTGAGAGTACGATATATTGAATGTTCGATTTAATAACTATTCGATATTATGAACGTTCGAGTTTTTTGACGGTCGATTTATGGTGGTCGATCAATTGATATTCGATTTATTGTCATTCGATTTGGCATAGTACACCCGCATCACCCGCCTTGGATCTAGCCATATCATATGGCATCACCCGCCTGGGATATAGCCCTAAGACCAGGAAAAAGGATACGCATGGTGGCCAGCTAGCGCAATAGGGAGGAACGTGGAGTAGCTAAGATAACTTACAAATCATCCGCCCATACGGTCGGTTCATTATCATTAACATCCAAAAATGGAACATTTTGGGCCAGAAAAAATCATGGTTAGAGATCTTTTCGGAACATCCCCTTAAATTGACATGCTTCATTTTGTAGCGATTATTAGGCATTACTTCTAGGACTTCCATAGGACCTTCATATTTAGGAAAAACCTTAGTCGTATGCCTTTCACGCTTAGGCCTTAAGACAAAATACCCCTTTTCAAAGGGCTTAATTTGAGTTTTGACCTTGTCAAATGTTAACTTGTCCCGAAATGATCGCTCGTCCATCCTTAATTTACATAATGATCTAACAGTATTAAGGTCTTCAATTGCTTCAAATACGGCATCACCCGCCTTGGATCTAGCCATATCACATGGCATCACCCGTCTGGGATATAGCCACCTAACACGGCATCACCCGCCTTGGATCTAGCCATATCACATGGCATCACCCGTCTGGGATATAGCTCCTAACGCGGCATCACCCACCTTGGATCTAGCCATATCATATGGCGTCACCCGCCTGGGATATAGCGTCCTAACACGGCATCACCCGCCTTGGATCTAGCCATATCATATGGCATCACCCGCCTGTGATATAGCACCCTAACACGGCATCACCCGCCTTGGATCTAGCCATATCATATGGCATCACCCGCCTGGGATATAGCCCCCTAACACGGCATCACCCGCCTTGGATCTAGCCATATCATATGGCATCACCCGCCTGGGATATAGCCTTAAGACCTTGGAAAAAGGATACGCATGGTGGCCAGCCAGCGCAATAGAGAGGAAGGTGGAGTAGCTAAGATAACTTACAAATCATCCGCCCATACGGTCGGTTCATTATCATTACCATCCAAAAATGGAACATTTTGGGCCAGAAAAATTCATGACTAGTGATCTTTTCGGAACATCCCCTTAAATTGACATGCTTTATTTTGCCTTAGTCGTATGTCTTTCACGCTTATGCATTAAGACATAGGACTAGCTTAATTTGAGCTTTGCCCTTGTCAAATCTTAACTCGTCCCGAAACGATCGCTCGTCCATCCTTAATTTACATAATGATCTAACAGTATTAAGGTCTTCAATTGGTTCATCATCATCGATTTGTGAGAGCTTAATACCCGGTTGCGAACATTTTTTCCCAAACAACAACCATGGATGATCCATGGGAGATCGTCCCGTACTTTTAGAAATGTTAGAATTAATAGGCAACTGTAAATCTCGACTGTGCCACTGTTTATTAAGCGCCACAACAGACATATTCTGTATCATCATATCTTTGATGATTTTCATAATACAGAAATTACTTAATACTCAGAAATTTTATTATTATTTTAAAGTTTGACCCATTGTAATTAATCAAACTATAATTCGAAACAGGATTACCTATACATCATGCCAATAAGGTTCGATAACCAATCTAAAGTTTTGGGTCCCTTAGTGGTCCTGCGACCTCTAGTGCTACCATATTTGAACAGATCCTCGATTTATTGGGTTGTTACCTTAACGTAGGTTAGTTTAAACTTCAAAAGGATTACCCAAAACTGTGGCTGTTGCAGTTTGCTTAGAGCAGGATTCATAGCGCACTTTGACTTTAAATCCTCATCCTAACTTTTATAATAATCCTACTAATATTATAAACGCGAAAGTTTGTTTGTATCGATGGATGTTTGTTAGTCTTTAACGCAAAAACTACTCAACGGAATTTGATGAAATAGGGATAATGACTGATATTATAAATGTTCATAAAAATAATGGAATTTCAAAGTAAGCATAGTAAAAATTAGATAATCGAAAAAATGTGTTAAATCGGTGTAAATATGAAGAAGATACACGCTTTTAAAGTTTTTTTGAGGGGATTATTCCTGTCCTTGTCGCACGGTACGGACAATGTACGGCGTTGGTATGAAGTTACGTAGTCGTGACGTCACATCTACTATAGTGCTGACCTTGTCTAACATTTATCTTAAAACGTTTATAACATGGCAATTTTTTAAGCTTTTTGGCACACAGAGAGTTTATAACATGGATTAACACATAGAGTACGTTTTATCACGATATTCCCACGGGATCAAGATTTATGCGGGTGAAACCGCGGGGAGCAGCTAGTATCTTATATGCGAAAGTAAGTTTGTTTGTCCCGCTTTCACACTAAAACAGCTTATTGGATTTGGATGAAATTTGGCAAACTGATTTACACCCGTCACCTCACACTTCAGGTCTAGTTGAAAACCAGCGTCAGGCACTAGTTGTCTGGCAAGTTGTGACTGCAGATTAGTAATTCTGCATAACGTCTAAACGTCTCAATCAACCAATCCCACAAAATTATTCGCAATGGGGGTAGACAAAAACTACATTACGCCATCTGCTAAGACGTGCGTGAAATCTATCTTTATAGCTAACCACACTCGGTTCCAAAAATAACGGGTCAGTCACATACGTTCGAATTCGAATATCTACAAAACGGTTAGAGTTAGATCAATGAAATAAAAAACAGAATAAAGACTATTTAGTTGCTCGTCTTATTACGTACTTTTTACACTGGCTGATGAATGAAACTTATTTACAAAAAAACAAAATTTGAAAAATTGAATTTTTTTAAAACAATTTTTTTATTTTATTTCATTATGGTTTCGCACCCACGGCCACGGATGACAGATACCTGGTGGCTACAATGCTCCGAAATCGTTTTCAAACTGCAGTTGTTCTAAAAAACCATTAATTGCACTTAAAAATAGCAAATTACACATCAATTATGTCTGTGTAAACTTATTGGAGCAGCTCAATCCCAAGCCTTCTTGTCCTCAATATAGTCCTTGACAGTATGATAATACGCTTTCTGGCATAATTTCCGCTTTATAAAAGTTTTAAATTTATTAAGGCTTAGTTCTTGAATGTGGCTAGGAAGTTTATTATAAAAACGTATACATTGACATTTATGATGCCATGTGATATGGCTATATCCCAGACGGGTGATGCCATGTGATATGGCTAGATCCCAGACGGGTGATGCCATGTGATATAGCTAGATCCAAGGCGGGTAATGCCATGTTAGGGGGCTATATCCCAGACGGGTGATGCCATATGATATGGCTAGATCCAAGGCGGGTGATGCCGTGTTAGGGTGCTGTATCCCAGGCGGGTGATGCCATATGATATGGCTAGATCCAAGGCGGGTGATGCCGTGTTAGGGTGCTGTATCCCAGGCGGGTGATGCCATATGATATGGCTAGATCCAAGGCGGGTGATGCTGTGTATTTTTGGCTAAGCCCGAAATGGGTGATGCCGTTTTGATGTAAAATGTTTTACAGCGCAGAGAGCGCGCTGTATCAGAATGGCCGTATGGGCGCCAAACCATTATTTGATTTTAATTTTAACTTCTTTCGATTATTTTGTACTCAATCTGACTTCCATGTTATTTATTAAATTAATACTTGTATTTCCGTTTAAGTCTATGCAAACTTTTTATTTCGATTTATTTAAAACATTGTTGCTTCCGGTTGATTTGTTCTTCTAACCGAACAGACAGCTGTGCTCCTGGGGAGCACTAGGAAGTGGTGAAGGGCGGGGGTTTTGGGGACTGTCTTGTTTAAATTTGACGTTCGAAAAGCGCTGATTCTCAGCCTAATTTGAATAAATGACTTTTGATTTTGATTTTTGATTTTGATTTATTTAAAATATTGTGCTTTCCGGTTCACTTTATTTTAAGTTTCTTGGTATTAAGGATTTATCTTGACACATCCGCTTGAATTATTTAAAGCGGGTATGTCAAAATAATTCCTTATATTTTGACATACCTGCTTGATTTATATAAATTCTAATTGTCGGTAAAGTTTGGCGGTAATTTTGTGTATAAAAACTGTTGTAATGCGAATGGAAACACAGTCCTGGCTGGAGGCCTTAATTTATTAGGGAATCCACAGGCAAGTCCGCTTAAGCAGACGACAACCGCATAGGTTGACCTGCGAGATGCTAAACAAACAAAAAAATGGAAACACATTCTTTGTACGCTGCTCGTGGAATAAACATCCAAGGTTGATGTAAGGTATTTTCTTTGTACTCTCTTAAACATCTTCCTGCCATTTACTATTACCGTGTATTTGTGTGATATATTAGTGCAAACCAATATGTCGGCCTTCGACAAACAACGGCGACGAAGCGCCGACATGCACGTGTACAGTGTAGTAGTTTAGACTCTAGAAAGAGTTATTTACACATCTTTAGAGCACCGTGCAAACTTGCGGATAACCATGTTCTCTGACCGAGAGCGCCCTTCGCTCCCACTCAATGCCCGCATCATCCTTCAAGTTAGGAGTCACGATATGTGCTACTTAAAACTGTCCAACCTTTCCAACGGTGAGCCATTCAACTTTATGGGTGGCAATTCTAGCACTTTCCCAGACCCACCCTGAAAATCTATACACTGACTCTCTATTACATTATAACGCAGCCCGTGATCAGCTGCATAATACTCACCACCGCACCATATCGTCCGCGTAGCTGATTTTATTTAAAGGCTGAGGGCCTAAATTAGTCCATTCACATTTCACACACACGCTATGCTAGGGATTGATGCTATACAGCTTACTTCAAACTCACTTCAGACGGACGGAACAAGTTTTCACCGAACAGACCGGCTGATAGACACCTACCTACCTAATTAAGCATGAAGAGATATGAGGAACAGGGTGTAAAGTTCGCTCATACTCTTGGAAAAGGGAGGATCCTCCGACCAGATGGATGTCGTACCTGGTGGGCAACTGCCCGATGATTGTTATCGGGAAGTTGTATATATGCTATCTGCGCGGTAAATTCTGCTTGCGCGATGCAGGATTGATGCGTTTGTTCGCATGTGGCGGTGTAGATGCCGCCACATCACTCCCCTCCGAAAACCGTAGGTCGATAGTGCATTAAGTCTTGTATCTTGCGATGCTTGCCAATGCCAGTTGGGTACCAGTGGGTTGGAACCGGATGTCGCATAGTTCGCGGTGAGTCGGAACTGTCTGCGAAGATTCCCCAGTGAGTCTGGGTGGCTGACTGCTGATGTCGAACAGGAGAGGGATTAAGCGCTCTGCTTGTAGACCGGCCGAATGTGCAGTGTGCTGTACCACGGTTGTTGATGAGGCTGAAGGTGATGATCAGGTATGCGCTTGCGCTGCATGCTGATGGTCAGGACAACCGTTCAAGCCGTAGTTGCTAGCTGGCTGTGTGACTTGCGGGAGTGATGATGATGACGTCACGCTGAAGTAGTTGCACGAAGGCTGCGCTGACGTTCATACTCGGGGTCACCAGTGAAGAGATGATGTTCATCACGTCGGGGTCACCAGTGAAGAGATATGATGTTCATACTCGGTATCACGTCGGGGTCACCAGTGAAGAGATATGAGGAACAGGGTGTATAGTTCACTCATACTCTCAGAAAAGGGAGGATCCTCCGACCAGATGGATGTCGTATCTGGTGGGCAACTGCCCGATGATTGTTATCGGGAAGTTGTATATATGCTATCTGCGCGGTAAACTCTGCTTGCGCGATGCAGGGTTGATGCGTTTGTTCGCATGTGGCGGTGTAGATGCCGCCACAAGCATGAGCACCCCAGAAAGCTGTTAATTTGTGTGAAGCTGGTAACGAACTCGATAGGGGCGACTTGCACTGGCGGTGGTGTTATGTGTGAAACGAGATGTTTCCACTTTAAAATCGACGTCACGTTAACTCCGCGCGTTCGTGCTACACCTACTAGATCTAGTCAATGCATTTCTGCTGTTTGAGTGGGTGTAGTGTTTTGTTTTCGGTTATATCATTCGCATGAATACAACGGCATCAGAAACAAATGAGTTTTTATTTATTTATTATTTGTCGAGTCATCGTATGCTGCAGGGTATCAGACACCAAACTTGTTGTTCATTTATAACTTTCACTCGAATTGAAATGTGTGAACCTAAACTGAATAAAATGTGAAAAATGAAATCATTACCTACAACGATATTGGAATTCGGCACTCGGCATCTTTCGCACTCGCTTACCGAGCGTATGAAAAAAAAAATTAAGTGAAAGGAGCAGCCGATGTTTTTTTGTAAAAATGTCACCATGAAAACTTCGGTGAAGTGAACTGTCAATATTGGCAATCACTAGGATCAGCATGTCGATTCTGTAAAAATCTCACCGTGAAGTCCTACGTGGTGTGAGCTGTCAATGTCATCACGTCTTGGTCAATCCCTAGCATCAGTGACACTGACAGCTTACGCCACGCTCACGTCACCTAAGTTTTCACGCTGAATTTTTTACAGAACAGCATGTCGATTCTGTAATAATCTCACTGTGAAGACTTGCGTGGAGTGAGCTGTCAGTGCCATCCTAGCTTGGTCAAGCCCTAGCAGCAGTGGCACTGACAGCTCACTTCACCTTAGTTTTCACGGTGAGTTGGTTACAGAATAGCACTACTGAACGGCAGATGAACGTTCACACGACACCGACAAAATGTCATATTCCTATGACATTTTGTCGGTGTCGTTTGAACGTGGAATGAAAACAAAATGAAAGTCCACTCGAGTGAAGCGTCGGATATCAGCATGCGAAGTGGGAACAGCCACTTTTCCCTCGCTCCGCTCCGCTTAATACTCCGCTATAATACAAGCCCCTAGCTTTACAAACAACTTTAATGATCGCAGTGTACCCCTGTACGAGACAAGCAGATAAGCGGTCACGTAATTAACACAACAACAGAGTTATAATAGACACTATATTGCTCTCATTAACTCAACCCAATCAGAGTAGCTTCGTTTGTGCCAGTGAGTGGTTATATGAACATATTTTAAGATTACCCCCTTACTTTAAAAAAGTCGTGATGGTGGAAAAATAAACCAGTTTTTTTTTATATCCGATAAGACCTGAGTGTTCAGTGTTGTTACTAAAAAGATTCGATCTTACAAATAATTTTGACAGAAGTAGAATACGACTGGCTGGTTTAGAAAAAGTGAAGATTGACACCTTTTTGGTGACAGGCTCTTCAAAGAAAATAAGAAATTTGCCAGAAATGGATCCCGAAAGTCAGCCTTTACTGGGACATGGTTCAGATGCAAGATGTAGACGATTTGGGTACTTATCTACTGAATTTTGAATACTTTATTATTGCTAGTTGCAGAGAGCAGTGTTTACCCAGTGAAAAAGGGCCGCAACTTACCGAGTTCTACAGGTCTTCTTTATGTTTTCGTGTCGATGGTCCCACAATTCGCTACTCTTATTGAGTGGTTTGTTCTGGATGGCCTGCGTGGAGCATAAGCTCTTACGACTTTTAGGTAAGCCTAACCGGGGTTGTACAGGTATTTTATAATGTATTCATCACCACTGCTCTCAAAACGGTGAAGGAAAACATCGTGAGGATTGTGAGGAAACCGGCGGAATCTGTACGAGTATCAAAACATTTCAAGATATATTGTGACATCTGCCAACCAGCACTGGGGTCGTGTGGAAAAGGCCTGTGTCCCAGTAGAAGGAACATTTTACGCAGATTATTTTTTGCTAGTCTAACTAATTTGCTGTTTTAGTGGTCGCAAACGAGATTGGTGAGCGTTGTGTCCTGGGTTCTATCTCTAGGTCTTATTGATATTGGCATTTCATGCTTTGTGAATATCTCAGTAGTAGCCCGGAATCTGGATTTACTATCTGTAGCGGTGTAGGAAACAGGTTATAATTTTATTATTACCCGTTTATTTTAAATTTTTAGTCCCATTAAATTGGACTTACCATAACTGGCGGATTCATATGGATGTCTTGACAGACTGACATCAGAACACGTACCTTTGGGTAGGAAATTGAGTGCTTGGGCTTGTTTTTTTTTTGAGATGGGTTTGCTCTTGACTCTAGTCTATGTCAGAAGTGACAGAGACAAAGTCTACGATGGAGTGAGCTTACCCAGAAGAAGCCTGTTCACTCTAACTTTGAAGAGATTTTGGTTGAATGCGTTCGGGAATACAGACGCAGGTAGTGAGTTCCACTCTTGTGCCGTGCGCATTATATTGGTGGAATGGCAACTAAGTATGGATGGTATTTAGCAGTACGTCTAGATGTTCGATGGTAGAAGGGGGCCGGTGGGATGAGGTCGTGGAGTTCTTGCGCATACTCAACGAAGTACTGTCTATAGAAGACCGACAAGCAGGCAACCTTGCGGCGATGAGCTAAGCTGTGAAGCTTGGCATCAACCAGTTTTACGTCGCCTATGAGCCTCTTAGCTCTGCGTTCCTGTGAGTCGAGCGCGGCAAGTTGGTATTTTGCTGAGCCATCCCAAAGGTGGCTGCAACACTCCATGCAGGATCGGACTTGAGCTTTATAAAGAGTTACAAGCTTTCCAGACGTAAATAGACAGGCGTAATTTGACAATTGAGGTTAGAAAATATCCTCAATTTTCGTCGATGATTATTCAATTACAACTTAACATATTTAAACAAAAATGAAAAGTGGTGAGATAAAAAGTTGTGACAGATTTATGTGTTACTAATTCCTTTTTAATTGATTTATTGCGTACGAATTTAACCGGCACCTTAATTGCATAAAACGCTTTTTATCACAATCTGAATCATTTTGAAGGATATTGCTAATCCATTGCTTCACATGTTCGAAAAATTTGTATGCTGAACCACGTAGGTAAATAACGCAATGAATGACTGAAATGAAAGCGATTACTACTGATAGAGTGTTACGCAATTACAATCCGCGAGGCCTAAGCTGACCTTTGCATTTGTGTGAGTGATTACCAATGGTACCAATGTGATCACGCGATAGCGCGCGCGCAATCGCACAGCCCCTCATGCGGATTGCCAAGCAAAGAACGCGTCGCTATTTGCACTCACACAAATGCAAATCTGAGCTTAGATAGGGCTCGCGGACTGTACCCCGCTGGGCAGGGTTTGTTTATACTTTCATCAAATTCATAGGGAACAGACCATAAGCACTAGGCATACGTACCTACCTATGCCTTTCCATATCCCTAGTTGGGGAATAGAGACGTATTCTTCGGTTGTTATTACTTGTGTGCTCACAAAGAGAAAAAGCTGAAATGTCAAATGTACCTAGTTCATGTAGCTAATATGTATTGTGTTATTTATTGGGTTTCTCCATTAGAAATTCGATCTGGAGGACTTTTAACATTAAGATTTTGAAAATGTTCGAGCCGACATCATCATCATCTCCCCTAATGAGCCCTGTCTTCAACTTGACGCATCCAGCATTTGCCTGCAGTCTTTCGCAGATCGTCATCCCACCTGGCCGGAAGGCGTCCTACACCACGTTTGCCGAGTCGCGGTCTCCACTCAAAAACTCAATTTGCCCCAGCGGTTGTCGCGAGATATGGCCACTGCCACTTCAGCCTGCTAATTCTTCTAATTCTGCTAATTTTATCAATTATAAAATTTATTTCTTTTATTTTAGTAATTTTATCAATTTTATTTCGGTTAGTCAATTAGTATTGTCAGTAATAATGAAAACCGCACACAGTTTTGCCTAATACGTCGTGGGGCACTTTTTATTTATTTAAAAATGTATTATTTTAATATGGGTAGGAAAATATGCAAAAAATGGGTTTTTATTTTAGTAATTCATTAATCATATCACAAACTCAACACACACACACACATGTATGTTATTAAAACGGACACACACTTATCTGTGTTAACTATTCTGGCGTATGGCAATCGTGGGTTGAAAATCAGCGTCTGATGGTACACATTGTGTTTTCATCTGACATTATGCTGGGCTGAGGCCCTTTTGGCATTACCATCTTTGTTTTTTTCTATAGTTATTAGGGATATTTTTTGTGTTGTTCTCGTAATGCCAATAAACGCATTTTTCTATTCTATTATTTTAGGTACATATGTTAAAATTAACAGGAGTGATAACACGGTACAGTTCAATTCTTATATTATCAAACTCTTAAATATGTAGGTATTTATGCATAATCTATAAACAATTTAGGCCTAGTATCAGAGTCTTGTGACACCTAATTATGTTTGACCCAAAATAACGCGACGTGATTAGGTATTGAAGATAAAAATACGTTTATTTGAAGTTGATTGGAAGATTCTTATAACTAATTGTATTTTTATCACTTTAGATGTGACTTCTCGGTTCTGGGTTCAAAGATTAACATTGTGTTTGGTTGGCAACTATTGATTAAAGTTAAAGTTTTTTAAATATTATGTAAGATTAGCATCGGCGTAGCTATGGATTTTGTCTATGGGAGCCAGCCTTCCAGCTGGACTAACCACAGCCATTTAATGAGAGATCTTAAATGACGCCTAGTAATAAATAGTCCTACCAAAAACATTTAGTGTAGTAAGTTGCCAGGACTTAAATAACGCATTCACTGTTAAAAAATTATCAGATCGATTAAGAGCCCAGCCACTAACTTCAACTTGATACCTCAACGCCTTCCTGAGAAAAAGGGTCTTGACAGACAGGCAGACGGGCGGACGGACAACGAAGTGATCTTGTATGGGTTCCGTTTTTTTTCCTGTAGACTTTTTGAGGTACGGAACCCAAAGTACGTAATTTTTTATACTGTTGATTTTTCTAGAGTGGGCAAAGAAGTTTCTTGGGTAGGGATTGCCCACACTTGCAACCCATCATATAATGTTGTAACACATTATAATCTGTGTGCACAAATAAACATATCTATGATTTGATTTGAAAGTACTCAGGTAAATCCTTCCTTGTTCCAGACCACTCACTACAGAAGAGGTACAGACCGTCCGCCAAGAAATAACATGGCGCCGCACCCGCTTCTTCTTAGTCCTCATGTTCTGGGCAATAATAGCGATGTTCCTCTCCATCATCACCTGTATCCTGGTCACGGCTCCTCGATGTAACACTTATGATACTGGAGTGAATCTGCCAAGTGTCCCGCCGGTGCATATGACCTTTGCACCCTTGATTTATAAGATGAATGAGGATCGAGTGTTTACTTTGTAGAGGACTAGCTGGACCCACGTGAGGGGTAGATTAAGTACTGAAACTTGGATTGAGAATATAAAGAAATATATGAATATACATAAACACAACAGTAGAAGAGTATTTGAAGACGAGTGATGTCAACTGAGAAAATTGAGAGCTAAATCGGCATTTTGAATTTTGTGGCTAGACCTTATAATCATCTTTATTTATTCCCTTCTGTAGCATCCAAATTAAATGGGGGCTTTCAGACGCCAATAAGAAACGTCATTTTTTTTTTGTCATTTGTCCTCGGCTTTTAGAGCTCGAGGAGTTAATTCCAATAATTGAGCTTAGGTCATTTATTTTAAAACTAACAACTACTGAACGTCTGATGCAGTTGGTGGTATTAATTCTGTGATTAAATCAAAATAATTGCACTTCAATTTTTTTTCATAAAATATATACTAAGGTATAAATAGAGTACAGTCAGCCTCAATACGATGTGGTCTACAATAATTCATTTGATTGCCTGTAATTGCGTAATAATTATTTTTCGATGTTCTAATGATTTTATCTAAACTAACACTAACTAAAATTGCATTGATAATTCAATTCAATTTTTGACTATTTCAAATAGTCTTTCAAAATCTTATTTTTTTTTTGTATTTGTATCTTTCATTACTCAACAAAGTTTGCAAAATTATGTAATTTTTACAGGTCAATCGTAATATAAAAACTAGATCAGATCGAAGTTTCCTATCGGACTAGTCTGAGAAGAAAGGCCGAAACAAACAAAAGCAGAGAAACAACGAAACTGTTTCATAAATTTTTAGGTGTATTATTTTATTTAATAATTGTATTGCTATGATATGTAGTTTAAATTATATAAGACTGAATATTTAAGTTTATAAAATAAAATAAAAGTATTGAAATAGAACTTCGTTTAATTTTATTAAATTATTACAAACTATGTTTGTATAAAAACACTGGCCATTGACAAGTTACCGACGTCAGATATAGGAAGCTTCAAATAAATTTAACACTTGACTTTGCAAGACGTAACACATTTGAAACTCTGATAGTCAAGTAGTACATTCACACTATCCGTAAATCCATTAGTCAGTCATTGAAATGTAACTCTTAACACTGTAAGGTAACGTACAAATTAGAATAATAGCCGATAGTTTTATGAAGCTCACGGCAATCATTCTAAATATATACTTTATTAAAATGAGATAAGGGTGACGCAATGGGTTACTAATTTGTTAAAAATTCAAATTTGATAGTGAATGTCATACACAACTATATTAATAAACTACTACCGCCCCCTCGTTACTACGAATTTACAGTCAGGAAAATCAATTGTTATGCACCCTACGTGTTTGCAGTGTTATATCATTTCAGACAACTGTCAAAGAATGACAGGAGTGATTTGAATTTATGGTAATTTAAAGTTGGCAGTTAATTTGGTTAAACAAATTACTGCTATAACTTTACAGACATAAAAGTATCTAGGGATCAAGGTTATGTTTACAATTATTTATCTTGATTTTTTCGCTTTTCGACAACAATCAATAATTTTTTTCAATAAAAATTCACGTAATTTGTGAATAGATTTATGATTTACATTATTATCTATGATTTACATAATTGCCTTGGGCATATGTTAACATTCACTGGTGTATAAAGGTCCGATTCAAGTAAATTTCGTAATGAAACAATTTCAGACATATACCATTGAAATTTGATGATTCTCGACATGCACCGTTGTATCTTAACATTTACTATAATAAATATACTTAAAGATTTACACAAAGTCATAAAACAGTTTACAAAAAAAGGACTTAATTATTATATTTAAATAATGCCCTCAACTTTGCCTGCACTTGCATAGAAGATTTAAATAGTGAGATTCGCCCGATCGCGTTAATAGCCGATCACGTTTTTCTTTCAGCGACGACATTTGGATAGCACTGTCTCGCTCGCCGATACCGAAAATCGTAATGATCGTTCCATGTGGAATTTGTGAGCTTACTCTCCGCAAGACCTAAGTACGGTGAGAGCGAATCTAACGATTTAAATCTTTGGCCTGCATGAAATCGAACAGAATCCAATTTCCTTTTGGTAAAGATATAGTTTCTGCCAAATCTCATCAAAAATGGCTGGACAGTCTAGTAGCGAAAACGTAACAACCAGATAGACAAAATCGTTTTTAAGTCTATAAACTACACAGTATAATAAATATGAGTACAACTCGGGCGAATTAACACGGCACCTGGCTGGGAACTATTAGATATGTTTGTATATAGTTTTTTTTTTAAATATTAATAATATTAATAGGAACTTGTTATGTCAAAGTACGTTGTAGGTAATATTAAGATTTAAAAACAAAATAAAGTTATATATTTTTTTATATTACTTTATTCAATAAACGTCATTCGAGCCAGGTGCCATGTTTATAAGCCTGAGTTGTAGGTAGTTGAGATAAGCTTTCACGGGTTTTCTTCTAATCTAACGAACAAATTGCTCACATTATTACTTACAACAAATTGTTACCTACTTATTCATTATTAAGATCTCCTTTCATGTAATACTGGATTCGAAGAAATAATAGTGGGGACCCAGAAGCTAGAACGTCGCTTAATTTCTAACACCGCCAACTCAAAAACCGGCCAAGTGCGGGGGGTTGTGAAGGGTTCCGAGTCGGAATGATTATTTTCGCGTGCTGAAAATTAATTTTATCCACAGCAAAAATGACTTTGTATCTCATAGTAATTCTCAAATGTTTGTGTTACACACGGAAATAAATTAAGCGACGACATAAAAATATAAAAAAGTCACTAACTTTTTTTCCTTATTGAAATAAAAAACATTATTTATAGATTTTGCAGTAGAAATATGGATCGATGTATTTCGTAACTGCCGTAAACGCGTACATAGTTTGTACCGAAAAAAATACGATACAGATACTTACAAATAAATTAAATTGCAACACAAACACAATCTATTTACGTGTAAATAGATATTTAAATATTAAATGCACACGACAAGGTATTATTTTACGCTCAAGTATAACAATTAGTTTATACAGATAAATCAAAATCGGTGGTCAACATTCCATTGCTTAGTTACCATCGAAATTACCAATCCGCCTTGAGCAAGCGTGATGATCAATGCTCATGCCTTCTCAGTATGCGAAGAGGCCTTTACTTTGCAGTGGAACAGTAATTAGCTGCTAAAATGTTATTATTATGTCACGACAAAGCCATTAAAATTAACATTTGGCATTCATCCCATCGTTTTCTTATCATAAGCACAGTATAATAAAGAAAGCAGTATTACGTCTCGGCTGTGTCCTTGAAATAGCTACATACCATGGCCGTTCGGTAGATAAACTTGCACCAGGTTTGCCCACTGGACTGTGTCTCCTGGTTGAATTGCGATTTGTTGAAGGTAGTATGTCGTATACACTAAAATGTTTAAAAAATCTAGCTCTTGTGGTACAAAGTTTGTTTGCTAAATTACCTCGGTACATCAGCCGAAGCCATTCGGATAGTCTGTTTTTGTTTAGATATTGTCCATTTATTTAAAATTGTCCATTTATTTTTCCATTGCTTATCACCAGGGAAATATAGGTAGATAAAAAAATTATTTTGCCTTTTACGCATCAATTGGATGAATAGTTTAGATTTCACGAACGTGTTTTTAATCGTGAGACGCACGATAAAGACTTTCTGTGGGAGACTGAAACCCAAGCGGGCGACGCCGCGAGCAGAAGCTACTATAGGTTTATTTTATTACTTCAATCGGGCATTGATCGCATGGAAAAAGAGAGATACTCACCTACTCTTCCCCCCAAGGAGGGGAGGGGTTTCTTCCAGTCAAGGAAGTTATGCTTGCTACGCTTCAATAAATATAGAAATACAAAAACATAAGTAAAAATGTCGCAACCGGTCATTAGTACGGACACGAAACGAATCCCAAGCGCGCCACTGACGACATAACGGGTTCCACCCACATCTACAGCGCGCTTCTAACTAAAGTCGTGATTTTTTTATCCTACCAAATTTCCTACAGCGAGGAAGATATTCAGTGTCTGATTTCATAGGAGTTAAGACGTCGCGGACCTGTACTCGATCTGTTGTGCAGTTTTGTGATTAGGAATTTTAGTAAAAGCAGTGTATCGTACCCAGTGTGTTTTTATTGCACGAAAACTATATTTTGCCCACATGATGTCTAACGGAGTAAATCCTGACGATCCTACAAATAAAGCTTATACCTTGCCGAAAGAGTTGGTAATTTAAAAAACATTTTTCTCTGGTTTCAATATAGATAAGTTCAAACATCCATACACTGAACAATACAGTCGATAGATTCGCGCCACATTTCACGAAAATAAACGTGCATGAGCATCTCGCACCGTCCGCGTCCTTACGAAACTGCGGCGCACGCGCGATTGGAGAATACGACTCGTTTCGGCCGATTTTTATAAAGACGAAATACTGCCTACTTTATTATACTGTGACTATAGTATCCTAAGTACCGTTGGTCACGTAATTAGCCGACATAATGAATCAGGTATGGAGTAAAGAGCATACAGTTGCGTTTCCTCCGATGACCGACACTGGTGGTTCTGTTTAGCCAATATTGTAAGTTCTTGGAGAGCATCCTCGAGTATGCTGCGTCGTTTTGGGTATCTGGAAATAAAGTAATAAATAAACATCACTCGTCTTATTACAAAAGAACTGCATTTCGAACACAGTCCGGTTCAAAAACTGGCTCGATGGAGTTATTTTATAAACATTAAAAATAAAGTAATAAATATACATAACATCACGTCTGTAATCCGAGAAGGGTTAGGCAGAGGTGAACCTATAGAAAACCCACATTTCGCCAGTTATGCTTAAGTCCCATGTAATAGGGGGCGAGCCTATTGCCATCAACCGGGCACATATCCAGACTATGGGCTGCTACTGAGAAATTATAGACAGAAAAACCCAATAACACTTTGCCCCACCTGGGAATCGAAACCTGGACCTCATGCTCAGCAGTAGCTCTTGCGACCACTAGACCAACGAGGATAAATATACATTACCGATCTTAAAAACAAGATCTAACTTTAGCCTGAGTCAGCCAGCTTTTGTATTTCGAACTTTATTCCGACTACGGTAAAGTTCATGATACAAAACTAACAAAGTTAGCACTTTAGTAAAAAATAACTGTATTTCGATCACAGTTAGGTTCTTATTGCCAAAACTGGAAGGATGCTTTAACTTTAAGCTATGTGGAGAGAAAAACTCTGTTTTCTAATGAGACCCCAAGTGTAGTAATAACACATCGGGGTTGACCAGTTGTCAACCTTATCAATAGGGGGTCAGGAATGGTCAACAGCCGCCGTCCGCAGGTGTACATCATGATTTCGCCAAGAGGCGTCAATTTTCACCAACAAAGCACAACATTTTATGTTGAAACCGAGCTGTTACTTTGCAGGTCAACTAGAAGAAATATCTCAAGAAATAAGCAGTACCTTTGTACTTGCAATATATATGTCGTATCTGTATCTGTTTAAAATATTTACTTTTTTTTTTACAAAATTTTCTTGAACAAAGTCACTGACCACATTGCCTTAAGATTTGGTTACATTACTAAGGTTTAAGTTCAATGAATGCATTCATTGAACTTAAACCCTGCAACTTTGCAATATTTATTGCATATTTATTTATACATAGTTATCTTATCGTTCTGTTTCTTGAACTCTTGGCTCTATGTAGTTACATTATGTACTTATATTGATAACAGGTTATATTGAAATGGGATATTCCATTCTCAAATGAGATCGAACACAATACATATACCTAATATTTTTGTTCTTACAATAGACATTGTTATATTGTCTCTAATATTATTGTCATTTAATTATTGATAATGCTTAAATTTCTATTAATTTGTAGACAATTGGTTTTGGACTCGGATGTAACCGGCATGTCCTAGAACCAAAAATTCGGTGATATGTGACATCTACCAACCCGCACTGGGCCCGCTTGGTAGATTGTAGCCCACTCCCTCTCGAAGACAGAAGTCCTGAGTACCAAAAGTGGTAACTTTATAGGTGGGAATTTTATGAAGGTTTTATACTTTACATATAATTGGTTATTTTATAAAAACAAATGTGAACTAATAGTAGATTATTGCATCGAGCACAAAGTAATTTATTATCGCACCTAGTGCCTGATTTAGAGCCCAAGCGTCAGCGAGGGCTCTAATCTAACAGGCACGAGGGCAATATAAATTACTTAAGACGAGGTGCATAATCTGCTTTTCTTTCAACTATCAAACAGTTAAAATAGAAGTTTAATTATTGAAATTAAACGTAAGGTTAAGAGTTTTGTTGGGCAAATTTATATTTAAATTTGGAACAAGTAGGATAGAAACGAATAATACGTAAGTAAAAAAAAAGTATTGATATTGGCTGGCTGAATAGAGATAATAAATTGAGATTGGCACCTTTTGGTGCGATAAAAAAAAACTGTGCAATAATGAAATTTCATACATTTTTATTGCTCTAGAGCATTAAAGACTCGCTTTGTACTTAGTTTTTAGTGTGATTGTGATGAAAATAAAGCATAGTTGGAAGAAAATTATATTTTTATACTTATTTTCAGGCTGGATTGTATTCAAAGTAATGTGAATTACAAATGGAATGTTGTTTTATGTTAAATCATTGATTTCCTGTAGCACAATAACATACTGTATCAGTTTTGTTTTTTTCTGATAGAATATGGTCATCGACCGATAGTGTGGAACATATAAAAGAAATCGCTTGCTTTTTTACGACCTTATATTTGTTTCTAGAAAATAATAGTATCTGCCTTGTTGGTCTAGTTGTCAAAAGCGCTACTGCTGAACATGAGGTCCTGATTACCAGCTCGGGGCCAGTGCTACACGTTTTTGTTCATAAGAAATTGCTCAGCGGCAGCCCGATGTCTGGAATTTTGTGCGGTTGATGGTAAGAGACTCGCCCCCTATTACATGAACTTAACATGACTAGCGAAATAGGGTGTATAGTCTAGTGATAGATTAATTAGTATTCACATGTATAGTAAGCATGTGAATGCTCATTTAGCATTTAGCTAATTAAATGTAGTCATTTTTCACTTCGCAATCTTGTTTTTCTTTGTATTGTTGGTGTTAAATTATTGTCATTTGCCAGTGTCGCAAGTGTCGCAACACACACACACACACACAGAGCAATGTGTATTGTCTTTGGTGCTGAGTGACATCAGGCAATGGCCAAAAATTAAAAACGTGTCATTTCTATGTGACATTCGGAATACGAGGACTTTGGCTACTTTATTTGGATGTAATTTGTGTTTTTATTTTTTATATGTGCGTTTTGTTTGTGCAGAATAAACAATGTTTCTTTCTTTAAATTCTGCGAAGTATGAATTCATCGCTTCGTACTACTTCATGTCCCTCCGTATCAAAAAGTCGTTGACGCAAAAAGTCCTACTAGCAAAACGACCATTTGGCTACATGTCTTAATAACAAGTCGTCCTACGAGCCAGTATGTCCTATATACTGATCCAGTAGACCTTCCTTGGTATGAAAAAAAAGACAATTTGAAAAATAATTGTTTCCTAATTACAGTATTTGTGTTCTAGCATAAGTTTTACAAGCCGTTATCAACTACGCAGGCCCAGTGCGGGTTGGTAGATGTCACATGTCTTCGAATTTTTGGTTCTAAGACATGGCGGTTTCCTCACGATGTTTTCCTTCGCCGTTTTGAGAGCAGTGGTGATAAAATAATTTACACAAAGTAAAGCGACTGTTTGGGTTCGCATCTACGACCTACAACTCGGTAGTCACGGCCGTTACCACTGGGCCACCACTGGTCTCCAAAGAAGCAGCTGCTCTTCCGCGAAGAATGAACTCATTCAAAATTCACATACGTCATTATTATCAATTGTCATATTGGCAAATAGCATATCAATAGCAATAGGGATGATGATTATTATTAAAAAAAATCGAAAAAAATATGTAATTTATTGAAAGAAGACGTATTAAAAATTAGATAATCGAAATATTCAGTTAAATCGATGTAAATATGAAGAAGATGCACGCTTTAAAACTTGGGGAGGGGGGGGGGGTAATTCTTTCCTTTATAACATTGTTTTCACTATTAGGAAACAATTTTTTTTGAGATGAAAATAAAAAGGTTTTCAACATCCCTATTAGCATGCTAAGACTCAAGAATTCGCATTTTCATGAAATTTATGCGTATTCGCATTAATTACCATCACTAGTTTATGCACATCTCTGCCTTACCCTTCGAAGAATACAGGCGTGATGTTATGTCATGTTATGTATCTGTGATAATACTCACGCTTCGCAAACCGGAGTAAACGCGTGCGCTAGTTCGTCAACATCTAGCGGCGCGCCTATCGACGCCGCTAACATACGGACGCAGGACGCTTCGCACGACAGCGCAAGGACGTTGACCCGGACTCGACACAGTATGGGCTGCAGGCCTAAGGATACTAGTATCGATGTTATTTGTGTGTTTATCTGTAGAGGATAATAAAAAATGCATTATGTCAGAAAAATTACTCAATCCTAAGATATTATAAAATTATTCTATGTTTGAAATAGTTTTAGAAGTTGAAGTGAATTGTTTTTTTTTGTTGTTTTTTCATGATACCGAATTTATAAACTTGAAAAATAGATATTAATTTACTTAATGTAGGTGTAAACCTTCAAATGACGTCTGAATGTAAAACTTTTATGGAACTTAATTCCTAACTAATTGTTATCTTCAAACTGACTGCAAAAATGAGGATTTGTATTTAATCTCTTTACGAAGGAGCTCGACCGAAAAAACATACAAAATAATATGTAATAGCGTTGACCCGGACTCGACACAGTATGGGCTGCAGGCCTAAGGATACTAGTATCGATGTTATTTGTGTGTTTATCTGTAGAGGATAATAAAAAATGCATTATGTCAGAAAAATTACTCAATCCTAAGATATTATAAAATTATTCTATGTTTGAAATAGTTTTAGAAGTTGAAGTGAATTGTTTTTTTTTGTTGTTTTTTCATGATACCGAATTTATAAACTTGAAAAATAGATATTAATTTACTTAATGTAGGTGTAAACCTTCAAATGACGTCTGAATGTAAAACTTTTATGGAACTTAATTCCTATTTAATTGTTATCTTCAAACTGACTGCAAAAATGAGGATTTGTATTTAATCTCTTTACGAAGGAGCTCGACCGAAAAAACATACAAAATAATATGTAATAGCATTTTAGTTTAAATTTTTTACGACTAGCACAATAAGTATCAGCCATAGATTTAAATAAAGTCTTAATACTAAGTAAATATTTTGTGCCAAACGAGTATTAATACGATTACTCCGCGCGTTCATGCTAGGTCCACTGGCTGACTTTTTACCGGATTTCGGCAAAGCCAGATGAGGGTTATCACTGACCTGATTCTCACAATGTCTCTTGGAGTTTTTAGTAATTCTTTCACTGGCAGTGATAAAGGTGACTGATGTCGTTTGACTGCAGTTTGTCTTCTCGGCTTCAGACCAGCTCAGTGCACGATTTGTACCTGCTGGGTATTTATTTTATATTAAAGTATATTTGTATTATGAAGTAAGTATATATATTTAAATAGGGATGATGAATCATATTAAAAATGTTAGTAAATATAATTTCAAAGTAGGCAAAGTTAAAAATGAGATAATCGAAAAAATTAGTTAAATCTATGTAAATATGAAGAAGATACACGCTTTAAAAGTTTTTGGAGGGGATTATTCCCTTACTTGTCTAAGCCTTATTTTAGAGCGGTTATAACTTGACAGTTTTTTAAGCTTTTACACCGTTTGTAATATTGTTTGCACTATTTGGAAACCAAATTATCTTTGAGAAAAAAAAAAAACAAGTAACATTGAGCAAACATTACTGCTGAGAAACGGCGTTTAGTTTATGGCAGCGCGCAATGTAACGTACACAAAGCATTGTGCTTTTATGTAGGAGTTGCCGGCGTATAAGTTCGTTAAACTTGTTTTCGTGAAAAATAAAGTTTGAACTTTGGCCTGCAGTATCATCGTAACCAAAGGTTCCCAGGTATGGGCCAGTACAAAAACAACCAATGACGGGAATTACAAGTGACTCTCGGCTTCGTTAAGTCTTTTTACACCTGTTATAAGCTGAGTTAAGACCAAAACGTCAAATTATGTAAATGGTTTCGGTTCATTAACATTCAGCCGAAATACGTCAGCTGCTGGTCTCCCAAACGTCACCACATCGGCCGGTCAGATGCGCGGACAGCATTCTCCTATCCTCGCAAAGGCAGCTGGGTCCTGCACCCAGCGACCTTTGATGCTGTATTAGAATAAAAAAATCTTTTTACTTACCTTCAGGGCTCCTAACAGTATCCGGGTTGAGTTTTTGTTTGATAAAGTCTAAAACATCGATGTATGGCACTTTGTGTTCTCTCAATCTGTAAGAGCAAAATTGGTGCGATTAAATGATACATGAATTTATTTCAGTTAGTAGGTTTATACAAACACTTTTACTACTTTTTTTTGACTAGATGAGGTAGGTGTTTTCTATTCGTATACTAAATTAATAAAATTAGGCTTGTACAAATAAGCCTAATTTTATGATCTGATGATTTAGTCATTATAATTCTGTATATATTTGTTGTTGTCGCGAATCATATTTTGATGAGCTTACAAGCGACCTGACACTGACCTGAAAATTGTAAAACAACGTAAGAAAACTTGAAGGTCGCGTGGCCGCCTGCCCAACGTGCGACACGCACACGCATATGTACCTGACTCCATCCCAGCACGCCACCCGCACAGTAGCATCCTCCTGCAGCAGCACGACCCCGGCGCGCGCCAGCTCGTGCGCGTCACTACTGCTGGCGGGCCAGCCGGCGGCCCACAGGTCGCGTGGCCGCCTGCCCAACGTGCGACACGCACAAGCATATGTACCTGACTCCATCCCAGCACGCCACCCGCACAGTAGCATCCTCCTGCAGCAGCACGACCCCGGCGCGCGCCAGCTCGTGCGCGTCACTACTGCTGGCGGGCCAGCCGGCGGCCCACAGGTCGCGTGGCCGCCTGCCCAACGTGCGACACGCACAAGCATATGTACCTGACTCCATCCCAGCACGCCACCCGCACAGTAGCATCCTCCTGCAGCAGCACGACCCCGGCGCGCGCCAGCTCGTGCGCGTCACTACTGCTGGCGGGCCAGCCGGCGGCCCACAGGTCGCGTGGCCGCCTGCCCAACGTGCGACACGCACAAGCATATGTACCTGACTCCATCCCAGCACGCCACCCGCACAGTAGCATCCTCCTGCAGCAGCACGACCCCGGCGCGCGCCAGCTCGTGCGCGTCACTACTGCTGGCGGGCCAGCCGGCGGCCCACAGGTCGCGTGGCCGCCTGCCCAACGTGCGACACGCACAAGCATATGTACCTGACTCCATCCCAGCACGCCACCCGCACAGTAGCATCCTCCTGCAGCAGCACGACCCCGGCGCGCGCCAGCTCGTGCGCGTCACTACTGCTGGCGGGCCAGCCGGCGGCCCACAGGTCGCGTGGCCGCCTGCCCAACGTGCGACACGCACAAGCATATGTACCTGACTCCATCCCAGCACGCCACCCGCACAGTAGCATCCTCCTGCAGCAGCACGACCCCGGCGCGCGCCAGCTCGTGCGCGTCACTACTGCTGGCGGGCCAGCCGGCAGCCGCGAGCCCGGCGGCCCACAGGTCGCGCGCCAGCTGTGCGCGCCGCGCGGCCGCCTGCCCGTCGCGCCCGGAGCCAGCCGTGCCCCACACGCACACGCATATGAGACCAGGCTGGGAATTGTAATGGGGTAGTGATAAAACAGAAATAAAATACGTCTAAAAATAATATTCCGTATTTTTTCAACGGTCAACGCGGCTTGCGGTAAGAATAAACGGGTAAAAATCATCACGTAACGAAAAAGTGCCCCCTCCATGCGACTTTCTCTCTTTTATAGAAAGAGATAGTTTTCATGGTTTTCAAGGGTGCTAAAGCCGGTAGTGAAGTCTAAATGAAAATAAAAGATGGCGGCTGCAAAAACAAAATATTATGGTCGTTTTCATGATTTTCGAGGGTGCATAAACAAATAGCGAGGTTAAAATTATGAGGAATTATGGCGGCTGCGAAATTTTTCAAATTTTTCTCCATGGGTGCCGTTTTCATGGTTTTCGAGGGTGCCTAAACCGATCATCATCATCAGCAATTCAGCCGAAAGACATCCACTGCAGGATATATATAGGCCTCCCCCAAGCACAACCACTTCGACCGGTTCTGTGCTTCCCGCATCCAGCGGATTCCTGCAGCCTTCACTAGGTCATCACTCATACTATACGCGGTCGCCACTGCAAATCCTTTCGGCTCCATCGGCCATTTTTTCTGCGAGCAATGTGCCCTGCCCACTGCCACCACTTAAGTTTGAGAATTCTTCGGGCTATGTCGGTTACCTTGGTACGATCACGTAGGGAACCTCCAAGCATAGCCCTCTCCATTGGCCTTTAGGTGACTTTTAGCCTTCTAGTAAGGCCCATTGTGAGCGACTACGTTTCAGTGCCATAGGTTCATGACTGGCAACAGGCACTGGTCAAAGATGTTCGTCTTGAGACACTGCGGTATGTGGGACGAGAAGATATTGCGTAGCTTTCCAGACGCTGCTCAGCCGAATCTACTTCGACGAATGACCTCTTTTTCGAAGTTGGATCTACCTAACTGGACAGTTTGTCCTCGGTAAACATAGAATATATTAACCGAGGACAAACTGACCAGAACTTCGAATGCAGCGATCCGATCTTCATGAGAGTGGGTGTTACATGGGCATTTAATTCTTTGTCTTGTCCATGTTAATTTTATTACCCACTCTTTCGGAAGCTCTATTGAGGTCATCGAGCATTGCACTGAGGTCCTCCATAGTCTCAGTCATGACTACTATGTCGTCGGCAAACCGAAGGTGAGTGATGCGCACACGCCATTGATATTGATGCCAACTCCTTTCCAGTCCAGAACTTTAAAGACATCCTCCAGTGCAGCGGTGAACAGTTTCGGAGGGATAACGTCTCCCTGTCTCACACCTAGCTGCAGAAGGATAGGTTTCGAGGTCTAGTTCTAGAGTCGGACTGACATAGTGGCGTTTTTTTTACAGACACTGTAGCACCACGATGTACCGATAGTCGATCTGGCACCGTTGAAGAGTCTGCAGTACAGCCCATGTCTCGATCGAATCGAAGGCTTTGTCGTAGTCCACAAACGCTTTGCAGAGAGGCAGGTAATACTTTTCGGCCTTCTGTATAACCTGCCGCAGCGAATGTATGTGGTCTACGGAGTTAAAGCCTTTTCGGAACCTGGCTGGAATTCATCAAACCTGCGCGCAAGATGGTTCGTGATGACTCTTGAAAACAACTTGTAGACATGGCTCAGAAGTGAGATAGGCCTATCATTCTTAAGAAGGGAATTGTCGCCCTTCTTAAAGAAAAGTATCACCACACCTATGTTCCATGCCTGCGGCGTTTTGATCTCGAGTTTCAAACAGGTTCTGGAGAGCCTTAAGAAACCCCGGGTTGGATTTTCCACCGGCCTTTAGGAGTTCGGCCGTAATTCCGTCATCACCTTATTATTTTTGAGCTGCTTCAGAGCCATCCTCAGTCCTCGTTCAAGCTGACGTCCGGGATTTCTTCGGTATTGTGTCGGGTCAATCTAGCACTAGGGTCGTGTGCCAGATTCGTAACGGGGTTGGTTGTTGACGTGTATAACTTTCCATAGAACCTCTCGATCTCTATCAACAGCTCAGAGGCTCTAGTGCGAGTTTCTTTGAACCATTTTGACTTTACGCATCGACCGCGTTCGGCGCTCCGATTGGCCCTTCACCATTCGAAAGTTGCCGATTGCCAAGGGCCAATCGGAACGCCGAACGCGTTCGATGCGTAAATTCGAGCTAAAATAAACTCACACTAGGGCCACAGGTTTGGCGGATACGATCGTGCCACCACCGATTTTTAGTTTCGTAAGCAGTTCCCAATAGACAGATTTTTGTAAAGACCTTGGAGCTTTTATTCCGCTCGCGGAATAAAACCGAAAAAGCGGCGGAGGTCGCTTTTTAAGGACTTAGAAATATTGCGCCGATACTTGAGTGCATTGTCTGAAGACTGTAGGATCATCTCGCGCGTCTCCTCCATGAGCTGTGGAGTACGATCAGAAAGCTTCTTGTTTCTATTAGTACGGAGGGTCTTGAACATCTTAGACCTGACCGTATGGACAGTTTCCACGAACCCATAGTTAAAATCGACCCGGAGCTCCTTAGGCACTCGAAACGATTCTGAAGTTCTAGCTGAAGGCTCTCGGGGTTTTGGACTTGGATCTGTGCTGGGCGGAGCGGAGACCTCCTCAAACGAGTTTTCCAGCTTGATATTTACGTTCAATGTGCCTCTTATCATGCGGTGATCACTTCCAGTTTTTACTGCAATCAGGGCTCTTCAATCTCACTTTTGTTGCACAATCAGGGCTCTGCTCGGTCTACTTTTTGGGCTCACGTTTTTTGAAGGAGTTTATCATAAAGAGACCTTCCTTCTCCATAAAACTGGCCAGTAGTAACGGTGGTTCCGACGCCCAACTCGAAATTGTACCACTCATACCCGATGTCCAACTTCAAATTGCTCATCATCGTCTAGTTTGCCCAGTTTCGCATTGAAGTCACCCATGACAACGGTGAAGTGAGTTTTAGAGTCATGCATGGCTTTGGAAATATCCTCATACATGGTCCTACCTTGCGGATATTATAAGTATAAGGTACGCCACCCTGGTCGACAGATTCTCGATCTTCAACACGTTGCTCACAAGGGACTTATGGACGATAAGCCAGACAACAACTTGGGACTGCTAGTAGCCCTCCCAGAAATAGAGCAAGTTTCGGGATTTGAGGATTATGGAGTCCTCCCCCTCTCTTTGGACTTCAGATACCCTATAACCCCTCGTCACCTACGCAATTCTTTCTCGAGTTCGATGATCTTTTCGTCGGTCCGGAGTGTACGCGTGTTGTATGTTGCCAGGTCCAATTTTCGGTGGTTGTGGTAGCCGGATCTCTTCCGGGGGTTCTTTGCACCCCTGATCTCACCGTGGCCTTGACCGCTATAATCACCAAGCTTGGCAAGCGGGTTGGAGATAGCAATATGGTTTTAAAATGCATTGACAACGTCGCTGCCCATTCTTTAGTAAGTCCCTTAGTCGCCATTTACGACACCGACAGGAAGAACTCAATAGACTAGTACTCAAACCTCAATAGATCAAATAGTGTTTGATCCTAATATGAAACAGGATCGATAGGGATAAAACTGTTTTGTGAAAAAATCCCATTTTCTTACAGACCCAATTTTTTTTTTCATAATCTCTATTTTTGGATCATAATTTCTCATAAACAAAAGACAGCTGTAAGACCGTTTTTCTGTAACTTTTACTAATCTTAACTGCCTCCGTCTCAAAAATACTCCTTGTACTCGACTGTGTGTGCGTGCGAGTACCGCATAAGCAACTTCAATCCCGACGGGGATGCCCCGACCGCACACGTCTATTTTTCTTGCCCTAAAGGCATAATATATGATGACCACCAGCTAGATAAAAAATTTTTTGTTTTTTTATTGTCACAACGGGGCATTGTCATGGCGGCTCGAGTGACGTCATTATTTATATTTTGTCAAATCTGTGAGTTCTGCCAATATAATTCCATCATTATTCAGTGTTGTACAAAGTAATTGACAAAATTTAAGAAAAACTCAACTTACTAATTAAGTTGAGTTATTAGCATAAATTTGATATTCGTTTAAGTGGAATTAAGGACATGAAAAGACATAAGCAAGTTTGCTGTTGTTAAAATACTTTTAAGGGGAAAGATACATACCTCTACATTTGGCATTGGGGTGGCAGGTACTTCACTCTCCAACTTTTTCAAAATGGCGGCCATTCTCTCCAGTGACATGGAGAATCCGACCGAACTAGACTTCAGTTCGGAACAGTCGTGGTCCTTCTCCGTTCGCGCTACTTTCCAGAATTCCGAAACTAAAGCATCGTATCTGTGGAAAATTATTTAGATGATTCAGAAATATTATATCTCGGGACCCTGGGGTCCCGGACTTTTGGAAGGCGTACGAGGGGCCGAAGCCAACGCGAACCAACCGACGATTATCCCTATTTGCACCATGCAAGTGCACCCAAGGACATGGGGACAAAACATATTGGGCTTTGAGTTTGCGTGGCTATAGTGGATTGGTTATCTAGTACTGTGGCAGGACGAGGTCCCCTGATAAATTTTTGGTAAGACACATTAGCAGCTAATTAGCTGAAGTGGGTTTCAAATAGCTTGGAGATATTTTATCTGTCCAGCCGGTCACAACATATTACGGGAGCCTATTCTATGCTTTTACAACTCGGTTAGATAAGAATTGCTTTTAAGGCTTTTTCTTTGATGAATTTTCAGCTTTATGGAATGTCCACGTAAATGTTCGTGTGTATACGTTGTTGGTTTTGGTTATTTATTTGGTTACGAGTAGACCCAGTTAGCTTGTCGCACTGACGTCCCTTTTTTGTAAGGATTGAATGTTTTTATTTGTCACTTTTATGCGTTTATTTTGCAGAATATGTTGTGTGCTTACTAGTCTGTGCTAAATAAATGTATTTTATTTCTTTCTTACCTTCCACCAGCAGCTATTAAGTCACCTGCCCGGTGTTTGGCAGTCGGCTTATGGTCCGTGTTCCTCACTACAGACATTTGCCAGAATATGCCGCAGTGTTGGGTCGCGTTATATGCCAGGAAAGGGGCTACCGACATTGTGCACTGAAAGAATTCATCACATAAAAAACCGGGTTTTGTATACGGAAGAATAGACAAGTTGTTTCTATTCATCTCTCATTTTGTCTACAAGACCTGGTCTTATCCCAGAAGGATTAGGCAGAGGAGGACCTTCAGTACACCCTCATTATACCAGTTATATTTACTCTTATGTAACAAGGTGCCCATTGCCATCAACCGGGCACAAATCCAGACTTCAGGCTGCTCCAATATAAGCGGAACAACAAGACAGGTACAAAAATGGTCTGGGTAAAGCAGTGGTGGCATGCCTGTTTACTGTGTGGGCACCAGGGAGAACTACAAAATTATAATGGCATTCGACCACGGCTATTAATACCCTGACTATTTTTGTACCTGTCTTGATTTCTGTCTGAAATATTTTCTAGTTTCGTACTTTTTAGAGCGTGATTTTTCAGCAGTCGGGGTTTAGTTTTTGGACTTACTTTTTGTATAAATTATTTTTGGGTTACATAACATATTTATATATTTTAAATTTGCTTAGCCCTTTCATTTGATACCCAACACGGCATCATTAATATATTTTTCTATTACTTCGTCCTCTAGAGGGCGCTATCTTCAATGAAATGTGACGTCAAATAGCCTATAACTAGCGGACGATCAAGACGTTTCCAACCACACCACATCTGTCAAATTATGATAAGTAGTTTAGAAGTTATGAGGGAGCAGATGAGCAAACAGACATACCCACATACCTACATTCATACATACTGGTCAAAATCATAACCCTCATTTGCTTCGCCGGAGTCAGAATAAAAAGGGGTAAAATTTTGCCTTTTCCTAAGAATGTGGCGTGTTAGATTTCAGTCTAAATCAATCCGACTGATCTCTTTATTATGAACTTTTCCTACAACTAGAACGACACTAACCTCACAGCCCAGCGCCTTAGCGTTCCGATACACGGCCTCCAGGTCATGTACCGCTTGCGAGACGAGCTTGCTCCACTTCGCGTGCTTCACGAAGGGCGTGACCAGCTCACGCACCTCGTGCACGGTCACGTCCGCTTCCATGAGACGCAGGAGGTTTGACACGTCGCGGTTTGTCACGCATAGAGAAGTCAGGTGGGTTTGGAGTTGGAGCGATGTTATGCGGCCTGGGGAAGTTATGAAAATATTAAGAGCATTCATCCAGCGCGGGCTGGCAACGCCGCATTTCTAGTTTTTAATTTAGTATTATAGTTATTTTGTGATTATATTATTAAATTATATATATTATATTTTTTCATCCAAGCACTGGATCGTTGGTATTTATATATATTAATAAATCTAAAAATTTAATCGTAGTAAGTACCTACTGCAAATAGAAAACAATTGACAGTATGTCAATTTTTTATTGGTAAATACCAAAATAACTGTAATAAATTGCATACAAACTTATAAATACCAACAATCTGTTTTTTTATTTTATTATTGGAGATGGGTTTACTCTTGACTCAAGGCTAGGTCAGAGGTGACAAAGTCTACGATGGAGTGAGCTTACCCAGAAGAAGCCTGTTCACTCTAACTTTGAAGAGATTCGGGTTGTATGCGTTCGGGAATACAGACGCAGGTAGTGAGTTCCACTCTTTTGCCGTGCGCATTATGAATGATGATTGGAAGCGCTTAGTGCGAATTGGTGGAACGGCAATTAGGTATGGATGGTAAGTAGCAGTACGTCTGGATGACCGATGGCAGAAGGGGGCAGGTGGGATGAGGTCGTGGAGTTCTTGCGCACACTCACCGAAGTACAATCTATAGAAGACCAACAAGCAGGCAACCTTGGGGCGATGAGCCAAGCTGTGAAGCTTGGCATCCACCAGTTTTACATCGCCAATGAGCCTCTTAGCTCAGCGTTCCACTGAGTCGAGCGCGGCAAGTTGGTATTTAGCTGAGCCATCTCAAAAGTGGCTGCAATACTCCATGCAGGATCGGACTTGCGCTTTATAAAGACTTAAAAGCTGTCCAGGCGTAAAGTATCACTTCAATCTATTTAGGATGCCCAGTTTTTTGGCCGCAGTTTGGACTTCGGGCTCAATGGTGGCGCCAAAGTTGAGACTGGACGCCAACTCCAAGCCTAGGAGCTCGAGCCAATCAGTTACAGGAATAGATGTACCCCGAATAGTAGGAGTTTGGTCTAAATGACTCCTTTTTGCGGTGAAAAGCCTGTGTTTTGGTGGCGTTAAAAGAGACCAGATTGTCATCACCCCACTGGAAGACAAGGCTTAAGGTCAAATCAGTCCGCTCTCCCATGGCCTCTCTAAAGGAATGAACTTCACCCCCGCTGGTTTTCGGGCTGGACAAGTATCTCTCTGAAACAGTACTGTCATCTGCGTACCCAACAATACCAGGTTGAAGTAGGTCATTGATGTGCAGCTGGAAAAGCGTTGCAGAGAGAATAGACCCCTGAGGAACTCTGGCATCAATGGTCATACGCTCAGAGGAGCAGCCGTCAACGACTACTCTAATCGATCGTTAACTAAGTCTGCTATCCAGCTACAACAAGCAGCGGGGATGCCATAACCGGGAAGCTTGCTGAGTAGACGTGCGTGCCAGACCCTGTCAAAGGCCTTCGAGATATCTAGCGATACACCAAGTGCTTCGCCGTGTTTCTCTATGGCTTCGCCCAAGCAGTGCGTGACATACGCAAAAAGATCGCCAGTTGACCTTCCCCGGCGAAAGCCATATTGACGGTCAGTGAGGAGAATATATGAGGTATTTTTAAATTTGTATGCGCGCTCGGCTGAAAAAAAAGTACTTTAATTTAAATTTAATAAAAGAATCACGAAAACCACTAGAAATGCGACATTGCCACCCCGCTTGGGATGAAAGCTCTTAAATAGGCGCAATTCGAGTACGCACCGTATATTTTAGTGAGAACGTTTTTTCAGCTGTAATCACACCTGACAGCGAGAGTAGCTTCCTACATTTTTGTTTACTTCCGTGTCGTCTGAAAACTTAGTTATTTCGCCATTTTTCAGTATTCATCTTGATAAATGGATAGGTGATAATGTGTATTAAAAAAACAGGCGGGACCCAAAATAGTACTCTGTGGGACACCATATTCAAAACTAGCTTTTTCCCGCAGTTTCGCCCCCGTGGATGTCGGGAATTATTCCACGGGAACTTACTACCAGGACAAAATTATCCTCTATCATAGTCTACTTGTGTGCTAAAATTTCATTAAAGACCGATCAGCCGATAAATCGTGTATAAGGTTAGTTTCGCGTTTATAATATTTGTTGTGACCTGTTTTATAAGCTTAATGTTTTTATATTTCTTAAGATAAATAGGTTTATTCTTTTCTTGTTTTGACAAATAAAGGAGACCAGTCTCGTTTCTTGCAAAGTTCGGCCCAAACCCAAATTGTACCAGCGATTAAAATGTGTTACTCTGGTCGGGAAATCCTTCTTAGCATTTTTAACTGATGCGCCGAATCCCTCCGCTCATTTCTGATTTTTAATGTTGATAAATCTAGTTTTATACATAACTATAAAATATAAAACTACTGATTAGTACCGATAGGCGAAAATAAATGAAAGGTGACCTTGAACAAGTATGACAACCAACCTCTGCGAGTGTACCTATAACATTTCTTTGAATACTTACCTGTTTTAGTTCTTGTTTTGTCGCATGGATTACATAGTTTTCGCGCGAACGAGGCGCACGTACTCCTTCCCCATTTTTTCTAAGGCTCCTCACATGTCAACCAAGGAGGTGGTCGACTGCTTAGGCCTCCAGTCAGGGCACAAAACTTATAAGCTCTGCGACTAAACGCAAAGGGGGTGCGTTTTATAAAAATGTATAAAACTTGATTTTTCAACTTAAAAAAAAACAGCTAAACGAAAGGTCGTAGATATTTGGAACAATAGTAAAAAATTATAAGGAGGACGTCCCAGACCAGAGTAACACATTTTTATTTTGGGCCCAATATGATTGGTCTTCTAATTTGTTACAGCAGCAACTTAGTGATTTAATCAGCAAAAGATACAGTCCAGTACAGCTTCCATTAAAATACAGACTCCAAACCCAGGTTGGCCGAAGCAAGGAAAACCTGAGCAGCAGGAGATTCATAGACGACTCAGCCTTGCTGTGTATATGTGGCGCTGTTCCACAAACGGGACACTTGATATCATGTCCTGCGTGTCCTGTCAGCTGCACGTTACAGGAACTGATGGACGCTAGTGATGACGCCAAACACGTAGCCGAATGCTGGCCAGAGTCCATTTAGATTGCCATCGACACGCTAAGAAGATTAAAATATAAGAACGAATAACTTACCGAAGCAAACATCGACAAGTACAGGGTAGATATCGTTATGCTTGTCCAGCGGCACTCCGCACGACAGCAGCAGTGTCCGCAGCAACTCCGTGTGGTTCAACTGTAGTGACACTTTAAGACCGCTTTCTGTTGCCGCACGACTCGCCACTATTAACAGCTCTGCATCCGGCCATAGAGAATCTGGAAATAAAATTAAACACAACTTAGGAGGGATTTTTTGGGGATACACAAATTAACTCATTTTTTTGTAAATTTGTATTGTTTGATATCTGACCCGGCAAACTTCATACCGCCTCAGAAAATTGTATTTAAAAAAAACGGGTATTTTTACCAATTTTTTATAGTTATATTCTGCTATTCGGAGCCAAGACAAAACCAGAAGATCCACAAAATCGGTCCAGCCGTTCTTGAGTTATAAATGGTGTAACTAACCCGACTTTGTTTTATTTATAAAAAGATAGATGTTAGTATATGTAAAATTATAACATAACATAACATCACGCCTGTTATCCCCAAAGGGTTAGGCAGAGGTGCACTTATTGTACACCCACATTTCGCCAGTTATGTTTATGTCCTATGTAATAGGGGCGAGCCTCTTGCCATCAACCAGGCACAAATCCAGAATCCGGGCTGTTACTGAGAAATTCTAGATAGAAAAACCCAATAACACTTTGCTCGACCTAGGAATCGAACCCAAGACCTCATGCTTAGCAGAAGCTCTTGCGACCACTAGACCAAGGAGGCGAGGCGAGGGATAATTATGAGATTGATAAACACCATCCTTCGACTGATTACAATGAAAGTTGGTGGTGGAAAGGTTTAGGTTTTTTCATTCCGACCTCTACACTTGTGAAGCCACGGACGAAAGCTAATCCTGACCAATATTATGAATGCGGTAGTGAGATTGTTTGTATAGGATTTGGATGAAATTTGGCATATGAGTAGACCACGACATGGGTAAAAACATAGGCTACTTTTCATCCTATCTATCGCAGACGAAGTCGCGGGAAACAGCTAGTAGTTTTTATTTTTAAAGGTGCATCAAACCGCGAACATTTAGACGTTCTCAGCATTCGTATGAAGTTTCCGTGAATGCTCGTAATAAACAAAAATATCTTCTTACCATTCCTAGGAGTAACAATATCGAAGGCGCACTCGACAATTTCTCTTGGATGGAACCCTTGCACATGCTTCTCTCTAAACACGCGATCTACTACGTAACGACGCATGTATTTCGTTCCGGAGTATGCTGTGTGTCTGTGAACATAACACTTATAGATTGTAGGGATTGTTCTAAAAAGTATTTTTTTAAATATACAACGTACGCAGGGCTATTTAACAAGCTACACATTTCCAGTATAAGCTGACCTCTTGTTGAACGGAAATCCTAAACAATGGTGCCGATTCCCTTGTCACAAACTAAACTAGACCAAATATCACTAAAATTTGGATTAATCATGTCAAACGATGATTTTCCATTCTGAAATTGACTAAAGTGACACAACTTAATTATATTATAGTTTGACAGCACTAAGTTAGTAGTGAGTTATTAATTTAGTGAAAATGGCAATTTTGCTAATCTGAATTTGACGTTTTTCTCCTAAAATTTTGATTGTCTAACTAAATCTGAATATAAATCTTGACTAATTTTAATCGCGATTAAAAACATGTGTATATATACAAAATATTGTAGAACATTTTAAAAGAGTTACGGTGGAGATTCTTGCCCATTCTTCTCCATATGAAAATACCTTTTTCAAGGGGCAACTAGAATGTATTCTATTTTTATGTATATATTGTCGTTAAAAAGTGCCGTTTATATGAATATTTGAAATAAATGATTTGACTTTGACTTTGACATCCGACACATGACTTGCAATAAAAATCCGTCATACCTTGCAAACGGCAGTCTTAAATCATGTGGTAGATGGACAACGGACCCTGAAGCCGTCATGACCTTCACAGCATTGGGGTACTGGTCCCAGGCAGAGGCTCGAGGAATCAGCAGGGGTGGGGAGAACTCTGAGGCACCATGACTGCGGAACACCTGTGGATAAGGGAGGAGTAGGTTATGATTTGAGGTAGACATTCTGGCAGTGGCAGTGTCAGTGTGTGTTAAAGTATAAGTTCAGGTTTACAACGATGGCAGTGACGACTACGATTAACTTAGAAAACTTGAAGAGAGATGAGGCAGTTGCCCACCAGATACGACATTCATCTGGTCGGAGGATCCTCCCTCTTCTAAAGAGAATGAGAGAACTTTACACCCTGTTCCTCATATCTCTTCACTGGTGACCCCGACGTGATGCGTTGTTCACATGTAGCGGTGTACGTTTCGCCATAAACTACAATTACATAACACATAACATCACGCCTGTAATTCCAGAAGGGTTAGGCAGAGGTGTACCTATAGTACACCCACGTTTCGCCAGTTATGCTTAAGTCCCGTGTAAGAGGGGGCGAGCCTATTGCCATCAACCGGGCACAAATCCAGACTCCGGGCTGCTACTGAGAAATTCTAGATAGAATAACACAACAGGCTGCCCGACCTGGGAAATGAACCCAGGACAAAATGCTCAGCAGTAGCTCATGCGACCACTAGAACAATGAGGCAGTCCAAAGGTTTTCCAGTAGAAAATACAATAGGAATTGAAAAAGTCCCCTGGTACTTGTACGGATTTGAACCTGCAACCTCTTGCATCAGTAGCGATTCCTTAACCACTGGGATATCACAATTTTTATATCTTACTAAAAATAAAGTTGATAAGCAACTCACATAGCATTATTGCTGATCAAATGCGGTAATGATTGTCAATCTGCGTTTCAAATGTAGATATGAATAAAAATGAGTAGCTTAAAATATTAATACCATTATAATATTAAATATAATCTAAATATTAATTTAATGTGGGTGTGCGTCATGTCGTAGAACCGAAAATTCGAAGACATATGACATATACCAACCCGCACGACCCCGATTTTCTTCACGATGTTTTCCTTCACCGTTTTGAGAGCAGTGGTGTTTAAATTATTCACACACAGTAAAGCGCCTGTTTGGGTTCGAACTCGACCTTCAACTCGTAAGTCGGGGCCGTTACCACTGAGCCACCACTGCTTACCACAGTCAATATTACTAATTTAATAAATAAACAATGAATTTACACTTAATTTAATATTCTAATTGGGGTGTTTGGTGGTGTGCTTAAATACCGGGATATGTTGTAATGTAGTAATACATACACACAAAGTGTTTGTAATAGATAAATTGTTTTGAGAACAATTACTTTTGCAAACAACAGTATAATAAGCTACCTAAAGAGGTAAAGAATGCGAACTCGTTTGGTATTTTCAAAATTTAATATTAAAATCACAGTCTAAATGATCACACACTACTACAACAAACAGACTTGCCCTACTGGTGCGTTGCTTTATTGTGGCACCGGGATCACATTCCTTATCTACTAAGAACATTTGTGACCACGGTTATTATTTATTTTACGGGTGGATGTTTTTTTTTAAGTTTTGTGATCGTTATAGTGTTATTTGCGTACGGAAATAAATCTTATTACGTACTAAAATGATTAACTATAAATTAAAACAACAGCTGCTTTGTTTGTGTGTCAAAGTTATATTTTATGTATAAAAATCTTTTCAAATATTTAAAATTTTTGTAATTTATTACTGACCAATAAATTTCTTTAACTATAAATTTATGATTTATGTTACCATAAAATATTAATCGATATTTGCACACTTGTTAAGGGTTAAGGTAGGATATGGTTTAAAGAACTTTTGTTATTATCAATTATCACCTAATGTACCCATATTCAAGCAAAATGATTTGTATGTGGGGTTCCGTACCGAAAGGGTTCCAACGAAACCCTATAACTTAAGCCTCTGCTGTCCGTGTGTCTGTCAGCGGGCTGCATCTCATGAACCGTAATAAGCAAAATGTTCAGTGTTTATTTATATTGCCGGTTAAATCCAAAAAAAAAAATAAAGCTGCAAATTCATGGGGTTCCTCATACATGAAACGTGTTTATTTAAAATATGTAGTGTTAAATATTTTACGATTGTACAACAGCTGGTCTGTATTAGTTTTCCGTTTTGGGTGTCGCTAACCCGCGTGGCGCGTTTGCCGCGATATGTAAGTATTCGGTATTCATAAGGACTTCATGGCAATAGAAGTGAGCAATTAAAGCATTAATATTATGCTTGCAATGTTTAAAATATTTTATTATAAAAACTATTTATTCTCGGTAAAGTGACAAGTTATCAATAACTTGTCAAATAAATTGTAAAAAAACCTGCAAAAAGAAACGACGAGGATGGGATTCGAACCCACGCGTGCAGAGCACATTGGATTAGCAGTCCAACGCCTTAACCACTCGGCCACCTCGTCATGTGACATAGTCGTGTAATTCTATATTAGTTCAAAAGCTCCAACTTGGTTTTCAATCTGGCACACTCTAATGTGTTAGGGATGGTTCTCACTTGCTGGAGAGGGGGGGGGGGGGGCATGAATAGACACAAAAGTGTGGCAAAATTGAGTATATGTAGATAAATGATCGGGAAAAAGCCAGTCCTGGCTGGAGGCCTTAATTTATTAGGGAATCCACAGGCAAGTTTGCTTTATGTCAATCGATTATAACGTACTGCATTACCACATGGAGTGGAGCGGGTAAAACAGTGTTACTAACCATCGAGAGAGCTCAGAGGGCGGTTCTTAAAGTGTCTACTTTCCGCCCTTTCCTTTCTCCTACTAACCTCCTATACAAATCTTGTGAAGTATTAACAGTTCGGCAACTATTTATCATGGGCATTGTACTAAAACAACACAGGGCTCTACCCTACAGCACGGAATATACAAAAAAAAGACGTAAAGATATAGTCTGTCCACAAAATACAACAAAACATGCTTTTATATCCAAATTTTACCTGTACCTCGGTCCTCTCCTTTATAATAGACTAAACTTAAAAGCAAACATTTATTCCCTGAACTACACAAATTGTAAGAGAATTCTCAAGGAGGCTCTCCAAAGTATGTCTTATGAAGATACAGAGAATTTATTAACTGTGTTAAAGTAAACATAGATCCTCACCTACAACAAGTATTTGTTAAATTTAGAAACTAGGTTTTAAGCTACTCTACATTTAATTTATTTGTCTAGTGTCAACTTTTTTGATTGTTTATAAATTTTATCCGACTATTTTAGCACTTTTCGCCTGAAAAACAGGATTACCTAGTTCAGGCACGTAAGTCTTAGGAATACAATTTACATTTAAGCAAAACTGTAATTATTTTTATGCCTTTTAATTTTTTGAATAAACATATTATTATTATTATTATTATAAGTCCGCTTAAGCAGACGACAACCGCATAGGTTGACCTGCGAGATGCCAAACAAACAAACAAAAAAGGGAAAAAACCACTCGACTTAGATTCAGTGAGTTCCACGGAGAGAGAAAGTAGTTTAACCGATGGGTACGAGTTGAATGAAAACCGAATATGTGTAGTACTTGCTTTGGGTGGTCTTTGTTGATCAACAAATTCTGGCGAATGGAATGTGCCGACCCGAACAAGTAGGTAGCCTACGTACGATGTCCGAACAATTCGTTCTGGTATCGTAAGGGGTTCTAAACACCCGTTACGATACCATCCACCCCTTCGATAATTCATCAAAAAAAGTAGCTATCAAGCAGGTTTTCTCTGGTTAAATATAAAAACAAAAATATGTTTAAAAATTACCAGCCGATTATTATCTCACTGCAGGGCAAAGGCCCCATCTGATTCTCACGATGTTCTCCGTCATGATGTCAGTGATGTCCAAATATGGTTGGTTTTAAACAAATAAAAAACAATAATTTGTTTCTTTGCTTTTTGAAACCTTAGGTGCTTATGTAACATCTATTAAAGTAATTATATATTAGAATTTCGGGTTTAAGTATTCATCATAATAATAATCAAATCAAACTACTTTGTATATGGCACTACCAATTGGCCCACAGGTAATTCTATATAAATAAATAAAATCCTAATGAAAATAGAAAATAAAACCGACTTTTCTGATCAATTTGTTTACATTTTCAGTAGATACTTTTTGAATAGACGTGCATTACGTTACCTTTATGACAGCATCTTTAATCTTCAGCAGCACATCGTGTGACTTGCTCCTCATGTCATTATGGTAAGTGTAGTCTTCGACTGGCGTCGGTCGCTGGTCGAGACAAGCGGCTACTAATCTATGGTAACCTCTGGCTGCCCTATCACTCAAGGCGTGTGATAGGAGGCCCGATAGGGCGCCTTCGGGGACCGCGCGGGGCACGTGCTCGCTGGCTAGGAGTTCAGCGCAAGTGGGGCGGAGACTCGGCTCGTGGTTTAAGAGCCATCTGTAATAAAGGTTAGGTAACGGTTTATTTTGGCTAGGTTTAAGGACATATTTTTAAAAATCTTTTTTTGCAATTTTCGGGCCAGTATTTTATATTGATGTTTTTTTTAAACAGAATAATATTATATTAAATTAATGTTTTGTGAAATCACGACATTAGTCCTCCTTCCTTAGGGCGATTTAAGGTGAACCTTCGATTTCAACCTAATCCCTCCTCTCTCTCTTAATCTTTAATCTTCATCAATTTCATCTCATCATCAATCATTAATTTTTCAGAATATTTCATAAGGAAGTTCTTAGGTGGAACAAATTTCCAAAGTCTGACGATTGATATGAAATTGATGATTTTTATTCAGTAAATATATAATTCCTACAGTCGCGAATCGTATTTGATCAATTAACGTCGTGACAGAGCCGCAGGAGAACAAAGAAAATAAGAATTTCGTGGGCCAGCTGAGGATTCACCTCAACTGAATTTTCAACGCACTGCTTTGCATTGATTGACGCTTTAAGATTTAGAACTTGTATTGTGTATTTCATATTTGATATCATTGTATCATACAATGATATCAAATATGAAATACGCACCGGTTGACGTCATTAGATTAACGCCGGTTGTCGCTGAATACCAGCGCTATGGCTCTGTCTCGCTCAGCTTAATCTGAGCGATGGCTGTTTTGCGTTGATGTGACGCATATTTTCCCCCCACTTTGTTTTATTTAAATTTATGTTTTTTCTTGCGTCGAGAGTTGAAATTCGAACAGTGTGCTTCTTTGACGCACTGTAATACACTCCGTTGGACTCTCAATCTTCGGCTTAACACCGTTTAAATTCCAGTGCGCGATAAAGATTTTGCCCGCCATCGTGCAGTCATCGTAATATAATAGGTTGGGGAAAAAGTTTCTTCGCATTTTTTAAGATATTCTAAACATTTTTTAATAGTTTATTTACATTTAAAGTATGTAGGTACCATTTTGTTCGATAACTTTTTGCCATCTTTTAGGTAGGGACATGATCCCATTGCTATAGAAATTTTGGGACTTTTGATCAAAATACCGTGACAAGTGGTTTTGGCAGTCCTCTCGTGATGTTAACCTGACCCTGCTTAAAGAATTCTGAAGAGACCGAAACAGGTGGAAATCTGAAGGTGCAAGGTCAGGACCATACGGCGGATGCATTAACACCTCCCAGGCAAACTCTCTTAATTTTTGCTGAGTGGCTAAAGATGTGTGAGGTCTAGCGTTATCATAATGAAAAACCACACCCCTTCTGTTAATTAATTCCGGCCGCTTTCTCTCAACTTCTTGCTTTAATCTCATCAGTTGTTCGCAGTAGAGTTCAGAATCGATGGTCCTGCCTGGTGGTAACAGCTCATAATGAATAATGCCCTTCCAATCCCACCACACACACAGTATCACCTCGTTGCGAGTTAACCCGGGTTTCGCCACAGTCTGTGAAGCCTGATCGGCCTTTGACCACGACCTTTTTCGCACGTTCTTGTCGTACGTGATCCACTTTTCGTCACCATTATCAGCTTCTTCAAAAATGGTTCGGTTTCATTACGTCGTAATAAAGAATCACAAATGAGTTCACACGGTTCATTAGGTTTCTTTCAGTGAGCTCGTGAGGTACCCAAATATCGAGCTTTTTTGTGTACCCAGTTTTTTTCAAATGCGCCAAAACTGTTTTCTGGTCAATTCCCAGTTCTTCAGCTACGTCGTAACTACTGATATGCCGATCTTGCTCCACTTTTTCAAAAATGGCATCCATTTTATCCGTATAGGGCGACCAGAGCGACGTGCATCTTTGACATCAAAATTTCCGGATTGAAAACGCTTAAACCAAATTTGTGCTCATTTGTGAAATTCGCAAATTTCTTTTCGCGGCTTGCGTTGCATTTTTACCTTGTTTGTAGAAAATTTTTAAATTGTATCAAATTTCTTCATACACGTACGAAAAACAAATAAAAATCACACATTTTCCTAATTTGAATTTGGAATTATGTTCTTTAAAATTTAAACTTTAAATGCCAAAACCAGCCAGATACAAATAGTAATACCAAAGCGATTTTATTACAAGTTCATACATACTATTATGCGAAAATTCTTTTCCCCCAACCTAATACGAGTATTAACCAATTTGTATACACCTAAATGTTCCTCAAAAATCATTCAGTCGATTTTTGGAAACCGTTTGAAAATCTGTTTGGCAGGTTTTGAGTTAATCGCGTTCAGACAGACTTTGTTTTATAATATGTAGTGAGGAATTCAAGATAGCACATAAAATTGAAACTAATATTTTTTACATACCTGATAACATGAATCTGCCTACTATTATCCTCCTTCTCAAAACTTTTCGGCATGATGGTATCTTTGCTCCTCAAATTAGTGAGGACCAGTATCCTTTCCATCCCCGTATCCAGGGTCGGATGGAACATCTCAAAGAGGATGATGCCTAAGGAGTAAATGTCCACTTTCTGGTTGTATATGACCTTGGATCCTGATTGCAGGAGCTCCGGAGCTACGTAGAGGGCCGTGCCGATCTGGAAAAGGGTAAAGCTACCGTTAGCCTTTTTCATCGCATAAGTCACTTCACAAATATTTTACTCTCGACAGCAGCAATCCAATAGCAACCTTATTGCAACGGCAAAAGATCACTGTTTTTTTAACAGTGAATATCATATCATAGGTAAAATAACTGTGAACGGACTGTACAAGGATCTTTTGACGCGTCAAAAGTCGGAACTAACGCCGCCATCTTGGTTGTTTAATAACATTCACAAAACAATAGGGATGACGACTAATATTATAAATGTTCGTGAAAATAATGTTATTTCAAAGAAGGCATATTAAAAATGAGATAATCGAAAAAATCTGTTAAATTGATGTAAATATGAAGAAGATACACGCTTTAAAAATGTTTGGAGAGGATTCCCGTCCTTGTCGCGCGGTTCGTACAATGTACGACGCTTATTTGTAGTAACATAGTTATGACGTCACTTCTACGATAGTGCTGTCTTTGTCTAAGACTTATTTTAAAACATTTATGACTTGGCAATTTTTTTAAGCTTTTACACTTTTTGTAATATTGTTTGCACCATTTGGAAACAAACATTTTTTTGAGATAAAAAAAACATCATTCCTATTGCAGAAATGTTTACCAACAGCGCCCCCTGTCAATGTCATTCGAACGCCAAAAGATCGTTGCAACAGTGAAAAAGATAAGAAAAAAAATGACCCTGGCACCCTGACAGGGTGGCAGGGAGAGGGACACAATTTGTTAACATGTATTCATTAGATGATTCTGAACCAATATTTCCAGTTCCATATATTTTGACCGCGTAGGTATTGCACTTTTCTATGAAACATCAGATTTATTTTTGATAACCGACGAAAGATTTCAACGCTAGGTCTAGAACCACGAATTCCCTGCCACCGCTGTGCTTCCTTGTACAAAAAAATACAGAAAAAACTTAGAACAGTTTTGTGTGCCTCACTGCTGCGCTTCGAAGAGATAGAGAGAAGGTGAAGTCTTTGCCTAGCAGTGCGATTTAAACATAGATTTTTTTATGTATTTTTTGTTGTTAGTAATACAAAAAACTTTGTTTTACGGTTTTAATTTCCTAAGGCCGCGTTTTTATTGGAATAGATAGTTGCCTAACATTATTTCAGCAACATATTGCTAAAAACATGGGATGTTGCCGTGTTGCTGACATGCTAAGGTTCCGTGATCATGATAATTAAACTATGTATTTTTTGTCGGTAGTCAACAAAATAGGCGCAAAATACGTATTTTTGGTCTGCTTGATATGTATAAGGTGTATCTATTCATACACGAAATATTTAAAGAGGGGCCCCTATAGGTCGTTTAGAAGCTATAGAAACGAAAAAGAATTTTTTATCTAATTTTTTTTTTATTTTACGTAATTATCATAATTTAAAACTGCTTGAGATGTTTTACATAAAACCTTTTCTGCCAGCTCTATGAATCAAAGACGCGGCGGGGAGAGGCGCGGGCGCGATGCCCGCCCAACTGTAGCAGCGGGGCGCGTGCCGTCTCTGTCTTCGTAACTCGATCTCGTCTTATTTTGATAACAGAGTTATCGCTTACAATAAAAATAAATGTGAATTTAAAATACAAAACGACCTAAATCTAAGTAGGTACAATATTGAATTCCCTCCTCGAAGTTTTACAAAAACAGTACCTTCTGTAAACTAGGTACTTACATCTGAATAAGCAGCTGACCTCTGTGGGGTCACGACTTTTACGAGCGAGCATCGAAACGTTTGTAATAATAAAAATTTAATGGATAATACGTCCCTAATTGGGAAGCCAAATGTAATATTAAAAATTAAAGAATAGGTGTGTGTGATCTCCTAAAAAAAAATATGATAATGTAAGAAATTAAATTTCGGGCGCCGTGGAGCGACACACTATTAATAGATAGCCAGATAAAGTTGGAGAGATTGAACCATTAATCTTAGGATGGGGGCCTGTGGATGTCAATGGTGATTAAAAGTCTCACTACCTTGAACGTTCCCAGTTTATTGTATACCTTTAGCCTAATGAATACAATTATATTAATATAAATTTTAGTTGCTATATCATCATTGCATCTTTGTAACTTTAAATTCGCAGCTGAAGGCTGTTATGTTATAGAGGAAAAAAATATGTAACTGGAAGCTTGAAGATGACCCCGAGAGCCGGAAGGTGGTACCTCTCAGGTAATCAGCCCCCGTGGAAGGCCAGTAGAAATTTCCCGGTTGAATTGAAGTAAAGGTGGAATAAGCACCCACAATTGTAGGCTGTGGACAAAAAGGAACTCTGAGATGTGATTTCACTCCGAACTCGGACACGCGGGGACGCATCGACCAACGAAAAACTTACCGCTTATTCCAGGTATTTAAACTCGCGTCTCCCTCGGTGTACCGTGAAGCTATCTGGTATCAAAAGACGTAGGGAGGCGACGAGGAAACCTGCGAAAAACCGTAAGATGGTCACAAACGAACCGCCATCGTCGAAGGAAATTTTCTCTCGAAAAGAGTCCAACTTACCAAAAATCCGATAGAAATATCCACCGGGACCATTCCACGGGTCCTTTGGTTTAGGATTAGGGCATTAAAGCACCACTATAAACCAGATTAGTTACGATTCCATTCAGGAAAAATCAAGAGACCTGTCACCTTCACCAACAAAGATCGCAAAAGTGACCTGTCCAATTTTGACGTTCAAAAATGTCATACGAAATGTATCACAGATAAAAAATACAATTAAGAAATCGTTCCGAAATCGACTAGAATCATCAATACATGTAACGGTGTAAAAAAACTCGTTACATTACATCCCTCCCCGAAAAAAATAAAAGAAAGCAATTTCTTTTATGCCAAAAAAACAACGATCAAGGTAAAACGAACAGTTTCCCAAAAAACAGGAAATATAAACAGCGTGTATACAAACAACACTTACAGGTGCAGACTAAATACTAGCACAACCGACCTACAATATCAAAAGAACCACAAGAGTACAGTTAAGCACCTTCGCCACTGACTAACAAGTTAAATCCAAGAAATATTATTGAATCAGTTAAGTGCAGCAGTCGCTTAACACTGTAAAACAATACAACAGAACTATACCCAATTGAGTGCGGTTGGGCACCATCGCCACCGACTAACAAGTATAAAATTCTAAAAAGACACAAAAAATACCAATACGAATTCGGTTAGGCACTATAGCCGCCGACTAGCAAGTATAAAGCTTTACAAACAAACAAAAAAATACTAATAAGAGTTCGGTTAGGCACCATAGCCGCCGACTAGCAAGTATATGTTTAATGTAACAGGATAAAAATAATATTAATTCGAGTACAGTTAAGCGCAAAGGCCGCTGTTTAACGAGATTAATCCAAAAAATTCTATATGAGTGCAGTTAGGCACCATCGCCACTGACTAGCAGGAACAAATTATAACTTTGAGAAACAGTATAGGAACCTTCACATCTCTAAAGATGCAAAGAAAAAAGATGTTGTGATCGGCTCAACTCCACCAACTTTCCGGGCACAAACAAAAAAAATGTTGTGATCGGCTCAACTCCACCAACTTTCCGGGCACAAACAAAAAAAAAATGTTGTGATCGGCTCAACTCCACCAACTTTCCGGGCACAAACAAAAAAAAAGAAATCACTGTGTTCTTCCTAAGTGCACCACGAAATATTCCGGGTGACAGAGTCACTATAGGGAGCACAATGATAAAAAAATAGGTAAACCTCTACAAGTGTAAACAAAACGTACAAAGGTAGTAGGCACCAATTCAGGAATTGCATGCAAAATTTTACACAGGAAAATTGCATACAAGACTGTTTAAAAAAAAAAAAAATAAGATCTTTCGATATGGAAAATATATGTGTGTGGGTTGAAATAGTTTATAAAAAAAAATGTCCTAAGTTGTAATTTAGAAGGTTAAATCAAGATTTTAATAATTTTTTAAGAAGTTACCTAATATATCTTCATTCAAACTGTCGATAACCTATCATCCATCCCAATGTCCTTCACACTATCAAAAACAGCCTTCTGTCAAAATCATCAAAACCAAGATTAACAATGATAAACCAAATTAAAATTTAATTATATCCTTAACATGATAACGACCAGTCGTTCCCTTATTAAGGTCTTTCAGAATATAAACATTATCAGAAATCTTTTCAATAATTTTACATTTAATAAACTTAGGAGCAAGTTTTGCCGAAAAATAAGTAGGTGCATGAGATTGAACGAAACTTCTTCTCCACACGACATCACCCACATCAAAAGAAATGACTTTGCGACCTTTGTTATAATAGCGAGCATTACGCTGATAAGCTTTTAATAAATGAGTTTGCACTTTAACAAAAATATTACTAAGTGAATTGAGAGAATCGGCATAGTGAACTCTATTGGAAATTTCCAGTTCATCTATGTTATCGATAGAATCACTAAAACGATGTAAAGAAGCATCAAAAATAAGTTCTCTACCAAACATCAAAAAATTAGGTGTGAAATCTGTGGCCAGATTAACACTATTATTCAAAGCTAGTTGAATATTAGGTAAATATTTAGACCAAGTTCTATGATCATCTTTGACAAAACAAGCTATGCAAGTTTCAACAGTTTTATTATATCTCTCAACAGTATTATTTTGAGGCGTGTATAAAGTATTATAAAATATTTTAATAATGTTAAAACCCTTCAAAAACTCTACAAAATGTTTAGAAGTGAATTGTGTACCATTATCACAAACAATTATTTTGGGACAACCAAATTTAAGAAATATTTCTTTTTCAAAAAGTTTATTTATTACTCTAGTAGTAGCATTTATCATAGGAAAAATCCAGCAGTATTTAGTGAAAACATCAACAACTGAAAGAATATATTTATGTCCAGAATAAGATTTAGGCAATATACCTACAATGTCTACTGAAAGCATCAACATAGGACGATCAACTTTTTTAGGGTTAACCATAATACCAAAAGGAGGTTGAGTGGTATGTTTATAAGCTTTACAAGTATCACAAGCAAGAATATATTTTTGAACATCATTAAACATCCCTTTCCAAAAATAGTGTTGTTTTAATTTATTTAAAGTTTTATGAATACCTAAGTGTCCAGAATTAATATCATCATGATTAGAACGAATTGTATCTAATATGTGTTCTTTAGGAATAACTATCTTCCAATTAAGATTACTATTGGGATCAAACTTACTTTTACAAAACTTATATAAGGCTTTATTTTCTACTCTAAAGTTCTTATATCTGCAAGGAGACTTTTGACAATTAATAAATACTTTTTTATACCAAGGATCATAAATATCATCATCGGATAAGACTAAATTATTTTCAGAGATTCCTATAGCAGCTATTTCAATACGAGACAAAGTGTCTGGGACTAAATGTAAAGAACCTTTTTTATGAACTATATCAAAAGTAAATTGAGAAATTCTAGCAGCCCAACGTGCTAAGCGTCCACTAGGATTGCTAAGACCTAAAAGCCACTTTAAACTAGCATGATCAGTTATTACTGTAAACTTCATTCCTTCAATATAAGGTCTAAAATGTTCTTTTGAAGCTAAAATAGCAAGTAATTCACGTTCTGTAGTACTATAATTGCGTTCACATTTATTGAGTGATCTAGAATAGAACGCAATAGGATGTTGATCTCCATTATCATCCTCTTGACTCAAAACACTACCAATGCCAACAGAACTGGCATCACAATGTAAAAAGAAAGGTTTTTCAAAATGAGGGCATTGCAAAACCGGAGCAGTAATTAACGCTTGCTTCAACTCATCAAATGCAATCTCAGCTTCATCATTCCAACAAAGTGGTTTCTTAGAATTCTTACTTCCCGCCGTTAATTTAGTCAGAGGAGAAGCAATATCAGCAAATTTACAAATGAATCTACGATAGTATGAGCATAAACCTAGAAAACTACGAAGCTGTTTAACAGATTCAGGACGTGGGATCTAATTTTGAAGGATAAGTATGCAAACCATTACTATCAACTATATAACCAAGATAGCGGAGTCTATCTTTATAAAAATTACACTTTTTCAAATTAACTGTCAAACCAGCATCTTTCAGTATACTGTAAATTTTATGTAGATACTCTATATGTAAATTAAAATCCGAATTTACGCAAATTAAATCATCTAAATAACAAAACACAGTATTATCGAATTCAGGTCCAAAAAGTTTATCTACAAGTCTCTGCAGTTCAGCAGGTGCGTTGGTTAGACCGAATGGCATACGGACAAACTCGAAAAGTCCTTTTCCCGGAACTACAAAAGCAGTCTTTTCTCGAGAAGATTTTTCCAGGGCTATTTGCAAAAATGCTTTAGAAAGGTCAATGGTACTAATAAATTTAGCTCCCCCAAGGTTATCTAAAATTCTAGAGGTATAAGGAAGAGGGTAAGAATCTTTTACAGTTACTGAATTTAAACGTCTTGAATCCAAACATAATCTGGTACTACCATCCCTCTTTTCTACAGCTAAGACAGGTGAACACCAAGGCGATTTAGAAGTTTGGATGATTCCTTCCTTTAATAAGACTTCTACTTCATCAAAAAGTTCCTTCTGCTTTGCAGGACTTAAAGGCCAATATCGTTGTTTAAAAGGTTCGCTAGTAACATTAATTTTATGTTGAACAAGATGAGTAAGACCTAAGCCTCTCTTTTCATAAGAAATATCTTCAAAGAGTGAAACAGTATCATTTAATTTTTGTTTCTCAGCAGGAGAAAGTTCACTAACAGAGGTGACTGAACAAACTTGAACTGTATTGCATCGAGCATAAGTTATATTTTTCCATAAATCCTTAGCCAAATCGAATTTTAACCAAAAATCAAATCCTAAAATGAAATCAGGTTGGAAAGAAGGTATAATTTGAAAATTAATATTTTTAGTTAAATTATCACAAGTAACAGGTAATTCAATGGTACCAATAATTCTTTGTAAAGAACCATCGGCCGTATAAGCAGAGCTAGAAACAGAATTTATTTTATAGCCTAACTGTAAGAATTGTCTATGACTATTGGAACCCAAAATACAACTATTTGAGCCACTATCTAATAAACCAGAAAAAGTATGGTTATCTACGGAAAAATGTAAATAAGGTCTAGTATCGTTATCTTTAACAAATAAAACAGGAGCTGATCTATAAATTTTGAAAAATGTCCTTAAGTAATCTAACCAATTCGCAAAATCTCTGTTACGAGTAGCATCGTCAGGTTTGTGATATTTAGCAAAATTTTCTTTCATCGAGACGCTCGCGGTTATGTCAGTAACAACAGGGGCTCGATGCGACCTAATCAGTTTTTTGACTCGCTAGAGCTTTTCTTTACGTTACAAACATCACAACTCTTAGATGTAACTCCAACCTTTTGACAATTAAAACAAATTACGCCAGGTATGGAAGTACAATGCTTATAATGATGTCCATCTCTTTTGCACTTTAAACAGGATAAAACCGCATTAGACTTAACAGTAGGTTTTTCAGTTTTAAAAGTTTTATGACTTACAAAAACTTCAAGCTCTTTTGCAAGAACAAGAAATTGTTCCACAGAATCTATAGGTTTACCACATATAAAAGGTGTGTAAATAGGTAGCATGTTATGTTTAATAATAGTAACCAAAACCGCATCAAACAATGGCGAAGAAAGACGACTAGCCATGTCCAGTATTTCTGTAATAAAGTCTGGAAGAGATTCAGAACTCTTTTGTTTCCTTGTACGAAGATCGTGTTCCAAAAAATACTCGAAGTCCGGCCTGTCAAAACGTTTAAGCAAAGCAAGCTTAAGCTCACGCCAGGATGGAATACGAAAACGAACTGTGCGGAACCATTTCAGAGCAATACCACTAAGCAAATCCGTGAATTAACCAACCAACAAAATTTCGTCAAAATTTTTGTATAAAAAGTATTCTTCAACTTCAGTAATAAATTCTCCAACACAAGATAACCAAAGCATTCATAGAACTAAATGAAGGCAGAGCGTGCAAAGCAAAAGCTGAGGAAGTGTGTGCAATCCTTTCATTATGATCAAAAGGGTGTGGTACTTCTGTCAAATTAATCATGTCCGGAGCAGTTTGTGCAACATTTGGATCTGCGCAAGCACCATCAGATTCTATGTGGTCTTTAGCAATAGGCGGAAAAGACTGGTCTTCATTAGCCATCATGAATAAACTAAACGAAAATTGATGAGCAAAGCAAAATGTAAATTTTAAAAAAAGTGAAATATTTGAGGGTAAGTGTAAAATATTTTCTAAGTTTTTTTTGTTTTGATGAAACTATCAAGTAAAAAGATGCAATAATAATTTACAGGATAAGTTTAAACTACTTAAAGTAAGGTTACCAAGTTAAACCAAAGTTTACATATGATTAAATATGAAACAAAACTTCCAAAGTTGTAAAATACTTGAGGTTAAAAAGATATGTTCAAAGTTTGTTTTGATGAAAATTTCAAGTTTAAAAAATGCAGTAACAATTTACAAGATCAATTCAAGTTACTAAAAGTAAGATTACTTAGTTAAACTAAAGTTTGCTTTAGATTAAATATGAAACAAAGTTTCACCGCACTTAATTTACACTGTTGAGACACTTAGATAAAACAAACTGTCTTACCATACAAAATGTTGGTTTTGTAAGAGAAAGAAGAAGTAATGCTGTAACCATAAACATTAAACATACACAATAGTACAAAGTACAATAATGTTAGTAGAAAATACTGTTTACTTAAAAGCAAACATCCAAAGAATTTAAGTTTTAAATTACAACATTGTACAATAATGTGTTACTACAAAATATCAAGATGCAATGAATCAATAACAAAATAAGTAAGCTAAATTCAAGTCCCTGTTCGCTTGAGCGACAAATGTAATAATAAAAATTTAATGGATAATACGTCCCTAATTGGGAAGCCAAATGTAATATTAAAAATTAAAGAATAGGTGTGTGTGATCTCCTAAAAAAAAATATGAAAGCCAAATGTAATATTAAAAATTAAAGAATAGGTGTGTGTGATCTCCTAAAAAAAATATGATAATGTAAGAAATTAAATTTCGGGCGCCGTGGAGCGACACACTATTAATAGATAGCCAGATAAAGTTGGAGAGATTGAACCATTGATCTTAGGATGGGGGCCTGTGGATGTCAATGGTGATTAAAAGTCTCACTACCTTGAACGTTCCCAGTTTATTGTATACCTTTAGCCTAATGAATACAATTATATTAATATAAATTTTAGTTGCTATATCATCATTGCATCTTTGTAACTTTAAATTCGCAGCTGAAGGCTGTTATGTTATAGAGGAAAAAAATATGTAACTGGAAGCTTGAAGATGACCCCGAGAGCCGGAAGGTGGTACCTCTCAGGTAATCAGCCCCCGTGGAAGGCCAGTAGAAATTTCCCGGTTGAATTGAAGTAAAGGTGGAATAAGCACCCACAATTGTAGGCTGTGGACAAAAAGGAACTCTGAGATGTGATTTCACTCCGAACTCGGACACGCGGGGACGCATCGACCAACGAAAAACTTACCGCTTATTCCAGGTATTTAAACTCGCGTCTCCCTCGGTGTACCGTGAAGCTATCTGGTATCAAAAGACGTAGGGAGGCGACGAGGAAACCTGCGAAAAACCGTAAGATGGTCACAAACGAACCGCCATCGTCGAAGGAAATTTTCTCTTGAAAAGAGTCCAACTTACCAAAAATCCGATAGAAATATCCACCGGGACCATTCCACGGGTCCTTTGGTTTAGGATTAGGGCATTAAAGCACCACTATAAACCAGATTAGTTACGATTCCATTCAGGAAAAATCAAGAGACCTGTCACCTTCACCAACAAAGATCGCAAAAGTGACCTGTCCAATTTTGACGTCCAAAAATGTCATACGAAATGTATCACAGATAAAAAATACAATTAAGAAATCGTTCCGAAATCGACTAGAATCATCAATACATGTAACGGTGTAAAAAAACTCGTTACACGTTTCAATCATTTTCTTATTTATTTTACGAAAAGGATCCTAGATTCGATTAAAACATTCATATTCTACAGTGTTACACATCTTTTAGATAATAATAATAGAAAAATAAACAGCTGACGCAACGCGAATTCGCATAAGGTAATGACTTCTGTTGGTTACGAACTGTGCGTCGAGTCGTATCTGTCAGCTGATTGATAGGTTGTGTACCTACCTATTTGTACAGATGTAAACTGTAAGAAGTGCATAGCGCGAACAATTTAAAATGTACATACCTCATAACGACGTAGTTTTTATTTACATAATTTACACCAAAATTGCTGTACATATTCACCCTGCAGTTGCACGTTAAATCTCTAGCCATCACTGCGTAAACGCCACAATTCACGTTTTTTTGTTCCGCACTAGAAATGGTCTGGCCGTCATTACCATAGATCAGGTCTATCCCTACCCCACAAATGGAAGTTCAACGGCGTAAGATCAGACCTGCCTCCGTCTGCAGCTGGGGGCATGTAGACCCCGTAGTCCCGTTGCCGCTGTCGAGCTTCTAGGATCTCTAGGAAGAGGGCGTGTGCTGTGAGAAAAATGAGACCACCCTCATTGTAGCAGTCCACCATGTATGGTACTCCTAGTTGGAATATTTCGGCATTGTTGCGTTTGTTGCGCGAAGCGTTCCACGTTAGTTAAGCCGCGTGCAGTGCAACATGCAGTTCGCACGAGACTGAGCACGGCGGCGGAGCGGACGGCGCGGCGGGCGCGGGGCGAGGCACCGTGCGCGGCGCCGCCGCCGGCGCCTCTTTTGATAATTCATAAAAGCCACGCGACATCTAAGGGCGCCGCCATGACCTTGCCCGCTTCAATGAAAGTAGTATTTTCGTAGAAACTAGCGTAATGGATGTTACAAAATATGAAAGAGCCAGTATTTTTATGTGTGTTAAGTAATATTAAATTATTAAATTTTGAAAATTAGATGCTTAGATAAAAAAAAAAAACATTTCTATAGCTTATGTTCGACCTATAGACGCACCTGTTCAAATATTTCGTGTATGAATAGATACACCTTATTTAAGTTAGCAAAACAAATAGACAAAATAATTACGTAGCCAGCAAGATTTACAATTGATTTTCCAGATTATACATTTGGTTAGCAAGATTATACAACCGTTTGTCAAGATTATACAATTGTTTATCAAGATTATACAATTGGCTAGCAAGATTATACAATTGGTTAGCGGGCTGTCATTAGGGCACGCAGAACAAATGAGTTAGGTTAAGTAAGAGCTGTGACCCCGTGTTACATCGACATTGGTCGCAATAACTAGAATAAGCTGCCAAATATGACATTATTTGCTGATCAATTTTGTTATTCTTGCTACCACTTCTAGCATTTAATAGTCATCTAATAGTAACTATAATTGCTGACAGATAAACAATATTTAGCTGAATAAATGAGTCTTCTTCTTCTTAGCGTGTCGATGGCAATATAAATGGACTCTGCTCAGAAGTCGGCTACGTGTTTGGCGTCATCACTAGCGTCCATCTGTTCCTGTAACGTGCAGCTGACAGGACACGCAGGACATGATATCAAGTCTTCCATCGTATGTGGGACAGCACCACATTTACACCGCAAGGCTGAGTCGTTTATGAATATCCACCTGAACAGGTATTCCTTGCTTCGTCCAACCTGGGTCCGGAGTCTGTTTAAAGACTTCCAGGTAACCCAAGGCAACTCATGTCCGGGTGGAATAAGTAAAACGGAGGGCAACTTTGTTATGTAACATTGTTGCCTGCAACAATTTTCTACAACTGTTTCTCTTTGTTTACAATTAATACTCCTTTGGGGAGTTAGTTTGAGTGTTGCGTGGCCACGTGGTGTGGCCAGTCGGACAAACCAGAAATAAAACGGTACGTATGAAAGTAATGCTCGTGTAAAAAAAAAAAAGTTCGTACCTGACCAGTAAGTGAGCCATGCATTTCTTCCTGTTTCGCCTTTTCTGAAACATTTTTGTACCGAAGATATAGAAAACTTGTCGAACTTAAGTATAAAAAAATGAAAGAAAAAATAAAGATATAACGTTTATTTGCTATAAACAAGGCGCAGAGAAGAGACACTAACACAGAAAAGACCAAGTTGGGGGAAAATATGCGTCACATTCACGGAAAACGGTCATGGCTCAGCTTAATGCTACGACCCTATGCGAGACAGAGCCCCAGCGCTGGTTTTCAGCGACAGCCGGAGGAAATTCATAACTATAGTTAATATCACATGACAAATGTAAAAATCAACTTAAAAGAGTTCTAAAACAACATTAACTCTCACTGTGACGGTAGCTATTTGTGTAACAAGCCTCGCATTTTGTGTCCATGTACAGTGGGAATTATCCATAGTCTCAACTCAAGATGAAAATTATAATAAGTCTAAAAAAAAATCACAGATGGCAGCTTAAGTATAGATCGCGCCAAATTTTACACGCCTCTGAAGTTGGCGCGAGCTATATTCCTTTATAGACATTTCGCCAGTTATGTTAATGTAGTTGAGTTAGGGCTAATTTTACGAGTTATGTAATATAACTCATAAAATTAGCCCTAACTTCATTCTTCCTAAGTTTGGAAGTTCTAGTATAGAAAAACTGTCAAAAAAACATATTATAATTAAGTCATTAGCCATAGCATAATTAAGTCATCTATAAACATCTATTTTGTAAAAATTGTAATCCATTGTTAAACGAGAACATTTTCCGAAAAACTGTTATGCAGTTTTAAGTATGTTATAAACATAAAATATTGGGATATCATACCATCCACAGGCAAAGCGGTGAACGCTTTAGTAGCAAGTCCGAAATCTCCGATCTTGACATGATCGTTGGAATCCAAGAAAATGTTGACTGGCTTCAAATCTCTGTGGATCATTCCTCGTTGGTGGACGTGGGCCAGGCCTTCTACTATCTCCCTGGAAATTTATAAAAGGAGGTCTTACCACACTGTATTACGCAGTAACTGGATTGTAGAGGTCAGATAGGCAGTCGCTCCATATAAAATACTGGTATGAAGTTTCTTCCGGTTAGACAAGAAGCTGAACCGTCATAGTTGGGACAAAGGCTAGGCAGATGATGACGTCACAATTTAATGTACAGAGGCGGACCAAAGGCCAAAGTTTCTGGAACGAAAATTATAACAAAATTAATGAGACATATTGTAAAACGCGCGCTTTACAATAGGGATGATGATTTTTTTTTTTTAACTTTAAAAAATATTTGTTTCCAAATAGCACAAACAACATTACAAAAAAACTTTAAATTTTTTTAACAAGGACAGCACTATCGTAGGAGTGACGTCACGACTATGTACCTTCATACTAGCGCCAAACATTGTCCGCACCGTGCGACAAGGACGGGAATAATCCCCTCCTAAAACATTTAAAGCTTGTAGCTTCTTCATATTTACACCGGTTTAACAGATTTTTGTCGATTATCTCATTTTTACTAAGCCTTCTTTGAAATTAAATTATTTACACGAATATTTTTTATATTAGTAATCATCTCTATTCGTCACATTAATTTTGAAATAATTTTCGTTCGAGAAATAATGGCCCTTAATGCCAGAGGCACTTTCTACCAGTCATCCTGAGGGTGATGAAATATTGATTGCAGGAAAACAATGTTAAGCATAAATATAATTTAAAGTACCTCATTAAATGTTAATATAAAAACAGATAAATTCACAAATATACTTATGCAAATAAGACAAACAACTGACAAATATTAACACAGCCTAAACCGTTTGGTCTATAGGGTATACAATTCTGTACAAGAATTGATACCCCAGTTATCTATCCTAGCTTAGGTTTATCAAAAGCAAGTTTGTTTATTTTTATTTTATTGAAAAAATTTTTTTGCTTATTTAGCTCTGTTATTGATGCCATACCACGGAACGATTTTTGAACATCATTTTCGACATCCCCCTTTTTTTAGGGTGGAAAATCATCGAATGACTTCTCCCACTCTCGGCGGAGCGGGAGGGCGTGTCAAACTTTTACTGACTAACCCACCCGTGTTCCTTCAGTTGCCTGTGCCAGGGGCCGCGGTATCTCTTTCGAACAACCCGAGACCCTGGCAGGCATCGGCCCTACCGCATCCCGCCACTATGTGGTGACATCTCTTTGCGGCGCGCGTGGAACACGACACGCCGTCGACCCGGGCGTGGTCCTTACCGACGGCGAGCAATGGGTAGCTCGCCGTCCGCAAGCACGCGCCTATGGTGGCCGGGAATATGTTCGCGATTCACGACGCCCGGGACGTCTCCTGCGGCGACTAGAGACGTGAGGGCGCAAGGGTGGGTCAAAAATGGTCGTCGTCCCCTAAAGGGGACTAGGGGTGGGGGGAATAGGGAATAAAAAATTCTAACTTATAACTAAACGTTTGTCATTTTTTATCGGGCATACGGCTTGTTAGTTAAGACTAAAGAATAAGTTACCTGAACAGTCTCCAAGCTCTAAAATGTTCCTGGGACAGGCCACTGTCGATGGCCTGCCTCAAGGTATGCTTCTCACAGAATTCCATCTGTATGTACAGGACCTGTTGCATCCGTACTGACGGCTGGCGAGGCGCGTCCACTACGTCCTCCGAAGGCAAGGTCTGCGATGCATTGGAGCCAACTTCGAATTCTATGCCAGAGCTTGATTCGTCTTCTGGTCTGGAGATTTAGATGGAAAATATTTATTGAAGAAGAAAGAATAGTACATTCTTCACCGACAGGAGAAAGTGACCGATTACTAACAAGGGTTTAGTTTCAGGCCCGAGACTCAGCCGAGGGTCTTAATACTCACGAGTTGGGAATCGCTTATACTTTAAAACTCGGGCGAATTAACATGGCTCTATTCGGCAAAAGTATGTGGCCAGTTTTATTTTTCGCTTGGTAATCAAAAGTTTTTGTTTTTTGGCATTTTACTTTATTTAATTTGGTTAACTACTAAATTGCCCTAAATAAAAAAAAACACAGCACGTTAACAATGGTTTTTTTCAGTCAGTGGAACAATGTCAATTTCGGTCAGTGGAACAATGGATTCTCATACCCTTCTCGACCTGCACATTAAGTACAACAGTAATGACGTACATCCTGCCTCATACTTAAAAAAAAAAATGTTAATTCGAGCAGATATAGCATAAAGTATATTGTTTATTCTGCACATTAAGACTATGCAATAAACACTAATAAAAAGTTGCCAAAATCCTAGGATGCTTCATGAAAACTTACAATGGCTGCTAAAATTTACCGAATATAATGAAATAAAACTACGCAATGGTACTGACCTCATAATAGTAAACCATGGATCGGGTTCATCATCATCGTCATCATCTTCGGTGTCAGAAGAAGTGTTCGTCTTCTGTACAGGAACTTCTGACATCGACCACTCCACCTTCACATCCTGACCTAACTTGGCCACGATGCCTATGAAGCAAGATTTTAATTGAATAGATTTAAAAAAAAATACAAGATCGTCAGAGCTGGTTAAGGGCAAGGTTGGTGGTTTGCTTCGAAGAAGAACCGGCAAAAAGCTTCACCACAGTTACTCTTTCAAAAATAACTGGCTTGCACAATGTTTTCGTATAACAATGTAACGTATGCACAATTTTCTCCCTGGGACAGATAACTCGTTAATTTACTATAAACAAAGGACCATCTCACTAAAGCCTACCTGTTTCCTGAATGAGGCTAAGACCTGTTAAAACAAATAGGATCACTCATTTTGGCTTATTACAAGGTGTAATTGTTTTTTTTTTTTTACTGCTGTTCCCTATAATTTCGTCGAGTTTTGCGAACATAAATGTATGGAGCAAGGAGTAGTATTTTTCCACTTTTGTCCCACAAGCATGGTAATTAGGAATAGTCGTTTTATGAAGTGTTGACGGTATTGTCAACAGTTTTCATACATCGCACACCTTTTTAATTCACATATTTCAAAATGTAGTTTCAACTGTGTAACGGGTGTAAAAAACACCAATAACTTATCTTCATAAACAGAATGCGTTAATGGCGGCTTCGAGATAGGTATTATACATCGTGTACATACATACTCACGCCTTCTTGTCATGGGGGTAGGCAGAAACTAAAGAAGGCGTCTGTTCTGTTCTGCAGTTGGCGACCTTCAACGATCCTTACATGCTCCTCTTGCTTCATTTACGTTCTTACATCATACACGCACGCGGGTTGCGAGTACTACGCACCTAACCTTTCTGAACAACATCACCAATGAGGGTTTTCTGAAATGATCTCCGATAGATGGCAGGACTGTAGCGGCAGGTCCAATGGACTGTCAAAATACATACGCGAATTGTAATTTTCTATATATTTTTTGGTTTATTTATTCTTAAAATCATTCCTTTCGGAATATCGTTGTTTAAAATGCCACAGTGTTGTGCAGTGCCTATGTGTGCAAATAAAACAGGAGGACATAACTTCCCTACGAGAGATAAAACCCGATTAAAACAGTGGCTTGTAGCCATTCGCAGAGATAAATTTACTCCAACGAAAAATAATCCATAATAAAATCAATAACACTTCCAAATACAATAGAATTTCAATAATTTATGTTCAGTACCTACGACTCTGTGCTATTTGACAGCTGTTTGGACCTGACGCCTACGAAGCGCCGCCTAGTGGCAGAAAAAGTTTCGAAAACCCTCATTAGGTCGCTATATATCCTTCTAGGGCGTCCTTTCACGTCGTACACTCTGTATTTAGTGAAAAAAGGAAATAATAATAAAAAAAATACCTTGAAGACTATCCCCCCGCCTCTTCACATGCTGCAACTCAACTTCCATACTACTATCATCTTCCTCCACTTCAACACTGGACTCAATCCAAGCGTTATAATACCTAACCACATTCTCATGGTTAAGTCTAGACAACAGTTTAACCTCGCGGGTTATCTTCTTGTTTAACTGGACGCTTTCTGGGTTAAGTTTGATGCGTTTGATGGCGTAGAAGCCTCCGTCGAGCTTGTTTTTTACCTGTAACGTTCTGTTTATATTGGAAAACTGATAGCAGTGCGTTTAGTTTAGGCTTTGGTTTGAAGAGATTTCAATAGGTACAGCTGTCCCAAAAAAAAGTATGGGCTTCGGAAATACAGACGTGCGATGATGTTATTATAGATTTTTTATTATAGATTTATTATAGAGCTTTTACAACTATGGAAGTAGTTACTTGCCTATTTTGTATTAACATGATAATAAAGTTAAATATTAACAACGGTATGCAATTTCAAAATAAATTGAGTGACAAATGACGATCTGCGACCGGAATAGGTAACCCACGGAACAGTTATGAGGTTAGAAACGAAATAGTTCCATTAAACATACACAGACATACACATGGATTTCACCGAATTTCAGCTCCGGCTCGGCACACGCGACTTTTGCAGTGGACACAATACATTGCACGATCACTCATCTAGTTTATGATGGTACCCATGCATTGCAAGCAATGTGTAATTTTGCATCTGTTTGCGATTATATCGTTTTTGTCTACAAACTACTAAATAATTACAAATACCACTTGTATTTTAAGATTTTTGGACTTACCGGTGAAAAGAAATCCCTTCCGGGGCTACACTACACTTCTTCCCGGCTTCTTTTCCGACACGTTATAATAGCGCAAGACGGCATAATTCATTTTTTTTTTGCAGATCTTCGCACGGTATCACAATGTGCGCGCGACTGTTGGCCAGTGAACCAAATTTCGGTTGAATTATGAGCGTTTGCTCATAAGTGCGGCGCGCTTGAGCCGCCAACAAGGCCCTTCTAACCTTTTTTATGTGTTCTGTGAGGTAAGCCGACGAAGTTGTTTTCTAACTTCAGACAAACACGAAATGATAGGTGCACTACAACAAAGCGCGGCAGTTCAAAACTCAAAAGCTTTGCCTCTGTGGGAGGGTACTCTGGGGCGCGACATTCGCGTTCGCGCTAATTCGGAAACATGAAGATTAATGAAGCGCATAGTTTTTCTGGTTTAACTGTACATAATTTTTTTCAAGTAGTTCTGTTCAGAGTCAATATATTGTTGCATACAGTTTGCAAATCTAAATATTTACCTTCAATACATCACCGAAGGCTCCTTTGCCGAGCCAGGTGAGGACTTCAAACTCGGCATTCAGACGAGAATGGCCGTTGGTCACGGGACTACTGTGTTGAATCTTCTGCACCGCTTCATCGTCCTGTGTTATAAGTTGATTTTGTAGATATTTAAATTAATATTATAAAAAGTTACTTTGTTCATTTATTAATATGTTAGTAGAAGGTAAAATCTGAAAGTACTGATACGAAACGAAGCAAATGGAGTATGTAAGGATCGTAGCAGGTGGCGTTTTCTAGTTATTGTCGAGCGTCATCTATACTTATAATAATAGTTAAAATTTAATAATTTAATAAAACTTTAATAGCATGTGTAAACAGCATGATTTTGATCCATTCTTGATAGGTGTGTCCTCGGCCAGAAAGTGTCTGAGCGTTGGCTTTTTTAATTTTTAATTAAGATTTTGTATTTTTAGGTTTTTATTATTGTATAATATGAAACATGATTTTTGTTAAAGAACTCCTGAATGTTATACTGCTTTTTTTTCTATTTTTTGTTAGTTGTGTTGTGTTGTTCACATTATTTCTTTCTTTCCATTCCGTTTTTAGAAGTGATGACTTGTAATTGGCTGTCAGTCTCATATGCAATTTTTTATTCTGTAAAATCTAGCTGTAAGTCATCCATAGTTCATTAATAAATAAATAAAGAGGTGAAATTTGTTTGTTTGTCTGTTAGTTTGTATTTTAGTGTGAAATCTCTGGAACGGTAGTTGCCTCTCTCAAAACTAACAAGCGGTCACTAGCAGACCACCCGCGACCACGAACTACGCGTCTTCTACATTTTTGTACAAAAATGTTTGACAAAATCTATGCTTTCGAATGAATTATTTGAATAGAATATCTATCCGGCTCGACCCTTACACAAACACATGGTGTGTTTATGTATATAACCTTTATTTATTTTACCAAAAAAGAAAAAACCGCTCGAAACGGTTGGATCCCGAACGGAATCGCCGGGGCTTAAAGGTATTGGCTAATAACTGGTTTCATACAGGTTCGCGCGGCAACAAATTCAAAGTTTCGTTTTGGACATTTCTCTAGTTGCATCTGGGGCAATGTCACCACTCCCATCTTCACTTAATTCACTTTCTGAGTAGTTCATATTAAAATCACAGTGTTAACACTGAAAAAATATGGTTAACTACAAACAACAAACTGGTTTAAGAAAATATTATAAACTAAAAACCAAATCTAGAAGTGGTAGCTTGGCGTTTCTGAAATTTCTTTGTCACTTTTCTTACAACTTGAAACTGTTTTTCGATACGAAAATTTAACCAGCCCCTCTTTTGACATTTTTATGATGTGAATTTGTAAGTGAGAAGGAGAACAAAAGTATATTTTCTTGTTTATTATGCATCTGTGAAGATAGCTGATTGATTTTCGCACAGTTTAAAAGTCATACAGTGCTATAAATGTAAGTACAGGTTGGTACCTCAGAGCAACTGCCTTCATCGTCCTTTTCCTTACTGCTGGGCAACTTGGCAGGAGCGTCGATCAGAAACACGTGGTTCATCAGCTGTTCCGCCGACCACTGAGATTGCTCGTCTTCCGTTAAACACCTGTTTACATAAATAATAATAGCTTTATCTTCTTTGGTCTACTGGTTACAAGCGCAACTGCTGAGTATAAGGTCCTGGGCTGGATTCCCAGGTCGGGAGAGCACGTTAAGCCGGCACTCCCGGTTGCTTATCATAGTCGAATCAAAATATCGAAGCTCATTTATTCAAACCGGGGTGAGAATAAGCACTTTTTGATCGTCAAAATGACATATGACAGTCCCGGCACGCCCGGCCTTCACCCCTTCCTAGTGCTTTAGCTGGGAAGACGAAGTGGCACAACAAACTCCCGAGTCTCAAACAACTCTGTTCAGTTACAAGAACTTGATTCTATACAATAGTAAGCCAATCCACAAAAAAAAAACATTAAAAACTATACTCAAGCATGCAATGCATGATAAAAACGTTAAAAGAACTTATTACCTAAATGAAAGCCTCCAGTCATTACTAGTAGTCACGAATATGCAAGTCTGATAACTTATATTCCTATGCGACGCTTACTTTACTAATCAAAGTAAAGTCAAGCGATCCGTGAATCTTGCCGTTAACGCGCGCGACTGACTTGCAACGTTTGTTTGTAATGGTATCGAGCTGTTGTCAGGGACTCAAACTGCATCCGTAATAAGTGTTTTAACACTGTTTTAAAAAAAATACCTTTATAAATTTAACAGATACAATAATGGTACAGTATTAAAGTGTTACCGTTTATATGTGTTAAAAAGTGTTCATATGTGTAGGTAACAGAAATAAAACAGTTTTAGGTATAATTGCACGGTACCGCAACAATGAGCGGCGGATGACGAGGCGTTGCCAAAATAGCTATAATCAAGTAGGGAATGAGGCTATTTTGGCTACACCGCGTTTACTTATTAACACTTCAATATGGGTTACAGATATATTACCGTTACTTTTTTGTGAGTGTTTTGGGTTCACACACACACATAAGTGTTACATATGTGATTCTGTGATCAATTCAAAATGTAACACTTCTAATTCTGTAACTTTTATGAAGGCGTTTTATAGTACCTGGTTTTTGTAATGCGTTACAGGAGTCAGTGCAGCGAGCCGTGGCGCTCGATCCGCGCCGGCTCCTCCACTCGACGGACGGTTTTTTCGTGAATTCCTTTGAAACGTGTCAGTGCAGCGAGCCGAGCTTATTTGTAAAAAAAAAAACAAGAAATGGAGCGTGCTTGAGCCATCTGCTCGAAGCTAACGTTCGCCGCGTCTTGTGAATCGCCGTTTTGCAACCAAGCTCACCTCGAATAAAACGTTACAAACAAACGTTGCAAGTCAGTCTCCGTCTTTATATTTCATACAAACCTTGCAAAGAAATCCTTAGCAGAACTTGGTAGTTCAGGAGGTATTTCTAAATAGGTTCGTTCTTGTGACACGATTGAGAGCAGCATTTGTCCTGTTGCATAAATGTCTTGTGCTGCTGTTTGCCTGAAAAAGTTTTATTTTATTCTATACTGACTGCCTCGTTGGTCTAGTGGTCGCAATCGCTACTGCTGAGCATGAGGTCCTGGGTTCGATTCCTAGGTCGGGCAACGTGTTATTGGGTTTTTCTATCTGGAATTTCTCAGTAGCAGCCCGAAGTCTGGATTTGTGCCCGGTAGATGGCAATAGGCTCGCCCCCTATTACATGGGACTTAAACATAACTGGCGAAATGTGGGTGTACTATAGGTACACCTCTGCCCCACCCTTCGGGGAAACAAGGCGTGATATTATGTGTTTATTTCTATACTTTAATTTGGTTTAGAATTTGATAGGAGGATAGCTAGCAGTATTTATTTAAAGTCCAGACCGAACTTGGTCATGGCGGCCAACCTCAGACGAGACTAGCCTTCGACGCGGAAGACATTATGTCCACAAGTGTGTGCGCAGACACAGGTGCATTCTCTCTTCCCTCACTCTCATAGGCCTTAGGGACGGCGACCCGACACTCGCGGAGAGAGATCAGGCGCAGGAGCACGAGCGCACCGAGGCACGTGGGTATGACAACGCCGACTTCCAAACTCTTGGCTGTCACTGAGAATTTCCAAATAGAAAAATACAATAACACTTTGAAAGCAGTGGTGGGCCTGTGGTAACGACCGCGACTTACGATTTGTAGGTCGTAGATTCGAACCCAGACAGGCGCTTTACTTTCTGTAAATAATTTCATCACCACTGCTCTCAAAACAGTGAAGAACATCGTGAGGAAACCGGCATGTCCTAGAACCAAAAATTCGAAGACATGTGACATCTACCAACCCGCACTTAGCCCGCTGGTGGATTACGGCCCACTCCCTGTCACAGAGAGAGGCCTATGTCCCAGTAGTGGGAACATAATAAGCTGATTATGCATAATTATGCAATTACACTTTGCCCGACCTGGGAATCGAACCCACGACCCCACAATCAGCAGTCACGCTGACGACATCAATGCAATCTGTACATAGTAGAAAACAAAGTCGATTTTCGCGTCTATCTGCGCGACCGTTTAGTTCTTCTAGACTGTATAGTGAATTTTGATGCGGGTTTTAACATAAGAACATTTATTTCGGAAGGTTTATGTGCGTGATGCTTTGAGATGAAGCCATTGCACCCGTTAAAAGCAGGTGCGCTTTGCTAGTACTATATGTAGCATACCCCTGACCACGTATATGCAAAATTTCATGATGATCGGTTTAGGGGTTTAGGCGTGAAAAGATAATAAACAAAACAACTTACTTTCGCATTTATAATATTAGTTAGGATGTTGTCCCACTGCAGAGCAGACTTTTTTCCCTTTTAAAGTTTTTTTTGTAAAAGAAAACTGAATAAACAAACAAGAAAAAACATGATCATACCTTCATCTTACCTGTCACAATAAGCGTCACCATCGATCATCTCTGCCAGCCGCATATCAAGACCAATCCCCACCAACTTGACCCCTCCAAAGTCGTCCAGAAACACATTCTGACCGCGCACATCTTTATGCACGATCCCAACGCTATGCAGCTCTTTTAAAGCCCCTAACACGCCCAAAGCAACATGCCTCAGTAACTTTAACCCTTCATAACGATCACTTAACACACAGAGTCTACTTTTAACACTTTTCAAAGCACTACCTAGAACGAAATTTCTGAATAAATATATGTACTGTTTTGTTGTCCGTTTGTTTGCGTCTTTTATTGTTTCCATGGCTATGTAGGGAGTTAGGGTGGGGTGGTTTAGTCGCGACATGGCTTTGAGATCTTGTTGCATTGAGGTCAGTTGGCGGGTCCTCGTTTGAAAGTCGTTGGCTGGTGGTGTGATCCATTTTTTTGCGATTAATCGCTCGCCTTCGTCGTCGATTGCTAGGTAAGTTGTGGCGCCGTTTGAGGAGTGGCCTGTTAAAGAAACTTCACTATTATATTCTGCGACAGTTTTGACGGTAATCGACTTCATACCGCCGTTTAACGCAAGAGCTTTTATTTTGCTTAGCTTAGCTTTTATTTTCTGGATAATCTCGCTCAATTTCATAAAAGTTAATAAATCATAGAGAATCATTTCAATCAGGGATTGTTGGCTAACACCATGTTCGGGTTGGTACATTCAATTCGGCAGTATTCAGTGTTAAACAACAAAGCCGATCCGAAGCAATTACTACACACGTTCGGCTTTCATTCGACTCGTGCCGATCGGCCATCTTCGTTCGGCATCTACCCTCACTTAAGCGTGACGTGCCATGGATCAGCAAATTTCGAGCTGTCTGTCAGTCCTTCAAAACTGCGCAACGGATTTTTATGCGGGTTTCATTTCACATACAAATAATTTATTCCACAAGATTTACGTTTAAAAAAACGGATACCTACTTACCACATGAAATTTTTTAGGTTGTTTTCCCGCAGCTAAATAATTTGGTATTACTAGTCCAATCGATTTATTAAAAATAAAAAACAAAAATGACAGATTTATAATTGTGAAAAGCAAAGCTTATTTTGCTCTGAACATTTACGAATCCAGTTTCACTTTGTCGGCGGCGCGTGCGTTTGAAGAATTACCTTCGCTACGTTTAGTGGATTACTATTGTTTTCCACGCTTTCATGATTCGATAGTACTACTGGGTGCAAATCGTTCTGCCGCGGGAAAACAAGAAATCTCGATGTTTGGTCAAAAACCGTGCCTTGGGGAGGGTCGCAATTCTACATAATTATGTGCGATTTTGCAACCCAGCTGTACCAAACACTCCTTAACAATTGTAGTCATGACGTACCTAAACAGTTTCCGATGTAAGCTTTCTTATTGTTCCTTTGAGTAATCCTTATAACTTGAACGCCTTTACTCTTACAAGAGCATGGTATATCCACAGTTTTAGTTCGGACTACCTTCTTAACGGGAGACATTTTGTCGTCGGCGTAACTGAAAATGACAATGGGATAATAATTAACTAGAGAGTAAACTATGCCGTATGGTCGGAGCGGAAATTCCCGTATTTAAGAACTGTCGCATTCTAATGTGTCAATATTTTTTATTTCAATAGTTTACATACATTTTTGCCAAGTTTTTGAACTTGATTGCCGCACAGATGAAAGAAAGAAAAAACGTTTATTTGCGGTAAACATGACGCAGTGATCGAACATCGAACGAAAATATGCGTCACATCCACGCAGAACGGCCATCCCTCAGCTTAATGCTACGACCCTACGCGAGACAGAGCCCCAGCGCTGGTTTTCAGCGACAGCCGGCGTTGAATGACGTCGACCAGTGCAGCAAACGCTAATATTAAAATAAAATACATACACATAATAACTAGATAAGTGTTCAACAAAGTAAATACAATAAACAATATTTATATAATGGTAACATTCCGGGCATTGAATGCTCACGCGCCGTTAGCCTTTGATAATCTGTGCGCACAGCTGTCATTTAAAACAGGTTTGACGTTTTGACATACTGTCATTGTTATTGTTCTACCTGGTAATAATGATGATGAGATTGCGACATGAATTTGAATGCTTTTTAAGTACGACAACTGGCGTTATGTTGTAGGTCCCACAGACAAACCATGAAAACAGTTTTGTGGGGCTATTTTAGATATAAGACTGTTCATTAATAAAGTACTGCCTCGTTGGTCTAGTGGTCGCAAGAGCTACTGCTGAGCATGAGGTCCTGAGTCCGATTCCCAGGTTGGCAAAGTGTTATTGTATTTTTCTATCTAGAACTTCTCAGTAGCAGCCCGGAGTCTGGATTTGTGCCCGGTTGACGGCAATAGGCTCGCCCCTCAATACATGGGACATAAACACGACTAAATGTGGGTGTACTATATGTGCACCTCTGCCTAAACCTTCTGGGATTACAGGTGTGATGTTATGTTAAGTTTATCAATAAAGTATATAAATACATAACAAAACATATTATCAGCCATTAAGTGACTTAAAAATAGCTTGATATTTTTTTGCAATGTCTTTATTATGATCATTACAAGTAATAGATGAATTAAATCTAGTTGCCTCATCCAAAAGGGATTATAGAGAAGAATGGGCAAGACACTCTATACGCAAAACTTCGTGCTTATGTGTACATGCAGCCCCTACTGTGGCATGCACACAAGCTCAATGTTATAACACAACTTTAAATACAGATTAAATATATACTTATAGACTCTCGGCTTTATTATGTGTATTTTTACACTCCTTGTGAAAGTGTTGAATGCCTAGACTTACCACACAAGTTCTGGTGCATCACCTTGTCCATCCAGACTGTCGTTTTCATGGCAAAAGCTGGATCTATGAACACGTTGTCTGCCTGACTTCAAGATTTCTTGTCGCCTCTGAATCTCATCCTTCATTTTTTGTCGCTGAAATAATAATAATTATGGAGATTTTATTCGTTAAGCAATATTAATTAGAATCAGAACTTTGTTTTGTGAGTTTTGTACATTTTACCACAACATTATGTTGTACAAATACATATTACTAAAATTTAATTCTTAACTAAGTACAATCAATTTTAAGATTTGAAATAAGCAGCAACAATAAGTGATCATTACTAATATCAATTTGATGTCATCGTGGACTTTTACAATATTCCATATATTCGCCAATGTCATAAAAACACTTATCCAATAATCAACTTACAATTGATAAAACTGATATTATGTTTTTGGAACGAAATAAGCACTGTTATGTTTTTACTAAACTTAACTTTTAAAGGCATTAAGAAAACTAAAGTTAACAAAATCCAGCGCTGTTTGGTCTTAAAAGATGTTTGATACACACTTTTTAAAGCAAAAACACTTTTTTCAATATTATTTCTTAGCAATGACATGTACAAGATATTTAAAACTTATAAAGTTGGCATATAATAAGTTGCTGCCACAAAACTGTGCCTAGGTCACTATTACTGACATTTCATATCTTATCATAATTATGGCACACAGATTGTTACTATTTTAAGTGATCAGAACCCTAATAATTAAGTAATGTTTACTTTTATTCTGTTTATTTTTATAGTCTTCTTACTAACAACTATGATAAATGATAAATGATTTTATTTCTGTAAGTAGGTTTTTACAAACACTTTTACACGTCAATACTATTTTAAAAGTAGATGAGATCGGCGTTTCCTATCTGACTACTCTGAGAAGAAACGCCAAAACAAACTCAGAGGTCACAGTCTCTTTTAAAGTCCAGACATAATCTTGGTCAGGTCATGTGAAGACCATGTGGATTGATGTCTGAAATGGTCTGAAATGGACTATAAGATTTGTTTAGTAATCTGTGGATAACATTGTGAGTAGTGTGTTTGTTACTTCTATAACTTCTAACATATTACTTATTAATACTTGTTTGTTGTCCCTAAGTAAATAAATAGATATGAAATGTTACATTTATTATACATTCTTAGTAGGGTGTCCCTTATACGTAAATAAACGAATATGACAATATTTAAATGCATGCCATTGGCAATAACAAGGAACTGTTTTCAAATATGTTCAAATTTTGCACTCATATTAACGTCACATACATTGTTCGTACCGCGCGACAACTTCTTTATATTTCCATCGTTTTACAGATTTTTTTGAGTATCTCATGTTTTATGCCTTCTTTGAAATTACATTACTTGTTCGAACATTTCTAATATTAGACATCATCCCTATTGCACAGATAAGTTGGTGGTACATTAATGCAATATTCTTATTATCAGATTGAAGGTCGCCATACTGTGACATTTTAGCTGTCAAACTAACTTCAGTTAAATGGAGGCTTAGCTAATGTTTTTGTGCTGACTGTATTTTACACTAGCGCCTCTAGCGGCGAATTCAAGCACGATAGAAATAGAAATAATATATATTTGCATAAGACATGGTACAGTAGCGCTCATAAGTCAATAAGCAACCTAACAAAGCAATCGATTGACGACTGACGTTTCGATTTCACTTACGACCTTCTTCTATAAGTTGTTTCTATACTGTAAACACGCACACACACTCACTTTGTCTGTAATTGATAGTAGTTCATAATTTCAACCAACTTAACAACATATGGCATGCAAGCTGGGGAAGGAGCGATTATGGCAAGCCCTGAGTTCGAATCTCACCTGTGGATGCGGATTAATTGCTTGATGTTATTTTCAAATAATATCTATTTGTAGTTTTTGATATGTTATTAATATTACTTAAAATTAACGATTTTTGTTTGTTTAAATAAAATTACTTGAAGTGGTTCGATAATAATTTGGTACTTGTCTCGTTCATCTTGTTTACTTAGATAATAAAAGTTTGTAGGTAGACCACAGAAAACTGAGTAAACTATTTCGATTTCTGTGAGGTAGACCCAATTTGTTACGACTATTCACCTAACTAATTGAACGTTGTTGGTTAATGATGAATGTTTAAATCTGTTAAGTAGCGTTAAATAGTTAATATAAATATTTAAGCGTTGGCAATATTATTGCGCTGCGTAAAAGTGGACGTAAATGATATGATATAATAGACTAAGTGTGAGTTTTATCATTTAAATATTTCATATTTTACTAAATGTAAATTATTTTTTGTTTAAATTAGTGAATGATGAGTAAAGTGTTATAAACATAAAGTTATTTATAATACTTTTTCTTAAATATTATAGTTTATAGTATTTTGCTTACATATGACATACTTTGTTTTAGAGAAATACTGTGAGTCTGTGGGTTAAGAGATTTGAGGAAGAGGTTATCCTTGCTAGTCGGAGCGCTTGTTAATGAAGTGGATTGCTTATTTAAACTAGACTTCACATGGTGAATGACTATGTAACAAATGGTTTCATACCAACCGGTCATTTTGCTGAATTATTCAACAAGTCATTAAAAACTGTTCGCCGTGTACTCCATGCTATAAAGTTGCATCACCCAAACCCAGCAAACAATAACGTTTAAGTTTCGGAATAGTTTATCCTGTATAATGAGCTATATCCGTGATTATTTAATTTTAAAAAAATTAGCTTAGGTTTCAGTCCTTTTTTCTTAGAGAAAATGAATACTTAAGCTATCCTCAATATTGTAATCTATATTCACTTCACACACCAAACAAAATGTGAAATTCTTAATGCAAACAAACTGCCATACATAACCACTTATTAAAACCATTTATTTTGGAAATTAAATATTGAAGGATAATGCTAATAAGGTGGAATAAATCAACTTTTTTTTTAACGTTTCAATTGTCAAAATAAAACAAATTGCTTCTAAGTTCCTTGATATAGTATTGCACATCCAATTAGGCTGAAGAAGTTAATATAAATAATCGTATCGGTTTGTTATGCATATGTAATATTTTTTAACAAATAAATATGTTTATAATTATTTTTGTTATCACTTGTTACGTTTTTTTATATTCTAAACCCTTTATTGCAATAACAAAAATAATAAAAAGCAGCAATTTTTTTGAATATTGTTATTATTGCAAACCAAAATAAAAAATTGGCAATAAAACTGCGCTGCATCTTATGAGGTCAGAACCTAAGCCGACTGCTTCTCAGTCCAACGCTTGGCGCCGACTGCTACCAGCTCATATTAGATTAACTCGAATTTTAGCAATGCCATACACCGTCCAGGTCACGAGCATGATGCGTGTCTATCAAAAGCGGCGGAAATATATTTTGGTTTCGTGTAGTGCGATGCGAGTATGCGCGACTTCACGTCAGTGTTTGCCGTGCAAAAGTGCGATCTTTGTGGTGTGTGTCGTTTAAACACATACAGTCGTACCGAGAGTTCACAGCAATACGACTCTTAACGTGCCTATGCACTATTAAACGCTTACTGTACATAAAGTTGTTTTTAAATAAATGAAAGAGCATACATGTTTTGCGTATATCATAGAATGCAAACATTATAGGTTACATGTTTCCCCGCAGTAAATTATTTTATGCTGTAAAAATGATTGGTGCTTAACCATTTATGTAGTCTTTTTCTAAACAATCTAATATCTGAAGTTTTTCACTTACTTGGAATATTATTATACAAGGTGGGCCAAAAGAAGTCATCCGATGTTGTTAGGCTCTCTTTTTTTTTCCTAAATGAAAAACTTCGATTCTGTGTTTTGATTATTTTTATTTGAACCTTTAGAATTTTATTGGTCAAGTCGAGAAGATTATATCGGCCAAATGGGCGCCGTCACAATTGATTGCCATACGGGCTCGTTTTATGGCATTTTTCACAACTTCGGCGAGAACTTCGGGCGATAGATTCTCGCACTCGTGTCAAATGTTGTCCTTGAGGGCTTCCAGCCTCTGGGGCTTGTTCACGTAAACACGGGACTTCAAAAAAACCCACAAAAAAAAGTCTGGAACGCATAAATCGGGCGATCTTGCGGGCCAGTGCAAATCGCCAGAACGAGAGATGAGGCGGCCCGGGAACGCTGCCTTCAGAATAACGGTTGTGGCTCGCGCAGTGTGTGCCGTTGCTCCGTCCTGTTGGTCCGTGTCCCTCAGTCCTAATTCGTCCAATTGCGGCAAAAAAAACTCGGTCAACATAGTCCTATAGCGCGCACCGTCCACTGTTGTCGTTTGGCCAACGGCATTCTCGAAAAAAAATGGCCCGATGACTCCTCCAGCGTGAACAGCGCACCATGCAGTCACTTTGAGCGTGTGTAATGGCTCCTCGTGCATCACTCGTGGATGTTCGGTGCCCCAGAAGCGATAGTTTTGCTTGTTCACGTACCCGCTAAGGTGCAAATGAGCCTCATCGCTCATTATGATTTTAGTCAAAAAATCGTCCACTTCTTCCTCGAGATTGAGGATGGCTTGGGCGAAGGTTACGCGCGTTTGGCGGTCGACAGGTAGCAGCTGATGTACGAACTGGACTTTGTACGGGAACATGCGCAGGTCTTTGACCAAAATTCGCCTTAGGGACGTCCGGCTGATGGCTAATTGCGTGGTACGGCGTCTGGTCGATGTTTCCGGCGACAGCTCGACATCCTCGGCAACAGCGGCGATATTCTCGGCAGAACGGGTGCTCCGGGGCCGGCCACTCTTGGCAACGTCTCGTGTGCTCCCATACTCTTCAAGGTTGGTGGCCAAACGGCGCAGTGTTTGCGCAGTGGGTTTCGGACGGCCGGGGAATCGGCGACGGAATTCGCGCTGCGCCAACACCACAGACGAATTGTTTCGCAAAAAAATAGACACGATTATTCCGCGTTCTTGGGGAGTGTATCGCTCCGTGGCTTGTTCACTTGTATTCTGCATCTGTCTAGTCCACAAATGTCAAAACAGATTTGACATTGGCGGCCATTTGCAAAAATGAGAGCATCTTCCAATGGGGTGATTACTTTTGGCCCACCTGTTATATACGAACACTCATGGCTAAACAGCTTATAGTCTAGATAACCTTCATTGGGACACTGGGTGTCTTCGGATTTGCTGCGCCAGCGTCGCCTAGATATGATTGTATACAAAAAGACGTCGCGTTGATGTGGCGTTAGCATAGCGTATAATCTTGATAATAATAATTACTTACCTCTTCATTTTCCTTAACTTTCAGATCATGAAGTTTCAACTGCTCCTGCTCATTTTTCTGTTTCAACATTTCATCATAAAAAGACAATGTTGGTATGTTGTAGTCGTGCAGAAATTGCTGAAATATAAATATAATTTTTTTGTACACAATAGAATTTTTTTCTTGAATATTTACATTACTTAATCGTTGGTCAAGTGGTCGAAAGCTCTATTTCCGAGCATGAGGACCTGGGTACGATTCCCAAGTCGGGCAAAGTGTTATTGGGTTTTTCAATATGGAATTTCTCAGTAGCAGCCCGGAGTCTGGACTTGTATCCGGTAGATGGCGATAGGTTCGCCTCCTATTACTACTTTAACATAACTAGCGAAATGTGGGTGTACTGTAGGTGCACTTATGTTCTTACTAAGACAACGTTCGCACGGACGTAAAAATATCGCAGCGGGTTTATTATTGCGCACAGGATTTTCAACTCTCGGTGTTAAACCGAGCATTGAGAATTCAACAAAGTGCATCGCGGTGCGGCAACAGCGCGTCGAAAAACACACTGTTGGATTTTCAACTCTCGGCGCTAAGCAGTGCGTTGAACATCCAGCGCGCCATAAAATCCGTGGACCTTCGAGGAACCCTTCGAGGAATGACGATGATCTGCGATGTTATGTTATTTACATTACTCAGTAAAGAAAACATGATTTTCATCAAGAAGTGTTCTAGATAAAATACATGTTTTCTTTGCTAAGAGTGCTGGATCATCATGATTCAGCGGAAAGACTTCCATTTTATGGAAAACTAGCTGCTGCCCGCGACTTCGTATGCTATTCAGGATGAAAAGGATAGCCTAAGTCCTTACCCGGGTCATGGTCTATCTGTGTGCCAAATTTCATCCTAATCCGTTCAGCGGTTTTGGCGTGAAAGCGTAACAAACAAACTTACTTTCGCATTTATAATAATAAGTAGGATTCATTGTACTCATCATTACGAACAACTTTTGCTATGTGACCATTATTTATGTAATGTAATTCTATAATGTGACTGTATTGAACTGTATTGTGCATGTAACTTAAATTATATTTGCACAACTGAAAAGTAGAATATAGTAAATAAATCATTCAAACATTCACTCAGTCATTCATTCAATTCGCTGTTCAATTCAGCTCAAACATATTTTTTACTTTTATTTTAAAAGCAGATTCTATACACTTTATTTTCTTTTAGACAGTCTTATTCATAAACGCGTCTTAAATTTTAATCAATTGCTAAGCAAATGATTAGCCAAATTCTTATTCATAAACGCTATTTAGCGCTAAGATGTCGCTAAGCAATTAATTAGTAGCTGTCAAATTTAAAAACCATCGGTAGCTTGTTAAGAGGATGTTAAGAGGCACTATGGCTGTAAATGTTTTGTACACCTATAATTTGTGTATATACCTACCCAAGCAGTTGCATTTTTTTTTTGATGTGTAATTATACTGGTGGTGTTTTTTATTTAATTAATAGGTAAATAGACATATCCTTTCGTCCGATTAATTCGTTATTCTTTGCTATGTTATACAAGGTGTTTGCAATGACACATAAAATAAACTTGGCTTAGACAAAGTCTGTTCCTTTTGTTTTTGGTGTGACACTAAAGCTTTTAACTATAAAACCCTTTTTTCAATTAATTGCTAATAGTGTCCAGTTAAAAGTTGTCATAACATTTTTTTTTCATTTGTTATTCATGTAATGTGTGATTATACAATTTTTATTGGAGCTGCATCAATGCTTATTCAAGTTTAAGAAACTTAAAACAATAAAAAAAGTTTTTTTGATTGCACAATAATAAAAAAGCCTTCGTTGTTCAAACCTTTTAAAAAACATGCATGGTTATTGCTCTTTTTTTCAGGTATTATTTACGCAGATGTCTCATCTACTCTTGGAATTCGTGTAAACACACGGCTACATATCAAGCTATGCACTTCCAGTATAAGCTGACCTTTCATTGACGGAAATCTTTTACCATCGGATCAGCCTAAACTCGAAACTACAAAGCAAATTGAGGATACTTTTAATTATACCAAATTGGGGATGAACATTTTCAATTTTACCAAAAATTACTGCAGTTACCTGAGCATGTTGTGCCAACTGGAATATGCAGACTTCCCCACATAGTTTTTTTGCCAATTCTTCCAACTCTGACAGCAATTTCATAACATTTTCTGTGGATAGCCCGCGCATTTTGTGCATCGCCAAACTTAATGGCCTGGAAATATTAGAAGTGGTATTTATTTATTGACAGAAATAACAATACAACTTTTAATACAAAATAAACTTTTTTTTTTTTTTTTTAATAACAATAAATGTATTAGCAAACCAAAATCCTACTACTATTATAACTAATCCTACTACATAAATAATATTATAAATTCGAAAGTAACATTGTCTGTCCGTATGTTACCTTTTCACGCCTGAATCACTGGAAGGATTACAATAAAATTTGGAATGGAATGGGCATTGGCATTTGGAGGAAGGACATATCCTACTTTTTGTCTCAAAAATAAACCTAAAGGGGGTGATATAGGGGACGAAAGGGCTCCCTTGGTTTCAATCTTGAAAATAAAAAAATGGTTTATCAAAAACTAACTGATATCAATTCAAATGTATAATGTCCTGTTTTATACACCAAAATTGTAACAAAAGCACATAACTAACAAAATGACTAAAATTAAAACCAAAGGAAAAATAACACTTACTTATCAGGATAATTTGCGCAACATTTGAAATGTAACGTAACTGAACAGTGTACGCCTTTGATATCTGAATTGTGTAATGGATTCAACGTGAGCATCAGATCTATAGGTCTCCATATTTTCCAAGCAACAGTCTCCCGGTTATCCACTACAGCATCACCGTAAATAGCCTACCAAAGTTAAAAGAAAATAATTTGGTTTGGCACTTGTGTAGCAGTCAAAATCATCCTAAGAATAGAACAGGATACTTTTTATTATGTAGAGCGTAGGGATTACAGATATGATCGTAGAAATTTTACTTGGTTTGTGACACAATGGGTGGTCTCACCAAACAAGATTTATCTTTTCAACCTGTCACCATCATGCCATTTTTGGTTTTAGAATTTTATTCCAAGTAAGCATAAATATTTAGCATAAATATGGAAATAAAACTAAGTGTATAAGATTTTCTTTACCAAACGTCAAGAGTAGTGATTGTGAGATAGTATTGAATCAAGAGAAGCTAGAATTCGTCGATAAAACGGTTTTCTTGGGGATCACGCTCGACTCAAGGCTACAATGGGGTCCTCATTTAACATCTCTAGCAGGACGGCTAAGTTCAGCAGCTTACGCTGTCAGAAAAATCCGTCAATTTACTGATGTAGATACCGCGAGGCTGGTCTATTTTAGTTACTTTCATAGTATCATGTCTTACGGTATTTTGCTTTGGGGACGGGCTGCAGACATCGAGTCTATTTTTATTCTGCAGAAAAGAGCCATCAGAGCCATATATAATCTCCGCAGGCGCGATTCTCTAAGGGAATTGTTTAAGGATATTAACATCATGACTGTACCTTGTCAATACATCTATGAAAACATCATGTACGTAAGAAAAAATTTACATCTTTACAGTAAAAGAGGTGAAAGACATAATTATAGTACTAGAAATCGGGACCTATTAGTTCAACCAGGTTTCAGACTGGCTAAAGTAGACTCATCTTTCATGGGGTACTGTTTAAAATGTTATAATAAAATACCTCCCCACATACTTCAACTGAATGAGACAAAATTCAAATCCTTTGTCAAACGCACACTATTCAGGCAGGCATATTATAGGTTGGAGGACTACATAACTGATAAAAATGCCTGGCTTAATGCCGGTCCTGCTCCACACCACAACTAATTAATTGACATTCGAATCACTGTTGAAGCTGCTGAAGATAGTAAGAATTTATTTGCATTATATAAACTCAATCTCCTTTTATTATATAGATGCATTGCACAGATGTGAGTACTTTGTACTATAGAGCTACCATTTACCGGGTAATGTCATAGATTGACTTGAATGTGCCTTGGCGGCTGATAGTATGTCATGCTCACTCAAATGTCTCGCTGACGGTGGCGCGTGTGTCGGATCATTTAGCTCCCTTCAAAATGGTTGAGCTGAATGGTGCTGATCCATGCGTCATGTTCGTGAACGGGCGCCGTCAGTTGGGACTGGTCATCTCTTAGCTGCCAGGGCTTATTTTAATAAATTATTAGCTGGATTGTTTTTAATTATGTTTTGATGCACTCTGGACGCTTTTAACGTGTACGGTTTTTTGTACATCGTTCTCACTTATAGTGAACAACATTAATCGATGTAACTAAGATATAGTAAAAACATTATTATTTAAAAGAGTGTCCATGGAGTTTCTTGCCCGTTCTTCTCCATAGGTACCTACTACGCTTTGGAATGGGCAACTAGCTTCATATTTCTGACTGACCGACTCCTTGACAATTCAAAAGTGCCTGTAAATGGTTTAATTGAAATAAATGATTTGAGTTTGAGTTTGAGTTTGAGATTTAATTCAAAACTGAAGACTTGGTTTTTGGACCAAGTTGTATGTTTCAAATAAAGAACTTTATTTTGAGCAAAGTGAAATTCTTATTACTTCACAGTAATGTACCCTTTATCTAATATACTTAATCTTGTAAGAAATTAAGTGTTGAATATTTTTTTTTTTTTTACACTCGCTTTTTTATTATTCCTTCTATCTGCCCAGCTTTTTCCAAATTACGTTGGGGTTGGCTTAAGGTCTTATCTTAGCTGAATACTAGTATTTTACATAAAGTGATTGCCTATCTGACTCCACAACCCAACATTACATTACTCCATTATTAATACATTACTCCTTGGTAAGACTGGTTGTCAGACAAACACAAATAACAGCTGGAACAAAAGCATTATTAACCTTCAATCAACCCATGCAGCTGTTATTATTTAGCCACAAGCTCCTCAACTCTAACATTCTTATTACAAAAACTGGATAGAAGGTTTAAACCATGTCAAAAGAAAAATCTTGTTTAGTACTTAAGACCAAGAATTTCTTAGTGTGGTTATTTTTTTATAGGGCCTAGGCCATATGTATCAAAACATATTGGAAATTTATGAGGTGTATGTAGGCCTTTAAGTTTGAGGAACTCAGCAGTTCAGTATTAAAAAATTACGTAGGTACCTACTGTATACAGTACGTGAAGAGGGGTTGTGAAATAACCACATTGGTTATAATTGAAAAAGAAGGGAGACAAGAGACAATGATAAAACTTACTAACTTCTTCATTCTTCTTTAATGGACTCACTTGACTAAGATTTATTTAAGCGTTTTTTTATTATGTCCCATTTTAATTATATATCCAAGTAAATTATTCCTGTTTTATTATAATATTAGATTCAGAATAAATTATTCTGCATCGGACGGAGAATCATTTATATTGTTTAGGAAACTGCGATAACTTGCGAACATGAGAAACGCATTAGTAAACCAAATAATCCAAGGCCTTCCCATGTGTTGGCCCAATCAGAATTATTTAGAATGCCCGTCACAACGAAAAAAATAAAAAGAATTGTAGAACTTAATAAAATTTACTAAACTGTTAAAGATAGCAGGAGAGAAATATGGTTGACTTATGAAAACTGGTATTTATTTTCATCATACAGAATGTTTTTATTTACAAATAATGAATTACCTACTAACCTGTAGTGCAGCTAATTCGTTGTCTTGACGTTCTTCGTTCGTTTCATCACACATTTTGCAGTCATAAAATGGACATAGTAACTGAAATGTTGGTCTTATACACGGTTAACACGATAGCACTCAAACGTGGGATTTATTTTTGCTGGTTGAGCAAATAAATTTAGAAACAAACCGCTAGAAAAACAAAATTAATTGGTGAGTGACGTTGAAGTTGATTGACAACTGACATTCAACTGATTCGACGGCTGTAGTAAATTTTTAAGATTGACAACTAAATGATCGTTCGGAAATAAATGCAATCAAATACAAAATAGTTTTTTCCATAAAATTTGGTAATAAATAGAAAAAAATTATATATGAAAATCTGTGTAAAGATACATATCGCCATGGTAGTGATGTTACACAAATATATATTAGATCAGATACAGATAATGGATACAAGACAAGTTTGTCTAAAAATATCATTACTAATTAATGGGGTTACCTACCCGAACTGCTTTGTCTTGTCCTGCTGGATCTCTACGCGTTCTCGAACAGCTGATAGTGAATATAGAAAGTTTTCGAGGTAAGGAGGCACTTGTGGGAACAAAGTTTACCTTTGACCTTGGCGCGAAGGTCGTGAACAACCTCTGTGGGTGAACGCACCTCTCTGCCAAAGGTCAAATAAGCCGGTGACTTGCCTGTTGTGCGACATTTCGCGCTATTCAGGGCAAAGCGGATCATTGGCAACTTCTTCGCCCATGAAGTGTGGTCATCTGCCACGAGGTGGGCCAGCATAGCTAAGGTTGCGGTTTTTTCGCTCTGCAGGAATAGCTTGTGGATGAAACAGTGGGACAAAATTTTGTTTGATGCCTAGGGCTGACATACACTGTCGCATCACTGCGGAAACGAACTGAACATCGTTGTCTTATATAATCCTGCGAGGCAGACCAAACCGCATGAAATATTCCTCGATCAGGACATGAGCGCAGGCTTCTGCTGATGCTTCTTTTAGAGCAAACAGCTCTGTCCATCGGGTAGCAGTGTCTTCTATGAGAAAGATCCATCGCTCCCCATGGTTTCCGTTCCTTAACAATCTTGTCCACTTCAGGGTCCGAAGTCTGTTCCAGGCGAAGCTGACTAGGTGTCTTCGCGGGAAGATCGCAGATACCGCAGCTGTCATTTGTGTCGCTGGAACAAATTGGTCTACTCAGTATGTCTACTACGACATTCGCATTCCTCGGAGTACCTATGTTCAAATTGGATATCAAAAGATTGGAACTTCAGAGCCCAACGGACTAATCTGCCTGCTGGTGATTTAAGTGATAGCAACCAGCGTAGAGGCTGATGATCACTGCCTATCACGTCTGGTGGACCGTCTAGGTAAGGCCGAAAGCGCTGCACCGCCCACATTACAGCGAGTACTTCACGCTCCGTGGTCGAGTAATTCCTTTCGATGAGAAGCTGAAAGGTAGCTGGTGGTAAAATATTTTACATAAAGATAACAAACCGCTACGATTATTTATAATAACTTCTTCAGCCAAATAATATTTGCAAAACTATGTCAAGTAATTTTGAAGCAATTTGTTTTATTTTGACATGTGACACCATAAACATTAAGCTTCGATCATGAATATCCAAAATAAGTGGTTATTTAGGCACTTTGTTTACACTTTTGTATTTCACATTTTTTTGGCTGTAGTGAATATAGATAGATTACATATTTAAATACAACGTGTCGTTTTGCATCCTCGTCAAATTTCAGGAGGTAGTTATGAAAGGCATAAATAATCAAATAAAATTACGATACTTGCTTTTAATAATTAATATTTACTTGTTTTTTTAGTTATTTAATTAAGTTTGACAGTTTTTCAGAATGAACGACTTTCAAAGAACAGAATCGCCCCGCTGCGTATTCTGTAGGCAATAGCCGCATTCCGAATTGGCCTGTAATCGATTTGAGCGCGCTTACACCCGTTCCGAGTTAGCGTGAGCGCGATAACGATGTCTCGTGAATCGTCATAGATGACGTCATGACATGCGCCATCTTGCGATACCGTCGACCATGCCATAGAATAAATCACTGTAAGCGAATCGTTGACAGCTCTCAGCTGACATAATCGTGATATCTAAATCGGAACGCATATTATCGATGTGAGCGCTGTCAGCGATTATTGTGTAACTCGGAATGCGGCCTATGTCGCACTTATAAGTCGCAATCCGTTCCGTGGTGGACAAGACTACTCCAGTCTGCAAAAAAAAAACAGTCAATGGTGGAAGCAGACTAGAGCAGTCTGGTTGAGACGCAGTCTGTTTTGACGTTAATATTTAGTATAATTCTATATTTTAAGCATTCAAACTTGCACAGAGTGTACTAAATGAAACATTCATGCCATTGATTCGCCCGTACGCTTCGCTGGAACGTACCGCCGGCGGTTGTCAGCGATTGTTCTAGCATGCTCGTTCATTTGTTTCCGAGCAACAACTTCAATTATTTACCGTGCTGTATTACCGTGATTCGGAATATTTCAGTGTGAATATATTTTCAGAAGATGAACAGGTAAGTGCTTAACAGTTTTTAGTGATTAGGTTGAGAATTAGTTAAATAATTTGGTCACAATTTATTTCCGCAAACACCGTTAGCATTTTGGCGCCATTTTGCCGCGGCCGGTTACTTTTTCCTCGTGTTATTATTATAATTCTTATATTTTGATGAATCTCTTACTCATTCGTACGTCGTATATGTATCATACTATCGATAACATGCATTTATTCAACTGATAGCGTTAGAAATGTGCGTATCATTGAATTTAAAAAATCCCTCCGAAGAGCAGACTAGATCAGTCTGGTTCCACCACGGGCGGTTTTAGGTATTAGCGCCATTTTGTTGTGTAATAGCCCGGATTTGAAATTTGGCCCATTTCAAAGCGTTTCTTCGAGACCGCCGCGAATCACCGCAACCCTCTGGTTGTGAAAGCCGCTAGCTATATTCCCTCCTCCATTAGTCATGTCCGCCGTCCCAAGCATGTCCTCACCGATCCCGATGACCACATAACTCTCATTCAGGAGAGCAGTAGGGCCACCAGTACAGTGCACAAACACAGACCGACATTCCGACCTCGCCGCCGAGGTTCCTCGCGAAGATCCCGACGTAATTGTCCCCCCCGACCCTTGCTCGACGAAGTGCCAGCCCGCGCCGTAGCTGAGCCTGTAGCTTTAAATTCCCCGAATAATAATAATCAACAAAACTTGATCCAGCCTGTCCCATCTTGCTGTCCTCCCGTCAGCGACGCCCTAAGCCGAGGTCCGTACCCCACAGGGGGTGCCCTTAGCGAGCGTTCGCTTAATAATATAAGTAGTTTTACGCCCCTGGCTGGAGGCTTTGAGTCCGCTTAAGGCAGCCACAGGATAGTCCGGTTAAGTAGTCACGACCTCTCAAGGTCAACTACGAGATGCCATACCAAAAAAAAAAAAAAAAAACGGTTACAGTGTGGTATCACACGGGCCGCGTTTTAACATGCGCGTTCCACACAAGTCGATTTCCGAAAACTAGAAAAACAAACTACTTATTTTATTATTGATTCGTGTCGAGAATCATTGGCATAGTAACCTCCTTGAATTTGACGAGAATGCAAAATGACACCTTGTGTATGTTTTTATTTTTGTTAGCACTTGTAACGCATTTTTTTAATATTCTAAACCCTTTTGTTACAATAAAAACAAATTTTAAAAAGCAGCAATTTAATGGGGATGGCAAGTTAAAGCTAATCTCAGATGGCGCTGCGTACAGTTGATCCCAATGGCGTCAGTATGACATTTCTTGAATCGTATAAATATACGAAAAAAACGAATATAAACAAACGAAAAAAACGAACATTTTGGGCGGTTAGTGTACTTTATTTGATTTGGACTGGAAAATGTATTCTACTTGGAGCTTGCTTGAACTTAAAGCCGAGTTAAAAAGAAGAGGGGCGTCTGTTAAACGTAGAAAAGCTGATTAAGTGGAAAAGAAAAGAACTCTTGAAAAAAACTTTTTAGGAGCTGTTTGCCTAGACCTAGTTCAACGTAGACTTTTTAAATCAATACGCTTACAATGTTTGAACGAATAATTTTTATAATAAAATAACTTGTTAGTCTTTAGTATGCATATTTATTATATATTTTTAAATTTTATATTGTTGGTGAATACTGTCATGTATTGTATGTATATAAGTTAAAATTATTGAATCAAAATTCAGTATTATATTTACAACAGCTTAACTAATGCATAACTTTACTTATGTAATAGTTCTTTTTACTTTTGGAGGTAAGAGCTGTATGACAAAAACTTTAACTTTTGTACACCACAACTCTCTCCAAATCCAACAGAACCTCTATCATACTTCTACCATTGGAAATGTACCATGACATAAATATTAACTCTATTTTACCTCCGCTTGAAAGACAATGTATTAGATTTTTTTTGAAAGGTGAATATTTCTTATCGATTTTATTTTATGTGATGGTAGGGTAGTTCCTATTTTACTAATACGAAATATTTCTGTCATTTTGAAGATTCAACAAAAAACAGATGCATCAGAAAAATTATATGAAGACAGATTCCTCATATTGATAAGATCCGCATTTATCAATTATCACTTTTATGTATAAGGATTTGTCAAGAAGACAATGAAAAAACTCAACTATCAAGTTAACATCAAGATAGATGACCAAGGTGGCATGGCATGGCATGGCGTAGCATGTCATGGCATGGCATGTAAGCAGAAATTGACTTATTAGCCCTGAATCTGTACCGTATTTACAGAGTCAAAATGGGGAATTACTATTTAAAAAAACCTGCCTATATGATTTTCAAGTACAAAGGCAATTGTACTGCAGTGGCAGAAAATTCTGTAATTTATTTATATTGAAAAAGATGAGTTGTTCATAGAAAAGATATTATAAAGTTAGATTATTTTACAATAACAATATAAAGGCTGAAATTATGAATAAATATCTGTATAAAAATTATTATAATATAATAAAAACACTTAAAAGTTATTTATGAGTTTTATTTGTGATACACTCTCGGAAATTGCATAACATTATACATATAAAAATATATAATATCTATAGGTCTTAGTAAAGCTGTTCAGTAGAAACTCCGCTTACCCCACTCACACCTGTATTTCAAATGATCCGCCATAGGCAGTAATGTTGACAAAACAATATGTCTCATAATTTTCTAATCCAGTGTAAAACTTGGCAGACTCAACATGACTTAATAAAAGGTCTGCTGAAAAAAGAGACAGCATTGAGGCAGTCTGAGTAGAAACTGATGTTTTGTTATTTTGATTGTTAACATTGTCACCACAACCAACAGGTGTAACAAGAGAAGAAATTTCTAACTCTCTTTCGTATTCCATTAGGTATATTGTGGATTCTGAGAAATAGAAGGACGTGGGTTTTGATTGCTTGAAAGATGTTGGAAAAGATTCTTTTGAATGTTTCTCTTAGCATGTCTTTTGTCTCTCACACTAGCACTGGCTGATATCCTTTTCTGGTTCCATGAAAAGAGACTTGGTACTGCTTCTTTCTTTAAAAGTTTGTGTACACAGGGCAAACCTTAAAACAAGATGAACAATGATAAGTATTTAAAGATATTAAGTAATGTTAACAATTTAGGTATATAGATACTAGCTTAAATAGAAGAACTATCGTTTAAAACACCCACCTGTACTCACACTTAATGTTTGTTAATTAATAATTTTCATGAAAATGATCTCGACCTATCCTCGTAGTCCTAGTAGGCTCAGTTTTAAATCCTTACGGCAGCTATCCACTTTCTTCTTTTAATACGATTTATTGGAAATTTGTGTTGGCCTACGTTTTAACTCCCAACACAACACTTTGTATTTATTTATGTTTTTTGTGAACATATTTTATAAGATGATATACAATTTGACAGATAATTTGGAACAATCGTTTAAAGCGCCACTTTGACAGTTGCCTTCCCCATTGGATATTATTATTATTGCAAACCAATATAAAAAAACTGAGCTACATCTTATGAGATCAGAACCTAAGCCGGCTGCTTCTCAGTCCAACACTTGGCACCTACTGCTACCAGCTTATATTAGGTTATCTCGAATTTTAGCAAGTGGCCAGGTCACGCGCGTGAAGGATCGTACACACTGGCGCTACGTGACAGCGCGACACAAAGGCACCGCGTGTCGCGCTACGAGCAGTCAATTTGACAGATAATTTGGAACAATCGTTTAAAGCGCCACTTTGACAGTTGCCTTCCCCATTGGATATTATTATTATTGCAAACCAACATAAAAAAAACTGAGCTACATCTTATGAGATCAGAACCTAAGCCGGCTGCTTCTCAGTCCAACACTTGGCACCTACTGCTACCAGCTTATATTAGGTTATCTCGAATTTTAGCAAGTGGCCAGGTCACGCGCGTGAAGGATCGTACACACTGGCGCTACGTGACAGCGCGACACAAAGGCACCGCGTGTCGCGCTACGAGCAGTGCCTTTGTGCCGCGCTGTAGCGTCGCGCCTAATTGTGGGAATCTTGATGCGTTTCCAACAAAAGCGACGAAAACATATACTTGTTTCGTGTAGTGTGGTGCGAGTACGCGACGATAAGTCAGTGTGTGCCGTGCAAAACTGCGATCTTTGTGGTGTGTGTCGTTTAAACACAAACAGTCGTACCGCTTGTTCACAGCAATACGACTCTTAACGTGCCTCTCCACTTTTGAACACTTACTGTACATATGCCACCGCGCTGTCATCGGTTAAACTTATATTTATTGAAGATAATAATTGTATACAGAGTGGCCAATTATGGTTGCGCATTTAGGCAGGCACACTTTCTAGCTAATATTGTAAAATAAATCATAGGTGTTGTAGGTAGGTACGCCAGAAGAGTTTTTTATTTCATAAATTGATCGATATTTTAACTAATCGTACACATTGGCTAAATATTCATAAAAATTAACAATGACTGTAGCATACGCCGGGAAATGGAACCTTGTTTTTTATAACATCCAAAATAATCTGTCCTATAATAGTCGACCAACTTCTGATACCTGCAGTATTATGGTTCGGCAAAAACTGGAACAAAAAGAAAAATTCAATAGGTACTTTAGTACAGTAAGCCGCAAGTCAGTGACCTCTTAGTCAATTGAAACCCGTACTACGCTAGGCCAACTCGAGGTCAAAAATTACCACCGGCATACGGTCGACAATATTACTGCCCTAGTCCACGTTAGCACGGAAATAAAAATATAGTGGCGGGATTTTTTCGCTCACTGGACCTTCAACGCTCTGCTTAGCGCCGAGACTTGTAAATCAAACGGTATGCTTTTTCGACGCGCTGGGATGCAGTTGGATTTCAATGCCCGGTTCGACACCGAGAGTGTAAATACAGTTCGTTCGTTAAAATCAGTCCGTGCGAACGTGGTCGTAAGTACCTAGAACTTTCAAAACGTGTCTTACTGGGTGGAGAACGGTATTGGGTAAGAACTTATCTCCTCATAGCCGTCCTTCATGGTCTATGGTCACGGTGTTTTAAAACACTCGTAGCATGACCGGGTTTTGTAGATGGGAGAATAGACAAAATGACAGATTACATTTATTAAAATGTCATCATATCATCTATTCTTCCGGGCATAGCTCCATCTCTTTCACACAACGTAGTGAAATAAAAATAATCCTGAAGGTTAGCACTTTCAAACCAAGATTGTTTCCTACCTCTCAGCTTTACGAATTCTGTGGAGTCCTTTCAGTAAGACAACTTTTCCTTCTCAATATTATATTAATGCAACATAAAAATACCTTTTACAACCCGCTCACGCAAAAAAGGCGCACAAAATACTTGGTTTGCCCACAACCCATTGCTTTTAAAACAAAGTTTAGCACTAGATTTGCTCCATTTATTGGTCCCTACATCTACAACAAATTAAATAAATATCTGCACATTTACCCGATGACGAGTAAATCGTGTAAAGCTACAGTAAGTGAATATCTACAGAAACTCACATATGAGGAGACAGAAAATTTGCTTCGGATACCTAGTTAAACAATTAAAGACTCAATTACTAGTTAAATTATTAAAATTAATCTTACCTAGATTAATTTTAATATCTTTAACAAAATCCGCAAAAAGTCGTGCTCTGTAATCTCACACACCCTCTCACACTCACTTACGCACACCTCCATCACACACAAAGAGAGGACTGTTACACACCTATAATGTTACTTTCTTAATTATCGTAGTCTTTTTAGATTTAATTTTATTTTTTTATTTTTTCTTATAACAGTTGAATATTATACGTACATTCATACATGTGTTCTTTGTGTTATCGCAATAATAATGCCTAATTTGTAACTCAGGGGGATTCGGCGTTGAGGGCTGAAATACAGGTTATGCCTAGTTCGGCTCCAAATGCTAATACTTTTGTGTACTTTAAGTTTAGATTAAGCACTCTACTTGTAAAAAATGTACATACTTATATGAATAAGTAATAAATAAAAAAAATAAAAAAAAATAATACGGCTTTAAGAGGTGTTGGTAGGGCCCCTAGAGCTCGAGACATCCAGACACGGACATGAATCAATCTATTACTTATATAATTGTGTTTTCTTCTTTAGCTGATAGCTCAGATGAAGACAGGTCAAAGAGATTCAAGAAAAGTAGGTAATAATTTAATGTCTTTGAGATTGGTAGAAGAAGAAAAATATGCGAGGCGCTAATCTCAAATAAATTAGGATAAGGTAAGGAAAAGAATAATAATGAAGCACTTACTCCTCTAGAAATGACTTCAGTTAAATTGTTGGCTGGTCTGTATACCATTCTAATGAGACCTCCAGATATAGAACTAGCCGTTACAGTGGCCGTAATTTTTTTGGTTATTATTTGTTTCTGAATCTGTAAATTGTAAAATGTTAACAATAATTTCAATAAAGAACTGTCACATTCTTCAAGATAAATTTAAACAATGCACACAGCCACAAACACAGCAAAACATGTGGAATGTATTGTATGTCTTTCTCGTTCTTTTCTTTCAACTCTACCATTTAAACCTTCTAAGAAATCTCTTAATTAATATATTCACTTTGTCTTAGAAGGCTGCAAGCTTAGGTTAGTATTCCATCCCATTGAATTCCTCATCAATCGCTTTTAATCAAGGTAGATCGTGGTGACATATTAAATAAAAATAAAAAGAGAGGGTCTACTTACACTAATCGCCCAAGAGATGAAACCGTGTGTAAAATCCCCGGTGAATTTATGCACAAAACCATTGACCTCAAAGAAGGTTACATCATAGCCGAGCTTCACATCTCTCAAGTGCAGTGTTCCACTCACGGTAGCCATGGGAGTTGGGACCCCATTTAATGACGGGGTTCCAAGTGATTGTGCCATACCAGTTACGTCGATCTTCTGCATGGAGACTAAAAAGCCGTTGGTGTAGTTTGCTGTACCGTTTACATGCCATCTGTACATCTGTAAGCTAAAATGTTAAGAAATAATATTAGGACAAGGTAGAGCTTCTTGATAGCTATTCACAATGGTTCAATACAATTTCTGGTCGAATCGAACAACGATTCATGTTATCACAAGCCCGATTTTTTTCCCAGTTTAATTCAAATAGACGACCCCCATTCATCCAAAAGCTATTTGCTGTCGGGTTCAAGGCAAATTAGTAATTGAAAACGTGCCATTTTCGATTTGACAACCTATCATATACGGTTGTGTATAGCTATGCAGGGTACCTAAGTGTTACTAGGTATCAGCTCATTATCATCATTTCAGCCGTAAGCATCCAGCGGATTCCTGTGGCCTTCACACCTTGTGGCCCGTCTTCTAACGATACGCCACTAGGTAACTCCTGCCGTACATTTTCTGGTAAGAATAACCAAAACGAAGTACGACTACCATTTAAGATCTTAGACTTTTCTTTCGGTGTTACAGAGCTCACGGGTACATATATTTAAACGAGTTTTCGACACAGACTAATCATCATTGTCAGTACGGAATCATCTACTGCCAGAGGCCTTTTTCAGTAAATTTCCACGATTCCGTGCGTCTTTGTGTGTGTGTGTTAAAAAAAAACATTGTAATTGCGTAACACACTAACAGTAGAAACAGTTAACAGTAGGAACTGCTTTAATTTTGACACTTTATCAACTTTCTTTGCTTAATTTACGTTATTGAATATTGATAATCCATTGCTTCATAATTATGATTATGAAGCAATGGATTATCAATATCGTTCGAAATGATTCAGCGGGGTAATTGCATAACACACTATCAGGAGTAATCGCTTTCATTTTGAGATTTCTACAACATTCGTTGCGTTTTTTACGTTGTTGAGCAGACAAATTTTTCGTACTTATGAATTCCTTCAAAATGATTCAGATTGTGATTAATTATGTGTTACTCAATTAGGGTGCAGATTTCGAATTATAGTGTGTAACACAATTAGGGCGCAGTCCAACTAACGACATACGTAAGTAGGTATTCTAGATATTGGCAACTTTTTTTTAGGTTGGTAAGTCATGAAATGACTTCTCCCGCTCTGGGCGGAGCGGGTGGGCGTGTCAGACTTTTACTGATTAAAACCCACCCGTGTTCCTCAGTTGCCTGTTCCAGGGCCACGGTATCTCTTTCGAACAACCCGCGACCCTGGCAGAGACTTTGTCAACTGATTCGTTTATCGTATATGTACTCTTAATACAAGTTGTAAAACTTGTAATTAGTATTTTAGATACCTATTATAATGTTTATAAAACTACTGGGGTGTAGACAGAGGAAAAACAAGTTATAAATTAATATTAATTATATTTGAATACGAATAGGTACGTGTTAACAATGAAGGGCATATCAGCATTGTTTTTCCAAACATCAAACCTAATAACACTTATGACAACTCATTCTAAATATGATCGACTTGAATATTAATAAAGTTTTATTATTACCAGCTTGCAGTAAACAGGGTTGACTATTGCAGTTAACCTTTACACTACGAAACTTGTCAACGATTTGAACGGAATAGTAAACAAACGTCAATACAAAAAAAAAAAAAAAAGCAAACATGTAATACACAAGACATATTTTTCATAAGTCTTTTACAAGATCCGAAGAGCAATTCCCGTATTGGTGACACTTCCCGTGACCCAAGGGCTGGCTTTTACCTTGGCCAGAGGCTAAGCATTGCCATACAACGTGGCAACGCCGCCAGTCTCATAAATACATTACCAGCCGACAGCGATGCGGATGAATTTTTTGACGCCATTTTTTAAATTGAGAATAGTTTTAGTAAAACATTTAAAAAAAATCTACGAGATGGTAAATACATTAAAATTAACATTTATTTTTGACAAGTTTTTGACATTAATTTATTGTCGTTACGATACGATTGCGATTTGAATTTGAACGTTTTTTAAGTAGGTACGAGAATTGGCCTTTCGTAAACGAATATCACAATGTACATGGATGTAAATGCGGGGTAAGAATGACTGGTGGATATTTGGACAAAGTATGATCTTACTCAACATTCTGAGTGATATTCAACAGCTTCAGACTGCTGAATCCTCTTCTCTCAATTTCGTAGATTGTTTCTTGAATCACTTTTGAGAAGAATTCCGTGTGGTGCCTGACCCGTCCTCGTTGGTCTGTAAATATAAATGTTTTTTTTTTCTGTAAGAATGTTTGTACAAACACTTTTACGCGTCAATCATATTTTAAAAACTAGAGATGAGATCGGCGTTTCCAATATGACTAGTCTGAGAAGAACGGCCGGAACAAACTCAGAGTCTCTTAAAGCACAGAAAAATCTAGGTCAGTACATGTGAAGACCATGTGGATTGGTGAAATGGCCTTTTGAGGAAAGGACCACACAGATTGAGTGGACCTGTTCAGTCATCTGTGTTATGTAAAAAAAGGAATGTCTTAAGTCCTTTGCAATATTATAACATAATTTATCATAACATCACGCCTGTAACACCCGAAGAGTTTGGCAGAGGTGTACCTGAAGGTTACCCGCGTTTCGTCAGTTAGGTATATCTCGCGACTTACGAGTTGTACCTACCCAGACAGGCGCATGACTTTGTGTATATTATTTCATCACCAAAACGGTGAACGAAAGCGTCTTAAAGAAACCGGCATGTCCTAGAACCATCAATTCTGTAATAATTTCACCGTGTAGACTTGCGTGGAGTGAGATGTCAATGTCATCCCGTCTTGGTCATTTCCTAGCATCAGCGGTTGGTGCGGGTGCGGTATCAACCCGCACTGGGTCACAGTAAAGAGAAGGTTCAGTAAAATGACGTTGATGATGAACGAAACGCTACAAAGTAATGCAGTAAAAAGAATTGGCTATTACTTAAATGTTGTTTTATACATATAATTGAACTTTCAAGTTGTCATCTAAGACAGAAACGAATTGCGAGTTTGTTTTATACTAAGTATAGATTTGGTAAAAAACCCCATATCTAGTATACATAATTTCCTCTGCTATATGTTCAGGTATTGTCAACCTACAGTCGTTGATTGGTACTAGATTCAGTCACATGAGAATGGTTCTAATCCGTTCATAAAGGAGAAACAGCAGTGTGTTAGAACTCTAGCTCAAACCATCGCCAGCAGGATAAATTATAGTACCTATGATTATGTTCAATTGATAACAGAGAGAGAGAGAGAGAGAGAGTAGAGTGTTTATTCTGTTGACTATACGCATACCCCTTAATCATAGTGTTTTTATAAATGTTATTGTTGGTTGGTAGCTCCATAAATAAGGATTCAATGGATGTAAATATTTTTAATTAAATTACCCTAAAGCTATAGCAGTTTTGCCTTAGGAGGACGGCTAACGCAAACTTACAGTACGTACGTGGAGCGTCTTCAACTTGAACACGGTCAATCTTGGTCTACCGCCTAAACTTCAATTGAGTACACGCATTAGTTCTACCTTAAATCAAGAACTAGAGCTCTGTCTTGCATAGGGTCGTAGCATTATACTGAGCGATGGCCGTTTTGTGTGAATGTGACGCACATCTTCCCCAACTTCTTTTTTGTGCGTTCTTCAAGTTGGGGATGATTCTCTGCGTAGTTTTTACTGCAAATAACCATCTTTTCTTCCTTTCTTTCAAACCGCATGCACACATGTTTTATTTTCGTCATGCACACAGTTGCGGGCCCCATGACTAATCCAGTCCTCTTCGATCTATCAGGTTTTGGTTGTTGTACAAACAATAAGGTAAGGCAAGCCGTACGGTTAAAGGCGGCAAAGCACGAAGTGGGCCGGTGACGGCATCTAAATCGCCACATGTGGACTACATTTCACACTGACGTCACGCAATATCCTGCATCGCGCAAGCAGAGTTTACCGCGCAACTAGGAAATATACAATGTCCCGGCATCAATCGTTGGGCCCCCTCCCGACCCGTGCTCGAGCCAGCCCGTGCCGCTGAGCCGGTAGCTTTAAATTCGTCCCTAAATCAAATCCTGATCCAGCTAGTCCCTTGCTGCCCTCTTCCAGCGACGCTCTAAGCCGAGGTTCGTACCCCACAGGGGGTGCCCTTAGCGTGTAGTCGCTTAGTTTTTAGTTAGTATTTAAGTTTAAATCCTGGCTGGAGGCCTTAATTTATTAGGGCAACCACAGGCAAGTCCGTTTGTTTAAGCAGACGACAACCTCATAGGATGACCTGTGAGATGCCATTCCAAAAAAAAAAAAATGTCGGCCCACTAAACACAACACTCGTCTGGTTGGAGGATCCACCCTGTTCTATGGTGGAGGCCACTTCTCATACGCAGAAGACATCAACATTGATCACCATGCTTGCTAAAGACGGTCCATGGCAATTTTAGACTTAAATTTTAATAATTTTGTGTCCTCACGATGTTTTCCTACTATTCACTGATGTCCGTGAGGTCCAACAGACACTTAAAAACACAATCAGCTAATTAATATTAAATTATAATAACTTACTCCATTGTGTCTGTCCTAATGCAACTATCACACATAAAAATAAAATTATCAAAACTTTTTGCATTATTGAGGACCACAAACAGGAAAAAATAAACGAAGCGAAATAAAATCAAATGCAACAAAAAAAAAGTACGGACTGAACATTGATTAATGATGATATGAAATCTATAAAGTTCATGATAAAAACTGTCAAACGGGTTATTGATAATTATTGAACTAATCCTAAGTGATAGATTAATTGCAGAGTCACTCCCTCGATTAATTTACTTTGGAAGTTATCTTTTTGAAATTGTTACGACAACCAGATCAAAGTGCTATGATTAAATAATAAAAAAACGTAGTTACATATCTCTGTTTTAATAATAAAATAATAAATTTTATAAAATTATGGGTAAATTAGGACCTTATTTGAAAGATTCAAAACAAATTTTGGGCGCCGGAAATACAGGACTACATACAGTCAATGCGGCGAACGCTTGGCGTAGGTTGTCATTAGAAATCTGGGGGGCCCGAGCACCGCCTGTAGGAGGTTGTATCTGGGGTTCGTGTGATCCATGGCTCTGTGCGTAGCGCCGGTGTGGGACCGGACGGCCGGCAGCATCGCGATGCTGCGAAAACCGCAGAGGGCGATGGACGTCAGGGCGATCAGGGGGTATCGCACAATCTCCTACGAGGCGGCTTGCACATTGGCCCCATCTCCACTGCGGGACCTAGAGGCAAGAGTCCTCGCGTCACTGTACCAGTGGTGCGAGGAGGTGCGGGCGCGCTGCGGTGAACCGAGAGCAGCGCGAGATCGAGCAGCGTCGGTCGCAGCTCCTCGAGGTCCTGGTGGCGGAGTGGCGGGACAGGCTTCTGCGCCCTTCCGCCAGCCTCGCTACCCTTGAGGCGATCCGACCAGAGCTCGACGAATGGCTCGGGAGGAGGCACGGCTCCCTGTCGTTTCGGGCGACGCAGGTGCTCTCAGGTATTAGCACTGCGTCAACTGCCGGGAGGACACGGCGCGGCATACGCTGGCAGAGTGTGCCGCATGGGGGCCGCGCCGTGCCCTTATCTCTGAAGTAGGCAGTTATCTGTCGCTACCGACCGTAGTGAATTCGATGGTCGGCAGCGAGGAGTCCTGGGACGCGGTGGTATCCTTCTGAGGAACAGTAATCTCGCAGAAGATAGCTGCGGAAAGGGAGAGAGAGATCTCGTCCCTTCTCCCGATCCGCAGCAGGCGCACTGTACCATCGTATGTGGCATCTTATATAATCACTTCAATTACATTACCTATATGAGGAACACTTATAATTTTTTTGCACTTTGATTGTACACCTTTTTTTTTTTTTGGGTGGGAAATCATCAAGTGACTTCTCCCGCTCTGGGTGGAGCGGGAGGGCGTGTCAGACTTTTACTGATTAAAACCCACCCGTGTTCCTTCAGTTGCCTGTGCCAGGGCCACGGTTTTCTCTGTAGAATAACCCGCGACCCTGAGGCGTCGGCCCTATCGGACCCCGTCACTTTGTGCTGACATCTCTTTAAAGCGCGCGTGGAACACAACGCGCCGTCGACCCGGGCCTGGTCCTTACCGGACGGGGAGCTACCCATTGCTCGCCGTCCGCAAGCCCGCGCCTACGGTGGCCGGGAATCTGCAGGCGACTCCCGACGCCCAGGGCGTCTCCTGCGGTGGCTAGTGGGGGCGTGAGGGCGCAAGACTCTCTCCCTCACCCGCTTTGCCTCCTCCTTCGCGAGCATTACTGCTTCGCAGAAGGAGGTGACGGCTTTCCATTCCCTCTCGCTCCGTACCATGGCCAGGGCAGGACGCGAGAGATCGCCGCCGCCAATCGCCTCCCTGAGGACACTGCGGTGCTCCGCCCAAGCTGGGCATACCTCCACCGTATGGTCCACCGTGTCCTCCGGGCGATCCACACAATGGTGACACCCGGGCGTTTCCTCCCGCCTTATGCGAAACAGGAACCTCCCGAAACAACCGTGTCCGGTGAAGACCTGTGTCAGGCGGAAGGTGAGGACGCCGTGGTGCCTCTCCAACCACTCCTCAAAGAGCGGACTTACCCCCGCTATTGTGGCGTGCCCAACTTTGATTGTACACCTAAACTATACATTACAAAAAATAACAGTCCCTTGCCGAAAGGCATTAATTATATAGTAATACACATCTACGGGATCTATTAATAACCAATTGTTGTCTCTTATCCGAGTACCAAGCGTTGCGAGACGTAATGGCAGCTTTTCCTCAACGTTCTATTATTGACCTACTAAGTAATTCTTAAGAGAGTTTAAAATTTTGTACAGTCTACCAAAAGTCAGTGTTAACACTTTGAGCTGGCCTAATAAGTGTAGTACGGAGACGAGAATGCGAGGCCAGCTAGGTAGGTACTAGCTTTGTCGTTACCACTAACTTGTGGCCTACTTTTATGTACATCGAAGGAAAAATAAATAAAAGGCTCCATCAACACAAGATAATCTGGATAAGCATTCCTTTATTGTGATTCAGATTATAACAGCAATGGCAAGGTAATATAAAACTAGTGTATCACGATTTTACGTTCAGAATTTGTCGACTGTTTTTTTTTTCCTCTATATAGATGCGGTTTCTCACAATTATTTGTGCAAAACAGTATATAAACCTTGGAATTAGATGACTCTGAATGATTTCGTGTGAAATCTTCTGTACTGTGTTACACCAAATATTCAAAAATATATTGTAATCAATAACGTTTTAAAAGGTCTATGCAGCACAGTTGTAACAAATAACCGGGAACGGTATTTCACGAGTCACCAAGTCAAATGTTATAGGTTGAAACACTTGTGGGCCCCAAGCGAGAATGCCAGCCTCTGTGATTACAGCCGCGTTAAACTGGAAAATAAAATCTTAGTTAGCAAAGCATAATAAGGCAATAATGTTCCTAATACAAACACGCCTCCTCTCTGTAAGGGTGTGGGCCGTAATCGACCACGCGGGTCCAATGCAGGTTGGTTGATGTCACTGGTCTTCGAATGTTTTGGTTATAGAACATACTGGGTTGCTCATGATGTTCTCATTTACCGTTGTGAGAACAGTGGTGGTGAATTCAATTTATTTACATAAAGTTTAGTGCTTCATACAAGTCGTAAGTCGCGGCCATTTCTAACGGGCCACCACTGCTCGAAGATAATACTTAGTTTTCTGAATTTAAGCGCGTGCTTCCGCCGTTTCTCAAATATGCCTAGACGGGCTAAAATTCTGAAAAATTTGATTTGTAAGAATTACAGTAGAATCCGCCAGCGCCTCATCAAAATTTGTTTGATTTAACCGAAAAATTAACTTGATCTGCTTTTAAATGCGGTGCATTAATATTTGTGATAGATCAATGATTGTTGCTTTAAAGATGGTGATCGCGGAATGAACTTCGAATGCCATAAACCGCCACGAGAACTCATGGGACTATTCTGGCGTAGCGAAATGTCATCAAGCGGCTTCTTGCATTTTTGCTGGGGAGTTTGTTGCGTTACTTCTTCCCAGCTAAACCACTAGGAAGTGGTGAAGGGCGGGTGTTTTGGGGGACTGTAATGTAATTTAGATGTAATTTTTTACATTAAAAAGTGTTGATTCTCAGCCTAATTAAGAAAAATATTTTAATTTTTTTCCACTATAGCCAATGTCAGGAGCGTGTTTTTTCCGACACTTTACATGATCACAATATACATAATAAATTTCGATAAAACAAAAACTACTTCCCTCTCAGGTGCTCCCATTGTCATTAGGATCTGATAATGGGGTCCTGGAGAAATCGAAGGAACTCTTCAAATATTATATTAATACATATAGCGATTTAGGTATTTTTTTGGTGTTCGTAGCAAGTAGCGTTACAAGAAATGGTGTGGGGTACCTACCCCACACCATTTCAAAAATATAAAACTATTTTACAATAAAATATAACAACCGAAAACCAAATAAAAATACACTTTAACGTTATAAATTGCAATAATTTCGGAAGTCAGTGGCATAAAACTAAAATACAGATCCAAAGACACTTCCGAAATGATTGTTATACAAATGAATATATTCTATTCTATTCTATTCTTAGTTCCAGTGTTTTAATTCTTACCGTTGGAACGAATATGTCAGATGTGGTATCTCTGGGTCTAAATTCTGCAGCGCGGGATGTAGCTGCTGGCACAGTACCATCAACCGTCACCGATATGACATCCGTGTTTACGTCTCTTATGACCTGAAAGCATAGGTAATATTCTTTGCACACAATCTTTTAGTTGATGTCGTAAGACGGTGAAAATACGGAAACTTTTTGACAATTATAAGCATCTAAATGCCGATTTCACCAATGAAACTGAACACGATCAGTACTATTAAAACCAGTTCAAGAGCTGTTAGTGTCAACACGCATAAGATGCACTGAACGCGGTCAGTTTCATTGGTGAAATCGGCACTTAGAATGGTATAATTTTAGCCGCCATCCGTAGACTCATTGTAAGCAAAAGCTCATAGGGTGCTGATGAAAAAGTATTATTATTTTTGAACCCTATACACGAATTCAGACCAATCTTAAAAAAAAAAAACAAATAGGCAGATTAATTTGAAAAAAAAAACTTACAGAAAAAGCAAACGAGATCAGCGGGTGTACGAACACCGCAGTATACCGATAGACCTCGTCATCACCTTGCAAATGTCCGATTACGTCATAACCCACGGCTACGTCATGCAACCTCATGGTTGCTCGCACAGTCACCGTGTGAGTACTTGCAGCAGCAGCGTTGTGGTTCCACACTTGCTGTACGCTAGACTGGACGATGTCCACATGTTGTATGGCTGAGACGAAACCGTTGGCGTACGTCAAAGTTCCTCTCAAGGGCTGGACCAGGATAGATTCGCTGCAAGATAAGTAACGATGATGGTGCGGATACAGGGGAGGGCAACGGGTGCAGCTACCTGGGCTCTGACCAAACTGAGTCTACAACTCTAAATTAGACATAGAGATAATTTTATAACCTGTAATTTTACTTTGTATACATTATACTAAGATAAAATACACTACAGGGTGGAAGGGACATCGACGCATAACCGGCGTGAACTCAGTACATGGATATTTTAAGTTGTGTTAATATTAACCGCCTTGTTGGTCTAAAGGTCGCAATCGCTACTGCTGAGCATGAGGTCCTGGGTTCGATTCCCAGGTCGAGAAACGTGTTATTGGGTTTTTCTATTCGGAATTTCTCAGTAGCAGCTCGGAGTCTGGATTTGTGCCCGGTAGATGGCAATAAGCTCGCCCCCTATTACATGGGACTGAAACATAACTGGCGAAATGCACACTTTTTTGTAGTTGTATTGAAAGTACATACATGGTTGTAAGAAAAACTTTATGGCAAGAAAAGGGGTGGAATATTGAGATGACAATTGATTAGAGATAAATAGAAGAAAAAAAGTTCAAAAACAAAAACCCGATTACGGAAAAATCACCCTCTAAAAAGTACGACACGAGAAAATATTTCAGACAGAAATAAAGACAGGTACAAAAATGTAAATCCGTGGTATCATTCTTTTTTAGTCCATGACTTAACGTCTTCTAGAGGACGCCATATTTAATGAGCGCACGATCAAGGCGCTTCCAACAATACCTCATCTGTCAAACTATGTTAGATAGTCTAAAAGTTATGAGGGAACAGATGAACATACATACCTACATACATACAGGTCAAAATCATAGCCCTCGTTTTTGCTTCGCCGGAGACGGGTAAAAGCAAATATTGAGCCGACCACAAATACATAATAACAAACAGTTTGGAAAAGGTAACAACTGATATGAAAATGTAGGACACTCCACCTGCCTGTCGATTCTGTAAAAATCTCACCGTGAAGATTTGCGTGGAGTGAGCTGTCAGTGTCATCCCGTCTTGGTCAATCTCTAGCAATAGTGGCAGTGACAGCTCACTCCACGCTCACTTCACCTAAGTTTTCACGGTGAGACGGTTACAGAATAGCACAACTGTAATCATGTTTTTTATTTGTTTTTTAAACTTTAACTAGCACATCACCTTGTTTGTCAATAACACCATAACACCACAAGCAATTCACGATAACGTTTTGTAGTCCTTACTCTATATCAATTTTGGCTTAAGGTGATTTTTTTTGTCGGTAATTTAAAAAAATATTGCTCTGCCATACATTTTGACAGCGTAGGTATTGTACTTTTCTATTGAACAGCAGTTTTTTTTTTTTGATAACTGACAAAAAAATTCATCGCCCCCTGCGTTGAATTTTTGGCGGTTAGAAATGATATATGAAAGGGATTTCTCAACTATGACATTCATATTCACTAACTATGACATCATAGTTAGTGAATATGAATGTCATAGTTGAGAAATCCCTTTCGTGTTCATGGGGATATTTAAAGTTGTGTTAATATAAACCGCATCGTTGGTCTATAGGTCGCAATCGCTACTGCTGACCATGAGGTCCTGGGTTCGATTCCCAGGTCGGACAACGTGTTATTGGGTTTTTCTATTCGGAATTTCTCAGTAGCAGCCCGGAGTCTGGATTTGTGCCCGGTAGATGGCAATAAGCTCGCCCCCTATTACATGGGACAGAAACATAACTGGCGAAATGTGGGTGTACCTCTGCCCAACCCTTCGGGGAAACAAGGCGTGATGTTATGTTATGTTGTTATGTTAATATTAAGAAAATGTTTTTGTAATAAAAACGTCAATAAAAGTTGGAATTTTGACCTTCAATATCCCCGTGACCACAATTGACAAATACAACATACCGTCATTGTAACAATACAATATTAATACAATGACGGTATGTACAAGCGACTCTTGGCTTCCCTAAGTGTCTTTTTACACCGTGATTGTGTGAAAAATTAAACTCAAAGCCAAATGTGTCTGATTGGATTACTTACTTTAATTGAGAGACATAATCAGGCAGTTTCAAGTTAGACCAGCCATTTTCTTCCACAATTTTCATCGTCCTGGTCACAAAATTTATCGCGTAACTAGTATGGTCGACCAGACGCACATTGTTTACTGGAAACAGTAAAACTAACTTAGTTGAATTTATGATTTTACTGATTGAACTGCTGTATCTTAAACGATCAGTTGCAATGGTTCAGAATTGCCAAACTTAAATGGCTATGTGGAGCAGTGGAAAGTGGTGGCCCAGTGGTAACTGCTGCGTCTTACGAGATGTACCGCAAAACGGTAAAGAAAAACATCGTAAGGAAACCGGCAGACATGTGACATCTACCGACCCGTTGGGCTAGTGTGGTGGATTACGGAGCACCCCCTCTTACAGAGAGCAGGCCTATGTCTCAGCAGTGGGCACATTATAGGCTGATTATGTAACTGGCAATGGGCGGGGCACATTGCTCGTAGAGCAGATGACCGATGGCGCTAAAACTTTCCGGATCGCAGGAATCCACTGTGAGAAGCGCAGAACCGGATGATCTGGTGAGGTTTGGGGGAGGCCTATGTCCTAATGCCAGGAGAGGATGTCTTCTGACTAAAATGACAAATAACGATGAATTTAGAACTTTGGTGGTAGTTCTTGGCTGGTGTGGCGATGTTGTAGTAGATTTCTGAAAGGACGGTTTCAAAGAGTTGAGGCATGATGCATTTCAAGACGACGGGTGGATGTGTTCTTGACACAGAAAGTAGAGTGTCGTCTGTTTCACTCATAGAGTGACAGCTCCGATCAAAAGATTGATATGACATTACCACCCAAATGCGAAGGTGTGCAGTATTATGATGAGATTTTTTTTCGATAATGAAAAAGTACTTACTAATGGTACACAATCCATAACCACTAAATAATACAACTAATAAACTGTGTATCTTCATTGTTTTTACAAAATTTACTGAAAAGCAATGAATTCATGAACATCGAAGATATTACGTTCACTTCTTAATTAAAAACGATTGGTTATCGTATTTTAGTAAGTCTTTGATAAGATATTGGTCGATTAACTTATTTATGATTGACATTTCGATGACTTGATAAGGGAATGTATGTACTTAATGCATGGCTGCATAAAGTCGTCACTGCCAGACAATGTTTGGTAAGATAAGTGGTTGGTATTTTGTTAAGCGATTAGCAGATTATTTTGTGTCTGTGTGTTCAAGTCACGTGTGGAAGGTCGGTTCACAGTCTAGGTCGGGTTTTGGCTGCTTATTATAAGCTCTGATTTCCATGGCAACTCAAGGTCACGTGTAAAGTTAATCTATATACTTAAAAAAAAAAAAATGTGCAAGTACTCTGTCTTTTACCTTTCACGCTTTTACGGCCGAACGAATTTCGATGAAATTTGTCACATATTTTTCATTCTGGTTGAACGTTCTCGTGGGATATTTTCCGACCTTGACGCGGGCGAAGCCGTAGGCGAAAGCTAGTCATTATATAGGTACAGCGAATATAATATCTAGCCAGATTAAGTGAGAAGGATTAAAACATCCTAACCGCGAAGTAAATATCCATCGTAAAAACGAGTAATTCAAAATTGCCCATCTACCTCCAACAAATAAAGCCAACGTTACGCTCAAACCATTAGATTACGCTGTCAAATTCGAGTCCCTCCTTCAGCTTGACATGTGTCCGGTGACCTGTCAAAATGTGTCGATTCGCCTGGACCTCTGTCAAGTCTCTAAGCGTGTCATGTTTGAGGGCTTGGCTCAAAGCAGAAGCTGTGCATAAGTCTTTTTTTATGTACCTATACTAAAACCTTTTTTTTTGTACGAAATGAAATGAAATAGGTTATTTACAGATGTTTTTTTAACCTATTCGGATAGGATATTGGAGTCATTTCACACGTCATATTATGAAGACATCTTTTTCTGCATATGTTTTTTGTTGTTTTATATACGTAAGTGGAAACTTGTGATTGGCTTTCTTCTACATCTTGCTTCTGAGTACTAGAATGTATTAGCTGTAAGTTTTCTTAAAGTTATTAAAACAAAATAACAAACTCAAGGCCAAGGTTGATTTTAAGGTCCAGACATAATCGTGGTCAGACCGTGAGGACCATGCAGATTAGTGTCTGTAATCGCATTTTCAGGAAATAAACATTTGACAGTAATAGTGCAGCCATTTGTCATTATTTATTGGTGTAGCTCAACTCAGAACAAGGAGCTCAACGACTCGACCAACAATACTAAAGAAAGAAAATTTGCCGCAAAGTACTCTGTTCTTATTAGCCCATCAAACTGGAGATGGCCAAAAGCGCTCGTTTAGTACAGGTACACAAAATTAACCTAGTTTGCAAAATTTTACTACTTGCTTCGATAAACACATAACTTCACACTATTTTACACTAAGTGCGAACTTCACTAATGAAACCGAACGCGATCAGCACATAAACTACGCTTAAGAGCTGTTAGTTGTCATTATTGTCTGTAGAATATAGACACTTTCTAGAAGGCGGTTTAGATTAGCTGATGTGACGTTGGCAGAATAGTTAACACGGGCTCAATTGCCATTAAAGGAATTTAAAAAAAAGGGTTTCGGATCGCGTTCAGTTTCATTGGTCATGAAAGTTAAAATGCTCCAATTGACGCAGCAACGCACGCACATTGACACATAGTTTGTCACATATTTTTCCAATGTTTTTTTTATTTTAATTTTGTGCTTCTTTTTGTAGTTCTACATAAGACCACTCTTGTAGTAGTTGAAGGCAGTGTAAATATACCTAGTACACCCAAATTTTGCCAGCCACATGCATAAGTACCATGCAAAAGCCCTATTACCATCAATCGGGCAATTATCCAATCTCCGTGCTGCAACTGAACAAAAAAAACCTTTTAGAAAAACCCAATAACACTTTGCCTGACCTGGAAACTGAACCCAAGCATACTTTTATGCATCGTTTAAGGCGCAAATCAACATTTTCATTGTGTCTATAATTTTTATTCTTTTGAGTCAATATCAGTCTCACTTCTAGCTATGCGCTTGGTAGGTATTGTGTTTGTCAATCTGTAGAACTATACTTTATTGCAATCCCTCTGGTTGCTGTCACAATTTGTCACGGCCAATCAATGTTGTGTAGGGTTGATTGCTTGGGTGTGATTGGAGGCTCTCATTTTTCATTCTTCTATCTAATAGTGATCTACTCTACAAAGTTTCACACTTTACTATGTTATTGCGTACCTACTTATTACAGAAATGACATATGATTCACCTGTTTTTATTAAAAAAAAAGGTTGTCTTTTGTTGCCGCGGCCTTGCCTGCATGGAGGTCGAAAATCACCGACATCCACGAAATTTTTATCCCGATAGTGGAATAAAAAGTATCATATGTCCTAATTCAGGCCATGGTCTATCCTCTCAGCTCCGTTCAGCCCTTTATGGGTGAAATCGTGCTAGACATACAGACAGAGTTACCTTCGCATTTATAATATTATAGAATAGGTAATAGTGTTTGTAAGTAGATCATTTTAAGTAGATATTAAGTTGTACTTCAACTCGAATCTTGTTACTTGGACCACTTATCAAGCACCACCTGAGCCAATCGGAATACTAATGAAGTTTTTGTGTAACCCTCCTAAATGAAGGGGTTAGAATTAGAAGACGGTTGTGCGAAATAACGTTAAAATTTAATTGAATAGGTTTCAGAAATGAGTATTTTTATTTTCATCAATTTATTTATGCAAACCATTTTTAAGGAAAATCACTAAGATGTCTATAAAACTGTGGTTTTGCTGATTATGCGACTTTAGCGTGTACCTACTTTGGCTACGAGTTATTTCTGTCAATGTCACACAACTGACAAAATATTAAGCTTATAGTTACGGTTTTAGAAAAGCGGTAACCACTCACATAGCACCCGCAATCTACCGGTGAATGACGTCACTGTAACGTTGTTTGACACAGTAAAGTCAATCCTCTGCTAAAAGACTAGATTTACATCGCTAGATTCTCCGTAAACGTACATAGTAACGCGAAAAACGTGTTATTACTGAGAAGAGTGAGCTCACACATTATTTATTGTGTGTCAGACGTGTCAAAACGAAACAGAAACGCAACTATATTTTGACGCGGTATCTAACGATTAAAATCTTTGCCGCTGTCATCAGTTTATCGTCACTGTGTACGTGCGGTCACCGCTTTTCTAAGCCGTAGCTTAAGCCCTAACGGCTAAGGGGTGTCCTTAGCGTGTAGTCGCTTGTTTATAAGTGTTATGCCCTGCTGACTTGCCTTAATTTATTAAGGCATCTACAGGATTGTCCGTTTAAGCAGCCGATATCGTCCTTCTATGCTTCAAAAATTTTTTTGGGGTTTCTCTTAGCGTGTAGTCGCTTAGTTTATAGGTGTTATGTCTTGACTGGATATCGTAATTTATTAAAATATATGTTTTGTGTTAAAGAAAATGTAACTTAAATACACCTCCTAATAATAAAAGTACTCTGTATTTTTTATTATTAGGCTACATCTTCTGTTCTGTCACATACCATTATGGCTGCAAAGTTAATAAAATTTAGAACACAACGTTTTGTGCTAATAAAATAAAATTAATAAAATCAGAAATCAAGTATCAAAACAAGCAACACCCTCTCCACTTGTCGTCGCAAATTAAATGCTTGACTATAACATTTTAATGTTTTGAGAGTTAGTAATGTCATCCAGTGTAAGCAGAAAAATGGCAAGTATTTGTCTGCGTAATTAAATTGTTTGTTAAAAAAGCGGCCCTGGTAAGGGAGAGTAGTCCACAAATACACACACGTAACGACCACGCAAGTTTTCGTCGAAGGTTTTGGCAGAGATGTATTTATGGTACAGTAGCCACAAACTGCCCCCTTGGTCTCTGAGCGTGGGTTCCTGGGTCGATATTCTATTCAGGTTGGAGGGTTTTACCATTACCAATTTCTCGGAAACAGCCTGGAGTTTTAAGTATGCGGTGTGATACCCTCGTACCTCGGAAGCATGTTAAGCCGCTGGTCCTGCACCTGATCTCTCTCAGATACTGTCGAACTGAGGTCCCATTGGATTGTGAGAGTGAGGGTAGAGTGAGTGAACCTGTGTGCACTGTTGTGCACTACAATATCTCCCGCGCAGATGGCATAGCCTCCGCTAAGATTGGCTGCTATGGCCGAAATTCGGTCTGGAGGAGAATTATTATATAAGTCAAAGTCAAAGTCAAATTATTTGTTTCAAATTGGCACACAAAACTGCGCTTTCAAAAATTAAAAAAAAAAAAAAAAACTAGTTGCCTTCTCTTAAAAAGGTGGATTCGTATGGAGAAGAATGGGCAAGAAACTCCACCGTAACTCTTTTAAAATGACTTAAAAAGCAATGTAAATTAATTATGTGATAAATACATGGTGCTCACATAATATTTGTATTTACAAATATTGTAAAAGTGCATGATTTTCCAATTTTAACAGTTAATAACTAAGTGCCGATTTTACCAACGTTACTAAACGCGTTCAGCACATCTAAAACGCATTCAAGAGCTGTCAGTGTCAATTTCCCATAGAAAATAATGATACTGACCCCTTTTAAACGTAGTTTATGTGCTGATCGCGTTTAGTTTTATTGGTGAAATCCACCCTCAGTGTGTGAGCTAAAGTAATTACAGAATGTAAAATCAATGTCATAAAATTATACAATATAATAAGCAGTTACTTATGATTTTTTTATAATTTTATGACATTCGTTTAACAAAATCAAACTGGTTAGTTTGATTTTCAGTTAGGATTAGGAAACAGCCAAACGCAAGAACACTTTTTGGTACGAAACTCTATAAATTATCTCCAACAGTGTAGCACCACCTTAAAACAAACGTTTTATAGAAAGTTGGTACATGTTTACTGTTTACTGCTTATTTTTACGAGCATTTAAAAAGCTCTATAAAACACACAGAATACGAATTGGCTATATAAAACAGTTGGCAGCATGTTGATGTGAATTTGGAGATATTTTCGCCAGTGGAGAGTTTTATTATGTAAATGAAGTTTATTTTAAGGGCCGAGAATAATAAAATGATTATTTTATGCAAAAGATGAAGAAGGTAACTAACACCGGGTTCCTGTGCACCAAGTGTCTCAAATGATGCTATTGAAACCAATCACAGCTATTTTTGAAGTACGACATTAAGGATGATGACAATCATGCCAGGGTCGCGGGTTTTTCCAAAGATATTAGTCAGTAAAAATCTGACACGCCCTTCCGCTCCACCCAGATCGGGAGGTCATTTGATGACTTGCCACCCAAAAAAAGGGATGATGACAATATTTTTATTTTAATCTCAAAAAAATATTGTTTCCAAATAGTGCAAACCTATATTATAAAAAGTGTATACTTAGCTTAAAAAATTGCCAAGTTATAAACTTTTTAAAATGAGTGTTAGACAAGGGCAGCACTATCGTAGAAGTTACGTCAGGAGTATGTAACTTCATTCTAGCGCCATACATTGTCAGTACCGCGCGACAGAGACGGGAGTAATCTCCCTCCAAAAACTTTTCAAGCGTGAAACTTCTTCATATTAACATCGATTTAACAGATTTTTTCGATTAACTGTTTTTTGTATGCCTTCATTGAAATGACATTATTTTTTAAATCATTATTAATATTGGTCATCACCCCTATTCACTGGCTGTAAACGAAAATCTAAAAGTTAAGCAAATACTGATCGTAATGTCCCATTTGTGACCGAAAGGGTTTTCATGGGGAGATAAATGATACCACGAAACATAGTCAACATGAAATGTATATTTTATAAAAAAGGGTAAATTATATTAAAAAATACACTTTGTAAACATGCATATTACAAATTAGCGGATTATATACAAGAAAGTAATGCTTGGAAACACTATGGTCCAGCTCCATATGACAATCTAATCTAGACAAAATCATACTGGTTGCTAATTTAATTGTATAGGTTGTTATTTTTACTCAACTCACACACTGACTTATTCCTAGTATATATTTTAGGAAAATCATATCCCACCAATAATATTCTGTAAAAAACTAGCCAAGTCTCGATGGAGCTGCTTGTTTATCTCTAAAAAGAAATGAAATCTAGACAAAGTCGTGCCAAGTCTAGGGTTCCTTACTGCGATTTCCTTATTATTATAGTTAATGTTGTGTGACTTGGCCGTTGAACAATCTATGATTAGAAGTCCGTATGAACTGGTTTATTTTTATTTTAATAGTGTTTGTTTCAGGCTCGCCTATTCATAAGTATTATTGAAATACGCAGCTTTATCAAACCTACAATTGACTGGTTATTGAATCAACGTTTTCCAAGTGGCAATTTTCCATCGTCAATGGTTAGCGGTTCTGGCGACAGATTGGTGCAATGGTGTCATGGAGCACCTGGTTTTGTACCCTTGTGTACCGTTCAACGGCCAAGTCACACAACATTAACTATGGTCTTCAAATTTATAAAAATATAATTCATGTATTCAAAACATTTTAAAAGAGTAACGGTGGAGTTTCTTGCCCCTTCTTCTCCATACGACACTACCTTTTGGAAGGGGCGCCTAGAATCAATTCTATTTTTAATTTAAATGTTAACGAGTGGTCACAATCGCTACTGCTGAGCATGAGGTCCTGGGTTCGATCCCGAGGTCGGGCAACTTGTTATTGGGTTTTTCTATCTGAAATTTCTCAGTAGCAGCCCGGAGTCTGGATTTGTGCCCGGTTGATGGCAATAGGCTCGCCCCCTATTACATGGGACTTAAAAACATAACAGGAGAAATGTGGGTGTACTATAGGTACACCTCTGCCCAACCCTTCGGGGATACAAGGCGTGATGTTATGTTGTTAACGTTAAAAAGTGCCTTTTATGTGCCTATTTGAAATAAATGCTTTGACTTTGAATAAACCGAAACTTTGGACCCTGGAAACCGATCCGTAAACGTATGTTGCTTAATAACCTAGGACGTCCCTAATACTATTAAGTCTGTGGTTTGACTTGACATTTTATTGTTGTGATATGTTATTTTAATTATCGTAACGATACAGCGTTACACATTCAGAATGTTAGTTCGTAAAAAGTTAACTGAAATAATTTAACTTAAACTTTGCGTGGATTTTCGTGGGGAGATAAATGATACCACGAAACATTGTCAACATAAAATGTATATTTTATAAAAAAAAGGGTAAATTATATAAAAAATACAATTTGTAAACAAGCATATTACAAATTAGCGGATTATATACAAGAAAGTAATGCTTGGAAACACTATGGTCCAGCTCCATATGACAATCTAATCTAGACAAAATCATACTGGTTGCTAATTTAATTGTATAGGTTGTTATTTTTACTCAACTCACACACTGACTTATTCCTAGTATATATTTTAGGAAAATCATATCCCACCAATAATATTCTGTAAAAAACTAGCCAAGTCTCGATGGAGCTGCTTGTTTATCTCTAAAAAGAAATGAAATCTAGACAAAGTCGTGCCAAGTCTAGGGTTCCTTACTGCGATTTCCTTATTATTATAGTTAATGTTGTGTGACTTGGCCGTTGAACAATCTATGATTAGAAGTCCGTATGAACTGGTTTATTTTTATTTTAATAGTGTTTGTTTCAGGCTCGCCTATTCATAAGTATTATTGAAATACGCAGCTTTATCAAGCCTACAATTGACTGGTTATTGAATCAACGTTTTCCAAGTGGCAATTTTCCATCGTCAATGGTTAGCGGTTCTGGCGACAGATTGGTGCAATGGTGTCATGGAGCACCTGGTTTTGTACCCTTGTGTACCGTTCAACGGCCAAGTCACACAACATTAACTATGGTCTTCAAATTTATAAAAATATAATTCATGTATTCAAAACATTTTAAAAGAGTAACGGTGGAGTTTCTTGCCCCTTCTTCTCCATACGACACTACCTTTTGGAAGGGGCGCCTAGAATCAATTCTATTTTTAATTTAAATGTTAACGAGTGGTCACAATCGCTACTGCTGAGCATGAGGTCCTGGGTTCGATCCCGAGGTCGGGCAACTTGTTATTGGGTTTTTCTATCTGAAATTTCTCAGTAGCAGCCCGGAGTCTGGATTTGTGCCCGGTTGATGGCAATAGGCTCGCCCCCTATTACATGGGACTTAAAAACATAACAGGAGAAATGTGGGTGTACTATAGGTACACCTCTGCCCAACCCTTCGGGGATACAAGGCGTGATGTTATGTTGTTAACGTTAAAAAGTGCCTTTTATGTGCCTATTTGAAATAAATGCTTTGACTTTGAATAAACCGAAACTTTGGACCCTGGAAACCGATCCGTAAACGTATGTTGCTTAATAACCTAGGACGTCCCTAATACTATTAAGTCTGTGGTTTGACTTGACATTTTATTGTTGTGATATGTTATTTTAATTATCGTAACGATACAGCGTTACACATTCAGAATGTTAGTTCGTAAAAAGTTAACTGAAATAATTTAACTTAAACTTTGCGTGGATTTTCGTGGGGAGATAAATGATACCACGAAACATTGTCAACATAAAATGTATATTTTATAAAAAAAAGGGTAAATTATATAAAAAATACAATTTGTAAACAAGCATATTACAAATTAGCGGATTATATACAAGAAAGTAATGCTTGGAAACACTATGGTCCAGCTCCATATGACAATCTAATCTAGACAAAATCATACTGGTTGCTAATTTAATTGTATAGGTTGTTATTTTTACTCAACTCACACACTGACTTATTCCTAGTATATATTTTAGGAAAATCATATCCCACCAATAATATTCTGTAAAAAACTAGCCAAGTCTCGATGGAGCTGCTTGTTTATCTCTAAAAAGAAATGAAATCTAGACAAAGTCGTGCCAAGTCTAGGGTTCCTTACTGCGATTTCCTTATTATTATAGTTAATGTTGTGTGACTTGGCCGTTGAACAATCTATGATTAGAAGTCCGTATGAACTGGTTTATTTTTATTTTAATAGTGTTTGTTTCAGGCTCGCCTATTCATAAGTATTATTGAAATACGCAGCTTTATCAAGCCTACAATTGACTGGTTATTGAATCAACGTTTTCCAAGTGGCAATTTTCCATCGTCAATGGTTAGCGGTTCTGGCGACAGATTGGTGCAATGGTGTCATGGAGCACCTGGTTTTGTACCCTTGTGTACCGTTCAACGGCCAAGTCACACAACATTAACTATGGTCTTCAAATTTATAAAAATATAATTCATGTATTCAAAACATTTTAAAAGAGTAACGGTGGAGTTTCTTGCCCCTTCTTCTCCATACGACACTACCTTTTGGAAGGGGCGCCTAGAATCAATTCTATTTTTAATTTAAATGTTAACGAGTGGTCACAATCGCTACTGCTGAGCATGAGGTCCTGGGTTCGATCCCGAGGTCGGGCAACTTGTTATTGGGTTTTTCTATCTGAAATTTCTCAGTAGCAGCCCGGAGTCTGGATTTGTGCCCGGTTGATGGCAATAGGCTCGCCCCCTATTACATGGGACTTAAAAACATAACAGGAGAAATGTGGGTGTACTATAGGTACACCTCTGCCCAACCCTTCGGGGATACAAGGCGTGATGTTATGTTGTTAACGTTAAAAAGTGCCTTTTATGTGCCTATATGAAATAAATGCTTTGACTTTGAATAAACCGAAACTTTGGACCCTGGAAACCGATCCGTAAACGTATGTTGCTTAATAACCTAGGACGTCCCTAATACTATTAAGTCTGTGGTTTGACTTGACATTTTATTGTTGTGATATGTTATTTTAATTATCGTAACGATACAACGTTACACATTCAGAATGTTAGTTCGTAAAAAGTTAACTGAAATAATTTAATTTAAACTTTGCATTGATTTTCGTTACAGAAGCCAGTTCTTAGAGTGATTAGTGTTCCAATTTTTGCTGAGGTAGGGGTTTACTTTATCGAGTTTATAATCATTGGGTGTCAGATCGAATAAATGGAGAAACGCTCTAATTCCGAAAATAGAGTTTTATGCTAATACAGAGTTGTACTGTCATCGATGCACCACGTACATGTGCAGTACGTTTTGGGTACGAAAAATTTCATCGCAGTGGAGTTCAGCTATGAAGCTGAACTCCACTGCGATGAAATTTAAAAAAAAAAAAAAAAAAAACTGTTCAGTACATTGTGACCGCGTAGGAATTGCACTTTTCTATGAAACAGCAGTATTGCCTTCCTCAACATGTTGAACGTCTCTTCCTTCTCGTACGGTCTTGTCGTCAAGCAGGTCTACGACTCCGGCACCATCTTCTCGCCAGTCATCCTGGACATCAAACTCAAGGACCTTCGAGAAAAGGTTTTGGCCGGTGTTGCCAATGTTGCCGCGCTGTGGCATTCGCGCCCCACTGCATTACCAACGGTTTCAGGAACCTGCTCACCATCGCCGCCGTCACCGAGGTTGAGTTCAAGGAGGCCACAATTGTCAAGGAGTTCATCAAGGACCCCAGCAAGATCGCCGCTGTTGCCGCCCCAACAGCCGCTGCTGCTGCCGCTTAGGAAAAGAAAAAAGAACGAGGAGAAGGAAGATTTGGAAGGAAGCGATATAGGCTTCGGTCTCTTTGACTAAGCCCTCGCGTGATGTCAAGACTACGCGCAAAAGACCAATAGGCATGTAGGAACTGTTCGGGACGTCGAAGCCTCTCCGTCGAGCCCATGGCTGCAACCACGTATGGGAGCGGTCAACGCTGCCGTGTTTGGACACCTATATAACGCCAACATGTCTTAAATTTTGTGCTTGTAATAAATGCCACCTAAAATGGTTATATTTGCACGTCGATGTCCCACTACCACCCTGTATAATCGATATTTACCTTGGTTACCTAATCTATGGCAAACATAGATAAATAAGTATTGTCTATGGCAACACGACCTTTGTAATTATTTTAATTTACAACACTCGGATTGTCTTACTAATAGACATTTTATTTGAATCGTTGTTTATTTGATATTGTATCGAACGTCATTTCTTACGGTGTACGATATTTTTTAGTTAATCCTGCACATTAAAAATGACTATTGTAATCGTGATCGATTCGTTACAATATCAAATGATTACTGCATCGGCTGATAACGGATTCTATAGGTTTGTTTTACTGATAACGTGCCAAACAATACAATGGCACTTAGGATTTTAAGAGTGTACTTATCATAATGCACCGTCCCTTCCACGTCAGCAAGTTTAATGAATCGTTACAATAGCGTCCGGAATATAGAATAAAGAGGCCTTAGAGGTCTACTTCCAAAACAAAGTTACGGGCGATTTCTACTCAGCATCACCTAAGGACATAATAAGTTCGGGGTCCGACCTAGAATCAATGACACCACGATTTGATAGCTGTCCCTATCCCGATGTATTGTAACATGCCCGAAAAAGTTAATTAATCGGGTCTAGAGTTTACTTACTACTACTTTCGGACGGTCTCGTATCTTTGTTGATGGACTTAGAGACTTCAATCCTACGATTTTGAATAGAAAGTACAGTCCACGAGGCCTAAGCTGAGTTTTGCATTTGTGTTAGTGATTACCAATCGCACCAATGGAGGGACGCACAGCGCCTCAGGCCGATTATACAATCGGGGTCAGCTTCCCGTGTTACTTGATGCAGTTGAATGCCAGTATATAAGCTAAAGTGAGCGTGGAGTGAGCTGTCAGTGCCACTGATGCTAGTTATTGACCAAGACGGGATGACACTGACTGCAAGTCTTCACGTTGAGATTTTTACAGAATCGACATGCAGTATTATACATGGACTGACTGCCTGTCTAGAGCAGTGGTGGCCCAGTCGTGAAGGCCGAAACTGACAAGTTGTAGGTCGTGAGTTCGAACCCAAGCAGGCGCTTTACTTTGTGTAAATTATTTCATCACCGGCGCTCTCGAAACGGTGAAGGAAAACATCGTGAGGAAACCGGCATGTCCTAGAACCAAAAACTAGAATACATGACATCCACCAACACCCGCTGGGCCCGCGTGGTGGATTATTACCCACTCCCTCTCACAGAGAGGAGGCTAATATCCCAGCAGTAGGAACATTATTGGCTAGTTATGCTGACTGCCTGACTGACCTCCACAAACCAATTAGTGGACAATACGTCTATTAACTAGTAAGACTGGTTGTCAGACTTTCGGACTTCTGCCAACTCGTAGTCAAAGATCCGAATGACAGCCAGCTTGGTGTGTAATGATTGTCACCCATTCAAAGGACCAACCGGGGCAAGCCAAAGGTTCTGGAGTGGCGAGCACAAACCGGAAGACGTAGCGTTCGAAGGCCTCCCACAAGGTGGACCGATGACCTGTTGTAGGCCGCGAGAATCCCCTGGATGCGGGAAGCACAACTGGTCGATGTGGTGATGCTTGGGGGATGCCTGTGTCCATCGGTGGACCCCTTTTGGTTGAGATGATGATGAATCACCCACCATCAAACAAGCTGAATTAATTGAACATATTAGTACTTGAGTTGATTGAATAAATATTTGACTTTGCCATAAAACCAAACGTTTTTACATTTGCCCAAATCTGTCAGCTTGAACCGTGTGACTTAAACAGTTTTACCTGTAAGTAGTATACATCTTAGTGGGAAACATAAAAAAAAGACACACGATACAATAGAACCTAATTGGTTAGTATTCTAAACATGGTTAGTATTCATCGACCTGCCAAAAAGAGTGTGGTACAGACCATCAAAATGAACAACTGTCTCCAAAGGACCAACACCGTAATCGCGAAAAATTTATCAACTGTTCCATACAAAACTTCAATGCCTACTCGACCTAAATCTAAGAGACGGCTGTTTTTTTTTTCGTAATTGTTATGTGGGCCCCATGAAGATAATTGTTTAATCTGATAGTCTGTACAGGTCTTTGAAAACTAATCCTGTATAGTCGTACCGCGTGCCAAAAGCTGAGCGAGTTTCTGGACGATGATAATACAGCAGGCATAATACGTAACACACGTATAATGGCAATTTCTTACATTTTGACAGTTCAACAACATTCATTGCGTGATTTACGTTATCGAGCAGACGAATTAAAAATAAAATATAAATAATAAAAAAATCTTTATTTCGGATAAGCAACATCCTTATTTATGGGTTAGTAAACAAAAAGATAACTTATACCTATGTTGGTAAACTTATAATCTATTTAGAGACTAAGCTGTTGTTCGACATACATCTTCGAACAACATCACCTTACAAAGGAGAATGGTACCTCCCCGCTATTGTCTTCAGGATGGAGTTGGAGCTCTTCCGCACTCTGCAGAGCAAAGAAGCAGATTTATGTCTGACGATGGCGTGGAAGCCATCGACGTGTGCTTGTGCAAACATACCTGATGCACTGCAGAAACGGGGCAGCCCCTTCAGCATCCTGAACCCTGAGTATAGTTGGTGCACAGGCTGCATGTGTAAAACACTTGGCAATATATGAAGCAATAGACATACATATATACCTTCAATACAATCGAACTGTGATTGAAGTTTTGTTACGCAATTGGGGTGCAGATCAAGCTGAAAAATTTGACGGACTGAAAGAAAAGGTTTGCGTTTCACACTGAAATATACCTGAACGAAAATCGAAGTCATTTCTCGATTCAAGTGAGTTTTCATGTACAGATAGAGCTTAGATAGAATTTGTTTATTGAGATGTTTTGTCATAGTTTTGCTAATGTGTAGATAACGTAGAGCTTTTAAGTGTTTCGTGATAATGTGGTCCTTGAAATAATTATTTCCAAATTTCACGTGTGACGTAACAGATAAAAATAAGCTTTATTTAAGTGGCGTACTATAAAGCATTATTATTCTATCTAACTTGTTGGTGTAGCTAAATTTTAATAAGAGCTTATTCTATTCTTGGCTTAAAATCAGCCTTTTTTTAATGTTAATTATTACTACATTTAAAGACAGTCCCCCAAAACGACCGCCCTTCACCACTTCCTAGTGTTTTAGTTAGGAAGAAGATGTATACAATAGTACCCAACCATACTAATTAAATTTAGAAAAGGGACTAACTTAATCATGAAATATTTCAAGCGTGCAAGATAGCTTCTTGACGTGAAAAGCAACATACAAATTTTAAGAAAGCACCAAATTTAAACTAAAAAACAATAGTTTTATGGGTTAAAGATGGACAAGCAAAAAAAAAGGGATTTGGACACAAAACAATTAACTCTTAAAGTGGGTTTTGATTATACGAACAATACTCTGCCCCATTCTTCATCACCCCATTCGATGTGCTCACGGGCATATCTTAATCTTGCAACTTTATGATGCGTTTCGAGTTTTGGGCCATTTGCTGGCTTAAAATTGGCTTCTGCAAGACGTCTTTTGACTGTCCACTCACTGATTAACTCCCTTCTCACGCCCGCTGTTCTGGCCGTTCTCTCAATAATAGAAAACTTTCTTTTTTTCTACCTTTTTGCGGGTATATTGGCGTGTGCAAGCTGACATAATAAAATGGCAAATAATTGCTCATCCATCAGTGTAGATTCACCATTTTATCTCCAACCAAGTGCAGTAGATTAATACAGCGCCTGCGGGACAATCTGCCACAATCCCACACTCGATAGATCTGTAGATGTTCAATTAATCGGCGGAGGCTGTGGCTGCGTTCCATGCATATTTATGATCTGCCCGTCAGTTCGTACGAGATTCCAACAATTACTCGTTAAACCACTAGCTCGTGTATTTTGGGAATGAATGTATTTGGTTTTAACAGACAGTATGACATGATAGGTACAGTACATACAATTTGTGCATAAAAGGATTTTTAGGCGCACGGTAAAAATCGGAACTAATACCGCCATCTTGTTTTTTTTTCAATACAATTTCACGAATATTTCACTTAGATATTTCTTGTTTCAGATCAATAAAGCCACCCGACCTACAGTCCATTTTCACAGTTATTTTACCTATGACAGCAGCAATCCAAAGGCAACCTTATGGTACCGATTATAAAGATAATTGTGAGTTGCGTAGGCTTGTCAATGGCAGCAACAAAACAGCAACCTTATTGTAACTTTGTTATTTTATTTACTACCAATATTTAGTACTAAATAAGCCGATTTTGTAGGCCCGATGCTGGATGTTTTAGTTAAACTCATAAAAAGTCGTCAAGTCCACAGGTAGTTTAGATGACTCCTCAATTCAGACGACTGGATTGAGGAGCCGCCTTAGAACTCGAAAACAAGCCGATGGATATTTTTGAAAGTTTAGTAATATTTGCATCATCATTACAAACAAAAACTCTATAGTAACTAAACTACGTTTTGTATGAGACATGACTCATTTTGAGTTCGTAGCCGCTGTCAAAACCAAGTAAAACATATTGAAATACAGCATGGTAAACATTACGACCATACAATGAATATGCCCCGAGGATATTATTAATATACAATAAGCTTTATTTACATCACCTACCTAGGCTGGAAATCTGTTCCAGAATAAATAAATCGAGTATCCATTTAGAATTTTCCCTATTATGAATATTGAAATCTATATTATTATTATTATTATTACTAAATAATAAAGCTAAAGAGTTTGTTTGTTTGTTTAATCTATGGAACTTATAAGTCTGACTAAAAAAAAATGATGACAGCCTAGTTCTTGAGGAAGGCTATGGACCCTTAGGAGTCGAGCAAAGAGAAAAAAAGAACGTGAAACAAAAAAAAAGTTAGAGCGCGGGCAGCCGATGCGATGCAACGAGATGGGTCGGCGAACAAAAAAAGACTAGTCGTCAATATCCATGTTATGGTCTGTGTTATTTATGGTAAGATAAATAGTAATATTAACCAAATAAAAAGTCAAAGCAACCCTCTCGCTGAGAAGGAAATGTGCAAAGTCAATGTCAAAACATTTATTTCAAATAGGCACATAAACGCACTTTTGAACGTTAACATTTAAATTAAAAATATAATTGATTCTAGGCACCCCTTCCAAAAGGTAGTTTCGTATGGAGGAGAAGGGGCAAGAAACTCCACCGTTACTCTTTTAAAATGTTTTACAGTATTTTGTATACATCAATTATATTTTATGTGAAGGCGATGCACCAAGAATAAAAATACTATACCACAATAGATAGTTAAAAATAATTTAAAAAAGCAAAGGCAGATAAATCACGTGATAGGTACATATTTACAAACATTGTAAAAGTATATGATTTTCCAAAAATATTAAATAGGAATAAGTCAGTATGAGAGTTAAGTAAAAATCAAAAATTATACAATTCAATAAGCAACGATTTTGATTTTGTCTATCCACTATATTGTCCTATGGAGCAGGACCAACATGTTTCCAAGCATTCATATCTAGGATATAATCCTTTAGTTTGTAAATGCTACTTTTAATCCGGGATATTTGTATAAAAATGATGCAGACGATGTCGCGGGAAATAACTAGTGATCAATAAATATGTATGGCACGTAGTATCTGTCCTTCGCTCAAGTAAGAATTGTATTTATTTATTGCAGTAAGTCGATATGTAGCAGGTGGCGATCTGTTGTAAATGCCTAAAAGAGTGGTAGATAATGAAGTGGAAACAAAAGTTGTACAATAGGTAATAAGAAGTGGTTGCTAACTACTGCATTACATATGTCCCCGTATAATTATGAACAACGTTAGTTTATAATCTGTCTCGCGAGATTGTAAACTTCCGAAAAGTTGAAAATTAAAACAAACCATTTACCATTTAAGGCATGTTCAGGGTGTAGGGAAACAAAGTCATTATTTTTCGATAGTTTTTAATCTGTCCATGGCAAACCGACAAATTGTCAACTGGTATCAAACTTGCATGTGACGGATCTCACCTTGCGCTTATACTAAATAGCTAATTAAGTAACTGTGACCAACATGAAAGTAGCGGCCGCAATGCCGCGGCATCGCTCGTTCGGTTCGTGCGCGGTTTGTCACAAATCTAACCTAACCCAATTGGTCACGGGTCAGGTTCACAATTTTATGGGTGATTTGTATAGCATTTGTTTAATCACAGGCACTTTTGAATTGTCAAGGGGTCGGTCAGTCAGAAATATGAAGCTAGTTGCCCATTCCAAAGCGTAGTAGGTATCTATATCTATGGAGATGGAGAAAGGGCAAGAAACTCCACGGACACATTTTTAAAAATAATATTGGTACACAAAATTAGTAACAGCAGTCATATTGAAATTATACATGTGAGAACGACGTAGAAAGACGTGCACGTTAGAGGCGTCCGTAATGAAAAACAAAAAAACTGTTCGTAAATTTATATAAGCCGTGGCAGCCAATAGATGACCAGTGACGGCCCCCGTTCACGAACATGACGTATGGATCAGCACCATTCAACTCAACCATTTTGAAGGTAACTTAATGATCCAACAAACACGCCACCACCAGTGACACATTTGAGTGAGCGTGAAAAAAAATCGGACAGATTGTGAACCCTGTCGGTAAGTGCAGGTTTTTTCAGAATTTGACGGTTTGACATGGATAGATTATAAACTATCGAAAATTGATGCTTTATAATGTAAGCAGTATGGTACAGTTCAAAATTTATCGACAGTTTATATCTCGCGAGATAGATTATAAACTAACGGTGTTCACAATCATACGTGACACATACTTGTACATACTTATATTAACAAAGTTCTCTTGGAGACCAATTGCAGTAGAATGACATTCCAACTGTTTCTGAACTGAACAATTGGCTGTGGTTGCCCAGAGATGACACAGCCATCCCCTCGACTGACGGTCGTGGTTTCGAACTCAGAAAGGCATTTCTTTTCTTATAATTAGTAATCATTACCACTCCTCTCAAAACGGTGACGGAAAAATAGCATCGTGAGGAAACTGGCATGTCCTAGAAACAAAAATTAAAACCACGGGGTCCACTCCCTCACACAGAGAGGAGACCAGCAGTAAGAACTTTCCAGCCAGATTAAGCTATGTTAATTAGCTGTCGCATTGGAATCGGGAGAAAGTCTTAATTTCGCTGCCAGCTTATCAATGTGAAACGCAATTATCCACCCAGTGTTAGTTATACAATTGCTTTGATAAACCTTTTTTTATTCTTAAGCCTAATACATAAAGCTCCAATGTAATGAAACTACTGACACCCAAACTAAGACAATTGTCCTGCATATTACGTGTATTTTCATCTCATCAGCTAAAGCTGTTGATAAATAGCTTTGGCAAATGGCATTATGTGAATAAAAGGATAAGAACTGCAAATTTTCATCCAGCATGCGGTCTCCAGAGACCTCTATGCAACAGCTTCTTCATCATAGAAACGAAAAAGTTAGTAATCGCCGCGCCGGCAGTAACTGAAGACTGGCGCCGAAAGAACGCACATCTAGGACGATATTCAAAGCTGTCAGTTTCATTCTTTACGTCATACGAGAAAACGGTGACACACTTGGTTTGAAAGAAAAGTGTTGACAATGCCGCTCTGTGATACAAACCTTTAATCTGCATTTTCGCACTACGACCCCCAAGACACAAGCTCTGCTAAGTTTATGTAAGATAACTGTCTGTCATCATCCTTTAACACACATAACATCACGCCTTGTTTCCCCGAAGGGTTGGGCAAAGGTGTACCTGTACACCCACATTTCGCCAGTTATGTTTAAGTCCCATGTAATAGGGGGCGAGCCTATTGACACCTTTTCTTTTTGACAATAACACTATTTGTATGATTTTTTTGTAAATTAAGCGCGCATACTCTATTTCCAGATCTTGCCAACAAAACACTTCATACCAGCTACACATTAAAATATAAAAATGCGCCTTAAAATAAAAATAAAGCTGATTCCATTTACGACAAAGTAGTTATAAACACATCATGCATGCCCTTTGATGCCCTTAAATACTACTTTTCATTAAAGCACTGGAGAGTTTTTCTCGTAAAGCATTTCTTTTTGAGTGTCGGGAGCACTTGCTTCTTTGAGGTGCAGAGCGTGAGCTTTCGCAAAAAAACAAAGTTTCACTCGTACTTAGTGCTGGTATTTGTAATTGAGATTTATAAGTGGTTTGTTGTGATTTAGTTAATTGTGAATCTGAGCGTTTATTCGCTGGTAATTGAATTGATTTACTTACCTATCTATTGGCAAGTTGTGTGCCTGATCGAGAAAAATTACGAAATTCCATACTCATTTCCATTCCCAATTTAACCTTTATAGGGGATGAATTTACAGAAATCCTTCCTTCGTGCTCATTTTAATTTGTATAAAGAACTTTTGTACTAAACTTCATGCTTCTAGACTCAGCGGTATAGAATGTGTATTGTGTGTCAGCAATTTTTGAGTTTTTTTTACATAAGCCATTAAAACTTTGAATTGTTCAACTTCGGGGTAAAGACCACGAAGGCGAGTTTGGTAGAAAGTCTTTTATGTTCAAGTGTTACTTAGGTAGTGTTCTCAAACCTACAAGTCTGTCATTATGCAGATTTCAAACTCCTGTTATTTTGTCCGGCCAGTACCTACTCATCGACCTGAACATGAACATGTTTTTGCCTCTCTTAAGACAATTAAAATCAAGGCCATTTTTCCATGGGGGCCATGGGAAAATGGCCTTGATTTTCTTCAGAGATTTCAGGGAGGCAGAAACAATAGAACGCAAAAGCAATCTTTCATTTGAAAACCGTTCCCACCTTTGTTTCTCAAACGGTCATGAAACATCCCAACGAAGTAGTGAGTTCAACCAAATTGTGTCTTAAATCAGCGACAAAAATACATATTTCATAAACGCCAAAACCTCTTCCCGTCATCTTATTAATTGCAACAACACTTTTCATTTCCCTTTTGACGTGACTTTCAAAACACTGAAAAAACACCTGATACACTTTATTTTTCTTTCATTTCATCGCAGCGAGGGTTTCCCCCATTGAAGGGGACTAGGGGGAAATAGTGCAAAGTCAAAATAAAATAAAAGTGCCCAGAGTTGGTGCAGTGCGAATGTCTAGACGCCCTGACATCTGCTGCGAAACTTTGTGATGCGTCGCGTTAAGGACGAACAGTTGGACCGCTGTTTATATTTATTTTGATGACATGGTCCATACACCTTGTTCTCAAATCAAATAAAAATTAAGTAACTTCTAATAAGAATAATGTATGTTGATGATGTTTTACAACTTCTTGTCACTGTTATTTAAATAGCAAGTATGTTTACCACCACTGAAAAAATGCACACAGGTTATAAAGTCTTACAAACATATAAAGTAGGTCTTCTGCTTGCAACCGCTACTGCTGAGCATGAAGGTCCTGGATTCGATTCTCAGGACGGGAAAAGGGTTATTGGGTTCCTCGATCTGGAATTTCTCAGTAGCAGCCCAGATTCTAGATTTGTGGCGCACGGGTGTGGACAAACCTATTCTCTGGCCATCGCTACTTGCTCAGCCGGGTTAAAATGGTAACGTTATAGCAATAAATCATGGAGTACCTATTTTACCGACACTACCGAGAAAATTGCTGCCACCACGGGCATCCAATAACTAATGAATATTCACACGCTGCGACAGAGCGACTTTTTATTGAAACCTGACGACTATTATCCGTTTATGTAGAGCAGTATCGCATATTGATTATATTTTAATAAATTCACGAAAACCCGTTTGTTTGTGCCTCTGTGGTTGAATTAAAAAGTGAAAATGCGTTTTTTCTGTCAGCTGTCATCAGACTAGCCTATTTTAGGGACGTTAGATAAACATTCTTATTTTAGGTGCTCAGAGTAAATGATAATTATCTAGCAAACTATCTAAACATCTCTGCAACTTCTGCTCATATTATAGAAGAACGGTAGTGATACTTTTTATCAAATAATGGATCAATTATTTTCTGCCATCAGAAAATATATAAATTTTTATATTATTTAATATTATAAAATTTTATGTAATAAATACTTTTTTAATTTGTAAAACATATTAATAAAAGCTTCGGGGAAACAAGATTTAGTATGATCAACAGGTAGTAACATGTTTTTCATGAACCATTTCAAAGCCCAGTATTTCAAACCAAATTAATTAAAGTACCCATGAGGTTTGTGCGATCCCGGAAGTTAATATTCACACGCTATGGTTTTGTAGTGGCATCTACATCTTCACATGCGAACTACGCATCATAGATACGTTACGAAAAACCCTGCATCGCGCAAGCAGAGATTACCGCGCAACTAGATATTTACAACGTCCCGACAATAATCATCGGGCAGTTGCCCACCAGAAAGGTCGGAGGATCCTCCCTTTTCTATAGAGGATGAGTGAACTACAAACTGAGGGTGAGTGCCACACGATAGAAGTGAAAACTGACAATAAACATGGCCAGCTGATGACGACTTGAGCAGAGTATACCCTATTCAGGGTCACCGACCTGAGCGTGGTAGTTCAGTTTTGTTCACGAGCATCGCAGAAAACGATAAGGCCGCCCGTTGTATATTTTTTAGTGTTCGGTTTTTTTTTGTTATGTATTTTTGTGGTGTACAATAGAGTATATATAAATAAATAGTTATAAAATGTGTACATATGGAAAAGCTAAAATGTTGTCAAATTCCTTTCACTGATAATTTCAGCAGCAATCTAACGAGAATCAAGTTCAATATGATTTTTACAGATTGGTCAGTGGGAACAACCTTATAATAACGAGAATAAAGTTAGAAGTTATGCAAATTCAGAGGTAACATAACTGTTAAAGGACTATTGTTTCCAAAATGACAAACGAGCGCCTTTCGTAGCAAATGCCGTAGCGGCGTAGCAACGCTACGTCGTAGCAACGTAGCACTTCTGCGTAACAAAATCAAAATAAAGGACTGTTCAAAGTAAGACATGATGCACACTATGCGTTATGCGAATGGAATTGGTGTCGAGTTGCAATGCAATCTATACGCGTCCACCGTTCGATGTCGATGTTTTAAATCGGTCGTCGAAGTGCGTCGAATACTCGAAGAAAATTATCGCTTCCTAACGACTAGTCGCAAACGCAAATGACAGATCTACGTCTAGTCGCAGCGACAAGACGCAGATGCAAACGCCAAATCAGCGTCTTGTTGTAGCTACTAGACGCAGCGACAAAATGCACAGTTGATTAAGAAGCCACACGACTATCAGCGCCGCGCCGGTTCAAACACCTCCATACAAGTTACTTGACACAATCGGCGCGAGCGAATTTCATCTCGCATCCCGCGCGTGATTCGCCACAGTTTGCATAATGAGCCTATAATGTTCCCACTGCTGGGGCACCGGCCTCCTCTCTGTAAGAGGGAATGGGCCGTAATACACCACGCGGGCTCAGTGCGGGTTGGTGCGCCTCAGTTTAACCAGAGCTTAGGCAAATTTCAGACAGAAAACTCTTTAAATTAATTAAATTAATTCATAAAGTGAACAGAAAACGTATTTCATAATCCATTTTTACGGACAAAAATTAATTTTACATAAACCGGGCTGATACTAAGAACATCCAGATAGAAAATAAAAACAATAAAACTTCGCCCGACCTGGGAATCGAACACAGTAATGCTATTCTGTAACTCTCTCACCGTGAAAAATTAGGTGAAGTGAGCGTGGAGAGAACTGTCAGTGCCGCTGATGCTAGGGATTGACCAAGACGGGATGACACTGACAGCTCACTCCACCCAAGTCTTCACGGTGAGCTTTTTACAGAATCGACATTCTGATGCTAGTGATTGACACTATTGACAGAACGCTTCAAACTCACTTCACCTAAAATTTCACGGCTTCGTTTCCACAGAATAGATTTCAAAACCATTCTCGAAGAAACTCATGCTTCCTATCTTCATTTTAATACATGAGAGGTTTAATATTAAACCTTTTAAAACGTAATTTAATTACAGCCCCTTCTTGTAAAATTAATAAGAATTTAATAAGCGAAGTCACAAAATTGTTCAGATATAATTACTGCGGACAGGTGATGCGATCAAATGTGACTTGATTTCCCTTGTGGGTTTCTGTAATATTTAAATTGTATTTTGTATTAGAAATAATATTTGAATTTTGTTATGAGTAGGAACCTGAATGGCCTGGTTTTCTCAATTATAGTCTTAACAGGGAAATTCAACCTTATCCTTGAATGGGGTTGTATTGAAGGTTATTATTAGCAACAAATTAAGTCCTGTTAACTAGGGGTGAAAACTGGATGGTTACCAAACTGTGACGGTTCTTCGTTTAAAAAAAAATGATTACTCATTTTTCAGCTTTCAGAAAAGTAGCAATTACATGTTAAGAGTGAAGTAAATAAATATGCCAATATTGTAGAAAATATCTGGTTAAAAAAAAAAAATGTTGATTCTTCATAAACTGGATTTAAAACAAAAACTTTCTGACTCAACAAGAACCCTCTCTCTGAACAAGTCAGTATTTTTTTTTTCATTTTCTTTTTTTTTCATAAAGTTTTTACCCATAACTTAATTTGTTGCTACTCAACGCTAGTACAACCCCTTTCAAGATAAAAGTCGAATTTCCCTGTCACCCCGTATAATTAAAATAACTTTAAAAAGTGTGTAAGTAAGTACTTATATTATTAGAAAATTGTAGAAGTCGCGTTGGTCAAAGTCACCAGAGGGCCGAGATATATTGACAAATGTATGTGTATGACATTATATGCTACCGAAAACCTTAAGTCAATATCCTACTGAAAGTCGGTGTAACGCTAAAGAAATACGTAACGCTTTGAAAACGATTGCCCTCTGATTCAACCTCGTGCTCAAGTCGAGAATCCAGTCAGTAACATCCAGTCCTGGAGGTTTCTTTATTCTCGACTTGAGCAATCTCAACATATTATAATATATTATGTATGAAGTCATAGTATCTATGAAGTCAACCGTACCACAGATATTATAATACTACGTACAGATACCCAATCCCTAAGTCTGGCAATTGAGCTGGCAATTTTTCGTCATCAAAATGTTCAACAGATGGCAGCATCAGCGATTCACTAATTGCCAGAGACAGTAGTCATACAACGCCATCTAGGAGTCGACCTGCTTTTAAAACGTTTCGTGCCATCCTTTTAAAATAAAGTTATATACTTTCGGTTTCAGAAAAACATGTTAATAGATTTATTTTATGTTTCTATGTAAAGAAATAGATTTAAAATAAGTGGTTTGATTTAAATTTGTGACTATAAAGGTTATTTTGAAGACAAGACAAATTGAGTAAAACAGCATCTATTGCAAAGAGCTCTAAACAAAATGATTAACAGATGGTTACTTTTATCATTCGAATTGAAGGTAAAAGCTTATTTTATGTTTGATTGTTGAAAAACGAGTGTGAATAGATAAATCAGCATTTAACAAGGAAGTCTTGATTTTTACTAATCTTAATTTAGCCAAAATTCTGCGGTTTATCGCTTTCTAATGATTGTTAATTTCATAATGGCTACCTATGCTGCCATCTTTGACTTTTTTTGAAGACTAATTATAAAATGTTCTAGTTGAGACCCCATGCCCGTACCTATCCTCATACTCAAGTATAAAGTACCTACACGTCCTTCCACTTCGCCCAAAAAATATCAATAGAATCAATACCAAAGAACGTTTTCAAATACAGGGTGACAATCAGAAAAAAAGGTTTGAGTACCGATCACGTCTTTATGCTTCTGACAGTTTGGTAATTGAAAGGTTTTTGAGTGGCCAGACCCTCGATCAAGGACCTATTGTTGAAGTGTTGTGTAATTTTAAATTCTATTGTTGTGATCATATTCTCAAGTGGATTAGTAATTGGATTATTTTGGATCGGACAGGTATGTTTTGGGGTGAATTGGCATAGTGGTAATACATACATACATAAACTCACGCCTTCTTCCCATGGGAGTAGGCAGAAACCACAGAATGCCACCTGCTACGTTCCTTACATACTTCTTTTGCCTTGTTTACGTTCATATATCTGATCAACACGCGCGACGGTTGCGAGTGCTACGCACCTGACCTTTCTGAAGAACATCACCAATAAGGTCACTATATGTCCTCCTAAGGCGTCCCCTCCCGGCGTTTCCGCTCACATCTGCCTTGTAAATACCTTTTGTTAGTCACTTTTCATTCATCCTCTCAACATGACCGAACCATCTAAGCATACTCTTTTAAATTTTTGTAACTACATCTTCTTTTAAACCGCACCGCACTGCCTTATTTCATAGTCACACCACACATGGTGTGACTATTAAATAAGGTCCGCAAGGAACGCATTTACACAGCATTTATTGGTAATACCAATCCTGTAAATTAAGGGAAAATGAATTGATACAAAAATTATAAACTATGTTAATTTGTCGTGTTATACGCAGGGGCGTTCACAATCATGTACGGAATCCATGGGACCAGTTTTTGCCCCAAGCACCCTGTATAACCATTTCATGTAACTGTCATTAAATGGCTGTGATTTGAATATACGGTCGTCAATGTAAGTTGGTCGTCAATTTGCTAAACAGTTAATTTCCTTGAATTTTTGCTAGAAATTTTATTTGTTAAGTATAATATAAAAAAGGAGCCAAGGGAGACAGATATTAAGATACGTTTAAGGTTCGATTCACGATTATTTTTCATTTCAGTCTTCTTTGCTTAAGACATTTCAGTTTTAACCATATAAAAAGTTTGCTACTTAGGACTTTCTAAAGACAATAATTAATAATCAAATATTCTACTTTCATTGTTCTAGAATTAATTATTATGAATTCACAATCTTAACTAACTTATATATACTAAGTCCCAGCGAAATTTCAACAATAATTTCTAAGCAATATTAAATTCTTGAAGATGGTCTAATTAAAGTTTGACTACATTCTGCAAAACATTTTAACAACATGAAAAAGGCAGCAATTTTAGAGACGCCGCGCCATTGCTAAGTCCTTTATTCTTATCTCGTAATAGTATTTGTTAGACAACATTAAGCAATTTTTGCTCCCGGTGTCGCTTTCCGACGCAGATTACACAGGGGTAGCACAGATTAAAAATAATACAACACGCCCCCCGTGCAGTGTAGGGTTGTTCCTCTTGGGGTGGAGTTCGTCGCTTTTCTGCATTTATTATTTAGGTTAACGCAATCCTTTAAACTACAAGACTTATTTTTCTTCTTTGTCAAGTATTGTTTTGTGTTACAAATGAAATGTATTTGTGTCAGAATAAAATGGCTTCAGCTACCGTTTTTGTTCATTAACTAGATTAATGAACAAAAACGGTAGCTGAAGCCATTTGGCATGACAGGTTTGATAACAGAGTGTTTTTCTTATATAAACAGACTTCAAAGCAACCCCTTACGTAACTTTGAATTTGTATTTTCAAAAATACATAGGCACAACTCTAGAAGCCCAAATACGAAAACCCCTGCCTTAAGGGGGCGAGTCGATTGGAGGTGCCGGAGCTGTTTTAATAAACGGAAAACTGATTTATAGCTACGAAATAGGAATTTTCCGGTGGCACAACCGCTATGTTGTGGTGATATTGATAATTGCACAGTCATCCGAGCCAAGACTTGAGGGGCGAAACTCGCGGGGTGAAATGCACGGGTGTCGAAAAACGTTTTTTTTTTATCGAAAAAGATTTATGGCAGCAGCGACTTGGTTTTTTAAAAGAATTTTGCCGAAGATAAAACGTGACTTATTGCTACCAGATTTTTTGTGTAAATTTTTATTTAAGGATGTCCTGTCGCTGATTTTCTTTGTGCTATGAAGAGGGGTCAAAACGCAAAGGGGTTGAAATCGGTGGTATTTATTCTGAATAGGGAAAACAGAAAAGAACTTCTAGTGAAGTTTGGACTATTTTTAAAATGGAAGAGGAACAAACTTTCAGCAAATTTTAATAAGTATATTTGTAGCTTCCTGGATACTTGGATAGTGGGCAAGCACAACAGCTATCATGACCTCTCCTTGAACCTTATATATAATAAAGCTTCGAATTTGCTTCAAAAGTTTGTATTTGATAGTTAGATACACATCACGAGCATACATCATTTTTACAAAATAGTAGTTGTACGACGATGGGAACTAACGTGCCCAAAATTGAAACTTAGTCAACAGACTTGAGACTTATATTATTTAAAAGGTCTTGGCGTACTGATTACTCTTTACTTTGGCGACATCCGTCAAAAGAAGAAAATGTAATGGTACTTTATTTAACTTTTACTATAGTACAAAACAAGTTTAATTATTCATAAATGAGTAAATCGTATCGATTTTTACTTTAAAAAAATCATATTATATTTTATTTTCCATTTGACAACAGTTTCACGATGCTATGCCTGTAGGTGTGGATAGAGATTGTGTACCTAACATTTCGACGTATAAATACAATATCGAGGATTACCTCAGCCTACCACACGGAGTATTAGTGTGACGGCAAGTAAGTAAAATGAATAGAGTAGATTACATCGTGAAAAAAAAAACATAATTTGCGAAATGTGATTGTTCCACTCACTTTTGCCTACTCCTTCATTAAACATAGGCGTGATGTTTTGTTGTTTATGTTCCATATTGTATGAGTCGACAACTATTATGTTTTATCTCTTATAGTGTGACGAAAAATAGAAAACAAACATTTATACGTATTTTCGTTAGATAAATGAAACTGAAAGATGTTTGTTTCAGAAAACCCTATACATTAAAGACTTTAAACAATCGGTTTGTTATGTTGAAGGCCGTAACGCAAAAGGTGAGACAAACTTGACGCCTGTTGGATCAAAACAAATGGGTACGTGGTCTAAAGTAGGTTACCCATCGTTCTTTATGATCGTAACTATACATAGACATAGGCAGGAAATTAACTTATTCCTTAGCTACGTAATTTGCCGGTCTCTCCGTCTGTTCGGGCAATATGGATAGTTATGTCGTTGGTTGAACGCGTTCGATCCCAGTTTGCATAGCGATACGCCCCTGGAATGTGCAAGCAAGACTGAGAATACAGGTTGTTTGAAAGTTGACCGTGTTTTTTTAAATTTCATGAAAACCATTATTAAAAACATTTAAAATCTAATCGCAATCTCATCTCAGCGACAATCAATGTAAAATTTATTTCGTAAATGTATGAAATTTAAAGGTATTTTAGACAGATAGATTAGAAAACGTGGAGGAACAGTGTTGGCCCAGTGGTAACCGTGGCCGCTACTTACGAGTTGTAGGGGGTTTTTTTTATTTTTTATTTTTATAAATTTCTATTTTTTTAGACTTTAACAAGGCACACAATCAGACCTCTGGGGTCTATCTTAGTATGACATGGCCTGAGATTTGATCAACGCGGCTATTGACAGTTAAGTTTAATTGAGTTGATGTAATGTTCTATAAGCTCACGCTTTGTGTTTGTATTATTCATTGAGTCTGTAATGTCTACAGGAATTTGGTTTAGTAAATTGGGTATTGTGAAAGAAGTGCCATAAAAGTTATTTTTGCGTAGGTCGAAGGTTCGAATCCAGACAGACGCTTTACTATGTGTAAATGATTTCATCACCACTCAAAACGGTGAAGGAAAACATCGTGAGGAAACCGGTATGATGTCTTGGAACCAAAAATTCGAAGACATATGACATCTACCTAACCGCACTAGGACCGCGTGGTGGATTACGGCCCACTCCCTCTCACAGAGAGGAGGCCTGTGTCCCAGCAGTGGGAACATAATAGGCTGATTATTATGTAGATAAGAATAATAATATTAAAGTCTGTTATATAGTGACATAAAAATGTGTACAAACAAAGTGAAGCCCAGACTCCTGCGCTAAGTAAGACACCTGTGTGTGTGGAGCCAGGAATGCATAAAACATATGAGAATTGGTTATATGGAATGCAAACAAGACCGGGATACAGGCTGTTTAAAGTTGACTTTGTTTTATTTTGAATTCTCGTGGAAACCGTGGATTGTTTCATAATAATTTAAAAAAACCGGCCAAGTGCCTATCGGACCACGCACACTGAAGCAACTTATCATTGTAATTGAAATTCCAGTTCTCCCATACATCGATTTCCGTCACGGTGAATTCTCCAACTGCAAATAAAAGTTTGTAATCGCAAAAAAAAAAGATTTTTAATGTGTTAAAACTACAAATTGATGATTTTCCGACATGTTGCTATCTATACTTATACTGTGAACCCTTGCTTCTTGCGAAATTTAATGATTCTTCGTCAATGGGCAGTACCGTATATAGGTTTTGATTTTTTTGCGAGTATCTAAGTATGTCGTATAAATTCCCGTATTTCTTGAATGCGTTGACGTTGAGAAGATTGATATAGATTTTAGAACTTCAATTAACCGTAGACCTGCGTATTTCCCTGCCAGGGTCGCGGGTTCAAGCACAGGCAAATGAAGGAACACGGGTGGGTTTTAGTCACTAAAAGTCTGACACGCCCTCACACTCCACCTACTTTTGATTAGTGTGTGTATTTTGTATTTTTTTTTGTAATATGCGTTTTGTAATAACCAATTTTCTTCCTTTCTTTATTCAAGTCTCTTTACAAATCATACAGTATTACAACTACAAACAAATTGACGAAAGAAGTCATTTGATGATTTCCCGCCCAAAAAAACAAAAGACCTACGTATTTGGTATTAATTTCAACTTGATACCTTTACGCGTTCCTGAGAAACAGACACAGGGTCTTGACAGATTGACAGACAGACAGACGCACAGACAGATGGACTGCGAAGTGATCCTTTAAGGGTCCCGTTTGTGCTTTTCAGATACGGAACCCTAATAATGGAAAAATTGAATTGATGCTCTCAAAACTTTTTGGCATTCTACTGCGGCCGGCGAGCGCTACATCCAAGTTAGTTGCAGCTACTTACTAGTCTAGCGCACGTCAAAAAAAGACGATCAGTATCGAAATGGGAATTATTTGAATCGATAACAAAAATAGCATCATTTTGTTTTCTTTCATAAATTTTAAGCAAATCAAAAGACATAACATGGTTTGTACAAATTATTTTGAAAGTTTACCTTATACTAACGAAAAATAAACCAAACTTGAAAAGTTACGGGCTGTTTGAAAAAGTCACTTTATCTCTCCAAGCAATATTCTTATTACATTTTATCATTGGCATCCTGTATAGTGAGGGGTCAGTCTGTCGGTATGACCGCGGACGTCAATAGATCGCATACTGGCTGCGGCTAGACGGGATTCATTCCCCTGGTATACCTGAACTAATAGCTTTTTTACATAAATTTTCTGGTTTTGACAGTTAGAAAATGAGGATTTGCTTTAAAACCGTACATTGCATTAACATCTTCCTGTTTGGTTCACTTACCGAACAGATTTTTATTACAAAACAATGTGTTTATCATAATTATATTAAAAAAACTGCAGTGGTCAGCCTGGACTTGATCAAATCTCGATTATCGATCGGGATCGGGATCTGGAAAAAATCAGAAACGTTTCAAATGCAGTTCGAATGCAGGTGATTATCGGGGCTAGAGGAGGAAACACCCGATTTTAAACTGTATAGACAATTAGGAATTTTACCTTATTTTTCTTGTTGTAGTGCTTTTAATTTGACATTGTACATTTTTTTTGTGGTAAAATCTGCCTTAAATGTTCCTACCGCTGGGACACAGGCTTCCTCTCTTCAAGATGGAGTGGACCGTAATCTACCACGGGCCCAGTGCAGGTTGTTAGATGTAACATGTCTTTGAATTTTTGATTCTAGGACATGCCGGTTTCCTTACGATGTTGTCCTTCACCGTTTTGAGAGTATTTTTTTGTGTAAATGTGCGTTTTTTTTACTTAAATGTTAGTGCAGTGATCATTTAATTTCTAGGTTCTAAAAGCGTAAGAGACGTTTATTAAATGCATCCACCCTTAATTTTTTGACAAAAATGTTTAAAATGTAAATAATTGGCAAATTACAAATGAGTCCGGTGAGTGTATTAGGTACCTACTATAGTTTCCGTGTAGTAGAAAAGGTGAGGATTCGAAAAAGCTTACCGCAGACTCCTGCACACTGCTTAGCGCTGGTGAATGGCTTCGCGGCGCGTCCAGATTTCTGCTACACTTCACTACACATGGATTCCATAGGCGCTGTGTTCGTAAGGTTGTACGTATCTTGAGGTAATCACCTTTTTATTTTAGAAAATGTTTATAGTGCGCTTTGCACGTTAGTTTCGAGTTAAGAACAGTTAGTGTCGCGAAAAACCACACACGGAAGCATGGCGCTACTGTACTCATGTGTAGACCAATCGGATTGCTCGGCGAATGAACAATGAGAGTACCGACCACTTAATCAAATCAAACCCTTATTGATTACACATAAAAGCTTAATTACTCGAAGTGGGATGAAAATAAACTATACAATAGGTAAAACCCACCATATAGAGAACGGTACGTAAGAGTTTCATTGGACTACACAATTCTAAATATTAATATACTTATAAAATACGAAGCACCCTGTTACCTAAGCGAGTACGTCAGTGTTGTATGTCGAGCAACCCAGCCGCATGGATGACATGATGCGGCAAACCGATCGCACTGAATGACGTCTTCTGCCTGCACTTAATTAAGTGACGGATATACCACAAGATGCTAATCAACACAACTTTAGTGAGGGGTAGACCGAGCAAACAAGCAAAATGGGTTTGTATCCTTAGTAATATTATAAGATAGCTTTCGCCCGCGGCTTCGTCTGCGTTGAGGTCGGACATTATCCCATGGAAAACTATCGGGATAAAAAGTATTAGAGTAGATATTCAAGTTATCAACTCACAAAATGTAAGTTGATAACCATTAACATTACCATACACATTAAACATTAAGTGAGTTGATAACTTGAATATCTTACTTTTTTTTTAAATACTCTTTACTCACTACTAAAGTTACTAATATTATAATTCAGTCATGATTTTAAAGACACATAGCGCCATCTAGCGTCCAAAAAGAGTTCTGGCCGTCGAAATATTGTTAACTGTTTCTTTCCTTCAGGAACAGCCCTTTTTTCTAGATGGAAGGTACCCTATGCAATTTTCTGTACTAACTACGTATATGCAAAATGTCATGATGATCGGTTCAGTGGTTGTTTAGAAATTTGTTAGGAAGTTTGGATTAGGATTATGATGCGAAAGTGAGTTTGTTTGTTACGCTTTCACGCCAAAACAGCTGAATGGATTTGGATGAAATTTGGCACACAGATAGACCATGAACTGAGTAAGGACATTTTCATCCTGGATTCCAGATGAAGTCTCGGGCAATAACTAGTTTAAATGTACTTACGATAGTCGGGACAAAATCAACGAACTCGTCAAATATCACTCAGTCTAGTTTTAGGTTTCGTATCATACCTCGCATTTTCTTTATTTTCAAAGAAAATATGCTCAATTGCACATTTTGGTATAAATAAATAGCCCTTGGTAAGGCTGGTTGTTCGTCTTTAAGGCTTCTGAGTACCAGTAACGAATGCCTTACTATTTCTTAAAGAAGGCAGTATTTTCCCTAACAGAATTATCAATTTTTCCTAAAACCTTTAAAAACACCCCAGAAAGGAATCTAATATTAACATACAATAACTTTGACGTCATCTATACGGCACAAGAAGTATCCAAACACAGCCCCCCGAGACTTGTGACTTTGACGCTTATAAATTGACGCTACTTATCTCTGCGTCACCTGTGTCACGGAACGAAACATAAACATACTTTTAAACCCACGACACACAAGCCATTTTGATCCTTCAGGACCTAAGTTAACGTTGAGATTGTATTGGTAATGTTTACAAAAGTTAGAAGTGTTTGCCAGTTGTAAGAAGTATGTTTAATGTTTAGAAAGTTAATAGAGTGTATTCGATAAATATTTTCATATTAAACTTCCCTTCGTGTGTCACTTTTGTCTGAGTTGGGTTATGGATCTTCGTGTCTGAAAGACAGTGCTGTTTGAGGTATAAAGGGGTTGTATTGAGTGGATGAGCGTCTACAACTAAGTATACTGAGGAAAATGTCTTATTCCCGCCAGACGTTATACTTTCTGTCGAGCAAGACGTTATCCTTCACAAACAATAATTCATACAAGAATCACATGTAGTCGCAGAAAAATTGAAAATAGCATTTTCAATTTTTCCTGAATGTTTCCATTTTTAAGGCAACTTGTCAAATGTTTCTTTCCCTAAAAACCTTATAGGACTGTTACGAATACATGAATAAAAATTAAATAAACCCGGACAAGTGCGAGTTGAACTCGCGTGGAGAGTGTTCCGTACCCACGGATTTACCCACCATAAACATTTCATGTAAAGTACGTTGCCAAAACTTACATAACCTGTTTAAAAGTTATTAGATCTATTAAAGAGCCAAGCCAAAGATTCAACAGGGCTTCTTGAGTTATTCTAGCATTAGATCTGATAACTTTTTAACAGTGAGAGCGTTATGTAAGTATTGGTGATCTACTTCACATGAAATGCTTTTGGTAGGATTTCATTTCTTTTTTTTAGGTTGCTGTACTTATTTTTATTTTTGTGGTGATACTGCACTGATTTTACACAAACATCCTAAAATCATAACCTCTCGGTATTTCTTGCTTGTCAGCAGTTACTTTCTCACAAAAAAACACGCTTTTCTCACACATAAAATGATAAAATAATTAAATTGACTTGCATATGTTCTTCTGATCCAATTATTAAATCATAAAGTGTGAAGCACTTTGTTTAAATACAAGTATAAACAACTAAAAAGCGCTCAATCCTTTTTGTTTCAGTCATTGGAATTTTATGTTTTTTATTTTCTTTCAATAACATACTATGATTTTTTACTTTTTAGTCTACTACATATATTCTTAATTTTGTTAACAAGTCTAAACTCAACGAAGGTATAACTTGAGCCAGTGAAGAGTTTTACTTTAACCCCTTCTATCTCTATATCTATATATTCTATTGGACTCGTCAAAACTTCGTCTCGTTTGGGTTCCTAAGATTCTAGGAACCCAAACTTGAGCGGTTCACTAGTAGCCACTGAATAGTTCCATTATCCAAAACACCGGACCCTCGATACCAAGTTCAATATATTGGACTCATCAAAACTAAGATGCAAATCCTAGCCTGCTTACCAAATGTTAGCTTTCTAGGACTTCGGGAAAGACCCTAGAGGTTTATTTTTATATATAGACTTGCACCTCTCTTTGAGGGAGTTGGAGGGTTAAAGTTACAGATTTCTTATTTTTGTGTGTGTGCAAATCCTAGCTTTCATACCATATTTCAGCATTCTAGGACTTTCTTTTATTCGGGAAATGCGTCAGTCAGTGAAGAAATCAACGCGCATTAGGTGTGTGTTTTACTAATCTGCTAACTACATTTTATCTTGAGAATTTGAGCTCTCTAGCATTATCCAGGCTGAAGCTATAAGGGTATGTAAATACGACGAAACGCTTTGAGAAGAGACAGGTAGTGGACCTGCTTTTTGGTTTTGGCTCGTCTTGGCGGGGTTACTACCCTGGATCCCAAGAACAAATTGAAATTGTAGTTGAAAATCGTGGTCTTCCATACATTCCAATTGCAACTTTATGTTTGTAGGTTCAACATTGAAAGATTGACCATGTTATTTTAAGAACATAAACTTCTTACAGGTTTTCCTGTAATCTTTAGGTAAAAACTAAATTAATTTTATTTCCAGTTTTGGCTCAGCATTTTCGGAGATAAGAGAGTTCGGAGTTTTTCATTAGGACGTACAGAACCCTAGAAATAATGAAATCGGTCCAGCGGTTAGCATGTGATACGCTTACAACAGCAGCAGCAAAAAAAATACTTATCGATATTAAACATAAGGCGACAAGCAAGCGATGGACAATTGGCCGCGACGATATAACGTATGGAAATATATGCAATAACGCACAATAAGGACAAATATACTGCTGGGATTTCCATTCGTTCTATCGTCACAGACAAATTGGCCATGGTCTGCTTAGCGTCTACATATATGGTTATGGGTAATAAGTCAGCAATCTATTATGGGGATGCAGGGGAGGTCATTTGCAACCAAATGACCTGTTATTAAAAGTATGCACAACTGCTCAGCTATCCAACGAGATACAATTGGATACCAGATGTATTTAAAAAATATATAAAATACTCGAAAATGGTTGACATTTGCATAGGGCTCGTTAAGGGTAATTTGGTTGCAAATGACCTCACCTACATTCCCTTGATGGATTGCTTACATTTTACCAATAACCCTGTATTTCCCGTAACATGAGCTATAGGTATATACTTCATGCCGCGGCAAAAAGAGTAGCTTGCTTATGAATCGACACTCAACTCTATAATGGCCCTCAATTTCTTATTTAAACCTCGGTATTCCACTTATAAAGATATCGGAAGTCATATCTTAAAGACAGCTGTTGTTAAACTAGACTGTACTTATGCCGTGGGTAAGAAATTGAACGTGTTTTATCACGCGGTCGCCTCGAGTTCTTGGATCATCCCCGGTCAACTTTGTATGGAAGGAACGAAATGCCTTTTAGGGCAAAACCTCCAACTTTCCATTAGACAAAAATATATATATGATTTAATTTTTTAGGTTTCTATACTGGTAACACATAATTTCCGGCGATAAAAACAATTACTTATCAAAATGTTGCCATAAAATTATTCTGACTTCCATGTAGTAGTTTTTTTTATCTATTCCTCATTAAGTATTTTGTATTGGAATGTTAAAATAAAAATATATTTAATAAAGATAAACTTGATAACTTGAATGAAACTGTTATAATCCTCATGTTTTACGTTCTTTAACATAGGTCCAACAATGAAATGGAATGAAATTCTTATAAAGAGTAGGCGTTTTATTTCGATATATACAACACGAAGTTACCAATGGCGGCAATAATAAAATAACGTCAGTTGTTCTGTTATTTGTTGTTACTATGAGTAATAGATATAAAAAAGTTTCAATTATGTAACAAAGCCGAGAAAATGATAGCTTGCGTTGAGTGCTGTGCAAAACTAATAAACAAATTCTTGAAAGAAAGTGGGTGAAAAATAAAGTGTGTTGATGTCATCTAGATAGAGAGATAGATAAAACATTTATTCGATGCACACAAAAGACGCAACACAACACACAAGAACATAATAGAATGTTAAAAAGTTACAATAATAAATATAAACAACGTGCCAATATACAGAAAAAAAAAACCCAAAGAAATAAAGTTCAAATTAAAAGGTTCGTGTTCGTTGATTATGTAAACGTCATAATTATGTATAGTGTACATTAATGAGTAATAGTATTATAATCATAATTATAATTACAAATTACAGTGGCGTAGATATGCGAAAATAAATGATATTTAAATGATTTGGCCTGACTTAAATATGTGTATTATAACAATTTATTAGCAAATCATTGAATTACTAATTTTCTTTGTTCACAGGTATGTGTCCACGAGCTACGCTAAGTATACAGATTGACTCGGGAAGAACACGATAGCCAGTTATATAAAGGAAGTGTTGGAAACAGTCATACCGAGTTTTTCCTGCGAAGCGATAAGAAGCTGCCGCAGTCTTATTCTGAAGGTACCAAGATATTTCAGGTTCCTTATCGGCGGGGGAATATTGTTCCAATATTTATGCGATCGTATGAGGATGCGGAGTATCTAAAACTTCCCCTGAAAGCAGCTGTCTTGTGCGATTGAGTGGGGAGTTGCTGCGAGCTCTGCCTACTTGCGCATTCTCTTCTACTAGCGATCCAGCTCAGTTTATTGTACAGGTAGGACGGCTGCTTGTAGTTTATAACTCCAAATAGTAGGCATGCCAAGTGCAACATACGGCATGACTTCATTTTGAGGATTGAGTGCTTATTTAAAAATGGCGTTACGTGACTTCTTGGTGGTATCGAGAAGCAGAATCGAGCGCAGGCGTTTTGCACCCTTTGGATCAGTCGATCAGTTCTTGCCAGTAGCCGAGGGCCAATAACCGCGTCAGCATAGTTTAGATTAGACAGCACGAGTGACTCAACCAGCTGGATCCGCAGGTCCTCTGAAAGATAAGGCCTTATTTTATAGAGAATCTTAAGCCGGTAAAAACAAGTGCGCACTGACTCGGCCACGTGTGCTTCATATCTCAACCCAGCGTCCATGTTTAAACCAAGATTATGGGTCTCACTGACGCGACTGATCGACCTACCCATCAGTGTAACGTTAAGTGTGGCCGGTACTGCGCTGATTTGGTTCTTGGTTCCAAACAGCATATACTTAGTTTTAGTATATGTCTGATGAAAAAGTAAATAATAAATTACAACATATCATATTATTGTTGTTTTATTTTCGAATACTCTGGGCACTCTCACTTGTAAGAAAACTTGAACAACGTGGCGATTCGAGTTTTCTTTCAAGCGAGAGTGCCCAATTGCCCAAAGTTAAATTATTAATTTAAAAAAATCGAGGTGCATTTTATTTCTTTAGGGCTAAATCTAGATGTCGCCAGATGCGACTTCCGTTTTATCTTTTTTACTTGCAGTTTACATTCTTCTCTGCTAGGAGTAATAGTGTTCTGTGGTATGGATCCTTATTATTTTCAAGAAACTACACTCTGGCTGCATTCCGAATTGCGATGTAATCGATTTGAGCGGGCTCACACCCGTTCCGAATTAGCATGATCGCGATAACGATGTTCCGTGAATCGTCATAGACGACGTCATGACATGCACCATCTTGCGATAACGCCGACCATGCCCTGAATTATTATCACCGTGAGCGCTGACAAAATAAAAGTTGTGCTTGTGCTGTTTAGTAACGTGGCATCATTCTTAGAAATTGTGCTTCTCTCTGCAGACGCCACCTAATCAAGGAAGATAAAAAAAATTGTGGTGTGTATACAAAGAAAAACTGTTATCCAACCATGACTATTCAAATGAGCCTAAAGGGCGAAAAATTTCTGTCATTCTCAAATATGAGCAATACGAGAGAAAGTGTCCATGCATTGAACTACTGCATTCACAAAAATATCCAATCGGTATTTCTTGTGCCAGGTTTGGGGTCATGTTATAAGTTTTGACGTTGAGCGAGCACTTTGATATCTAAATCGGAACGCAAATTCTTAATGTGAGCGCTGTGAGCGATTATGGTCTAATTCTAAATGTACCCGTTTTATTGCCACGTTTCTTGTCGATGATGAAGATTGCACATATGATTTTTTTTAAGTGTAATAGTGGATGTTTAATCCAAAATACAGAATTAATATAATGTTTAATTTCGCCAGTAATTGTAGTCTACTGCCATATCCGAGGAGGGCACATTTCTCGCAGAACAGATGGCCGAGGGGGCCGAAAGGTTCTAGACTGGCGAGCGCGTACCTGAAGACGTATCTTTGTAAGTGCCCACAGTAAAAGCTCACAAAATGGACCGATGACCTGGTGAAGACCGCAGGGATTTATCTATATGCGAGACGCACAAAACCGGTCGAAGTGGCAATGTTTGGGGGAAGCTTATATCCAGCAGTGAACGTCTTTCAGCTGAAATGATGATGATGATGAGTACTTTTATGATTACGAGCTGCTATTGAAGAATTCAAAATACAGAAATCTAAAAACACATTGTCTGTCTGTTATACAACATGTACGTACGTAGACTGCGTCTTTGGTCTCGTCGTCGCAAGAGCTACTGCTGAGCATGAGGTCCTGGGTTCGATTCCCAGGTCGGGCAAATTGTAATTGGGTTTTTCCATCTAGAATTTCTCAGTAGCAGCCCGGAGTCTCGATTCGTGACCGGTCGATGGCAATAGGCTCGCCCCCAATTACATGGGACTTAAACATAACTGGCGAAAGGTGGGTGTACTATAGGTACACCTCTGCCTTGGGAGGAACACCCTTCTGGGATAACAGGCGCGATATTATGTTATGTTATACAATGTGTTTTTATTGATATCCCATTAGTCTAGGGTTTTATTATTTAAGTAAAAAGAAAGAAGAAATCATCAATCACAATATGTGTGTGGGTATCTAAGTTTTATGATTAATAGTAATTCATTTTCATTCAAACCAATATCATTCATATTTAAAGCTTAGAAAATGCGACGTTGTCATATTTCAGCTATGAGAGTTTAACATTAATAATCGTAACATATGTGTGAATAGTAAAAACGAAACAAAAAATATAATTGAAAAATAATTCATTATTCAGTTGATTCTTTGATATGGTCTCATTCATACCCTAGTTATGGGAATTAAAAAAAACACCTAGTATCTTAAGGTTTCACGTTTTCACGACTGAACTGAGAACTGCTAATTGTTTTCGCGGTAGTTTGGTCCCGTGGGATAATTTCCGACCCACATGTCACCGCCGCGTTTTTTTAGTTAATAGTAAATATTCACCTCACGCACCACAACTTCTGTGACCGACAGTAACCCGGCAGTCAATTTCATAGAAAATGAACTGTAAATTTCTGAATGAAGAGGCGCCCCCGTAGGGAATTCGGGCAAAAATTTCAATAGCACGTGCATCATTTGGAATCGTTCAAATGTTTGCAACAAGGTAGGGGAGCCCTTGTTTAGAGGTGTCAGTCACACCAGTTTTGAGTTATAAGTGACAGGATATAGCGTTCTAAAATCACATTAAAACCTGTGTTATAGACTAAACAGCTGGGAAAATAAATCCTTTTTTACCCGAATGCGCGACGCAATGGAGGGTAATATGTTCAAATAAACAATCTCATGCAGTCGGAGGCATCTTCAACAATAAAGACCTATATTGCCTGTGATTGTTTATTACTAGTATTAAGGTGAATAGTCCAACTCTTAAAATAAAATTTTCTTGTTTCCATCTTTTTTAGGGCTGAAACTTCTTTAAGCAGGCCCCGTCGCGAGTACCCGACGCGGAGACTGGATTACGCAGTGTCGCTAGTTTCATTTTAACGGTGTGCATGTACAGTATATCTAGGTATCGGTACACGAGTCGTGTCACATTGCGTTATTGACTAAACAAGCCGGTGCGTGTTACCGCTGGTCCACTTAACGCAGATTCTGGCATTAAAGTTAACTTTTGGCGGAGTCGTGTTTTTAGATTTTTTTAATTCACTTTTTTATCACTGCTAAACCTGTACAGAATGTGTTTATCAACTGTGTCAGTATAGGGAAATTCGAATCCCTATGCCATACGCGCAAACGGTCTTAGAAACTACTAGCTCTTTTTCGTGAATAAAATTTTGCAATACTTACTTTTTTTTGGTTCAGTCCGAGTTGTCCTAAAAATACCTTTAGTTATTTTTTTCTTATTAATTTAGTGTCTTAAAATGCAAATACTTTCAGTGTCTTAAAGGTTTCCTACCTATTATAACTATAGGTACTCATTAATCTGTTTTTTTTTCATTTTTTTTTAAGCCTGCCTTTGTACCTCTTTGAGTTCGAAAAGTTAAAAAAAAAAAAAACACAGCTTTTCAATCCGCCACTAAATTGGACCAAACCAAAATCGTAGGCACTTGCACAGGGGTTAATATTGGTAGAAAAATGTAAGGATTAGTTTTTTTTATAAAAACCCATCGATTCAGAAGGGGAGACTCCCAAACACTCGGGCGTTGAAAAATGTTGATCACTCCCGTTTGATATTGGGATTTCGCAAATATTTTTGAACTTTTTTATTTTCTTGAGAACTGAGAAGGGAGACAATGTTGGTTTTGGTATATCGGTTACCGTTAGATGCAATTTGTCAAGCAAGTAATTTTTGTGGGCTTTTTGTTGGCAACTTGACACTTTTTGTTGAGGGGCACAAAGCCAAACCGAATCGAACCGAATCAAAATAAAACGAATCTCTTTCGAGATTTGTTTTATTTGCACAGGCTCCAAAATCCAGTGGCTGGGTAACACGATACCTTTTGGTAATACTGGTTGTCCGACTTTCGGGCGTCTAACTGGCGTACTGTCTAAGATCTACGAATGATAGCAAATAAATGTATGCAGAAGGAAAAATACCACCTACTGTATTTTAAATAGTTTTCAAAACTTTGAAATAGTTTTCAGAATATTAAGGTCTTTCCCAGAAATAATATGCAGACATTCCAACCCGCACTTTGCCTGCTCCCTTTCACAGAGCGGAGGTGTCCCAGCAGTGGGAACGTTATAGGCTGATTATTAACTCCTCCCAAACGAGAAGTTTATTACAAATACAACTTCATTTCACAAGACTTTATTTACTATGTTTCTTTGCAACAACAGGCATTGGATTCCAATAATATTTCTCGTACACTCGGTCCCAGAATTTGTAACGGTTTGCGAACAAATCCCTCTTTATTTTCAATTTGCTACTTATTTCCAAGTAGTTTGGTTCATCGTTTGTGTACTTTGGCCATTTCACGTCAATGAGTAGGCTCTCGTATGCTGTGGGATTTCTGAAAGAAAGAAATAAATAATTGAGTAGATTTTTGGCTGGAAAAGTTAAGGGTAACGGAGCATTTAACCTAACTGAGAATCTACCTTCGTTCGAACTGATTATTGTGGATATTATAAAGTAGAAACATGAATTTGAATATGATTAATTATTTTTGGTCTGTCTTATAAAACATTTTGCCTGTGACTTCGCCTGCTATTCAGGACGAAAAGTAGCATATGTCCTTACCCAGGCGATGGTATATATGTGTTCCTTTTATTTACAATATCATGTATTATAATGTAAACAAGAATAATAAATAATAATATAAATAAGAATACTAAACAAATAAATACTTAATTAAAGTAAATTAATAGTCTATGAACTGATTTTAAATGTTAGATGTAAAATGTAAGCATTACATTTTAGTAAATGTGTAATTATTATAACAATTTTATGCATGCTATTATTACTGTTACTGTTTTAAAGATTAATGCAATGTAACGAATGGAATGTAATTAATTATATTAAGGAAATAAAAGGCTATAATTAAAAAAAAAAAAAACATGTATTATTTCATCCAAACCCGTCCAGCCGCTTTACAAAACGTAACAAACAAACTTGCTTTCGCATTTATAATATAATATTAGAAGTACTCGTATGTTACTGCAGTAAACTCGGACCACTTTTAAACGGAAATTACAACTAAGTATTCTGCAGTATTTTCGTTAAAATTTACCCGGCAATCACAATTAGTATCATCCATATATATTAAGATTAATGTGCAAAACGAGTATGTTCAATTTCATAAACGTTCGACATACGAATTTACGTTACATTTACATAGCGCGTTCTTGCTAGCCCATTGATCTCATACAATAAAGTTACTGTTGTAATAATAAAGTCTACTTACTCATATTTAACAAAATCAGTCCACATTGCTGTCATTCGGTCTCTTGTGTCCATATCCGAAGTTTTCGTTGTAAATTCAAAGAAATCCAATATGTACGCAGTTTGATCTCTATGGCTGGCTCCTTTTATTTTTTCCATAAAATGATGCTTAAAACTTAACTTTCCAACGTACGAAAACTCATAAAGAAAGACTGGTCTTTTAGATTTAAGAACATGCATTTTTGCTGATTTCATTATAGCATACTTAAACATTGAATCAGAGAAGTAATCTATATACTCTTGAACTGTGTCGTGACTTACTTCTTCATCTTTAAAATAATGTTTCTTTATTTCTTTGATAAAAGCATCTCTTGATTTAACATTGTCAAAAGCCAAATCTGCTGGCAGGAAATCTTCAAATTTCTCGTTCATCAAATCACTCCACTGACCAAACTTAATAGTTCTACTAATACCTTCCATATTTGAAAAACCAGTCAACACAGGAATTTTGTTATAGTCTCCTTTATGGAAAGTAATCAAAGGCGACTCTGTCAGAATCGGTTCAGTATTTCCAATCACATTCTCAATGCACGGCGCTAAACCGAAAGTGGAGTTTGTCAAGTAGAAATTCTTGCTTTTAACAGCCAAGTCTTTGATCGGTGCGTTCAATAAGAATTCATTTAAGTCATCAATATTTTCCGTGTTGTTATAACCCACAGATATTGCCAAATTCTTGGCGGTATTTATTGGATCCCTGTTTATTGCGAATGGAGACAAAGCGGAACCACTTTCGAGTATGAGTTTGTCTATTAAACCGTTTGCTGCTTTCGACAAAGCTAGTAGTTCCGCCATACTGGCACCAACACTGAATCCTGCAAGAGTTACCTTCTGGGGATCTCCACCGAACTTTCTGATGTATTTGTTGATAAATTTCAGAGCAGCAAGTTGGTCTTTTAACGCCGCATTGCCAGGTATCTCTTCAGTTCCTAGACAGGCGAATCCTTTGAATCCAAGTCTATAGTTAAAACTGACTACTATGACGTCATGTCGGGCTACATAGCTAAACTTTGCCATGTTACCATTTCCCCCGGAATAAGCCCCACTATGTATGTAGACCAAGACCGGTAGTAAGTTGTCTTCACTGGCAACTACTGGAACAAAGAGGTTCATGGCCAAGCAGTCTTCTACGCCATCAATAATAATATCGTCGTCTTCTTCTTCTTCTAAGAGGTAGACTTGTTCGCAGCCAATATCATGGATTTTAGCGTCCATAATGCCTTCCCATGGTTCAACAGGCAGGGGAGCCTGGAATCATTGAGATGGTTTAGTAATAGGATATCAGAAAGAACTTAGAATGGAGGATTAGTATTATCACCTAGTCTCATTTTTTTTGCATAGCATAGCCTATGTATGGATATATGTCGCCCAAATTCAAACGCGCGGGCCCAATACGGGTTGGTGGATGTCACATGTCTTTGAATTTTTGGTTCTAGGACATGCCGGTTTCCTCACGATGTATTCCTTCACCGTTTTGACTGCAGTGGTGATGAAATTATTTACACAAAGTAAAGCGCCTGTCTGGTTTTGAACCTACGACACCACTTCTACATCTTACACATCTATTATCATATAACTTTAATAACAAACAGTAAAACAAAAAAAATGGATTGGTGGAATAGTTTCTCTTTTATTTATGTCTAGAGCAATTTGCTCATAGCAGCCATTATTCCCATAATTGAATGTATTTGTGGCCACAGGTAATGTGCACCAGGCACCTCGTAATTACTTTAGCAACCTAAGGTTGAATGTCACTTGCACGTCATAAAAAGACAAGTTCTATTTGTCTATGAGACAATAACATATTTGCAAACTTAGTACAGTTTCAATAATGTGGGAATTATTTTCAAAGGTGGTATAGAAGTAACGAGGTTGACTATACATACACAGAACTTACCTTGAACTTATCCCTTCCTTTCGGAGCCGTGGCATACGGCACACCATAGAACTCGTAGAAATCTCCTTGCCAGTACTTCTCCCCCCTCAAGCCCCCTATATCTAATTGAACTATCTTCTCATCGTCAGCAAAAACATTTACTATTAATAAAATAAATAATATTGACCGAAACATGTCTATCGGTGTCGAAAAATTCTTCAAATACTTATCGATTTGGTGTTGCACTAGATAAAACGCGATAATGAGTTACATTAAATTAATTATCAGTTAACGATGGCAGTGATTTTTGATAATGAACCTTGACACACAATGTTATTTGGCTAATATACCTAATAATCTTCTGTTTCCACGCTTATCTAGAAATTGAAATTAGGTTTAGACTATTAAGAAATAAATCTGGGATTAGGTGGTGCATATTTTTTAACACATCATAAAGCACCTAATCGCACTTTTTTTTTTTCAAGTTGATGATTAACAAATTAATATCAATATTAAATAGGGATGTTTTTAAATCAATTTGGATAAACATTTTTATTTAAACCAGACCGTTAAATTTAACTTCCCAGACAGGTTCCTGCATTTTTTTCTCTGAACTTCACGTTTTAGAATTGATATTAATTTAACTACCCTATTCGCCTTCACCTAAACCTAACCAAACACCGCAATACTAAATACAGAAATAGAAATATATTAGGCACGGAAATCGCAAAGCCATACTGCAAAATATATTATCATAAGATATCCTATACGGGCACATTTCTTGCGTCCGTTGGCCAAGTGTTGTTGCGAGGCAGTTTTAAATCGTACGATTTCTGATGTCACAACGGGGAAGTCTTATTTCGGGATATTGAGAAGATTCAAAATCAAAATATTTTCATTCACCTAAACGTAAATGGGAACTTATGAAACGTCAGAACCTAGGTACACTGTTCCAATTGATCGTTTCATACGGAGTAGAGCCGGCGGAATAATTGGCTTTTACAATGTTTTCAAACACACAACAACATAACATCATGCCTGAAATCCCAGACGGGTTAGGTAGAGGTGTACCTATAGTACACCCACATTTCGCCAGTTATGCTGACCCATGTAATGTATGTGTGTTTTCAAAATTACAGTGTTAATAAGTATGGGAGGACAGTGTAGGCCAGTGTCAAAAAGTACGAGGTGCTTAACAAATAGAAAATATTCTACAAGGCCTTCAACGTTCTTTCATTCACAAAATATTAAAGAATCTAATCTAATCTAATCGTTAAAAATAAGATACTATAATTAAAAAAAAACTATTGTTACCATGGTTGGCATTTCAACTGAGTAACAAATCTGAATTAATATTCTGTCCACAAAAGCTGAGCTGCGACTTGTCATGAAAGCGGATACTGTTTAAAGAAATGACTTGCTTGTTTTAGTTACTTAACCTAAATTTGGGTATAACAATTTCAATTTTACTTCGTGTATTTCTTATTATGGCAATCGCATTCAGTTGTAGGTCGATCAAAAACCCATCAAAGGCCCATCGTCCATAAAGCTACTCATAGCAGTGCATAATCAGCCTTAAATTTTGCCACTGCTGGGACATAGGCCACCTCTCTGTGCAAGGTAGTGGGCCGTAATCCACCACGCGGACCTAGTGCGGGTTGGTAGATATCACATGTCTTACAATTTTAGGTCTTAACACTTGCCGGTTTCCTCACGATGTTTACCTTCACCGTTTTTAGAACCGTGGTGATGAAATTACTAACTTAAAGTAAATCGTCCGTCATGATTCTGACCTACGATCTCCATACAACTCTTAAGTCCATTCTGCCAACACTGCTCTTTCTCAACGCTACTCAAAAGTTGGTGTGACATTTTGGCTACTCATTGATGATTTGATTTTGTAAAAGTTAATTTTGAATAACGTCGTGGATGTTGGGTCAAAATGGTTTTTATTTTAATGAGTCATTGCCTGAGCGCCGCTCTTTTTTCCTAAATATAGCTTGACATAATATTGCCGTATGTCATGATTTGTTTCAATTTTGAAGGTATGATGGGGCCCAACGGAATGTGTATAATAAGGATGATGACACTTTACTTTTTATCAAAAAAATGCTTTTGTTCCCACTAGTTCGACTCGTTTGTTCCCACTAGTTCGACTCGTTTGTTCCCACTAGTTCGACTCGTTTGTTCCCACTAGTTCGACTCAGTAGTTCGATCGTCGAACTAGTGAGAATATTTTTTCTCAATTGTTCGACCGTCACGTGATCAAATATATTTATAGCAGTTAAAAAGATTGTTTCGAAATTGTGCAAACTATATTATAAAGAGCGTGAACGACTATGTAACTTCATAGTAGTACCGTACAATGTCCGTACCGCGCGATAAGGACGGGAATAATACCCTCCAAAAACGTTTATCTTCCTCATATTTATTTATGTCTATGAAATGATATTATTTTGATAATAATCATCATCCCTATTATTCTGATTATACCGTCACGATGTCTTATGGTGGATAACGAGTTTCTTAAAGTGCATATGTAAAAGAGTGGTAACAGTAGAATAAGAAAGTCGTTAAGTTTTTTTTTCATTAAGTGTGTGACATTTGACAAAAAAAATAAATAGTTCTTTCTTTATATGGCGTCGCCTCAAAAGAGCTGCTACACACACGATAGTCGTATCGTGTCCTCTAAATCCGTTACCTCCCCCTTTTTATGCGGAATATACTCGGTTTAGTAGGTTTCCATGTAGACCTGCATAAAATATGTTATTCTCTCTCACACCTCGCCGAGTGGCGTTAGATATTATTTGTGTGTTTTGGACGTTTAGCGTTGTTTCATATCCGACTTACTTTTCGTGGAAAATTCGGAAAACATGCTGTCTGTCTGCTCATCGGATGTCATGTTGTCTGTCATTTATGTGTTAGGAAAGAAGTAGGAAAATACGTGAAATAAAAAGAATATTTATTATACAAAACTGTGCCACTTTGTGGTACAGCTAAGGTGCCGATCGCTCAAGTGTTGTTGAAATCGGTGCTGAAGGTTGTCCTCCAACTGGTAATAAAAGATAGTTGGTGTTGAAGAAGTTTATCACCTAGGTCGTAAACCTTGGAAATATAAGCGAAGCCGATACGGGACGCTAGTTGGTTGATATATGTACTGAGGAACAACTAACTATCTACATCGGAATAACTTTCTCAAAAACTTGATACGAAAAGTTCTGTTTATAAAACAGTTTATTGTTTGCACTGAGACCAGTATGGAACTATAGAGGCTCCAAATTCTAAATGTTGGACAACGTTCTGCGGCAATTTGAGAACTCGCAAAAGTTTTATTTGAGTTCGGAATACAAGTTGTGGTGGTAGTTTTGAGTCTGGATGCAATTTATATTTAATTATGAATATTTTGTTAATAGAATGTTTTAAATGCTCTAATAGTCATTAGCAGAATCAGGCTATTGTCCTGTGTCCCCGCCGTGGGAACATTATAATGTTCCCACGGCGGGGACACAGGTCTCCACTCTTCGGGAGGAAGTGGGCTATAGGTAATTCTGTAATCCACCATGCGGACCCCGCACGGATTGGTACCTAGATGTGAAGAGATATGAGGAACAGGGTGTAAAGTTCACTCATACTCTTTGGAAAAGGGAGGATCCTCCGATCAGTTGGATGTCGTATCTGGTGGCCCGACGATTTTTTAAATTTATTTTTGGAATGGCATCTCGCAGGTCAGCCTATGAAGTTATCATCTGCTTAAACGGACTTGCCTGTGGTTGCCCTAATAAATTAAGGCCTCCAGCCAGGACTTAAAATTAGATACTAAATAAAAACTAAGCGACTACACGCTAAGGGCACCCCCTGTGGGGTACGAACCTCGGCTTAGGGCGTCGCTGGAAGAGGGCAGCAAGGGACTAGCTGGATCAGGATTTGAGTGATTTAGGGACGAATTTAAAGCTACAGGCTTAGGGGCGCGGGCTGGCTCGAGCAAGGGGGGGGGCGTGGATTAGGGCGTCGCGGCGGGCCTCGGCGGCGAGGACGGTAGGACGGCGATCGGGTTTTGCGCTTGTGTAAAGTGCTGGTGGCCTTACTGCTCTCCTGGAGGAGGGTAGTGGCGTCGTCGGGGGCGATTAAGGTATGCCTTGGTCGGCGAATACTGCTAATGCGGGAGGGAGTGTAGCGGGCGGCCGCTGAGATCAACGGGTTTGGGTGTTTGATGCCACAGTCGAAGAAACGCTTAGATAAGCATTTCATGAACTGTTTTATGGTGGTAATTTTAAGGTCTACGTGGAGATCTATATTACGGACATAGTAGGGGGCACACAAAATGCAGACCCTCCAAAACCGTTTCCTCAGAAAGGTCACGCTTTCTGAGGAAACGGTTTTGGAGGGTCTGCATTTTATGGAGATGACGTGCGTGAGCGTGCACAAATACAACGCAGGCATAGGTCATGATGGGACGGATGACTGCGGTATAGATGCGCAGCTTGCATTTAAGTGACAGTTTGCAACGGGCTGTCAGAATGAAGTGGAGTCTACCAAGAGCGAAAGCGGCGCACGCGCGAACCACCTTAATGTTCTGTTTAAACGTTAGGTTTTGATCAAGGATCACGCCTAGGTATTTGGCTTGCTTCTTCCAAGGGATTGGCTTGCCGTACATAGTGATCGGGCTGGGAAGGGGGGATGGGACTCGACGACGTCTCGAGAAGAGAACCGCCTGATTCTTATCGGGGTTGACCTCGATTCTCCATTTCCGGAACCAAGCGCCTAAGACGTTTGCGGAGGTTTGGAGAGTACGAGCTATAGCATTGGGACAATGACCGGTATAGTAAAAGGCAGTGTCGTCGGCGAAGAGAGCCAACTGAGCCTTTTACTCTGTGGGATATCACTGGCAAACAGCGTGAAGACTAGAGGAGATATAACGGAACCCTGACGGACCCCGGCCCGAATAGGGTGAGGGGACAGTGAGATGAGCACGAGACGATCTGGCACTCCTAGTTGATAAAGCTTGTATAACAAACCGTTGTGCTAGACTTTGTCGAAGGCTTTCGCTATGTAGAAGAATAGCACACCCGTCGTCGCGTTACGTTGCAGACCAGCGCACAAGTGCTCTACGATACGGTGGACCTGGTGGATACTCGAGTGTTGGGGTCGGAAACCAAACAGATCGTTAGGAATGAGGCTCTTTAATGACTTCGTGTGCACTTCGTCTGGCGTGACGGGAGGCTCTCCTTCGACTTCAGCGTCGACCTTGTTCAGGTGAGCTTGGTCTACTGGTTGAGAGCTGGGAAAACATTGCGACTCTAGGCTGTCAGCAACGGATTCGGTCTTGTCGGTGCTGTCGAAAGCGTTGGCCTTGTCGGGGCGGATGAGGGGAGACATAGAGGCCTCCACGGAGGAACGCAATTTTCTCTGAAGGTGCCAGAAGGCTTGGTGAGTGGGCTCGAGTTCACTAAGCATCTTGTTCCAACCCTCAGTGCGAACCTCTCCTATGCGTTTCTTTACAGCACGCTGTAAAAGGCGCAAGTGGGCTTTTTTCGCGTCACAAGGGAAGGAGTCGTAGGCACGAATAGCAGCATTCTTCTCGGTTATCAAGTCACGTACGTCAGTAGGTAGTTTCCAGCGATGGTCTTCCATCACCGGAACTTCCCGTGAACAATCCGTCAAAACAGATTGAACGTGCTCAGTAAACAAGTCGATTGCGGCCGTCGTGTCAGCGACTGACACTATGTGGTCGGGGATGGTGTTCAATTGAGGCGACGTGGTGGATTTCAGTCTTTCATTTACTTTTCTCCAGTCGGTTATCATCTGGGTCTGAGGGGGGCGGTTGGGGTCGATCGGGCCCGAGTAAGGGGCAAGATGCATGGCTACTGGGCGGTGGTCAGAGTTAAGCTCGTGGAACGTCTCTATAGATTGCAAACGGAGGTTCATATTCTTGAGCAGTGCTACATCGAGTATATGAGGAAGATGGTTGGGATTTCCCGGGGAATGAGTCGGACTGCCCGACGATTGATGTCGGGAAGTTATATACATGCTAGCTGCGCGGTAAACTCTGATTGCGCGATGCAGGATTTGTGTGACGTCAGTCTGATGCGTTGTTCGCATGTGGCGGTGTGGATGCCGCCACAGATGTTACTTGTTTACGAATTTTCTGGTTTTTCAGAAGTGCCTTAAGTCCCTCATCCATTCATCCACATTCACATTTTTGTTTTGCAAAAGATAGCTGTCAGAGCCATGTACAATCTTCCTCGTCGCGAATCTCTCAAGGAACAACGTAAAGGGATTAATATTATGGCAGTACCTTGCCTATTCATTTATGAAAAAACTATGTATGTAAAAAAAAACTACATATTCTTAATAAAAATAAGTGATAGATACATAATTTTAATACTAGAAATAAGATAAAATAGATCAACCATTTTCCAGATTAGTTATAGTAGGTACAGTTGTGCTCATAAGTCCATGCGCTTTCTCACAATAGATTGACGCTTCGGTTTTACTTACGACCTTCTTCTATAATTATTTCTATACTATAAACACGCACACACACTCACTTTGTCTGTAATTGATAGTAGTTCATAATACTCGTATCAACTGACTAACATATGGCATGCTAGTTTAGTCGTTACCGTGCTTGGGTAGGAGCAATTATGGCAAGCCCTGACAACGAATCTCATCTGCGCCTGCGGATTAAGCTTCATGTTATTTTCAAATAATATATATATTTAGAGTTTTTGATATGTTAATAATATTACCTAAAATGAACAATTTTTGTTTGTTTTAATAAAATTACTTGAAGTGGGAACGATAATCATTCAATACTTGTCTTGTTCATCTTGTTTACTTATGTAATATAAGTTTGTAGGTAGACCTCAGAAAACTTAGAAAATTATTTCGATTTCTGTGAGGTAGATGCAATTCGTTACGACTATTCACCTAATTGAACTTTGTTGGTTAGTGACGAATGTTTAAATCTGTTAATTAGCGGTATTAAGGTTTTAACTTTAATTTTTTTATTTTTATAAATGGCATCTCGCAGGTCAACCCAAGAGGTTGTCGTCTGCTTAGACGGACTTTCCTGTGGTTGCCCTAATAAATAAAGGCCTCCAGCCAGGAGTTAAACTTATGTACTAACTTAAAAACTAAGCGACAACGCTAAGGGCACCCCCTGTGGGGTACGAACCTCGGCTTAGGGCGTCGCTGGAAGAGGGCAGCAAGGGACTAGCTGGATCAGGGTTTGAGTGGTTTAGGGACGAATTTAAAGCTACAGGCTCAGCGGCGCGGGCTGGCTCGAGCAAGGGTCGGGAGGGGCGTGGATTTGGGCGTCGCGGTGGGCCTCGGCGGCGCGGACGGTAGGACGGCGATCGGGTTTTGGGCTTATGTAGTGTGGTGGTGGCCTTACTACTCTCCTGGAGGAGGGTAGTGGCGTCGTCGGGGGCGATTAAAGTATGCCTTGGTCGGCGAATACTGCTAATGCGGGAGGGAGTGTAGCGGGCGGCCGCTGAGATCAAGGGGTTGGAGTGTTTAATGCCACAGTTAAAGAAGCGCTTCGATAAGCGTTTCATGAACTGGTTTATGGTAGGCATTTTAAGGTCGATGTGGAGATTTATATTACGGACATGGAAGGGGGCACCCGTGACCTTTCTGAGGAAACGGTTCTGGAGGGTCTGCATCTTATAGAGATGACGTGGGTGAGCGTGCGCAAATACAACGCAGGCATAGGTCATGATGGGACGGATGACTGCGGTGTAGATGCGCAGCTTGCATTTAAGTGACAGTTTACTACGGGCTGTCAGTACAAAGTGGAGCCTGCTAAGAGCGAAGGGGGCGCGCGCGCGAACCGCCTTAATATGAGCCTTAAAGGTAAGGTTTTCATCGAGGATCACGCCTAGGTATTTGGCTCGCTTCTCCCAGGGGATCGGCTTACCGTACATAGTGATCGGGCTGGGAAGGGGGGGAGGGAGTCGACGACGTCTCGAGAAGAGAACCGCCTGACTCTTATCGGGGTTGACCTCGATTCTCCATTTCCGGAACCAAGTGCCTAAGACGTTAGCGGAGGTTTGGAGAGTACGAGCTATGGCATTGGGACAGTGACCGGTATAGTCAACGGCAGTGTCGTCGGCGAAGAGAGCCAAATGAGCCTTTTTACTCTGTGGGATATCGCTGGTGAACAGCGTGAAGACTAGAGGAGATATGACGGAACCCTGAGGGACACCGGCGCGAATAGGGTGAGGGGACCAGAGTGCACCCTCGATGCGATAGCGGAAGGTGCGATTCGACAAAAAGTCTCGTAAGATGAGCACGAGACGATCTGGCACTCCTAGTTGGTAAAGCTTGTATAACAAGCCGTTGTGCCAGACTTTGTCGAAGGATTTCGCTATGTCGAAGAATAGCACACCCGTCGTCGCGTTACGCCGCATACCGGCGCACAAGTGCTCTACGATACGGTGGACCTGGTGGATACTCGAGTGTTGGGGTCGGAACCCAAACTGCTCGTTTGGAATGAGGCTCGTTGCTTCGGCGTAGTCTTTGAGACGCTTATAAATAAGCCTCTCGTAGATTTTGCCGAGAACGTTGAGTAAGCTAATGGGACGGTAGCTGGAGGGCTCAGACTTTGGCTTGCCTGGCTTTGGGATACCGATGACTGTTGCTTCTTTCCACGCTTGTGGGAAGATGTTGTTGCTCAAGGCGCCATTGAAGATGGCGGTCATGAGCATTATTAGAGGGTCAGGTAGGAGTTTGTATATCTTGTTGGTAATACCGTCCGAACCGGGGGCTTAACGAGCTTGGAGCCCTTTTATGATGTCGTGCACTTCGTCTGGAGTGACGGGAGGCAGAGGATCATCAGGGTCTTCGACGGGTGGAAGGGAGGCTCTCCGTTCGACTTCAGCGTCGACCTTGTTCAGGTGAGCTTGGTCTACTGGTTGAGAGCTGGGAGAACACTGGGACTCTAGGCTGTCAGCAAGGCATTCGGCCTTGTCGGTGCTGTCGAACGCGACGCTCTTGTCGGGGCGGATAAGGGGAGGCATAGAGACCTCCTCGGAGGAGCGCAATTTCCTCTGAAGGTGCCAGAAGGCTTGGTGAGTGGGCTCGAGTTCACTGAGTATCTTGTTCCAACCCTCTGAGCGAACCTCCCCTATGCGTTTCTTTACAGCACGCTGTAAATTTCGCATGTGGGCTTTGTTCGCGTCACAAGGGAAGGAGTCGTAGGCACGAATAGCCGCATTCTTCTCGGTTATCAAGTCACGTACGTCAGTAGGTAGTTTCCAGCGATGGTCTTCCATCACCGGAACTTCCCGTGAACAATCCTTCAAAACGGATTGAACGTGCTCAGTAAACGAGTCGATTGCGGCCGTCGTGTCGGCGACTGACACTATGTGATCGGGGATGGTGTCCAATTGAGGCGGCGATTTCCGTCTTTCACTTACTCTCCTCCAGTCGGTTATCATCTGGGTCTGAGGGGGGCGGTTGGGATCGCTTGGGCCAGAGTAGGGGGCAAGATGCATGACTACTGGGCGGTGGTCAGAGTTAAGCTCGTGGAACGTCTCTATCGATTGCAAACGGAGGTTCACATTCTGGAGTAGCGCTACATCGAGTATATCAGCAAGATGGTTTCAACTTTCAAAATGCAGTGACATATAAATATTGAAGCGTTGGCAATATTTTCGCGCTGCGTTAAAGTGGACGTAAACTCAAACTCAAACTCAAATCATTTATTTCAAATAAACCAATTACAGGCACGTTTGAATTGTCAAGGTCGGTCGGTCAGAAAAATGAAGCTAGTTGCCCATTCCAAAGCGTTGTAGGTACCTATGGAGAAGAACGGGCAAGAAACTCCACGGACCCTCTTTTAAATCAAATTATGTTTACAATAGAATGTGTCAATGATGTGATAACACAAATGGACTAAGTGTGAGTGTTATCATTCAAATATATCATGTTTTACTAAATATAATTTATGATTTGTTTAAATTAGTGAATGATGAGTTAATTGTTATAAACATAATGTTATTTATATTACTTTTTCTTAATTATTATAGTTTTATAGTATTTTGCTTAGAGATGTCTAATAGTATTTCATTCTTTGTTCTGGAGAAATACTGTGTGTGTAATGTGAGGAAGAGGGAATCCTTGCTAGTAGAAGCGCTTGTTTATGAAGTGGGAAGCTTATTTGAACAAGACTTAACATAGTGAATGAATATGAAACAAATGGTTTCATACCAATCGGACATTTTGCTGAATTATTCAACACGTCATTAAAAACTGTTCGCCGTGTACTCCACGCTATAAGAAGTTTCAGAACAGTTTATACTGTATATTGCGCTATATCCATTATTATTTAATTATAATAAATTAAGGTTTAGTTTCAATCCTCTTTTCTTACAGAAAATGAATACGCTATCCTCAATATGTAATTTATATTCACTAAAGCCAAATTAAATGTGAAATACTTAATGTAAACAAACTGCCCTACAAAACCACTTATTAAAATTACATATTTTGAAAATTACAGATCGAAGCTTAATGATAATGGAGAAAAATATTAACTTTTTTTTTTGAACATTTCACATTTCAAAATAAAACAAATTGCTTCTAAGTTCTTTGATATAGTATTACACATCTAATTTGGCTGAAGAAGTTATTATAAATAATCGTATCGGTTTGTTTTCCATATGTAAAATATTATAACAAATAAATACGTTTGTATTTTTGTTATCACTTGTTACGCCTTTTTAATTCTAAACCCTGATAACCCTGATTTTTGCAAAAACAAAAATAAAAAAGCAGCATTTTTTTGAATATTGTTATTAACCTAAGCCGACTGCTTCTCAGTCCAACGCTTGGCGCCAGCTATGAGCTACCAGCTCATGATTCAAATTTTAGAAATGCCATAAACATGCCACGCCGGTCACGACTTTAATGCGTGTCTAACAAAAACGACAGAAATGTAGTTTTGTTTCGTGCACTCCGATGCGAGTACGCGACTTTAGTTAAGTGTGTGCAGTGCAAAACTGCGATATTTGTGGTGTGTGTCGTTTAAACACATACAGTCGTACCGCAAGTTCACAGCAATATGACTCTTAACTTCCCTATGCACTTTTGAACGCTTACTGTACAAACGTCATTTATGGAGTACTGTGTTAAATGTTATAACAAAATACCTTGTGGTTTACTTGACTTTGCAATTAAATTAAAGAAAATTTTAAAATCATATTAAAAGTACCCTTTGTAAAGATGCATATAACAAATTCGAGGATTATACACAAGATAGGAATGCTTGGAAACATGATGGTCCAGCTCCATAGGACAATACAGTCTAGACAAAATCATACTGTTTGCTAATTTAAATGTATAATTTGTTATTTTTACTTAACTCACTCACTGACTTATTCGTAATGAATATTTTAGGAAAATCATATGCTTTTCTTCTATTCCATTTACTTTTTTAATCATATACCTATCACGTGATTGATTTATCTGTCTTTGCTTTATTTTCAATTATTTTGACCAATTGTGGTATAGTATTTTTATTCTTGGTGCATCGTCTTCACACATAAAAATATTATTAATGTATACAAAATATTGTAAAACATTTTAAAAGAGTAACTGTGGAGTTTCTTGCCCCTTCTTCTCCATACGAAACTACTTTTTGGAAGGGGCGCCTAGAATCAATTCTATTTTTAATGTAAATGTTGACGTTCAAAAATGCCCTTTCAAGTCAAAGTCAAAGAAAGCATTTATTTCGAATAGGCACATACTTATTCGAAATAAATGCTTTAACTTTGACTCACGATGATGCCTTCGCCGTTTTGAGAGAATTTAATCTATGATTATACACTTGGGAGCAAATAAATCGAGTCACTTCCTTTTTCACGCATTATGGTTATTATTTTTGGTATTATGGAACGCATCGATTCGAAACATATATCGCCTAAAAGGGTATTTAATAACCTTTACAATGAGGGTAGTTAGTTGTCAAAATTTCATTTTAATTAAAGTTTAAAGGGTAGAATAAAATTATCGCATTTAATTTGCTTATGACATTTTTATTGTACTCTGTTAAGAAAAGATTAAATTTGAGGTTTTTGTTAATCATACCCATATTACTTGTTATTGTTGTCTTTATCTGTGTCTGTGTAATCAAAATAACCTGATGAAATGGATACTACACCGACGGAAGCTGCCCAAGTTGTAGCTTTACTTGAGGTTGGACACGGACAACGTGAAGTGGCACGCAGACTTCATTTGAGTCGTTCAAAGGTACAGCGGGTATACCGCAGGTATCTGGAGACTGGTGCTTTTGTTCGGCGACCTGGAACTGGCCGACCACGGGCAACAACAGAACGTGACGACCGCTTTATTGCAACCAATTCGTTGCGCGACCGTGGACTTAATGCTGTTCAGCTACAGCAAGCGTTACGTGACGTTCGAGGTGTCACAATCAGTAGGTGGACAGTGAGACGAAGACTAAAGGAACGAAATTTAACATCACACAAACCAGCAACTGGCCCAAAATTGACTGTAGCTCATCGCCGATCTCGCTTGGAGTTTGCTCGAGAACACATTAATTGGACGTTAGAAGACTGGAGGTCAGTTTTGTTTTCTGACGAGACAAGAATCTGTCTTTTTAGCAATGACGGGAGAAACCGAGTGTGTAGACGTCCTGGTGAAAGATTTGCCCAATGTTGCATTCGAGAAACTGTGAGTTTTGGTGGTGGTTCTTGTATGGTGTGGGGAGGAATTTCTCTAGACGAAAAACGGAACTTGTCTTCGTCGACCCCGCCAACGATGGCAGTGGTAGACGTGGATTAACAGCTGACCGATACATAACTGACATTCTTGAAGACCACGTAATGCCGTATGCTGGTTTTGTCGGAGAAAATTTCTTGTTTATGCATGACAATGCGAGACCTCATACCGCGCAGATCGTTACGGAATACTTGTCTGCGATCGGGATTCAACAAATGGTATGGCCAGCACGAAGTCCCGATTTGAACCCGATCGAACACCTATGGGACGAGCTAAAACGGAGAGTCCGAGCCAGGGTTCCCGCTGTTTCATCCATTCAAGCACAGCGACTTTAAGCTCGGGTTAAAGTCGCTGTGCTTGAAGAGTGGGAGAACATACCACAATATGTCATCGTAACTCTGATCAGATCGATGACTAATAGGCTACAAGAATGCATCAGGGCACGGGGGGGTAATACCAGTTATTAAGAATATTTTTTTGCAATAATTTTGTTTTTTATTGTTTTTATGGACTGTTTTAGCCCTACTAAATTTTCTATCAAAATTACCATTTTTCTTGCAGAGCCAATAATTTATCATTCAATAAGGTTATTATTCAATAATTTACCCTAATTGTTAAGGTTATTAACTTAACTTTTAGGCGATATATAGTTCGAATTGATACGTTCCATATTCCCAAAAATATTTACCATTTTACGTGAAAAAAGGTAGTGGCTCGATTTATTTGCTCCCAAGTGTATTTTAATACGTCCGGACTGCACTGTAAATCCCTCACATGGCAAGCGGCTCTAAGAGAACTTCTTCAATCGCAGTGTCCATTTTAAAGAGCAACTGTTGACAAAGACCTAATTTAACACAAACCGAAATTCTAGAAAACCATTTTCTTCAACAAAAATCACATACATTTTCGAAACAGGAGACGCAACATCTCCACAACCGAAAATCCAGTTTTTCCCCACAGGAGCAAAGTGAATGATTACTGTAATTAAAATCAAATTGCTGCGCAGTAACACGGTATAATTAAAAAATATAACCCAGTGTTAGGTCGAAATTTATCCAAGCGTTGTCTAATTGGTCGAAACTGTAATTTCCCGAAGGACAATTTGGTGTAAGCGAAGAACTGTGTTCGTGTTTCTTTACGCACATTTCTTGGTTTAATGAGCTGGAGAGTTCAAAATTTTTTTTAAGCGTTTAACCTCATTTCCTAATTAAAAGCGATCGTTGCGTTAATTTGCCACTCATTTGTTTGGAAAATGGGAAGGCGCAATTGCCGGAGCGATGATGCATTCGGTTTCGCAGAATAAAATGAACCCAACGATCACACCGACACGGGGTAAGGGGTTTTGGTTTTATTATTTGTTTTATTAGGTGCTTAAAAGGCAAATAATTCGGACACGGTACTGACTGTTATAACTAAAAACAAAAAAAAAACAAAAAAAACGTTTCACATACTGAATTATTTTAGCAATTTCCAAAAAAATAAAAAAACAACTTTTATTCACACAGACCCTCATCGTATGTACAAAAGGCACTGTTGTTACCAGGAGAACTTTGGGTGCCAGAGCGAGCAAAGCGAGCTCGGGGCTTGGGGCACCCCGACTCGGATATGTAAGGCAATTTTTTTAAGCATTCAGAATAGAAGCCCCACGGAGCTGTGCTCCGTCGACTACGCTTTTTGCCAAAAGAAACTTCGCCGGGTGTAAAGTCACTCATCGTATGTACAAAAGGCAATCTTACTACTTCTGTTACTAGAAGAACTTTGGATGCAGGAGCGAGCGAAGCGAGCTCGGGACTTAGGGTACTCCAACACGCACAGGTTAGGTTCGAAGCGGCACCCCACGAAGGGGAGGGCGTGGTCTTTGACCTCGCCATCCCCTTTGTGGTTATTTTTATTAACCATTCAGAAATAGGTGCCCTTCTTGGCGGGTTCCATCGACTACGCCTTGTTCCCACCAAAGCCGAAAGAAACTTAACCGGGTGTTAAAGTACAGTGGTTCCTTATCAAATATTGTATTTAGTATAAACGTGACTATTCAAAAAAAAAAAAATATAAGTGCAAAATGTATAAACGATTAAATATCATAGCGAAACATTTGTACAGAGAAGTATTTGCCAAATTAATGTTTGTAAAACGAGAACTTACAAGATGAAACTTTTGCGGAATAAGTTGTTTTGTGAAATAAATAGTAGAAACATTGGTTGTGAACTAAATAATTTCAACGGCATTTTGGTGAAACTTTAGTGAACAAAACAAAATTGCTAATAATTAAAGATTTGTCTAGAACCGATGCATTCGAAGAATGTAATGGTGGAACAATAAAGAAAAAAAAAATTGGAGCGCATATATTTTACAAAAAAACTTCTAGGCCAGTTTTTTTGTCATTAATAAATTAAACCGGCTCTACTAAAGAGTTGCTCGCTGCAACTGTTTAGTAGAGCCGGTGCGAGCAGTGACATGGGACTATAAACTTGGAACTTCGAGTTGTATCGCCACCATAGAGGATCTTTGCTGCGTTGAAGGTACGAATTCTAGCGGAAGTTCCACACTTGCGGAGACGGGTCTCATTCTAAAGTCAACCAAAGAAACGATGAAACAGAAATGTGTGCAAACTCAGACTCAAAGCATTTTTTTAAAACAAAAAAAATTGTCTAGGAGGCAGTCAGAAAAAATTGCTATGCAGTTGCCCATTCTAATGCGTATTAGGTATACTTGTGGAGAAGAATGGGCCAGAAACTTCATGGACACTCTTTTAAATCATAATATTGTGAGCTTGTACGCACAGCTTCATTATTTTAACGATTTTAACTTGTAACTTGGACCAACAGATTAAAACAGCCCGATGATATTATTCTGTAACCGGTTGAGTTATTCGCTAATGAGTCCCACTAATAGGGTTACTTTCGGTTACCATTAACCGTTTCTTATTATAATTGATATAGGATTACTTTGAGTTCCCTTTGCTCCCGTTTTGCGATTCTGCAGTTATTTCTGAAAGCATCAATGAAATGTGTAATTTCATTTCTCATAAGAGATGTATTTTCTTTCTTTAGAGATTTCCAAAATACCCCTTCTCACTGATAAAGTAACTTTGTTCTTCGTATTAAAATAACTATTAATTTTATTTCGGACTTTAAAAGAAACCAAAACCTCTGAGTTTGTTTCGGCATTTCTTTTCAATATTTTGGCTCCATCTTTTTTTAAGATTATTAAAAGTGTACGAGTAAAAGTGTCTTAAAAGATCTTATAAAAACGATCATCATATTTTCATTTCATTAATTGATCTCTTATTGCTTAACGTTTAAATACTTTATTGTATTTGTAGTTTTGTAAGTCCATTCTACGTATGTCTTCTTCATATAAATATCACGACTGTATACCCCCAGAGGGGTTAGGGAGAGGTGCACCTTTAATACCCCCACAATCACACATACATTACGTTCATACATTACATTATCCGTTATTTTATAAACATTTTTTAAGAGTAACTATGGTTTCAATTTTTCTTCATACGTCTTCCAACCTTTTTTAGAATCAATTCTTTTTTCTTATAATTTGTGACGTTCAGAAGTGCCTTTTAATAGTCTTTAAACTCAGAGTAAGATCGTATAAAATTAAAATTAACAAATAAACCCTGACTAAACACAGGGCTATGCCACAAAAATAAAAGCAGTCTTGATCGACTCAGAACGCCTGTAGAAGTTTGTCATCAATATAACATCTTGCCGCGTTTTATGTTGATAGATATTAATAAGTGATTTAATTATTTTTAAGGAAAACGTTGTTTGTCAAAGTGAATCCCCTACCCCTTGTGGATACAGGTAATGTAGGTATACAATTAAATAAAGGTATGCTGTGATGACGTATTTAGCGACGTCATAAATATTTGCACTCACAGTTACGGGCAAATAATAAGATCTTTGAATACTTGAAAGATAACTAAGAATTTATGTTAAGGTGATTCCAGTAATCATTTTTAATTTAGGAATATTTTTTATTTTAATGGCCGTGTAATGTATTTTGATCCATGTACAACGTAAAGCAGCGCCGAGCACGAAATGCGAGAAATCGGAAAGCGATTTTACCACTTGTTTGTATGTACCTTTAGGTAAATGACATACTCGCGCGTTCAATAAAACCACATCATACACTCATGTTAACGATCGCGTATTTGCGTATACTAGCGACATGATGAACTATAATAATAGTTTAAGTAGTAGTAGGGAATAGTTAGAAAGTTTTATCAGCTAGGTATACTTTGCTTATTTCCACAGTATTATGTCCTATGGCGTTCTGCTGTGGGGATCAGCAGCTGACGTAGATTCGAAAATTAAATCTAATTTTACAAAAGAGGGCAATATTTGCGATCTATCAAATGGGTCTTCGCGAGTCTCTCAGAAACAAATTCAATGAAATTTAATTACTAACTCTGCCTTCTCTTTATATCTTAAAAAGTATTTTTGTATGTTCGCAAAAACATAAGACTTTTCTAAACAAGAAACGATTTTCATAATAATGATAAATAAACGTAGAAAAAGTGAAATTGTGATAACATTTAGATTGATTAAAACAATAAAGTAATTTCTTACAAAAAGTATCCGCTTTTGTAACAAATTGCCAAAGCCGGTTGCAGAACTTAGCGATGGAAAGTTCAAAACACACATCTAAGTCCTTATCAAAACGCATAATAAAAGATTAAAGACTACGTTGATGACAAGGAAGTTTGGCAATAATGCCTTCTGCACATGTGGCTTCCCTGGTACTTCATAAGCGGCATCACTATGTAAATTTCAAATAATTGCTCCCAAATTACGGTGTTTATTTTTATTTTTTAATATTAAATATTACAAAATTCTTTGACACAATCTATGTATTGTTGAAAAATAAAAAATCTTTGCTATGTATTTTATATATTATTGACATAAAAACGAGAATATCTTCTGCGTTCTTTTAACTCGTCTCGCTAAAAATTTTTGTATTTTTTTAAAACATTTTTCTGTAAACTATAATGACCCGACCTATCACCCGACTCCTGCTTACAAAAGCCAATAAAGGCTTATGTGAACAGGATATTAATTCAGATTTGGATTCACTAGGTTTCTAATTTTATTATTTTATTTTTCTTTTGTTAGATTCCTACACATTTTGTGAATGTGAAAACGATATAGGCCTTGTAGACTGTACATTTGTAGACAGTTTTCTATTCTGGTACTTGGTGCAGGCCAACACACACCAGCCTACACTGTCCTCTGATACCTATTAGCACTGTAATTTGAAAACATTTTAAAAGCCAATTATTTTTAAAAGAGTAACCGTGGAGTTTCTTGCCGGCTCTTCTCCTTAGGAAACCACCAATTGGAACGGTGCAACGTGCTTCTGACGTTTCATAAGTACTCAAGTAGGAAATAAACTATTATTATTTGTGTTTATATGAAATAAAATATTTTTACTTGATTTGATATCCCGTGTCAAAAATGTAATGCGTTTAAAAAATAAAACTAGCAAATCATTTATCAAAATTTTATTTAAAATTTAACAATCCGTAGGCTTAACACACTTGCCAGTATTGGTATTCCTGATGGTAGGAGTGTTGCAGAAGCACTGTGGTATGCCACAGGCTGATGGTCTGCCGAGCTCGTGGACTGTCGGGTTGTCGCAGGAGGGCTCGGCCTTCTGCGGGCAGTAGAGGACCGAGTGCTCGCCGGCAGAGCATTTGGCTAAAGACAAAAAAAAAAAAGAAAGAACACACACCTTGAAATAACACCTTGGGGCATTAGGCAGAGGTGTATTCCCGTACCTTGAGTCACGAGCACTAATGATTTTGAAATGATTTTATTTCTGTAAGTAGGTTTGTACAAACGCTTTTAATTAAACGTCAATCATATTATACAAACTAGATGAGATCGGCGTTTTCTATCTGACTACTCTTAGAAGACAGGCCGAAACAAACTCAGAGGTCACAGTCTCTTCTAAAGTCCAGACATAATCTTGATGAGATCTTGTGAAGACCACGTAGATTGGTGTCTGAAATGGTGTTTTCAGGAAAGAACCACACATATTGAGTGGACCCGGTTCATATTCACAGTTACTAAAATAATGTAATACTTTACAAAGTAAACTTTCATGTCATTGTCTATATAAAGTCAATCAATGTAATATGTAAACACTAAGAGATTGATTGTTATTTTATGTTGTAACTTTCATAGTATTATACCCATACCCATGAAATAGGTCCTATGCCAAACTGTAATTATTATTTCTCGAGAAGAGGCTCTTGTGTTTTGGGTAAGTAACTGTGAGGTGTTTATGATCACTGCACAGTACACCCACATTTCCCCATGTAAAAGGGGGGGCAAGCCTATTGCCCTAACCGGGCACAAATGCAGACTTCAAGTTGCTAATGAAAATTTCAGATAGTTTAATTCAAACATCACTGTCCGTCCTGAGAATTGTATCACTAGACTAACCAGTAACGGCAAATAAAGTTGATGTCAGACAATGAGAATAATGAACAAAAAATAAGTTTGAATGATTGGACGCTAAGTGCGGATGTCCCTGAGGAACTGAAGGTGATCAGCATAGCTAGTCACAACGGTCCGATACGATTCCGTACCGAATCGAACAACAGTCCATGTTATCAAAAGAGTCCTTTATACGCTGCTCCCAAATCAAAATCCGAAATTTGTCAGTTTGATTCAAATACACGGCAACCTTTCGTATAGTTTGTCATTATCTATGCAGCACTTCTAAACCTCGTCCAGAGCTGTCAGTGTCAATATTCCATAACAACTTGAACACTGAAAGCTCTTACACGTAGTTTATGTGCTGAACGCGTTCAGTTTCATTGGTGTAATTGGCACTAAGTCCGTTCACGAAGAGGCGGGCCCGTCCGAAACTAGTTCAATACTTCGAAATGAACCCTAATCCTGATTAATTAACTTTTTCGGGTGTTCAAAAATATATCGGGAGGAATATTGTCACTGACAGCTCTCTCTTTAGATGTGCTGATCGCGTTCAGTTTCATTGGTATAATTGGCACTGAAAGAGTCAGTCAGGCCCCCTGGGACAGGCCGCTAGTAAATAAATAAACAATAAATAAACCAACCAACCACCAACAACCGCCATATAAATAAATATTTACTTATAGAAATACATACCGGTAGGGAATCCCTGTCCCTGTACCATCATCACACTGCAAGCCACGGCCAAAAACACAAACACAGTCTTCATTATTACAAATTTACTTCTTCCAACAAAGTTTCAATAAGAACTGATGATGATCGAAGTATCTTACCTTATTTATACTGCGCTCCATTCCGAGGGGAAGAACTGTCTATGAGGAAAATGGACACGTTTGTTGTTTGTGTTAGTAAAAAAAAAGTTATAAACCCGTTCCACTTTTGCATACTAATTGTTTGTCATCTCGTCAGCTGAGCTGTTGCTGTGAGTTCGATGAACATTTAAGTAAGTTTAAATATGTGTTTTTTGAAATCCATACTATCCATACTATATAATAAATTCGAAAGTAAGTCTGTCTGTATGTTACGTTTTCACGTCTAACCCACAAAACGGATTTCGATAAAATTTGGCAAGGAAATATATGGCGTCCTGGTGATCGACATAGGCTACTTTTTGCCCTGGTTAGCACGTTCTCGTGGGATAATTTCAGACTTTTGTCAGACGACATTTGTCAGGGAAAGCCGCAATAACCTACTTTCGAACTGGATGGAATAATAGGCAGGTTGCTAATCAGTTGTCTCGTCTATAAAATATGCCAAGAAATAAAGAAAACAAAATGCGTTTTTTTGCGGTAAACATGACGCAGGAAAAGCACACAAACACAAGCACAGAAATTGTGCGAATAAATAAATATACGATAAATTTTTCTTTAAGACTAAATCTAAATATTCGATCAAAATAATAATGTTAAAAATACTGTATAAACATGAGCATTTTAAGTGTGTCGTTCACTTATCGGCAAAATTTAATGAAGCATGACCACATAAGTTAGTTTACATATGTAGAGATAACCTAAACTTCTGCGGATGGATAATGTCGTCATGAATGAATGAATGAATGAATGAATGAATGAATGAATGAATGAAATGCACCGACCCCAGCGTGGTTTGACCAGACTCGATTAATCGAATGAACCCCAAGATTTGCACTAGCCATTGAAGCCTCATGCTTCATGGTGCTACAAAGACCATTGCATATCAAGGAATAGACCGGGGGGCGCTTTAATGGTAGGGTGGTGGACGTGCCCTTAGGATAGGAAGGAGAATGAGAGCCAATCGAGTAGTGCACCCTAAAATTAGCATTGGAATAGTGGAGAGGCGGGTGATATTTGTCTGTGGGAGGGCATCTTTTAACGACGTCGCAGCCGGGTTGATTCAGGTCGAGCTTCATCGGTGAATCTTCTAGCGGAGTTCAACTGGTTTCTCGGCTGTTTACTATGTCACTGCTCTTCGGTGCTAAATGTTGCTGTTTTCAAACTTTTCAATGTCTTCGTCTGTGGTCTCGCTAGTAACCATTTCCGGTTTTTGTATATCTCGTTCTTGATCTTCCACCGTGTCCATCCAATAATTGAAGCGCTCTTGTCGAAATTTTGTATGTCTTGAGCTCTCGTTCAAGTCTTGATCAGCTGTTATTCCAAGTATCCAAAAGTAGAATGGGCACTGTTGGGAATCGAACCCAACTCAACACATTGCGCATGGTCTGCACGCGCAGGCAGAGTGTTTAGCACGTCATCGGCAGGCTGAGGCGCAGCGCGGTAACGACACTTACTTCCTCTGTCTTCATCTCGGCGGACGATACTCCTCTTAATTTAGTTTCATTATTAGCTGTTTGTCAGGAACGGTTTTATTATTGTTATAAGCACGGCATTAAACCCTTGCCTAAAATACAGGAGTCCACTCTTTAGATGCTCCCCGCGCTAGCATTGGTCCTTCAAGGATCTCGTCCTGTTAATTTCAAACGAAACGGTCTCAAAAAAGCAAAAAAAAAAAAAAAGTTGCGGTCTTCAGCGAGGACAGATCCAGCAGGAATCATCAATACCTTGTTGAAGAAACTTCGCGTAGCACTGCACACGCCCAGAGGACGAAGTCATCCAGACGTCGACCGGCGTCGGGCTTCGGACCCGTCGAATGTTCGACTCGTCTTCGCGGGCAAGGAAGGAGGAAAACTGCAGACCATCGTTAATCCAGTGGATGGTTTAGACATTTATTCGTTATTCCTTATGTATATAAGTTATTCCTTATTTATTCGTTTACTTAGTCTTATTTCATTATTTTAATTAACAATATTCAAGTAAGTGTTTTCGTTTGTCTTCAAGTCTTTTAGTGGCGATCATTCTTATTAATTGCCTTATATTTTTTCTAAAATCACTTCTATTCTTATAACGCTAGAATATAACGGTTAGATAATCCACCTGTTTACGCAGTTCCTTCACATCACTATAACATCTGATAACTCGGCGACGTGCTTCCCTGTTGTCTTCGCATCAGCTGTTCCTTAATTCGCGCCTAGTCATTCATTATCATAACACATCATCGCTATGGCTAACGAAACTGTTGAAAAAATAGTTAAAAAAACGCACATGTAACGCACCGTTTTTAGTAACTTACTAATATGCGTAAGATTTCATAGTTTTAAAAAATGATACCTTACCAGCTGCTCCCCGCGGCCTCACCCGCACAAATCCCGATCCCTTCGGAGCATCGGGACAAAAAGTACTCTATGTGTTAATCCAGTTCATAAACCATCCGTGCGCCAAATTTCATCCAAATCCGCTCAGCAGCTCTTGCGTGAAAGAGTAACAAACATCCATACTCCAATATCTTAGGTGTTGGTGGTAAATAACATATTATTACTTGTGTTACAAGGTATTCATTTTTGTATTGTGGCATTGTTTACGCTGAGCCAGTGATGGTAGCAGACAGTAGAAAAAGAGATTGCAGTTTTCTGCGGATGGATAATGTCGTAATGCTAGTAAATTACTTGAACCCAGTTACCAGCTGTTCATAATACACAAACTACACGTCAATATACCACTTGTAGAGCAGTGGTAACCATGCAGGCGCTTTATTTTGTTTAAACTATTTCTTCACTACCTCTCGAAACGATGAAAGAGAACATTTTGAAGAAACCGGAATGCCTTAGAACCAAAAAATCAAAGAAGATGTATTGTGACATCTACCAACCAGCACCGGGCCCGCGTGGTGGATTACGGCCCACTCCCTCTCACAGAGAGGAGGCTTGTGTCCCAGCAGTGGGAACGTCATAGGCTGATTCTGCTATACTATTTTTGTGAGCTCTTGGCATTGCCTGTAGATGTACCCACCAAATTTTTAAACGATGTTTCGCAACTTCATAATCTATACAACGTGTTTTTTTTTAATCCCATAACTCTAGGGTTATATTCTTAAAAATAACAACAAATGTCCTAGAATATGTGGTCCAAAAATGTTTCACAGATATTCTCAACCATAACATGTGTGCATATATCTAAGTTTCATTGATAAAACCAAAGATTTTTTGGTATTGCCCCACTCATATATAATAGAGTACCAAATGTTATAAACAATTTGACTTTTAAATTTAAAAGGGCGCTAAAAGAAATTTTAATTATGAAAGTTTATTACACGATTGACGATTTTCTTAATGATGATTCCCTGGCTGATTGACATAATTATTGCGATCCTGTTTCACTTATTTTTAATTTCCGTTTGACATTATTTTTTTTTATTTTTTTTCTGTGATCACGCTGACATTTTTACTATTTTTATTTTTGTAATTCCAATGATCTAATCAATATTTTTTTATTTGGAATTCACCCTTTGCATGCCCATGTGACGGTAAAATGTGGAGACTATATATAAAAAAAACACCTATGTACTATACCCATGTTTGCAAAGGAATAAATGATTTGATTTGATTTGATTTGATTGATAAATACGAGTAATTCATTTTCATTCAAACCAATCATTAATATTTAAAGCCAAGAAAGTGCGACGTTATCATATTTCACGTAAGGGTGTTTTACGTTAATATCTAATCGTGACTTTGCAAATTATTTTGTATGAAAAATTAAAACAAAAAAGAAAGATAATTGGAAAATAATTCATATTGTTTCTTTGATATTCTTTCTCGATATTGTATTATTCATACCCTAGAGTTATGGGATATAAAATAGAACTTTGTATAATTATTTATGAAGACACCTACCTCATCATCAACATCATCATATATGGCTGAAAATCTGCCGTTTTTAAACGTCAAAATGACATAAGACAGTCCCCCGGCACGCCCGGCCTTCACCACTTCCTAGTGCTTTAGCTGGGGAGAAGTGGCGCAACAAACTCCCCAGTGATCCTGATGCAGTTTTCGCCATAGAACACTTATTTTGGAAGGTTCATCGTGTTTAATAAAGTATTAGGGATATAATTTAGATAGAGCACATAACTATTTATGTTTTGACATGTCGTTTTTGCACTGAGAGGAGGCCTGTGTCCAGTGGGAACATTAAAGGTTGGCTATGCTATGCTAATGCGTTAAAAAATAAAACTGGCAAATAATGAAACAAAATTTTATTTAAAATTTAACAATCCTTGGGCTTAACACACTTGCCAGTCTTGGTATTCCTGATAGTAGGAGTATTGCAGAAGCACTGTGGTTTATCACAGATTGATGGTCTGTCGAGCTCGTGGACTGTCGGGTTGTCGCAGGAGGGCTCGGCCATCTGCGGGCAGTAGAGGACCGAGTGCTCGCCGGGAGAGCATTTGGCTAGATACAAAGAAAGAAAAAGTATACATAAGACATAGCATAAGATAACGTTACGCCTGCCCATGTGCGCCAGAACACCTACATTTCGCCAGTTTTGTTTAAGATCCTTTTAATAGAGGGCGAGCTTATTGCTATATACCGGGCACAAATCCAAACTTCAGCATGCTACGGAGAAATTCCAGTTGGAAATCCAATAACACTCAGCCCTTTTTTTTGGTTGGGAATTCATCAAATGACTTTAAAAAAAGGGTAAATGATGGACGCTATGTGCGGATGCCACTGCGAAACAGAACGCGATCTACTCAAGAGCTGTCTGTCAGTGTCAAATTTTGTATGTAATTTTGACATCTCTTGAACGCGGCTGTGATGTGCTGAACGCATACAGATTCATTGGTGAAATCCGCAGAGTGAAGTTGTAAAGTTGAACGTTTGATTTTTTTACTATACATTTGGCATATTACAGCCATTTCATACAACTGTCAAAGAATGATGTTGTGATTTGAATATACGGACAACGGCATCCTTGTGAAGCAGGGGTTCTACTCTCTAAATAAGAAAACCAAATTTTCGGCCGAAGTTATGGGCGTTTCGTACTTCGTATGTCCTTCGGACATAAGATTAGTTCGGGGCCCGAATAAAGAATGATTGAAAATACGATGACAGATGTCCTTACTCCCGATGTGTTTTTGACCATCCGAATAAGTTAATTAATCAGGAGTATGGTTCATTCAAAAGTAACAAATTACTTACGGACGGGCCCGTCCCTTCGTTAACGGACGCCAACCAGCCAGTTACACCAATGAAATGGAAGGCGATCAGCACATAAACTACGTTTCAGAGCTCTCAGTAAAATTATTTTCTATGGAATATTGACACCGACAGCTCTTGAAAGCGTTTTAGATATAATGAACGCGTTCAGTTTCATTGGTAAAATTGGCACTTATTAAAGAGTTAGTAGGCCCCTGGGACAGGTTGCCAGTAAATAAGTAAACAATGCCACCATATAAATAAATATTTACTTATATAAATACATACCGATAGGGACTCCCTGTCCCTGTACCATCATCACACTGCAAGCCACGGCCAAAAACACAAACACAGTCTTCATTATTACAAATTTACTTCTTTCAACAAAGATTCAATAAGAACTGATGATGATCGAAGTATCTTACCTTATTTATACTAAGCTCCATTCTGAGGGGAAGAACTGGCTATGAGGAAAATGGACACGTTTGTTGTTTGTGTTAGTAAAAAAAAGTTATTTCCCGTTCCACTTTTGCATAATAATTGTTTATTGTGTCAGAGCTATTGCTGATGAATATTTAAGTAAGTTTAAATTAATATTTTTTGAAATCCCAACTATGCATACTATATTGTTGAAAGTAAGTCTGCCTGTATGTCACCTTTTCACGTCTAAACCACGAAACGGATTTCGATAAAATTTGGCAAGGAAATATATGGCATCCTGGAGAAGGACCTAGGCTACTTTTTGCCCTGGTAGCACGTTCTCGTGGGATAATTTCCGAAATAAGGTATTTAGATAATTTTGTGTATTAGACTTTTCTACTACACAGTCTACGAAATTATCTCTAATCCTCCCCCTTAGTACTCCTGTACACTGCTTCGCGCTGATGATGGCATAGCGGCGCGTCCTGATGTCTAGAACCCTGTACACTTCACTACACATGTATTCCATGGGCGCTGTGTTCGTATAAGTGTTCGTATCTTGAGGGGGTGGTAATCACGAATACACCGAAGGACTTTTTTTAGAAAATGTTTATAGTGCGCTGTGAACGTTAGTTTTTCGAGTTAAGAACAGTTAGTGCCGCGAAAAATCACAAACGGGAGCATGGCGCTACTGTGCTCATGCGTAGACCAATCGGATTGCTCAGCGAATAAACGATGAGATTGCTGATCAAACCCTTATTCACTACACGTAAAAGCTTAATTACTCGAAGTGAGGTGAAAATAAACTATCCTAAAAAATCCTTTGATTAAATGCAGTAGGTAAAACCTACCATAGAGAGAACGTAGTTATAAGTTGAATAATACTATACACATGCTGACATGTTGTCATAGTGACAAATTATTGTTTTTTGACACTAACAAGTTTGTTAGTAGTGTGGCGGCATCTACACCGCCACATGCGAACTAACGCATCAATCCTGCATCGCGCAATCAGAGTTTACCGCGCAGATAGCATATATACAACTTCCCGACAACAATCATCGGGCAGTTGCCCACCAGATACGACATCCATCTGGTCGGAGGATCCTCCCTTTTCTAAAGAGTCGGAGGGGAGTGATGTGGCGGCATCTACACCGCCACATGCGAACTAACGCATCAATCCTGCATCGCGCAATCAGAGTTTACCGCGCAGATACAACTTCCCGACAACAATCATCGGGCACCCCTAGGTAACTAGGGGTCTCACCTGGCGGTGACAGACCGCCGAGATGCCGTGAAGAAAGCGACGCTCACTACAAGCGTCGCGGCGCTCCTACAGATAAACTCATAGCAATCACACACATGGGCGCGCGCACTTTACACGCGCGCTCAAATATCATTGCCAGGGGCAACCATAATGAGGGGCCCGTATTAACGGGCCAACGTATAGCCTTCGCGGCCGGGGGGCATAGCCCCGGTTCCGCTTGCCGCGCCCCCTTACGGGGACGCAGCGACTTCCAACAGCAATCATCGGGCAGTTGCCCACTAGATACGACATCCATCTGGTCGGAGGATCCTCCCTTTTCTAAAGAGTATGAGTGAACTATACACCCTGTTCCTCATATCCCTAAACTGGTGACCCCGAGTATGAACGTCAGCGCAGCCTTCGTGCAACTACTTCAGCGTGACGTCATCATCATCACTCCCGCAAGCTTTAGAGCGGCAAGTCACACAGCCAGCCAGCAACCACGGCTTCAACGGGTATTCTGACCATCAGCATGCAGCGCGAGCGCATACCTGGTCATCACCCTCAGCCTCATCAGCAACCTTGGCACAGCACACTGCACATTCGGCCGGTCCACAAGAAGAGCCTCAATCACTCTCCTGGTCGAACAGCAGCAGCCAGCCACAACCCGGCGCTGTACCACATCCGACCCACTGGAGCACAAGCAGCGCCACCCCGACTCACTGGGGGCATCTTCGCAGACAGTTCCGACTCACCGCGAACTACGCGACACCTGGTTCCGACCCACTGGAACCTCAGCTGACACTGGCAAAAAGCATCGCAAGATACAAGACTTAGCCCACTATCGACCTCCGGTCTCCGGAGGGGAGTGATGTGGCGGCATCTACAACGCCACATGCGAACTAACGCATCAATCCTGCATCGCGCAATCAGAGTTTACCGCGCAGATAGCATATATACAACTTCCCGACAACAATCATCGGGCAGTTGCCCACCAGATACGACATCCATCTGGTCGGAGGATCCTCCCTTTTCTAAAGAGTATGAGTGAACTTTACACCCTGTTCCTCATATCTCTAAAGTAGTTTTAAGTTAACTCAGAGAAGTTTATCTCTGTCTTGGAAATGTAGACATATGATTGCTATGTTGATAGCATATAATATTAACGAGGTTATAGCTAATATAACAAATTGTAGGAGTCTGATTGACGAGTCTGTGTTGTCTGCTTATTCTAACAACATAGTGAGCAATCATGAATCGTCATGTTGTACGAAGGAGGAACCACCTATAAAACCAACATCCTTGGAGGCTACTACTAGTCAGAAAAGGTGTTCTCTTCCTTATGGAACTGAAAAGGGCATTCTAGACTCTTCAAAAATTGTAGTTGTGGAGGTCACTCTGGATAACTTTTTAAACTAGTTAGTAAGACAACAGAAGTTACCCCTACAAATAACCAATTATTATTAAACAATAGTAATAAAGTATCTTCTGGCAATTTAACTCATAATGAGAAGAAACCAAAGGGAGTGCAACACACTTTAAAATTACTTAATCAGAATATTCAAGGTTGCTCTTCCAAATTACTAGAAATAGAATTGTTTTTGGAAAATACCAAGTTTGATGTCATTTGTTTAACAGAACATTGGTTAAAAGATTATCAAGTACGGTCAATTAACTATGAAAATTATTGCGTAGTTAGCCATTTCAGCCGAAAACGTATGCTACATGGCGGGTCATTAATTTTAGTTAAAAACACAATTAAATCTAAGGAACGAAAAGACATCACTGGTCTGTCTGTTGAACACATCAATTGTCCTGTGTTGAGCTTGAAAAGCATGTGATAGTATGCGTATACAGACCTCCAGGTTACCAGAATCTATGTGTGTTTGAATCAGTAATGGAAGATGTGCTGAAGAAACTTAGTGCTAGTAGTAAGTCAATAATCGTATGTGGTGATTTCAATATTAATTTATTAGAAAATAACTTGAATACTGTCAGATTATTAAGTCTTTTTGGGTCATTTGATTTATCAAATGTTTTTATTGAACCAACCCGAGTGACAGCTTCTTCTGCCACTTGCATAGATAATATTTTTTGTAACTGCGATTACTTACACAAACAAATTGTAAATAAGCTGTCATCTGATCACAGTGGACAAACAGTAACATTTTGCTCATACATGCCTATACAAAAAATTCAAATAAGGTTTAGGCCAATTACATGTAATTATATAATGTCTTTGGCCAGTAAATTATTTGTTCAAAGTTTTTATAATTTATGTGACCCAAATGAGTTCTATGCCGAGTTCGTTTCACTATTAAACACACAATTTAATGAAATTTTTCCACTTAAAACCAAAAGTATTTACACAAAGTTCTTATTTAGTGATTGGGCGACTCCAGGTATTCGTAAAAGCAGGGGAAAACCTTTTGAACTTTATGGTCTAAAGCAACATATGAATAATATAAGCTTTAATATGTATGTTGCAAAATATTCTAAAATTTTTAAAAATGTGTGCAAAGTTGCTAAAGCTCTTTATATTAGCAATAAAATAAAATCAGCCGATGATAAAATAAAAACTACCTGGCAAATAATAAATAACGAAACAGGTAGGAAAAAACAGCGTAATACTGAATTTAATTTAGAAACTGCACATGGCCCTATCAACTCAGATCTAGAAGTAGCTCAGTCATTTGAAAACTTTTTTGCTAATATTCCCCTAAAAACTACTGAAGCTTTAAATTCCTCACCCGAGTTCTCTGCTGCCTTACTTAGAAAGAATGTAAATGCATGCCCTTTGGAGTTTAGGTTTCAACATACAAACCCCCAGGCTGTTATAAAAGCTTTTAAAGATCTTAAAATTAAATCAACAGAAGATCTCTGGGGAATGTCTGTAAAAGTCTGTAGAACTTTCATCGAAACCATTGCGCCCTATTTAGCTGTCATATTTAACACCAGTGTAGACCAAGGTGTCTTTCCGGATCTCATGAAACACAGTAAAGTAGTTCCTTTGTTCAAATCCGGTGATAGTAAAGAACTCAACAATTATAGGCCTGTATCAATTCTACCAGTTCTCAGTAACGTGTTTGAAAAGTTGATGCTCAATCAAATGGTACGTCACTTTAATAAAAACTCCATCTTTCATGAACAATAGTACGGTTTCACCAAAGGGCGTTGTACCACTGACGCTGGTGTTTCTCTAATAAAGAACATTTTTACCGCCTGGGAGGAAGCAAAAGATGCCATTGGAATTTTTTGCGACCTCTCTAAAGCATTTGATTGCGTAAACCATGAGACCCTTCTTCTGAAACTGGAGCACTATGGGGTTAGGAATACAGCTCTTGATCTACTTAGATCATACCTGAAAGATAGAAAGGTTAAAGTTCAAGTAAACGGCATAAACTCATTAGGGTATGAAATGGAAATGGGCGTTCCTCAAGGTTCGATATTGGGTCCATACCTCTTCTTAGTTTACATTAATGATTTACCTCAAGTACTTCAAAATCAACCGAAGATGGTGTTATTTGCAGATGACACATCATTAATCTTTAAAATAGACCGACGGTCACAAAATCTGGACGACGTGAATAACTCGATTCTTCAAGTCCAAGATTGGTTTACGGTAAATAATTTGGTACTAAATGAAAAAAAAACCAAATGCATTAGATTTTAATTACCTAATGTTAGAAGTAGCGAATGTGACATCGTATTGAATGGAGAAAAACTGGAATTTATTAATCAGACGGTTTTCCTAGGAATCACGCTGGACAAGAAATTACAATGGGGACCACATATAACATCTCTTGCGGGGCGGCTAAGCTCTGCCGCTTATGCTGTTAGAAAGATAAGACAGTTAACAGATGTAGAAACCGCGCGTTTGGTCTATTTTAGCCACTTCCACAGCATTATGTCTTATGGCATTTTACTGTGGGGTCGGGCTGCTGACAATGAATCCATTTTTATTTTGCAAAAGAGAGCTGTCAGAGCCATATACAATCTTCCTCGTCGCGAATCTCTCAGGGAACTATTTAAAGGGATTAATATTATGACAGTACCTTGCCAATTCATTTATGAAAATATTATGTATGTAAGAAAAAATCTACATCTTTTTAATAAAATAAGTGATAGACATAATTTGAATACTAGAAATAAAGATAAAATAGATCAACCATTTTTCAGATTAGCTAAAGTACATACATCATTTATGGGGTACTGTGTTAAATGTTATAACAAAATACCTTGTGATATATTGCAATTAAATGAAAGAAAATTTAAAATTCGTATAAAAAGTACACTTTGCAGACAAGCTAATTACAAATTAGAGGACTATATACAAGATAAGAATGCTTGGAAACATGATGGTCCAGCTCCATAGGACAATCCCGTCTAGACAAAATCACACTGGTTGCTAATTTTTTTTTTATTTTTTTATTTTTTTTTATTACTCACACACTGACCTATTCCTAGTTAATATTTTAGGAAAGTCATATATTTTTACAGTGTTTGTAAATATGTGAGCACAATGTACCTATCGCTCATTCATTTATCTGCCTTTGCTATATTTTTAGTTCTTCTTACCACTTGTGGTATAGTATTTTTATTCTTGGTGCATCGTCTTCACATATAAAAATATAATTAATGTATACAAATATTGTAAAATATTTTAAAAGAGTAACGGTGGAGTTTCTTGCCACTTCTTCTCCATACGAAACTACTTTTTGGAAGTGGCGCCTAGAATCAGTTATATTTTTATTGTAATTTTTGACGTTCAAAAGTGCCATTTTATGGGCCTATTTGAAATAAATGCTTTGACTTTGACTTTGAAAGTTTTCCACTTGTGTGGTGGAGAACTAAGCCACGCTAACAGGATGGAAGAATCAGTCCACGCATAAACATGTTCACAGTTTAGGTGGGGATCATACACACTTTTAATTTTATCAATTAACTGGGATAACAAAACAGCTGCACACAACTCAAGGCGCGGGATCGTAAGAACCGGTTTTATAGGTGCTACACGCGTTTTAGCGAGAAGGAGCCACAAACAACCACACACAATACACAATATCATTAAACTCAGCAATGACGTCATTCCAATGAAAGCAGTGAAGCGGATGACATTTGAAGTAGAAAAGGAGCCAGTGGAACTGAAGGCAGTGTCGGAGTTCATTCGTTGGGCTAACGAGCTGGACATGTTGTCACCGTTGCCCATTACACCGACAGTATCCGACGTACAAGGCAGTCCACAAGTAAACAAACGACCAAAATGGAGATAACACAAATTTGACACGCCACCAGGTTTTACACGTCCTCGGGAACCCGCTGACAACCAATCTTGTGTAGATCCACGTATTATTTATTAACCAATAAACCCAACTTCTATGTATTCTGTTGATCTTCATTTAAATCCCGATGAACGAAACTTACTTTCAAACAATGAACGAAATATGTTCAATGAATTGTTTAACACAGCGCCATTTTTGAGAAAAACAAGCAACTCCATTAACACAACACAGAATAGACACAGGAAATCATCCTCCTATCAGTGTTAAGCCCTATAGATATGTCACCTACAAGGCAAAAACAACTGAGGGAAAAGCTTGATGTTATGATGAGTGATGACATTATCGAGGAATGTGATTCCCCATGGTCAGCCCCTGTAATTCTAGTTCCAAAAGGAGAAACTGATTTTCGATTATGGACGAAAGGAATGTAAATTTATGTGCTCTGAAATTAAGTATCTGGGACACCTCATCGTCTCAGAAGGTATCAAAACAGACCCAGAGAAAATATCTGCTATTGCAGATCGACAGGCGCCTAAAAACCTAAAACAATTAATATCTTTTTTACAAACCGCATCATGGTATCGGAGATTTATTAATAATTTCGCAGACATTGCCAGACCACTTACTAATCTAACGAAGAATAAAATAAGCTGGAAGTGGGAACAAGAGCAACAAGAAGCACTCATGAACATAAAAAATGCATTGACTACGTCACTAGTGCTAAAACAGGCAAGTGAGGATTTACCCTCTGCTGTCAAGACTGATGCCAGCCAGTATGCCAATGGCGCAGCTTTAGTGCAGGGGGAGGGAGACAATGTCCCTGTTGAATATGCAAGTAGACTCTCATGCTGAATGCAATTACAGTGTTATAGAAAAAGAAGCACTAGCCATAGTATGGACTATTTCAAGGTTTCGTGGCTATATAGAAGGAACGAAGTTCATAACTATTACAGATCATCAACCCTTGAAATGGTTAATGAATCTTAAAATACCTACTGGTCGCTTAGCACGATGGGCACTATAGCTGCAACCATACGAGTTCAAAATAAAATATACTCCAAGACGAACTAATATAGTAGCTGATACATTGTCTCGACCACCGTGTGAGCATCATGATGGAAAATGCATCATATTATGCAGCACAGAATTAGATCTACCGAGATACAACGAAAAACAGTTAAGAGATGAACAAATGAACGATGAAACCCTTGAAACTATCATAAAAATATTAGAAGAAGGAAAAGAATCAACAAGTTATGTAGAATACATAAAGAAAGTGTATGCGCTGTTGAATGGGTCGCACTCACCTTGTGATTGAATGATAAGTCACGGATAGCCAAAGATGATGCTTTATTGAATATATTTAACTACCACGTAACTAATGCTATATGAATGATGTGAATGAGTACAGGTGACTCTGAACGCTGATTGTGTACTGTCGCGTTACACTTTAATTCGTGCAAGACGACGGAAAAGTGCTGATCTATGAAATGTGCGCGTGCCATCTACGCTACATGACTCGTACATATTCCCGGACGAGAGAGATGCGAGTGGATGATGAAAATGAGTTTACAGAGTGCTACACTTGCTAAACTTAAAAATTCACCCAAGTTACAAAACATGAATTAAATCTATTCTTAGCTACACCTTGAATTAGTAACTGTCACCAGACACTGGTGTGGCGAAAGTAGGTGGCTTCTTGTGGCGCTTAATGTTGCTGAGTAAGCTAGAAAAGTTTCTTAATTCAACCACCTCTTCTCGTGGCTGTTTCGAGTCTCTAGTGCGTGGCGTAGGATCGACGCCAAGGGCCTCGTGCTGTGTTCGCGCCAGCGGCGCTGGAGGCTGCGTCCCGGAGTCCGACTGTAAGTTGGCGCTCCTCTGCCGACGATGACAAATCCACCGACATAAATAAACTGCGACTGCTAGTACAGCGCCCGACAACAACACGTAGATTGCTGAATATAGAACTCAGACATTTCAATCCATGATATCCATTATCATGGATAGAAATTTCTGAGTTCAAGGCGTTTTCTGATTTCATCTGCTCGATCTGTTCTTTCATGTGCCGCAATGAGGTTTCGTGATCAGAAATGTTGATTTCCAATTGTGGCAAGGAGACGTTGATGATGTGGTTAATAGGTGCAATTTGCTGTGATTCCAAATCAACCGCAGTTTTAGTCTCTGAGTACCCCAGTTTGTGTGAAAAAGCTGTTAAGTCTTCTCCTTTAATAACGCAATCTGCATCCAGTGCTATGACCCCGGACTTAGTGATTTGTATTGCGGTAATCTGATGCTCGCTTATATCACGAAGTGCACACTGTCCGCAACAATAATAAAGGTAAATATTAATTTTGTTCAATTCCATCCAATTATAGCGGCATGCTGCTATGTTTATAAGACATCTGTTTGTGCCCTTATCTTTGATTCACATGCTGTCTTCTGATTTAAACTGAAAAATAGGTTTTCGGGAGTGACAGAGGCGGGTAGATTCGTCATACTGGACACATTATTGTATGTCTCTCGGCGTCATTGCCAGATAGGTGTCTTCGCGTAAGTTAATCGCGATGTAATCTGATATCGGCACGACGGCGACTGTAGTGTTTCCATGTTGTTGTGGTATGGATATGAGTTGATATAGGTCATAACTCTCTCTGTTGACCAATGGTACTCTAATTTCAAATATGAGGTACTGCTGTGTTACCCTTGATTTGACCTTGAGTAGTTGGTAAATTTTAGATAGTTCAGTCTGTATGTTTTCTATCGGTAAAGATAACTCTCGCGATAGTGTCCTGAGATTATGCTGAGTTGGTCTCGTAATTGCTTCGGCGTTAGTAAATGAACGCTAAACATTCCATGGTGAATATCGTGTTGTGTCGATGAGTGTGTCTTGTATGTATTTAAGCTTCGTGACCATATAGTGACTATTATGGTGGACAGTGCTAGCTCGTTCATCACGTCTTGTTCTTGCAATTTCTTGTTCAACATATTGGAGGCCTTCGTTAGATTGTTTAAATTTTGATTGATGGCCTTATGTTGCGGATTGATTTACTCTTCAGTTATCTTGAGTAAATTATATTCTGCTTCTACTACGGAGGTCTGATGTTTCCACAAGGGTGATTTTCATTTCTTTTTATAAGAGAGATTCTTGCTTGTATTGATCAGCGAAACGTTGATCTAAAACGCTAAATAAACTGTTGGCAACATTGCCCACACCGTCGATGAGGCCTCGCCGCCGTCGTGTGCGTTCTTCGAAATGCTGATTCAGTAACATTCCATTGTAGTACTTCAGTTCGTCATGTAAGTGACGTAGCTGCAATAGGATGATGTCACATAGTACTTTGTTTGTGTCTCTTTCACATACGCTGTTTATTTGTTTGAGGTATTTATCGAAGGTTTCCGAACCGTCCCAATAAGGGTTCATGTCGTAATATACGATAAGTTTCCATTCATCGCGAATAAACTGCATGTTTGTGATTCGGTCAAAATAGAGTGCTTTACCTATTGTTGTCAATGTATATGGAGATGCTGCCTGGTCGTGGCCAAAGACAGTATGAGACCGCTGCTCAAAAAATGTGAAGGAGTTAGATAATTCAAATCATCTGGGTCCTCTATAAGTGCACACAGCGGCCGACTGATGAGACATGCTTCTAGTTGAGCAAGTAGAGTACTGTATTCCTCGAACGTGAGTTTTTGCTCGCCAAGAACACGTCGAAGATGATGCTTCAGACTTTTATACCGCTGCTTCCCATAGGCCTCCTGCACTTGGCTAAGCGGGGGCATTAAAACGCCACTGTATTCCCAACTCATTGATCTCTGTATAAAACTCGTCGTTGAATGTCTTGCGCAGTTCTGTCAGTTCTTTCTGCAGTGCTCTATTGGCTCCAACAAAATTGGTGCAATTGTCGCTGTAGACCCCGTTGTTTTGTTTACCCCGACGTGAAGCCGCACAGCTTCACGTCGGCGCTCGCTGTGACGTCGTGTGATACGTAGTACCCACGCAAGCAAGCGCACGACGCGTGTCAAGTTACTGTTTCTATGTGATATATATGGATTCTATGACATCATCGCTTTGAGGTTGACGAGTTGTGACGTTGCTTTGTTTTTATTTTCGCTCCTCTTGATCAGTGACGTAGACGCACTTCTTTGCTACTGAGACTATCCAGTGAGAAATTGAGGACCGCTCCACCACAGATTATGTTGCTTCAATTGTTCTGTTGTGATGCTACGGCTGGCACAATCAGCTGGGTTGTCAGCTGATTTTAAATAATGCCAATTTTGTGATGGTATGACGTCTTTGATTGGTTTGACTCTGTTCGCTACGAATCGTGTCCAGCGATTGATGTTGCCTTGAATCCAGCCGAGAACGGCAGTGTTGTCACTCCAACCATAAACTTTGAATTTGCGTCCGTTGAGGGCTTGCTGTATTTTTGGCATAAGTTTGTAAGTAAATATGAATGATTTGTTAGGCAAATTGTTAATCAAATTGCGCAAAATGAAAACATCGGTGTCAAATGTGTAATCACCTTGAAAGGCACTGCACGTGATTCGTATGACATCTTTGCAATTAGTTTCTTTCGCCCCGACACCGAATAGGACCCCTTTGGAGCGGCCACGTGGTAATAGTAGTTTCTGTGCTGCTGTTTCCGTTATCAGGGATGTTTGTGAACCCTGATCAAGGAGCGCTCGTAAAGTTATCAGGGGCCCATCATGTGCTTGCACTTTGATGAATGCTGTGGTAAGCAGAGTTTCTGATACATCTTCGTGAGACACGTGATTACTGCTGTCACTTGTTGTTTTCTTGCTATAAGCGCCAGCTGTTGTCTGCTGCACAGAATAGCTGTTTGATTTCTGTCCACCCCATTTGCCGTAAGCGTCGTGAAGCAATGTATTATGATCTGAGTTGCAGACGCGGCATGTTTTTCTTGACGAACATTCTTTGCTATTCGTATGTACGTTTAGGCAGTTTTTGCATAAATTGTATTTCGCAACGGCCTTCCGTTTTGCGCCAGGCTGTGTAATTCGAGAAATGTTTAGCACGAGGACAACTTGTGCTCTTGATTGCAATGTGGACAGTTTGTTGAACTTTCATTGTCTTTTGTCAATGAATTTGATTTAAACTTATTACTTTTGTTCTGATTTGCGCTGAATGCTTTATATGAATGAAATTTCTTGTATGTCTGTGTAGGCTCCGACTGAGATGTTTTTGTTGTTTCTAGCCTAAGACGAGATGATTCCCATGATGTAAATTTTCCTTCTAGAAAATCGATAAAATCTGCTATGTTGGGTAGCTCTTGCGGCTCTGCCAGTGACTCTAAGTAGTCGTTATGAGTCACCGTATCCAACTTTTGTGAAAGCAAGTGTACCATTATTGGGTCCCACGGTGACGTGTCTACACCAAGGTCTTGATCGCATTGATACATTATTTTGTCGTATCATGGAGTTTTTTGACTGATGCTGCTGATAAATGTTGAGTGGTAGGAACACCGAGCAATGAAATGAGATGTGACGTGAAGATCAGTTTCCGGTTGTTGTATATGCGGTTGAGAATCTCCCATGCAGTCTCATAATTTTCCGAGCTGATTGATAGATGCTGAATGAGTTTCTTGGCTTCGCCTTTCACTTTGCTTTTTAGAAACTGCATTCTCTGTGCGTTCGAAAGAGACGGACTAGAATGGATGGTCTCAAAAAATTAATCTTTGAATACTGTCCACTGTTCGTAGCTACCACTAAAGGCAAAAATTTCTGAAATTTCTCGGTGCGTAACTGACGACATTTTGGAGTTGATAGTTGCTTTAATTACGTTGTAAACGAGTTCGCGCGTATTGTAAGACATCTCATATTGCACGTCGGCTTTATTGGGCAAACTATCAAGATCCCAATAAAGTGAATCAACTAGTTTCCACCTTGAATCTAACACCTTTAAGGCGTCTTCAAACTGCCAATTCTCTTTGAGGAGGTCCACGTTGATGTTTGATGCGGTTCTTCGGAACGCTTTGAAATTGCTCCTTCGTTTGCGTAGAATTTCGTCTTTTTTGCTGTTACTCGCGATCTCAGCTATTTCAGGCACCTTTATTGAACGGGGCGATTGGTTACCGCCTACAGCTCCACCTGCACCTTGCTCTTGAAGGAATTTTGGTTCCAATGATTGCGAGGTCGACGGTGCCAGCTCGAAAGTAAAGGCTGACTGCTTTACTACGGGTGAAGCTGGTTTTTGTTCTTGAGTCAAATACTTAGAAAAGAGTTCCCTAGTGCTTTTGTAAAGTAGTAGAAAGATCTTCGCGCTCGCGAATCTGCTCGTGGTTATTTTGAAATTCTGCCCAATACTTGTCGAGAAGGTCTATTTTCTTCTGCACACCGTCAACAGACTTACGGCTTCCTCCGTCTTTTTTGAATTTTATCAGAATTGTCTGCATTGCCTCCATGACTTGACACTGAGTTATAATAACTCCCTCCATGATGGAAAAATTAATGACTCCGCGGTCCGTATCCTCTTTTCAGGTGATGCTTCCTCTGTTGAGCTGGTTAGATGCTGCTTCTGGTTGGCCAGCTCAACCGAATCGCCACCGCACAAAAAACGCGAAACACTTATAATCTTGAGGCTCGAAGGACCAAAAACACACACACACTTTGTGATTGAATGATAAGTCACGGATAGCCAAAGATGATGCTTTAATGAATATATTTAACTGCCACGTAACTAATCCTCTATGAATAATGTGAATGAGTACAGGTGACTCTGAACGCTGATTGTGTACTGTCGCGTTACACTTTAATTCGTGCATGGCGACGGAAAAGTGCTGATCTATGAAATGTGCGCTCGTACAAAAAGGATACCTACTTCATAAAGGTGTGTCTTATACCTTTACATGCAAGAAACTGAAAATGCAAAGTTAATAGTTCCACGTCATGAAATACAAAACATACTGAACGCTTACCATGACTCACCTACTGCAGGTAATATGGGAGTAAAAAGAACAGTGCAACGTATAACAAATAATTTCTACTGTACGGGATTACGAAAGGATGTTAAAAAATACCTAAAAACATGTGTTGAATGCCAAAAATATAAGCCATCTAATAAGAAGCCAGCAGGCTTATACCAGTCCACCCCAAACCCGTAACGATTTGAGGTATTGTCCATTGATCTTTTTGGACCTTTGCCAAAGGGACCATCAGGAGAAAAATGGATTCTGATCATCGAAGATACTACTTCAAGATGGGTAGAATTATTCCCATTAAATGAAGCAACTAGTGAAAATTGTGCCATCATTTTACTAAATGAAATATTTCTGCGGTATGGGTTACCAAGGAAAGTTTTCAGCGATAATGGAGTACAATTTACAGCAGCGGTAATGCAAAAAATAGCACATTGTTTAGAAATTATACAAATATTCACACCCGTATATCACCCTGAACCAAATGTGGTTGAAAGGAAAAATAGGGACATGAAGTGACAAATTGCAATTATGGTGAAAGACAAACATAAGAACTGGCCATTGACATTACCTGCAATAAGATTCGCAATGAATACAGCTAAGTGTCAAACTACAGGCTTTTACATTTGGGAGAGAACTACGTACACCATATGAGTTGACACATGATCTAAGCTCGGTTGTAGAATCAGAAAAGTTTATCTCAGAATTCACCCCTAAATTAAAACAACTAGCCCAAGACTTGGAGCTAGCAAAAGAAAATATAGAGTGTAACAAAGAAACGACACGACAAAGAGAAGACCTGACCCAGACTATCAAGTTGGAGAATTAGTCTTGATTGAATCTCAACCTATGAAATTGCTCACTCAGAATCCCCAGACAAGCCTATTGGAAAGTATCATACGTCAGCAATAACGAAGTTTGAAAACGGAGAGAACGTGATATCCAAACCAACTTATCCGACACGCCGAAGAGGAAGATCGCGGAAAGGAACTGGTGCTGGTACTCAGTCGGGACGACCTTAGAGTATCAGAGGGGGAGAATATAACACGACGCCTTACTCCATCTACTGGCTTGTGTGCACAACACTATGCCACCTAAGTAGATCGCAAGAAAAAAATGATCAATCATCGATAAGACGATAACAGCAACAGTACCTACAGACTACTGACGACATCTAACATTCGACGTTTGAACTCTCCGTGACGTCAACGAGGGTTTCAACCACATACAAACATGAGATAGTGAAGACACACATTCATCTGTCAAACCGACTATATAAACGGTCAACCGAGGAGGAACGATGACGCAAGTCCGCTAAAGCAGACCTCATAGGTTGACCTGCGAGATGCCAAACAAACAAAAAAAGGAACGATGACTCGCTACTTAGAAGGCACAGTGGTCGATAGCCCCTAGCCTAGATAGAATAGCCGAGCTAGGAGGTAAAGGGATATGATAGCCCCGCAGTCCATCCCTAGGACCACTCATAGGTTTAACCTAACTCTAACTTTGTTTGCTAAAATCTGTCAAGTGTTTGAAGTAAAGCAAATAGACACCCTTTCTGTCATCCAACGTTTTTATTCCACCGCCACCATTATACGATAAATTTTTCATTACGGCTATATAAAAAAAATCGACCAAAAAAAATGTTAAAAATACTGTGTGAGAACGTGAGCATTTTATAAGTGTCTGTGTTTATGTCGGTTTTGCACACGAGTTAGATTGTAACCCATTCCCTCTCACTGAGAGAAGGCCGTGTTCGGTGGGAACATTTAAGGTTGGCTATGCTATGCTAATGCGTTAAAAAATGAAACTAGCAAATAATGTAACAAAATTTTATTTAAAATTTAACAATCCTTGGGCTTAACACATTTGCCAGTCTTGGTATTCCTGATAGTAGGAGTATTGCAGAAGCACTGTGGTATGTCACAGGCTGATGGTCTGCCGAGCTCGTGGACTGTCGGGTTGTCGCAGGAGGGTTCGGCCATCTGCGGGCAGTAGAGGACCGAGTGCTCGCCGGCAGAACATTTGGCTGTAAACAAAGAAAGAAAATGACATAAGACATAACATAAGATAACGTTAGGCCTGCCCATGCGCGTCAGAACACCTACATTTCGCCAGTTTTGTTTAAGATCCTTTTAATAGAGGGCGAGTTTATTGCTATATACCGGGCACAAATCCAAACTTCAGCATGCTACGGAGAAATTCCAGTTGGAAATCCAATAAAACTCAGCCTTTTTTTTGGTTGGGAAATCATCAAATGACTTTAAAAACTTGGGTAAATGATGGACGCTAAGTGCACAACAGAGCGCGATCTGCACATCTAAACGGCGTTCAAGAGCTGTCTGTCAGTGTCAAAGGTTTTATGTAAAATTGACACTGACAGATCTTGAACGCGGCTGTGATGTGTGAACGCGTTCAGTTTCATTGGTGAAATCCGCACAGTGAAGTTGTAAAGTTGAACGCTTGATTTTTCTACTATACATTTGGCATATTACAGCCATTTCATACAACTGTCAAATAATGATGTTGGGATTTGAATACACGGACAACGGCATCCTTGTGAAGCAGGTGTTCTACTCTCTAAACACGAAACCCAAATTTTCGGCCGAAGTTATGGGCGTTTCATACTTCGTGTCTCCTTCGGACGTTAGATTAGTTCGGGGCCCGAATAAAAAATGAATGAAAATACGATTTGGCAGTTGTCCTTACTCCCGATGTGTTTTTGACCATCCGAATAAGTTAATTAATCAGGAGTATGGTTCATTCAAAAGTAACAAACTACTTACGGACGGGCCCGTCCCTTCGTTAACGGACGCCAACCAGCCAGTTACACCAATGAAATTGAAGGCGATCAGCACATAAACTACGTTTCAGAGCTCTCAGTGAAATTATTTTCTATAGAATATTGACACCGACAGCTCTTGAAAGCGTTTTAGATATAATGAACGCGTTCAGTTTAATTGGTAAAATTGGCACTTATTAAATAGTTAGTAGGCCCCTGGAACAGGTTGCCAGTAAATAAGTAAACAATGCCGCCATATTAATAAATATTTACATATTGAAATACATACCGGTAGGGATTCCCTGACCCTGTACCATCATCACACTGCAAGCCACGGCTAAAAACACAAACACAGTCTTCATTATTACAAATTTACTTCTTCCAACAAAGATTCAATAAGAATTGATGATGATCGAAGTATCTTACCTTATTTATACTACGCTCCATTCTGAGGGGAAGAACTGGCTATGAGGAAAACGGACACGTTTGTTGTTTGTGTTAGTAAAAATAAGTTATTTCCCTTTCCAATTTTCCATACTAATTGTTTGTCATCTTGTCATGATACAGTTTTACACTAGTACGAGGGGATAGGGCGAATCAGTCCAAAGACAAACGATCCATTCTTACAATCTACCATTTCACATTCTTCAACTGTTGACCAGCCTTAATTTTATTGTAAAAATAACTTGAAAAGATTTTGTCTATCCTGGGCTTATTTATTATTAAGTTAATCTGTATGGTTGTGTACTTACTTTCAAATTAATAATTATTATTAATTTGAAAGTAAGTACAAAACACAAATAACGATGGAAAAGAAGAAGAAGAAGCACAAAAGTTAACCGATATTTTTTTCTTCACGGCGGTAGACAAGTTTTTTTTTAAATATTATATTCACTCTATATTTAGTGCCATAATAAATAGACGTGAGTCACATATATTATAATACTACGTACAGATACCCAATCCCATACAAAGAAATGACACCTCCCTAAGTCTGGCAATTGAGCTGGCAATTTTTCGTCATAAAAATATTCAACAGATGGCAGCATCAGCGATTCACTAATTGCCAGAGACAGTAGTCATACAACGCCATCTAGGAGTCGACCTGCTTTTAAAACGCTTCGTGCCATCCTTTTAAAATAAAGTTATATACTTCCGGTTTCAGAAAAACATGTTAATAGATTTATTTTATGTTTCTATGTAAAGAAATAGATTTAAAATAAGTGGTTTGATTTAAATTTGTGACTATAAAGGTTATTTTGAAGACAAGACAAATTGAGTAAAACACCATCTATTGCAAAGAGCTCTAAACAAAACGATTAACAGATGGTAACTTTTATCATTATATGGGTTCGAATTGAAGGTAAACGCTTATTTTATGTTTGTAACGAGTGTGAATAGATAAATCAGCATTTAAAAAGGAAGTCTTGATTTTTACTAATCTTACTTCAGCCAAAATTCTGCCGTTTATCGCTTTCTAATGATTGTTTAATTTCATAATGGTAACCTATGCTGCCATCTTTGACTTTTTTTGAAGACTAATTATAAAATGTTCTAGTTGAGACCCCATGCGTGAGTTTATGGATGTGTAGTCGACCACGTAATTTCTTTATCACAATAAGGTTGAATCGGTCTATTTGTCTATATTGCAGATATATTCAACCCCTATGAAGTTTTGTCAAAGGTTATAATTATCTATTAATATTATGACAATTAAATTATGTGAAGTCTTGTAATTGGCTGTCAGTGACATTTTCAACTTCATAATTTGTTTTAAACAAAACAGATTAAAAAAATATTCACAAACACAAGATATTCAGATAAACTGTCAGCGAAGGCCGCAATGACCTACTTTCGATCTGGAGAATGATAGGCTGGTTGGTAATCAGTAGTCTCGTCTATAAAATGTGCTAAGAAAGAAAGGAATGAAAATGCGTTTATTTTGCGGTAAACATGACGCAGGAAAAGAACACAAGTATTTAAAAAGATCATGTATTTTTTAAATTATTATATTCATACTATAATTTAATTTGTGCCTTATCACCTGTAAATAGACGTGAGTTTATGTATTTGTAGTCGACCACGTAATTTGTTTATCACTCTAAGGTTGAATCGGTCAATTTGTCTATGTTACAGACAACTTCAACCTCTATGAAGTTTTGTCAAAAGTTATTATTCCGTTTATTCATTTTATTAATAGGAGTAATCAATACATTTTAAATATTTTTATAAAAAAACCTACAAAAACATTTCAATATGTTATATTTATGTTATTATATGTATGTTATTATTATTATGATAATTATATTATGTGAAAACTTGTACGAGTAATTGGCTGTCAGTGACATTTTCAATTTCTTCATCTGTTTTCTTAAGGTGTTGTCTTCCAAAGGAAATAATGTTTTTTTTTTTTCTAAAACACTTAACTATAAACAAATTGGTTTCAACCACACAACGAAAACCTCTCAGGGTTTATCTGTTGCTGGCACATAAAAGTGGTCAGGAAATTACGAGGTAGAATATATCTAAATATTCTAATAAAGAAAGCATTTTAAGTGTGTCTGTGTTCAAGTCGTTCACTTATCTGCAAAATTTAATGAAGGATGACCACATAAGTTAATTTGCATATTAATTATGTAGAGATAACCTAAACTTCTGCGGACGGATAATGTCGTCATGCTATTAAATTACTTGACCCCAGTTAGCGGCTGTTCATACTACACAAAGTACAGCTCATTATTTATGCCAGTTTAAAGGTACTACAGTGGAATCTCTATAACTCGAATGTCAAGGGAAATGCAAAAAAAATCGAGTTAACGAGTTTTCGGCTTAACAAGAACTTCGAGATACATATGACTGTGAAATTTCGACTTACAGAGGCGCTATTTCTAAGTTATTACTGTTATTGCTATTATTTCGGGGAATTCCAAGTAAGACGTCATTATATTTTACTAGCTACGACTTACGGAGTCTCCTTTTTGAAATTCGAGTTATAGAGTATAAATATCATCATCAATACTTCGTAGGGAAATGACATTTTGTTCGAGTTACAAAGTCTAAATAATTCGAGATACCGCGTATTTAGGTGTTCAGCGGAAGGGAATGGCAATTTTTTTCGACTTACTGAGGATTTCGACTTAACGAGGTTCGAGTTATAGAGATTCCACTATATTTGCAGAACAGTGGTAATCAAGCAGGCGCTTTATTTTGTGTGAACTATTTCATCACCACTGCTCTCAAACCGGTCAAGGAAAACATCGTGAGGAAACCGGCGGCTTATCTTAGAACCAAAACTTCGAATCCATTTGACATCTACCAACCCGCACTGGGTCCGCGTGGTGGATAACGGTCCACTCCCTCTCACAGAGAGGAGGCCTGTGTCCCAGCAGAAGGGAACTTCATAGGCTGATTATGCTGATTATTTGTACGAGCTCAATATTTCAAAAAATTGGTTGATGCCGCTAAAGACTACCAATATTGTCCTAAACGGCACCCGCCATTTTTTTTAAATAAGTTTCGCAATTTCAAACAGATTTTAAAGCGGTTTTTATCATAATTTTGAGAATTTATTCCGTTAGAAAGTTGATGTGTTATAAATATTTATCATACATTAATTTTTAACAATGATTTAGCACATAAAACTATGTCTTCTGACATGACGCCAATGCAGCCGAGAGCAGCAGAGGCGGGTCACCAGTTAAAATTAAAAGAGATTCACAAACTCATCAGCGACAGACGGAAATTAAGGCGATATGTTATTCAAAATGACATTAGGTATTTGAACGGGGAATAACTTCGAACTCAATAGACGTATCGAAAAGCAAATTCGCGAACATAATATTATTCTTGCAAAATGACCTCGCTCCATGAATCACTATCCCACATCTAAACTTATATTGTCTACAGATGTGCTCAATTTTCGTCGCTGAACACGTGTGGATAAACAACAAAATCGAAAATATTTACGTGTAAATAAATGAATTGTTATTAGATAGGTTCATTATTTCTATAAAATTAGTTAAAAAAACAAAACAGTATTTTAAAACTACCTACAGGTATGATTTAGAAGAGAGAGGACCGTTTTGTCAAACTATAAAACAGCAAGTGATGCTCGATTGTAACTTTCAAATTTATCGAACGTTAACACGCTACAGGCGACAGTTATGATCGATACAATCAAACAGATCTAAGAAGCTGACAGATCTTATTGATCGTCAAAATACAGCATATCGAGCGACAATAACGATCGTCAAAAGTCGAGTACCTAAATCTGAAGGCACGTTTACACAGTTACAACACACCTACACTCCACCCTCATACAAACCTTTGACCATTTATCTCGACCATCTGATCTCAAACCAAAACACAATAAAAAGGACAAATAAAAAACTATATATCCCTATACAGTACGACACAAGTTGAAAGTTGCATCGATGTAAACTACGCAAAATATAAATTTGAATTAGGCCGTGAATTTCATACAGCTCTAGGCAATTATTCTAATTTATACTGTACTGATGTATGAGTTACATTGCAATGACATACCTGCTAATGTTTTTACTTTATTTTTTTTGTTGTTCTTATTGGCAAGTCAGTACTTTGGAAATCTTCCATATAAATGCTACGAAATGAAGGCGCTGTCAAAGTCAAAGTCAAACTGTAACCGTGGACTTGCGGTCGACTGTATTCAAAACTGTATGGTAACAGCCATTTAGCCATCGCTAATTTTCGCTTAGCTTACTGGTATGACGCACGCTCATTATTACTTACTAAATGCGTTTTTGACACCTGTCACTGTGACAATTCTAGTAACTAAGAAGATCGCACATTGTGGAATTCAAGTAAATGATTGATATTGAGATTGAGATCAAATTAGTAAAACACGTATTCGTATAACTGACGGTTGACAAGAACGCATTATCTCGACGACCGGGCTGTAGATGACACCGAATTGATCGAATAAATAATAGGACACTGATGGATTTTTACGCTCAGCTCAACGCTGAGAGTTGAAAATCATGTGACTTTTTTAGCCTTTGTGTTTTACATGATGAGAAAATAAAGTTGATTGATTGATTGATGGTTATAAAGAAGACGTCTGCTCATTGTTTTTTTTTAAATGGTTGTATCAGTGACTTGGTGATTTAATCATATAGATAAAACAGTCCACGACATTTCCTCTACAAATCCAAAAGTGCATTAATATTTAGGCGTTCATTTAGTAGATCAGACGCTGTCTAACTGGTTTTTGACGAATTTAACCTATTAAACATCTAGGTCGAGTCAAACTCTACCTTATACCACAACAAAACACAGCGGTTTAGGGTTGAGCTTAAGAAACTTTTTGCAGCGAGAGGGTTGGGACAAAAGGTGGTATTAACTTTACGAGTTCTCGTAAAAATGAAACGGTAAACAAGGAGATAAGGTTTAAACAGTTTTTTCGTGTTTCACGTTCGCTATTTTTGCTAAAAGACGACGAGTTGTAATTGAAAGTAATATAGGTTTTTTTTGGCTTATTTTTGTGGTGTTTTGTTGCTGATAGCAGGAATTATCTATGCAGGAATTACCATGACTTGACATCACATTTAGCGATCTTCCGGGTTCATAATATTTGGCTTTGTTCCACGGGAAAAGGACAAGTTCTTTTGGGGCAAGAGAAGGGAGAACTTCTACGAATAAAAACAGTACCTACCTATTATTCCAGGTCTGACAACGGACTTGAAGACCCATTTCCGTAATTTACGTTCAAAATCTACAGCCCACTCACAGTTCACACTTAATTTTGTAGCCGCTAACAATACACGAATGTAAGCTTAAAGTAAAGAACTGGCTCTTTTCTCTTGATTATGAGGATGTAGTGAAAATAATAAATAATTAATCTCATGCTACAAAGGAACATATATTTCATTCATACACCTATTCATACACGAACAGGAACCCACGCACACGTACACACCGTCCACACACACACAGCACGATAAAATAATTTAAGAATAAAATAAAAAATTTGATGTTCTCTTATTCATATTTTTTCATGCTTTACATTTCTGTTATTTTATTTGGTTTTTACTTCTTTTAAAATTGTATTTTGTAGGAAATATGTTTGTCTATTCCTATGTTGACATTAGTATCTAAGCCAAATAAAATGGGCGAGGGCGCTGACTCGTGAGATATGACTCCTAGTTCAGGAGTCAGAGGTTTCAAACAAGTTTCTATAATTATGTCAATAAACAATTATTTGATTTGATATGAGTTATTTTACATCTGACAGCAGCAATCAAATAGCAACCATAATGTAACGAATCTATAGATCATTGTGAATTTGACAGACTTGTCAATGGCAGCAACCCAACAGCAAAGCAAAGATCACTATGATTTCGATGGTGATGAAAACTCAGAGGTAAAACAACTGTGAGCGGACAATAGTCGCAATCTCATCTCAGCGACCATCGAGGCTCCCGCTGATAGGCGCGACGCAACTCTGGCAGATATACCAGTGTCTATAAAAACCTTACGAAAACTGTCGCAAGTCGGGATCTGGTCATAAATGTAGTTAAATTCGAAGACTGAGATTAGAATGTTTCCAAAATATAGAAATTGCCCGTAACCACTAATTCTATAGATTTGGTATTTTACTAATAACCGTCCCCAATGCCATCAAAAACAAAATACGATCAGGGAATCGACTGCACAAGCCGAATTAACTACAAACGAATACTTGGCGTATTAATTAATTTAACAGTTCAAACATTTAGTTAATGGCATTAACTGACAGGTTAATCCGTGGGGCAGTTTATTGATAACCACCGCACCTGGGGAACTGGCAGAACTTTGTGACGCACGTTCCACTGGCCCTCCCTTCTGACTTTAACTTGTGGACACTCCTGGTACCGTTATCGGTTTTGATACTCTCGTAACTATTATTTTGGCGGCACTGTATGATGGCGTCTATGCCAACATACAAAAAAAACCCTCTAAATAATAACAATAATACCATTAAGGCATCTGTTTCCTCATAATTAGCAATAAATTTTTTCGATTACACTCGAAAATTCATAAAAACGTGTAAACGTCGCAAGTCATCATATAATGCCGCAATTGTAGTGACGAAGCCAGCCCTTTATACACCAACAATTGTATGCGCAATGTCACGGATTTCCCAATGTTAGTATAGAATATTGCACAATGACTGAACAAAAGTTTGAGGGAGTTAAAATTACATTTCACGATATTTTTCATAGTACACACCGTACACGATAAGTTTTGCATGAACAAAAGTTTTATATCAGGCGATTTGTGGTAGGTCCAATTGCCTATCCACAAAAGTACCAATCCAATTTTACGACTTTACCATGATCCACATTTCAATCTTCGCACCCTAACTAGCAACTTTTGCCCTAACGCTTTGTCCGTACCGAGAACCAAACAATCATAGAAAACGCGACTAGTTAGGAACTACCAAAACTATTATAATTGGCATCGGGTCCATAGAGGCGCACATTTAATTTAATTACGAACACAACTTGCCCCGACATTTAACGTTATGGCTCGTTCACACTTTTGCGACGCGACGGCGCGACACAAAAGCACCGCGTGTCCGCGACGATCAGTGCCTTTGTGTAGCGCTGTTGCGTCGCGCCTGTTTGTGCTTTTATTGCTACTGTAAATACTAGAATATTTACAATAGCAATAAAGCATACACATTAGCATGTACAGGTAACCACAGCTTACACATTAGCGAGTAGCTCACATGCTCTGAATACATTTTTAATTAAAAATACATTTAAAAAGAAAAAAAATATGCCATCAATACAATAACTAAATAGTATTATGTCTGAATTAATTAATTAATTAACATTAATAAAAATAAATAAAAATGGAAAATAATAGTTTTAAATTGAATTAAAAATTAAATTAAGTTCGAACGAAAAAAATTAAAAGTGATAAATTAATAAAATACTGGAATGATAATTCAAATGTCCTCTAACTAAATTTCTGTGCGCCACTCAACTAATCTTTCCAAGTCAGCTTTCTGCAAATAAGAATCTTCCATAGATTTTATAGGCAGGGTCAACTTGAGACCATCTGCAAATAAATAAGATTCTGCGTGATGGAAACAGTGGCTAATGGTATTCATGAAAATATTGAAAAGCAAAGGTCCCAAGTGGGAGCCCTGTGGTACCCCAGACGTCACATGAAAATCCTCAGATCGGAACCCATTCAATACAACGAACGACCAACGATCACCAAGGTATGACTGAAACCACTTCAATAGTGGACCGTAGGTTCCACAGCGTTTGACAATGTAGACCACCAAATTTTAGTAGAAAGATTCGAGTCTTTCTACTAAAATTTGGTGGTCTACATTTTCAAACGCTTTTCTGAACGCAGTATGCGTCAACCTGAATCCGTTGGTCCACAAACTCTATGTCATTCTGTGAAAAAGTTACATGATTAGAGTGAGTTGATCTGCCCTGAAAGAAACCATGTTGATTGCCTACTATGTGATTTTTCAAGTTGCCATACACATAAGGATACAATAATAACTCGTAAACTTTAGGGATAATAGAGATAATCGATACAGGTCTAAAATTTTATATCGTTTTTGCGACGATCTTTAAAAATAGGGACTATTTTAGCTTTCTTCCACGCGGATGGGAAAAAACCTGTTTCAAGTGAGCGGTTAAAAGGAAAGGTTAAAGGCGTAGAGAATGACTTCGCGCACTTAGCGAGGAGAATTGGGGGAAGCTCGTCAGGACCTGGTCCTTTGCGTACGTCCAGACATCTCAGTTATCATCATCAGCATCATCAGCCTATTTTAGTACACTGCTGGACATAGGCCTACCCTAATGAGCGCCAAGCGCCCTGTCTTCAGCTTGACGCAGTTATACGTTACATTAATTAGTTGTGTGGCGGGGTGGTTCCGATAATACACAGATGAAAAGTTTTTTGCGTATAGTTGAGAGATATCGGTACTGTTGTCAGCTACATCATTGTTTAAGTTATTTTTTTCCGGGATTGTACTTTTATTTTTACGCTTATGTTTAATATATGTCCAAAAGTATTTAGAGTTGGTTTCTATTCTAGCTTCTATTTTTTTATGTAGATAATATAAGATGATTTGTTTAATAACCGGCATCTCTCCTTAAGTGATGCTAATCTAATCTTATCAATAGCGTTGTTATATTTTTTTACTTTAATTCTAAGTTTGTATTGGTTCACGAAAGATCTCACAAAATTACTGAAGCAAACGCTTCAGTAATTTTGTGAGATCTTTCGTGAACCAAGGTGGTTGTTGTTTAATTTAAATGAGAAATGAACGTTGTCACTAATAGTACTCCTTACCCTTGCTTAAAATATTTCAACCATTTCATCTATGGTCCCAAAATTTTGTAACGTTGTCGTCCAGTATATGGAATCAAGATGTTGTGTTATAGCTTGATAATCAGCCTTGTGATAGTTCCGGGTAGGTAACATACTGCTAGGCTCTTCAAAGTTCTTCCAGGAAGTATATCTAAATGGATCCGTAGAGGAGGATGATGTGTGTCTACTCTAGATAGGGGATCGTTGCATTCGTTCACTTTAACATTCGTTTTATCAGATAAAACCAGATCTAAGACCTTTGACTTATCATTCCTGACATTATTAAACTGTTCTTAACCATTCAACGCAATGAACTCTGTATAAAGGTGATTAGTTAAGCAATTAGTGGACTCAGTGACTAGGAAGCTACTGTTATCGCTGTTGAGCGAGTTGATGTTAGTCAGATTAAAGTCGCCTGCTATGAAAGTATTGCCCTCTGTACTAATGACTTTGCCCGCGTGCTCAAGGTAATGCTCCAAAACATCAATCATAACTGGGGATGAAATATAGACAGCGCAAAAGCAAAGACTGATTGCATTTTGTTTGGTTTTAACTTGCACTTTAACCCATAGATCTTCGCATAAACTATAAGACGCCATTTCAGTAGAATTATGCTTTTTAAAACAGCGATCAATACCCCACCTCCAGTCCTCTACCTACATAGCTCATTAAGTTGACAGTCTCTTCTATAGACATGGTAACGGTCATCGAATAATTCTGTACTTGAGATTTCATCACTACGCCAAGTTTCCGTAAGAATCACAACATCGTAATCATTCAATAATATTCTGTGATATAAAACATGCGTTTTTGTCCTTAAACCTCTGGCATTTTGGTAATAAATTTAGAATAATGTTAAGTCTAAACTAAAACAACGCAAATACATAATGCATGCATATATAAATAAACGTTTACCTATAAATTATTGCTAACGTTTATATTATTACTATGGGCGATTAGGGTTTTTGGGTGGAGAAAAAAAAAGATTTTTTACGTGATATAGGTAAACTCTACGGTGCGCAGCCGTGGTCTCTTACATATCGTCAAAAGTCGTCACTTGGAGTTTGCCAACGACCTACGAAACGAAGAGTATCTGCTATGGTCTAACAACTCTATATAGGCTGGCTGTACTAAAAATAGCCTCTATTTTCTCTGACCCTTGTACATAAACAAGTTCTTATGGACTAATTACATTAACCCTATCATGATTTCTGCTTGTAGCCTTACATTAACAGATTAGCTATTATCAGCTACCAGGTCAGGTTGACTTGCGCCATAGGCGTCCTCTATTTCCCTCCACTCATTCCTGTCCAGAGCTTTTCTTCGCCAACCTTTTGGCAGATCACCCACCCACCTTTTCATCTGTCTTCCTCTACGACTTTTTCCATTCCTTGGGTATCATACCGTAACCTTTTTGATCCATTTTTCCGTTTTAACTCTCATCTTATGACCACTTCCACTTCAGTGTCCTTGTTTTTACTCTAATGCATTAGGGGCATTGCCATTTTGGCAATGTCCCTAATTTTCGTGACTTCCATTTGTCTAGCAGTCTCAGATTCATTATACTCTCCATTCTTTGACATACACCCAGCCTGTGTTCATTTTTTTTGTGGTAATGGCCAGGTCTGGCAGCCATAATTGAGACATGGATGAATGCAGGTGTTGTATAGTTCAATACCATTACTCTGTAGATCCCAACTAGAAGGAACAACTACGCGGCAGGCTCAGAAAGAGATGGCGGGTTGTGCTGGACTCAACCTTAAAAGGTGGGCTATATATTGCATTAGACCGGGAAAAATGTCACGAAGGAATGGCCTATGCCCTGCAGTTGGACTACATAGGCTTATAATAATAAATAATAAGGTTTCAACAGGCGGAGGAGGCTTGTTTGCCACTATACGATAGGATAGCATAGTGGCCGATGATGTGTGTTTGATGGAAAGTCGTTACCACCACCTACTCGCAAAGGATTTGCTGATGCGTTGTCAAACTACGAGACCGTAGCGTATTAGCATATTGATGCCAATCGGGCATACCTAAGCGTCAAGGAGCAGTGGTAGCCCAGTAGTAACGATCGTAGGTTCGAACCCAGATAGGCGCTACACTTTGTTTAAATTATTTCATCACCACTGCTCTCAAAACGTTGAAGGAAAACATCGTGAGGAAACTGGCATGCCTTAGAACCAAAAATTCGAAGACATATGACATCTACCTACCCGCACTGGGATCGCGTGATGGATTACGGCCCACTCCCTCTCACAGAGAGGAGGCCTGTGTCCCAGCAGTGGAAACATAATAGGCTGATAATGGGCATACCTACTGCCTCCTATGTCGTAATTTCGAGCTGCTACTGAGAAAATCTTAAGAGAAAACTCAATAGCTAACACTTTACCCGACCTAGGGGTTGTATCCTGGTCAGCATTAGGGCTGAGACCACCTTGCACCACACATCACTACTTAAATGCATTTAGCGCTAAACATAATTTTGATAAAAACCGGCCAAGTGCGTGTTGGACCACAGTAGATAGGTTGTGCCGGTTCCAGCTCACTTTTTTCAAGGGGTTTCAACCGACTACTAAGCGGTCCTGAATCCTAAAAAAAAAAAAAAAAAAAAAAAAAGGTTTTGGCATGCGCTGAGCACGAATCTGCGGTCCATTTTTGCGTAGGATGCACGGTTCGCGAGATACGTAAATCAATTAGCAATAATCTAATTGGCATCCGCCCGGCCCGGCGACCCTCATTAGCGTTTCATTGTTCGCTATTTCTTATCTATTACTCATTCGAGAGTTCGCATTACCACTGCTTTAGGGTTCCTTATCAATTACTCATTGTGAGCGGGTTCTGCCTCTATTTTATTTCATACTACACTCACGCCTTCTTCCCATGGGGTTTACAAAACTATGCATTGAACATCCCTGAAACTTATACAGCAAATACATTAAGCAATATTCACCACAAATTGAAGTCAAATCATTCTGAATCCTATCAACATTCCAGTCCCATCTTTTGCAATTTCTTCTTAAAAGTTCAAGTTGATATCGCACAGGTGCCCGTCCATACGAATCAAAATATTGCCCAACGCCATTTGTGTCAATATGTAAAGCTACCCAGTGTGAGCCTTGTTTATAATCCGTATCCAAATTGCATATTATATACGTATGCAGATGGGTGTACATTTGTAAATACCTTTTGTTACGCTCCGTTCATTCATCCTCTCAACATGACCAAACCATCTTTATTTCAAACTATAAAATATGTATTGAACAGCTCATTCGAATGGCCATTTCTTATCTATTACTCATTCGAGGGCTCTCATTACTACTGCTTTAGGGTTCCTTATCAATTACTCATTGTAAACGGGTACTACTGTTCATTGCCTTCATGGCCTATATTTTTATTTCATACTACACTCACGCCTTCATCCCATGGGGGTAGGCAGAAACCACAGAACGCCACCTGTTACGATCCTACACATATATCCTATACATACACGCGCGCCGGTTGCGAGTGCTACGCATCTGACCTTTCTGAAGAACATCACCATTAAGGTCAATATATGTCCTCCTAGGGCGTCCCCTACCGCGTTTCCACTCACATCTGCCTTGTAAATACCTTTTGTTACGCTCCTTTCATTCATCCTCTCAACATGACCAAACCATCTTTATTTCAAACTATAAAATATGAATGGAACAGCTCATTCAACTAAAATATCAGTGAACCCTGTGTTCCCTGTAAATATTTCACGTGATATAACATTTTAAAAAATCTGTTGTAAATGTAAAAATAAATATTATTTTTGTTTTAAATGGGCATTACTCTCAGCGTTATATTCCGTAAACAATAACGCGGATCTGGTATCATCGTAAGCTATACAAGGTGTTTTTTTATATCCCATAACTCTAGGGTATGATTGAGACCATATCAAAAAATCAACTGGCATATGAATTATGTTTCAATCATCCTTTGTTTATTTCATTTTTCCGCAACACGCGGTACCTTTATGTCGCGCTGTAGCGTCACGCCAGTGTGTACGAGCCTTTAAATGGGCATTACTCTCAGCGTTATATTCCGTAAACAATAACGCGGATCTGGTATCATCGTAAGCTATATAAGGTGTTTTTTTATATCCCATAACTCTAGGGTATGATTGAGACCATATCAAAAAATCAACTGGCATATGAATTATGTTTCAATCATCCTTTGTTTTTTTCATTTTTCATACAAAATAATTCGACAAAGTCTCGATTATTAATGTAAAACACCCTAACGTGAAATATGACAACGTCGCATTTTCTTATACTCGATACCTAGACACATCGAGGGTCTATTTTGTACGGTACGCAAACAAAATTGGCAACCTCGCAAAAGTAAATATACGTAAATAGATTTGTCATACTGATGACAATTTTGGACCTAATTTAATTATGATTGATGATATCTCTGAAACTATGCATTTTTGGACCACCTATTCTAGGAGTTTAAGTATTATTTTTACCTACAGAATATAACCCTAGAAAAACAGGTTGTATATGTAGGGTGCCGTACAACCTCACCGATGCTCAGAAGCAGGCCCGGGTGGAACGGTCTCGGTGTGTTTACGACATCATTACAGGTTTACAGATTTATCAATACGATCCAGAAACGAAGCGCCTGTCGACAGTTTGGGTATTTAAAAAACGAATTAACGCCTACCAAAGTGAAGCGATCTAGAAGCGACTGGCTACTTGATCAATTCCTTTACGGAACTAAAGAAGCATCAACGCTGAATGGGAAACTACCAAATGTTGTTTTCTCTGTTGTGAACAACAAGCAACCAAACACGGGGCTCCGCGGTCTACTGCTCCACCACGACAACGTGCCTTCGCACACCGCGCTCAAAACGAGCGACTTCCAGAACCGCACGCCGGTCAAACTCCTTACAGCCCTTACCTAGCACCGTGTGACTTCTTTTTATTCCCGAAAATAAAATAACTGCTTAAAGGGATACAATTTTCGTCGCCTGAAGATGCGCTGTCAGCGTTCGAGCAGGCTGTAAACGAGGTGTCTACGGTAGACTGGAAAAAGTTTTTCAGACGCATTAAACTTTTTACAGAGGCTAGTGGAGAGTATTTCGTCCATACGAATCAAAATATTGCCCAACGCTATTTGTGTCAATATCTAAAGCTACCTAGTGTGAGCTTGGTTTATCATATGTATCCAAATTACATATTATATACGTTGGTACATTCATGGCTATACATGGGTAGCCTATTGAGGAGTTCATCTTTGCAACGCACCCCGAAGGAATGTGAAATAACTTTGTAAGATCGCACATTAGGAACTGTGTTGACTCATTAAGTTACTATCAGTTGCGTTGTAAGCACTTAAGAATTTGCTTTAGATTAGAAATTACTTAGTGGTGCTATATAAGAGCAGCCCACTCAGTCAGACCATAGTCAACTGGTTTGGTAGCAGTGGATAGTGACAGTACTACGTTTTGTGTTACTTCAACGCATCAACGGTAATGGAGGTAAATGTTTATTCTATTGAAAATTACTTTTCTTTCTTTCTGACTTTTTATTTACATTAACTTTGCCGTGCGTGTGTGAAAAAAATTATATTAACGTGTTTTCTGTGTTTGTTGCAGAAATCATTAAGTTTCTTAGACAATACCTGTAAGCTGCATTACTACTCACTACTTTCCCCTCAACACGAAGAAGACAGTGGTGACATCGTCATTATTAACACATGCGATGGGAGAAAAATTAAATCTCAGACGATTCATTTTGGAGGATGTTGCAGGTGACATCAATGTGGAAGTGAAATAGTGGTTTCAGTTATTAAGTGACACAACGTCAGAGTGTTTCGCTCACGAACTATTCGCCGAACAAATAGATAACGATTTAATCAACTGTTTAATTTATGTTGTAAGGGACTGTGTTATAGGGATATTTGAAAGTTTTCATTTGCGTTTTTTTTTTTTTTTTGTGTACTTCATTATGTATGAAAATATAAATATAAGGTGAAATATAAATATATAATAAATATAAAGTGAAATGAAAATGAATATAAATATAAAGTGAAATGAAAATATAAATATATGAAAATATAAAGTATATTATTGATGTAGATGGGTTTCAGATGTCAAAAAAAATGTACTTTAAAGAAGTAGCAATTTACAATATTCAGGATAATATCCTTTATTTGTTTTACATAAAACTCCCAACGTGGTTGTTAGATTATAAACATGATAGAACAATCACATTCGTCATGAGACATATTCACGGAATGCAATTAAAAAATTATGATAATGATATTAGTTTTTCAGAGTTTTTAAAACGAGTAAAGAGTTTTGATCCAAACAAGCATTTCACGTGGGCTTACAAAGGGGGGATAGTAGAAAGAGATTTTTTAGCAAGTTTGGGGTATAAATCGTATAACTTAGAAGCAATCCATTGTCCGAAAGTGGAAATAATTATAGAAAAATTTAAATTACACCGACTTAGTAATTGTACGAGGCATGTAGCATACAAAGGAATTCCATCTCGCAGCGCTCACTGTAGTGGTGTAGAGGTGCGAGCATTCTCACTGTGGTTTGAAAATCATTTACTCAATCGATAAGTTTAGTGTGTAATATTTTTGTGTAGTTACCTAGTTTTTTCATATTATGTATCTAGTTTCTTTGTATTGACTAGGAACTCATTTGAATATAAGTAGTAACCTGTTAGTACTTATTAAGTCTTTTACATGTACCTATATCTAATAATAAACGTGTAAATTTTGTGTGTATACCTGATTAACTGTTATTGTTAAGTTTTTTGTATGTCATAATTAACGTTTAAGATTTATATATCCCTAATTAAATAAAAACAGATAAATGTCAGCAAGCTTCAGCTAGGTCAGTCAAATAAATCAAATTGTGCTTTAATTCATTTTGTTTTCTTTATTTATCCAACTTGTAGAATCCATACCGAAACACTTCACTAGAAATGTATCATCACAGTTTCTCTTCGACACTTTCGCCACTAGGTATACATCAGGATATTTACCTTTTTGGAGTTCCTGTTCATAAAATCCACCTAAGATTGGTTGTTTCCTTTCATCTTTCAACTGATAGGTCACAGGATTGGGGTTATTCACTTTCACTACTTGAAATATTTCCGAATCTTTTAAATTCACATATTCATTATCAAATGTATTATTGTTGTTGTTGAATCTGCATTGGAAACAGAATTTTAACTTATAAATCATAAGTAGAGTAGATCAATTCAACACCGTTACATTTTGAAACTCCTGAAGTGTTTTTAAATTCAATTAAAAATTATGTTTTTTGTATACAACAGTGGATTCATCAACATTAAAAAATAAGTTAAATTTCATACTGCACGCTGATTTTGTTCAACAAACCAAAGATTTTATAGATCCTACATTTGACTTTCAAACATTCAATTACGAGTACATAATTTGTCAAGATGACTTCAATATTTTCTTTTCATCTTTACATGATACAATAACTAGTAAAATTAGTGAATGTATTTGAAAAAAAGATAGTAGGTGGAATCTAAAAATACATAAATTCTATAAACATTAACATCAATAAATTCAACCAACTACATGGTACTTGATACATAGATCTTCCCCGTGATATAAAATTATAAAATGCTATTGTAAATGTAAAAACAAAGATATTTTTTTACGCTAACGCTAATTTTCTTTCTTTTCAATATACAAAATTGAAAAAAAGTTGTTTTTTCAAATATGAAAATTATGGTACAATTGTAAAACAATTTCATTTTTTCAACTACGAAACAGAAAACTTTAAAAAAGATTTGGTTCGGTCAAACTATTTGAAATTATAAAATAAAATAATTTATTTTTGATGCAAAATTTGTGGTTTGCATCGATTTAATTTACTCATGGTTTTGTATTTTAGATATTTCTTAAAAACGCCGATGCATAATTTTCAATAATATAAAGTTTTTCAATATTCAAAATTAATAATAATGGTAAAATTGTAAAATAATTTAATTTTTTCAACTACGAAACAGAAAACTTTAAAAAAGATTTGGTTCGGTCAAACTATTTGAAATTATAAAATAAAATAATTTATTTTTGATGCAAAATTTGTGGTTTGCATCGATTTAATTTACTCATGGTTTTGTATTTTAGATATTTCTTAAAAACACCGATGCATAATTTTCAATAATATAAAGTTTTTCAATATTCAAAATTAATAATAATGGTAAAATTGTAAAATAATTTAATTTTTTCAACTACGAAACAGTGAAACTTTAAAAAAGATTTGGTTCGGTCAAACGATAAAATAAAATAATTTATTTTTGATGCAAAATTTGTGGTTTGCATCGATTTAATTTACTCATGGTTTTGTATTTTAGATATTTCTTAAAAACGCCGATGCATAATTTTCAATAATATAAAGTTTTTCAATATTCAAAATTAATAATAATGGTAAAATTGTAAAATAATTTAATTTTTTCAACTACGAAACAGTGAAACTTTAAAAAAGATTTGGTTCGGTCAAACGATAAAATAAAATAAAAAAAATATTATCAAAATATATCTAAAATACAAAACCATGAGTAAATTAAATCGATGCAAACCACAAATTTTGCATCAAAAATAAATTATTTTATTTTATCGTTTGACCGAACCAAATCTTTTTTAAAGTTTCACTGTTTCGTAGTTGAAAAAATTAAATTATTTTACAATTTTACCATTATTATTAATTTTGAATATTGAAAAACTTTATATTATTGAAAATTATGCATCGGTGTTTTTAAGAAATATCTAAAATACAAAACCATGAGTAAATTAAATCGATGCAAACCACAAATTTTGCATCAAAAATAAATTATTTTATTTTATAATTTCAAATAGTTTGACCGAACCAAATCTTTTTTAAAGTTTTCTGTTTCGTAGTTGAAAAAATGAAATTGTTTTACAATTGTACCATAATTTTCATATTTGAAAAAACAACTTTTTTTCAATTTTGTATATTGAAAAGAAAGAAAATTAGCGTTAGCGTAAAAAAATATCTTTGTTTTTACATTTACAATAGCATTTTATAATTTTATATCACGGGGAAGATCTATGTATCAAGTACCATGTAGTTGGTTGAATTTATTGATGTTAATGTTTATAGAATTTATGTATTTTTAGATTCCACCTACTATCTTTTTTTCAAATACATTCACTAATTTTACTAGTTATTGTATCATGTAAAGATGAAAAGAAAATATTGAAGTCATCTTGACAAATTATGTACTCGTAATTGAATGTTTGAAAGTCAAATGTAGGATCTATAAAATCTTTGGTTTGTTGAACAAAATCAGCGTGCAGTATGAAATTTAACTTATTTTTTAATGTTGATGAATCCACTGTTGTATACAAAAAACATAATTTTTAATTGAATTTAAAAACACTTCAGGAGTTTCAAAATGTAACGGTGTTGAATTGATCTACTCTACTTATGATTTATAAGTTAAAATTCTGTTTCCAATGCAGATTCAACAACAACAATAATACATTTGATAATGAATATGTGAATTTAAAAGATTCGGAAATATTTCAAGTAGTGAAAGTGAATAACCCCAATCCTGTGACCTATCAGTTGAAAGATGAAAGGAAACAACCAATCTTAGGTGGATTTTATGAACAGGAACTCCAAAAAGGTAAATATCTTGATGTATACCTAGTGGCGAAAGTGTCGAAGAGAAACTGTGATGATACATTTCTAGTGAAGTGTTTCGGTATGGATTCTACAAGTTGGATAAATAAAGAAAACAAAATGAATTAAAGCACAATTTGATTTATTTGACTGACCTAGCTGAAGCTTGCTGACATTTATCTGTTTTTATTTAATTAGGGATATATAAATCTTAAACGTTAATTATGACATACAAAAAACTTAACAATAACAGTTAATCAGGTATACACACAAAATTTACACGTTTATTATTAGATATAGGTACATGTAAAAGACTTAATAAGTACTAACAGGTTACTACTTATATTCAAATGAGTTCCTAGTCAATACAAAGAAACTAGATACATAATATGAAAAAACTAGGTAACTACACAAAAATATTACACACTAAACTTATCGATTGAGTAAATGATTTTCAAACCACAGTGAGAATGCTCGCACCTCTACACCACTACAGTGAGCGCTGCGAGATGGAATTCCTTTGTATGCTACATGCCTCGTACAATTACTAAGTCGGTGTAATTTAAATTTTTCTATAATTATTTCCACTTTCGGACAATGGATTGCTTCTAAGTTATACGATTTATACCCCAAACTTGCTAAAAAATCTCTTTCTACTATCCCCCCTTTGTAAGCCCACGTGAAATGCTTGTTTGGATCAAAACTCTTTACTCGTTTTAAAAACTCTGAAAAACTAATATCATTATCATAATTTTTTAATTGCATTCCGTGAATATGTCTCATGACGAATGTGATTGTTCTATCATGTTTATAATCTAACAACCACGTTGGGAGTTTTATGTAAAACAAATAAAGGATATTATCCTGAATATTGTAAATTGCTACTTCTTTAAAGTACATTTTTTTTGACATCTGAAACCCATCTACATCAATAATATACTTTATATTTTCATATATTTATATTTTCATTTCACTTTATATTTATATTCATTTTCATTTCACTTTATATTTATTATATATTTATATTTCACCTTATATTTATATTTTCATACATAATGAAGTACACAAAAAAAAAAAAAAAACGCAAATGAAAACTTTCAAATATCCCTATAACACAGTCCCTTACAACATAAATTAAACAGTTGATTAAATCGTTATCTATTTGTTCGGCGAATAGTTCGTGAGCGAAACACTCTGACGTTGTGTCACTTAATAACTGAAACCACTATTTCACTTCCACATTGATGTCACCTGCAACATCCTCCAAAATGAATCGTCTGAGATTTAATTTTTCTCCCATCGCATGTGTTAATAATGACGATGTCACCACTGTCTTCTTCGTGTTGAGGGGAAAGTAGTGAGTAGTAATGCAGCTTACAGGTATTGTCTAAGAAACTTAATGATTTCTGCAACAAACACAGAAAACACGTTAATATAATTTTTTTCACACACGCACGGCAAAGTTAATGTAAATAAAAAGTCAGAAAGAAAGAAAAGTAATTTTCAATAGAATAAACATTTACCTCCATTACCGTTGATGCGTTGAAGTAACACAAAACGTAGTACTGTCACTATCCACTGCTACCAAACCAGTTGACTATGGTCTGACTGAGTGGGCTGCTCTTATATAGCACCACTAAGTAATTTCTAATCTAAAGCAAATTCTTAAGTGCTTACAACGCAACTGATAGTAACTTAATGAGTCAACACAGTTCCTAATGTGCGATCTTACAAAGTTATTTCACATTCCTTCGGGGTGCGTTGCAAAGATGAACTCCTCAATAGGCTACCCATGTATAGCCATGAATGTACCAACGTATATAATATGTAATTGGGATACATATGATAAACCAAGCTCACACTAGGTAGCTTTAGATATTGACACAAATAGCGTTGGGCAATATTTTGATTCGTATGGACGAAATACTCTCCACTAGCCTCTGTAAAAAGTTTCATGCGTCTGAAAAACTTTTTCCAGTCTACCGTAGACACCTCGTTTACAGCCTGCTCGAACGCTGACAGCGCATCTTCAGGCGACGAAAATTGTATCCCTTTAAGCAGTTATTTTATTTTCGGGAATAAAAAGAAGTCACACGGTGCTAGGTAAGGGCTGTAAGGAGTTTGACCGGCGTGCGGTTCTGGAAGTCGCTCGTTTTGAGCGCGGTGTGCGAAGGCACGTTGTCGTGGTGGAGCAGTAGACCGCGGAGCCCCGTGTTTGGTTGCTTGTTGTTCACAACAGAGAAAACAACATTTGGTAGTTTCCCATTCAGCGTTGATGCTTCTTTAGTTCCGTAAAGGAATTGATCAAGTAGCCAGTCGCTTCTAGATCGCTTCACTTTGGTAGGCGTTAATTCGTTTTTTAAATACCCAAACTGTCGACAGGCGCTTCGTTTCTGGATCGTATTGATAAATCTGTAAACCTGTAATGATGTCGTAAACACACCGAGACCGTTCCACCCGGGCCTGCTTCTGAGCATCGGTGAGGTTGTACGGCACCCTACATATACAACCTGTTTTTCTAGGGTTATATTCTGTAGGTAAAAATAATACTTAAACTCCTAGAATAGGTGGTCCAAAAATGCATAGTTTCAGAGATATCATCAATCATAATTAAATTAGGTCCAAAATTGTCATCAGTATGACAAATCTATTTACGTATATTTACTTTTGCGAGGTTGCCAATTTTGTTTGCGTACCGTACAAAATAGACCCTCGATGTGTCTAGGTATCGAGTATAAGAAAATGCGACGTTGTCATATTTCACGTTAGGGTGTTTTACATTAATAATCGAGACTTTGTCGAATTATTTTGTATGAAAAATGAAAAAAACAAAGGATGATTGAAACATAATTCATATGCCAGTTGATTTTTTGATATGGTCTCAATCATACCCTAGAGTTATGGGATATAAAAAAACACCTTGTATAGCTTACGATGATACCAGATCCGCGTTATTGTTTACGGAATATAACGCTGAGAGTAATGCCCATTTAAAACAAAAATAATATTTATTTTTACATTTACAACAGATTTTTTAAAATGTTATATCACGTGAAATATTTACAGGGAACACAGGGTTCACTGATATTTTAGTTGAATGAGCTGTTCCATTCATATTTTATAGTTTGAAATAAAGATGGTTTGGTCATGTTGAGAGGATGAATGAAAGGAGCGTAACAAAAGGTATTTACAAGGCAGATGTGAGTGGAAACGCGGTAGGGGACGCCCTAGGAGGACATATATTGACCTTAATGGTGATGTTCTTCAGAAAGGTCAGATGCGTAGCACTCGCAACCGGCGCGCGTGTATGTATAGGATATATGTGTAGGATCGTAACAGGTGGCGTTCTGTGGTTTCTGCCTACCCCCATGGGATGAAGGCGTGAGTGTAGTATGAAATAAAAATATAGGCCATGAAGGCAATGAACAGTAGTACCCGTTTACAATGAGTAATTGATAAGGAACCCTAAAGCAGTAGTAATGAGAGCCCTCGAATGAGTAATAGATAAGAAATGGCCAACTGAATGAGCTGTTCAATACATATTTTATAGTTTGAAATAAAGATGGTTTGGTCATGTTGAGAGGATGAATGAACGGAGCGTAACAAAAGGTATTTACAAATGTACACCCATCTGCATACGTATATAATATGCAATTTGGATACGGATTATAAACAAGGCTCACACTGGGTAGCTTTACATATTGACACAAATGGCGTTGGGCAATATTTTGATTCGTATGGACGGGCACCTGTGCGATATCAACTTGAACTTTTAAGAAGAAATTGCAAAAGATGGGACTGGAATGTTGATAGGATTCAGAATGATTTGACTTCAATTTGTGGTGAATATTGCTTAATGTATTTGCTGTATAAGTTTCAGGGATGTTCAATGCATAGTTTTGTAAACCCCATGGGAAGAAGGCGTGAGTGTAGTATGAAATAAAATAGAGGCAGAACCCGCTCACAATGAGTAATTGATAAGGAACCCTAAAGCAGTGGTAATGCGAACTCTCGAATGAGTAATAGATAAGAAATAGCGAACAATGAAACGCTAATGAGGGTCGCCGGGCCGGGCGGATGCCAATTAGATTATTGCTAATTGATTTACGTATCTCGCGAACCGTGCATCCTACGCAAAAATGGACCGCAGATTCGTGCTCAGCGCATGCCAAAACCTTTTTTTTTTTTTTTTTTTTTTTTTTTTTAGGATTCAGGACCGCTTAGTAGTCGGTTGAAACCCCTTGAAAAAAGTGAGCTGGAACCGGCACAACCTATCTACTGACCACGCATGCGGTTCCGTAGTTGGACTGAATTTATCCCAAGAAGAAACTAAACATTGTAGTTGAAAAACATGTTCTCCCATGCATCACGGTCAATTCACCAACTGTAAGTGTGTAATCGCAAAAAAAAAAACTATTACAAACGCGAATTTCGATTAACGATTTTAGGACTTTTTCCTTTACTTGTGCTGTGAGACCTTGCTTCTTGAAAAAAATTCATGATTCTAGGTCAACGGATTTATATCGCATAAATCGCCGTATGTTTTTATTGTTTTGACATAGAAGCTTGATTTTTTTAAACTCCGAGGGACCGTAGACCTACGTATTTGATATTAATTTCAACTTGATACCTTTATGCGTTCCTGAGAAAAAGGGTATTGACAGACTGACAGACAAACGGACAAAGAAGTGATCCTACGTAAGTTTCTTTTTTTTCTTTTGAGATACGGAACCCTAAAAATCATTCTGTCTCTGCCATCTTCAAACGATTGACAGAAACAAAACGATGTTCTAAACTCGTTTAAGTGATTGTGTTGCCAACGGGTCTTAACCCAACGAGTCACTCACTGTATTAATTCGGAAAAAAAAATTGTAATCCAAATCGAAAATTTGCAATCCGATCCTTGTTTAACTAAATGGGTAACAACAGTTAGGAGCCGTTTGGGGTCGAAACGGGCGTGCAGCCCGAGTGCACGTCTCCTTTTTAAGGAAATTTTTCGCCGACTAGTCGACGTGGCAATGCTGCCAGGCTTCTGGGCACGTTTCCGGATGACAGGGATGCTGACAGGTACTTCGACGCCAAAGTGTCCCTTTTGTTTTTGAAGGTATATTAAGTCAGTAAAGGACAATGCCAAGATTAGGCTCGAAACATGGGTAGCGTCCGACAGACTTTCTATAATAATGATAATTGATAATAAAAAACAGTAAGAATTATACAATATAAATAAAATCTGTAGAAGCCCACCGTTGAAAACTCATTTTAAATAGTTATTCAATATATCAAGACATTTCATAATCTACCATTTCAATTAGAAATGTTGCCAATACCAAAATATTTATATCGATACGAAACTGCTCTTGCAAATCGATTGCGAAAATATCAATATAGGACTATGTAAGTGAATTAATTACTTACTTATGTCAATAAACAGATTATTATATCAATAAATAGCATTTAGTTACATTTCTAAATATATATTTTACAATAAAGTAATAATTAAAAAAGATTCAATTCGATTATCGATACCGTTTCGCATAGTTTATTCCTATAATGCTGGCAACACCAGATGTCAAACTTTAACTTGAATCTGTCACTGTCAAAAAGTTGTATTTACTTCTCCCGCGTGATATCACCAGCGACGAAGTGTTTTCGTGTTTTTTTGAGTTTTGTATTGTTTATTGCTGTGTTTCAGGACTCCGATTTCCTACTAAATACGTAGTCGTATTTGGCTTTTAAAACGGTACCCGAACCTGTATTATTCATTGCTAAAATCAGAAGTATTAAGTGGTCAACTTTACAGATCTTTTACTTTGTTTGGTGTTCTTCTAATAGAAAACTAATTATACATGTAATTCTATAATTATTTTCCTTTTTTTGACATATAGTTCATCTTTGTCGGTTCTGGCCGAGTCTTGTGGGAAACTTTGGCATTCTCCTTTTTTAGTTAAATTTTTAAACAAATAAAGCTTAGATATTCATTTTTGGACTAAACACATGAAAAAAACTGTTCCACTTCTCGATTTGTTATGTCAAAATAACAGCTATTTACAAAATTATTCGTATGAAAGTATATTCGGTACTTATAGGCAAAAAAACATTTTTTTTATCTGTCTGTCTGTTTGTGCCGCTTTTGAAGGATTTTGACGTAATTTAGGCTCCTTTTATTTTATAAAAAGAATAAGAAAAGAGACACATTATTCTTTTCCGACATCGACGCGAACGAAGTAGCGGGCACAGCTAGTTTCCACAAGGGAGCATTACAAAGCTGCACAAGCCGCAACAATTGTGCACAAAGACAAGGTGTTCCGTTTATTTCCTCAGAGATTTGTCGCTTGCTAATAGCTGGAGATCTAAGTGGATTGTCAGGTTTCTACAACGGCTAATGGGAAATATAAGATGCTATGTTATACCTAAGTTTATTGTTTGTGAATATTCATTGAGATGAAGGTAGAATGTCCAGAAAATTTCAGTTTACATACATCGGGTATGTTTTATTTACAGTCGAGGAAATTAATTGCTTTGCAAATGACGGGGACCTTAAATCACGGACATATAAAGAGTAGCAGACCAGACATTCGCTAAAAATTGCGTAGCCATTACGCACACATAGGGAATGTTGTCTTTACAGGACCGGACTGAGGCCGGTTGCCCGCCCGGGGCGTCGGGAGTCGCCTGCAGATTCCCGGCCACCGTAGGCGAGGGCTTGCGGACGGCGAGCAATGGGTAGCTCGCCGTCCAGTAAGGACCAGGCCCGGGTCGACGGCGCGTCGTGTTCCACGCGCGCCTCAAAGAGATGTCAGCACAAAATGACGGGGTCCAATAGGGCCGACGCCTCAGGGTCGCGGGTAATTCGAAAAGAGATAACCGTGGCCCTGGCACAGGCAACTAAAGGAACACGGGTGGGTTTTAGTCAGTAAAAGTCTGACACGCCCTCCCGCTCCACCGAGAGCGGTAGAAATCATTTGATGATTTCCCACCCAAAAAAAAACTGACTAAAAACTTACGTACTTACTGAAAATTCGCAAAAAACTATATTCTCTTGGTGTAAGAAGTTTAAAGTGCCTACTTATCACTAAAGTCTTAACGAATAGGACCACCCATCTATTACGATGGTTATCGTAAAAGGCGGCGAATACGGTAGGATTTTAAGAGGACGATTGGCAGCAGTTCACTCTCCTCCTGCTGACGATAGTCTTGACGATATATGTATATACACATACCGTTGACATCAGTATCGGATAGAAGAACAGGACTTGCAGTATTTATTATAACATAATAAAACACGTTAATTGACGTACTGTGTCTTTTTTATGTATATTTTCTTTTCCAATTCACTTAAGTCTTAGGTTTTAAAAAAGAAACTTTATTATTAAAGAAGAGGCAGAATGGTCGACATCGGCTTTGCATGCGATAATTATCAATAAATAAAACTATAAACTAACTAAAATTATAAAACTTCTGACTGTATAATGCTACTACGAATTGCCAATCAACCGTGCTAAGCCACAACTCAACCTCAATAATGATTATTTTTAACGTTGAAAATTACTTCAAAAACAGGATTCTCCCCAAAAATGTGTACAACAAAAACACGAATCGTTTTTTAAAAGAAAAGCAACGTTTACCAGGCGTCAGTTTACATAGTAAGAGTTATCGACAGTTTCGTGCCAACAAAGGATGCAATTTCTCAAATCAAACAGTTCTCTTGCAAACTATACGAATGCGAATTCTGTACAGGCCTGCCAGCGTAGCATAGCTATAATGTTCCCACAGCCACAAGCCTCTTCTTGGTGAGAGGGAGAGGGTCGTAATCCACCACACGGATTCAGTGCGGGTTGGTAGATGACACATGTCTTCGAATATTTGGTTCTAGGACATGCCTGTTTCCTCACGATTTTTTCCTTCACCGTTTGAGAGCAGTGGTGATTAAACCTGCCCTTTTGCGTGTCGTAGTCGATCCATTATAACCCACAATTCCATACTACTTAATATCATAATTGCGAAAGTAAGTCTGTCTGTCTGTGGCCTTTTCACTCCTTAGCAGCTGAGCGGATTGGACATTGATTCGGACATCAATTAATGAAGATAAAGTTGCTAATTCGTCCGATGACAACGTTATTTCTTTACTTTATAGGGTTTATAATTTACAATAAAATTTTAAACGAGGGTGTTTTCCCGGATGAATGGAAACGAGCTAACATCACGCCTGTACACAAAAATGGCTCAACACATGACGTAGAGCAATACCGGCCTATCTCGATTCTGCCGACCTTTTCAAAACTTGGGTTTGTTCAGCGACGTTCGACTGTTTCAAACTTATTAACTTTTTCAATCACCTTTTGAAAACATTTACAGATGTTTGCAAGTTGACGCGGTTTACACCGATTTCAAAAAAAAAATTGACAGGGTCGACCATGAAATCCTACTGTGTAAGATTGCGTTTAATGGTATTCGAGGAAATTTACTTCGCTGGTTCTCATCCTATAATAAAAATACAACACAAAAGGTTGTCGTGAATGGTCATCAGTCTGACACAGTGCGTATAACCTCGGGTGTTCTACAAGGTTCAATCTTCGGACCACTATTGTTTATTCTATATATTAATGACATAGACAAATGCTTTAATAATACTAAGTTTCTTATATATGCTGATGATCTAAAAGCGTATAGGTCTATACGGACTGTAGAGGATTGTCAACTGTTCCAACAAGATCTGGACCGTCTCACTGACTACTGTATAAACAATAAACTACATCTTAGTCTCTCTAAGTTCAATTGCATCAAATTCACAAGGAATAAAGTAGTTATTAACTTTGAATACTCATTGCACGACATAAAACTCAGTTATGTATCTACTGTGAGAGATCTTGGTGTGTTAATTGATGATAAGTTGTCCCTAAACCAACATGTAGAAAAAAATATTAATAAAGCGTTTATGATTTATGGTAACGTTATGAGATCGTCCACTGAATTCCAGCGGGTCTTCACATACCTTTACCTATTTATGACCCTTGTACGGTCACAATTAGAATACCGTCCCTATTTGGAAACCATTTTACCAGAAATACATAGACGAGATTGAAAATGTCCAGCGTAAGTTTCTGCGAGCCATGCATTACAGATGCCACAAAACGTATTTGTCGTACTCACAATTACTAGATAAATATAATGTACGGTCTCATCCACCGTACATTTACTTTGCGAACGCAGCAACCTACTTGGATGTCGTGCGTCATAAATATTTAGCTAAAATTATAACGTTTTAAGCAATGCACATCGAGTTGCACAATAACGGTGGAACTAACCACTGGTCAAGAGAAAGAATCGCTAACACTTTCACTTGTTAACCTTCTACTTTTTAATATAACTTTTAACTCAACTTGTGGTTCTTTCTGTGTACTCCATAACTAAACCAACATTAACAAAGTGATAGTATACGGTGCCTACAACCATTGGCTCCTACATATTAGGTGGTCAACCTAGAATTAAGACGTAAGTATTTAGAGGCTTCTGTACTGTGTGGTATTGTTCATGGTGATTTTGATTGTATCGATCTCACGAGCAAACTATGCTATGTAGTTCCACGCACTGTTCATATACGTAGTTTTCGTGCAGGTACCCTATTTGCTGTCAATACATGTGGAACTAATTCTGGTTTGAGCTGATCCGTCAAATGGTTGAATCTTATAATTGTAATTATGTTAATATTGATATTTGTGTGTTCAAAATCCAAATTTAAATGTAATGTCTAGTTTTTATTATTTATAAATTTTTTGTCTTAATTTTTACTCAGTTGCCAAGCGGATCTATAAGAATTTATGTTCTGCATGATGTAATTACTTATTATTAATGTGATGTAATTTTGTATTAGTTATTTATTAACTGTAGTGGCACTCATAATCGTATTTTCTTTTGTAAATATGCGGATAATGTAGTGGGCTGCAATATTGTTAATATTGTTAATATTGTTACAGTTTATTGTCCCTGAATAAATAAAATAAAAAAACTTATAAGGTAAGTGGTTATTGTTGGTCTAACATTCAACACGCCAATCTTACTATGTATATTAATGAAAAAAAAAACAGAGTTTGATGCAATGGGTTTCGTCAAAGGATATTTTGGCGCGTGGTTAAAATCGTAACTAACACCTCCAACTTGTTTTTTCAAAGGTTTCCTGCATCGCCCCCCTGTCAATGTCATTTAAGCGCCAAAAGTCCTTGCACAGTCCATTCACAGTTATTATACCTTGATCGCTCTTCATAACTGTCAAAATCATAATATTATCTTTATCGTCCTAACAATAAGGTTGCTGTTTGGTTGCTGCTGTTAGAGGTATTAAATAAATTTGAAAGGGCTCTAGCAATGGAGGCACGTGGAGGACCATCTTCGTTTTTGTTGAAATAGTCATTCAAACATCGAACGTCAGGCACGGCAGCCGTCTAGGCAAGCCAATCACGCTCGTTAGCGCCGTTTTTTATTTGCGTCTCTGTGAAAAGTGCAGCGCTTTTTGACAAAATTTCTAAGGTCCACTGTAAAAAGAAATGTAGGTTACCAATCAAATCAGCCATAGCAGTCTGTAGAATATTTTACTAAAGTATCCGGGTTTTACCATGGCAATAGAGGTTATTGACCTTTCCTTATTATCTCTCCGTAGGAACCTAAACAATAAACTGTAATGTATGTTTTTCGTTATTGAATGCATTGATTGTTAAAGATCACAATAGATATTGATTCAGGATATTAATTAAAGATTTTTTTTTCCGTTTTTGAAATAAAACATACTAGAAAATGTGGGTGGGTCAATGACCGCTATTGCTAGGCAAAAACGCTACAACTATAGCCTCTTGTCCGGGTATTTTTGTAGATGAATGTTATTATTTTATTTTATTTAGTTAATTTGACAATATTGGTCCACACGAATTGTGACGAAGACAGAAAAACTTACTTTTTAAACATTTCTCTTTGGTAAAGTCAGAGAATTGTGTCAATCTTTGACAGTTGTACGAAATGGTAAAATTGACGTAGGATGTCAATTTGCTCAACAAATAATTCACTTGATTGTACTACAGTTAGGCACTAAATACCTACTAGAAAGTTAGACATTCAGAAGAAAAAAAACAGACACATCTCATGTGACCCATCAGGAGCGTTCAATGTTATAGTTACCGACTTATATTCTTAACCCTTTACATATCACTGCCTACCGCTTTGGGAACACTGACGTGATGTTTTGTTCTTGATTGTTTGGCAATGCCGACACTGGATATAGGCCTGTATGTTTTCATAAAACGAAATCTGTTCTTCAATACTTGAAATTTTGACACTTAGATAAATACTTCAATAAATACTGTGTGTCCCGAAAAAAAGCAAAGAAAGAAAAATAATTTTATATATGACACGCACCTAAAATACAAACCATAAACACAAGGGCACTGCAGTGCACTGCAGGGCAAAGGCCTCTTCGCACGCTTGCTCAAGGCAGATTGGATATTTTATAGATTTTAGGACTCATATTAAACGAGGTAAAATTTGTGAGTGAAGAGGGTAAGCTTCTGAACTACTGATCCAATTTCGAAAACTGTATCACTAATATGGGAAGCTACATTATCCCTCAGTTTCATACACAAAGACGAAATCGAGCCCGCGGTTTCATCGTTCGAACTTATTAGCGGAAGCTAGAATCATAAGTTCTGGTTTCCTCAAGATGTTTTCCTTCACCGATAATTCCTTGATAATTACGTCACAATAAAAAATATACACACTTAGCTATTTAATTGTAAGATACGCAAATAGAAGATACATTTCCAAAGTAAATTGTTGTAGAATTTAATTAAGCAGCGCTTGTATTCGTAAATATCTCAGAATACAAGTTACTGTTGAAAAGGGAACTGTTTTTGCTTGATATTAAATTTGAACAACGAAAGGCAATAAGAATGAGTAAGAGAGAGAGAGAGAGCGATATTTATTTTTGAAAATATGGGTACAAAACAAGGTGACATAAAACTATAATTAGTAACAGCCATATTTTACCCGAAGGCATGCAAAAGTACAAAAAATTATAAGGACATATTAACAGACAATGTCAAGAAAGAGAGTGACTAACTATACGAGTAATTACAATTGAATTATGCAGTACTTCAATAATTATTGTCCATTCTTTTCCAGTCAAACTAATGTCGTATTGGAATTAAATTACAACTAAATAAAAAATAAAAAATTGTATTCATAAATTAAAAAGAAAAAAAAAATTGTATTAAATGTCATATTTTCTAATTTTTTAATTGTGGTAAGATTACTCTATAGTATTGATATTTTTGCTTTTAATACCTTTTGTTTATGCTTTCGCTATTTTCGTTATATTTCATGCTTTCGCTTTTGGTTATTATTTTGATTGACTTACGGCCGAACCCAATAACATACTTATTGGGTTGGGTTATTGGGTTTGGCCGTAAGGGCTGATTTTTAATAGTCACATAACTTTGATCTGACGAAAAAATGTTTCGGTTTGACATATACAAAGTCTTAATATTGAAAAATCTACCCTAAAATATACTTTTGTTTTACTACAAATAACCAGCAAAATAATAGATAATATAAAGATGTGTACAATAAAAACGTGGAAATACCTAGTTATTTTTAAAAGTTGTTATATATGTACATTTTGATTCTGAATAAACCAACAAATTCATTGTATTTCATATATCCTTTGTAAAATAATGTAATAATTAGGTTTCACGATAATTATTCACAAAATTGCGAAATGCTCTTAGGCGTAGTTCGTAGACCTATCAATTTTTTTACCTAAAAGCATGTCGCTCTCCCTATCATTTATTTATCCTGAGCAGTACTTGCGTCATTACTTAACAATTTCTGTGTATTTTATTTATCAAAGAAAGGGATTTTCACACGCGCACATATAATTCAAAAGATTTCACTTCCTCGCGACATCTAAAGATACAAAGTAATGGCTCCCGTGAAACGTATCGAAGATATAAAGGTTGCAAACTTATTTATACTGAATCTTTTTTATTATTTTCCACTTAAGTAGGTAGGGTACGAGATTATGTAGAATGAGATGTGGCATTTTGTTTCACTTAATAGAAAGAAACAAGAAAGAAAGAAACACACACATATAACATATCAACACGTCTATTTTCCTCAAAGGGTTAGGCACAAGTGTAACTATAGTTCAGCTACATGTTGCCATTTTGTGAGTCCCATGTAATAGAGGACGAGCCTGTGGCGGCATCAACATCGTCACATGCAAACTACGCATCACACTGACGTTACACAAAATCCTGCATCGCGCAAGCAGAGTTTGCAACAAAAACTCCCTTCTGCTCGGAGTATCCTCCCTTGTCTATGAGTGAACTGTACACCCTGTTCTTCATACCTCCATAAGCCTTTTGCAAACAACCGGGTTCAAACCCAGACTCCGGGCTGAGGCAATCTAGCGTAATCAGAGAACCTAGACAAGTGATAATCGGTTTAGAAGCGTTTTGTACCAGTATTTTATATGAAGCGACTTCCCGTCTGACCCCTACAACCCAGTAACTGGGTAACACAGATACCCTTAGTAAGACTGCCAGACATTCGGGCTTCTGACGAACCGAAAGACGGTCAAAGATCCACGAATGACAGTCGTGACCAAAGGCTTACCGACGCACGGAGTGTTCTCGGTATGTAAATATGGTCTCCCATCCACAGATCGACCGCGGCAAGTGACGCCTAACCTGATCGATCGAGCCGCACACATATTGTCACATCTACACCCTTTTTTATTCTATGACCCTTCCCTTACGCAGTTCACGCCCAATTTGACAGCGTTTGTGGGCGCAACAAAAAGTTTAATGCTCTTAACGCATGGTGCTCACTTAACTCGATTCAAAGTGAAATTCCTCCTCAAATAGAGGCCACGAGGGAAGCGGGTGAGCGGTTTTAGATGATCATGTTATAGAAGGTAGGACTGTTCAAGCCTATATCGCATAAGCACTTGCGTCCATGCCCAGTACAAAGGGTTTTTCAAAGCTTGGTTGGTGGAGAATGGGACTAATTGAGAGCCGTTGCTTAAGCTCTTCAAACGCTCTTTGCTCATTCTCCCCCATTGCCGCCGTCATCTTTCTTTGTGGGGTCCGTCAAAGGACGCGCTACCTCTGAAAACTGCGGGATAAATTTCCGGAACCAAGAACAGGTTTGCAGGAAATTGTTCAGCTCTTTAAGGTTCGTCGGTTGTTCCATCATCATCACTGAGAGGCTCATTCCACCCACCGCTGAGGTTAGACCTCCTCTTTTTGTGCCATGTTTCCTTGGTCTGTGCGAGTCAATTCCAGGACATTTCTGTTCTATGTTTGCAGGAAACCTTTTACCTAAAGCAAGCATCATCATCATCTACCTAACGGCCAAACCCAATAACCAAAGACAGATTGCTACTGATGATAGACTGTACAATTCAGTCTAACCCTGTCAAACAAATGGCTGTCAACACGTTATAGGGTCTCAAATTTTAGCTTTATTGGGACGTTAAATCTAGAGATGGATAGGTTTTTGTATCTCCAGTACGCCAAAATTGGAAATAGATACGTTATTGGGTTCGGCCGTTAGTCTTTTCCCAACTATACCAGATTTCATTAGTTACTATCTAGAAATAAATTGGGTTTAATAGGTGAACGGAGCGGAAGCTTATAGCATAGTTTTTTCAATAAAGAAAGAAAGAAAAACAAAACGGTTTTTTTCCTGTAAACATGACGCCAAAAAGAAAAAATACTAAACAAAAACAAAATGGGTGTAGGGACACATGCGTCACATCCACGCAAAACGGCTATCACTCAGTATAATGCTGCGACCCTATGCAAGACAGAGCCCCATCGCTGGTTTTCAGCGACAGCCTGCGCTGACGTCAACCGATGCAGCACACAATTAAACAAAAAACATTAGAAACAAACATTAGGAGACCTTCCTATATTACCATAACCAAATGGGGCAACAAGCAACAAACCTACTTAATTTTGACGTATAACACTTATAAAAAGATAAAAGGAAAACCACTTACGGCATGTTCACAACTATTCGTCAAATTAAAAAATGGCATCGCACTACCAGACAATTCACAGTCCTAACGTTTAAAATAAACAACTGAACACAGCTACGAATTGCGCTCACGATTTTGTCACAACAATGAACAAATAATATACCAAACTTTGACACGTTGAACCGTGCATTGAGAATCCAACAGAGTGCATACCAGTGTGACGAAAAAAACATTTTTTTACGCGGGATTTTGTAGGAAATTCCTAATCCATTGCTGCATATGTTTGGGAAGTTCGTATGCTCGACAGCGTAAATCGAGCAATTAATGTTGTCTCAACTTGACAAATGAAAGGCATTGCATTTGTTGCCTAGTGTGTTACGCAATGACTTTTGTTTTGGTTCTAAGATAAACTTAAAAATTTCAACCCTAAACAGTACATTTTTTTATGCGCTGACAAGTCCCTCTGGTTTAAAAGCCGCACACTCAAAACATTGTTTCCACTCAGTGGTGGATTCACGATCGTTTGTAGATTACTCCGTTCAATATGTTTGTTTATTTTCTCGAAATGAACGCAGAGTGCCGAGGGCTTAGGCTCAGAATCCTACCACGCTTTAACATACGAATCTTCTAGACAGAAACTCGTAAATTTTCCTTCAAATCCTACAAAATAATGTTTTTTTGCAGTCGCTGAGAAAGTTGAATAGTGTTGTGAGAAGATTTGTATAAGGAAAAATAACTCTACTAATAACTAAATTAATTGATTAATTCCACAAACTGCCAAATGCATGCAATGCAAAACTCAAAAACAAAAACTCAAATATATATTGGATATGCGGATGGTTGGACGTTCGGTGATTTTCCGTTCTTTGCTGCTTCAAATGTCCCTGACACGATGGAGCTACAGTATAACAACGGGTTTTACTGAGACAGTTCTTGTTGTTTTCGTTTCTTGATGTTTCAATTGCTAGTTTATTGATTTGTTTATTAGTATAACATTATTTTAGGTATGTTGAAACTGTTTGTACTCTCTGTCACTTGTCCCTAAAGGTTCATTAGAAAACTAGCGTCAGACATCATCTGTTTGGCATTAATGCTGAAATGAACCCTTTTGGCGCAGCCGTGAGGTACACACTTTTTTTTTGTATTTTGTGCTTTACGACCTGCGTGCAAATAAATATTTTTCTTTTTCTTTTCTTTAGATACTTCGGGTGAATTTCACCAATGACACTGAACGCGTTCTGCACCGTTCTCAAACGCATTGAAAAGTTGTCTGTGTCAAAATTAAACACATAACATTACGCCTGTAATCCCAGAAGGGTTAGGCAGAGGTGTACCTATGGTACACCCACATTTCGCCAGTTATGCTTAAGTCCCATGTAATAAGGGGCGAGCCAATTGCCATCAACCGGGCACGAATACGGAGTCTGGGTTGCTACTGAGAAATTCAAAATAGAAAAACCCATTATCACTTTTCCCGACCTTGGAATCGAACCCAGGACCTCATGCTCGGCAGCAGCTCTTGCGACCACTAGACCAACGAGGCAGCCAAAATTATTTCATACTAAAATTATAAAATATTGACACTGACACCTCTTGAACTGGGTTTAAAAGTGCTGATCGCGTTCTGTTTCATTGGTGAAATCGGTACTGATCATAGATCATAATGTTTAGCTAACTATTACGGTAGTGACCGCGGTGATTAATGAACGATGGTAAAATAATAATTGTTTATGAAAAGTCACAATTCGAATAAAAAGTACCTTTACAAGAGAGTAAACATAAATAGATAAAGACGTTAAGGTGAAATATAACGTGAAAATATGCTGGTTATTAAAAAACACCGAAATAATATTTTCTCTCTTCAATAAAACAGTAAAAAATAACAAAATATCCCACCATTCATTCAATTTAGCTCACCAAATAAAAATTCAAAGAGCGAAATTCTTTTCACATATTTTCTTAACAAAAAATCTTAATGAGCTCTCAATTCACGAATCGAAATGTTCGTCATGCCAACGTTAAATTCGGGAATGGAACGTCTTTCCGAAAATCAAATCAGCCAATCAGAGGTGCGCCTGTAAATACATCATCAATCATGGCTGCTCAAATTCCGTTGCCCATTGAATTTATTTAGTTAAAACGCCCCGTCATTTTGTCTGTGCATTTTGTTATTCAAGACAGGAACCGAATTAAGTGTCTTCTGTGGTTAGGTACGTGTGTTGGTGAAAATTAAGTGTTTTGGTTCTGTATGTATGGCTATAATATTCTGCATTTGTAATTATATCTTTGTATATATTCATTATTCTGTCAACCACTACACTAGAATTTATTTATTGTTATACTTTAACTTGGAAAAAGATCGCTCTCATAATATTATCATTTGCAAAAGCGTAGAAAAATCGTCTAATAAATTCAATGCTGATGAAAATCTCCGTCTTATTTCCATATTTTATTCAAAACTCAAAATTGTCCATTACAATCACAAGAAATATTACCGTCAGTATAGACACACACACACACGCAGTCGAAACTTTATGATGCTGTAGACACTTACAACGTCAAAAAGTACCTACAACCTGGAATTCTTAAGCTATTCAAATATTCAAAAAGCAAATGGCGCCTATAAAATGTTTGAACAATGGCAGAATACTTTGTACGGAACTCAAGGACCTCTTAAAAATTGCATTAAACATTTACGAATGGATCCCTAAGCGTTCGTGACGTCAAAATAATCGATGTTCTAAAAATGAAATGCCCGCCGAAACACGTAGGTAGGTGACATTCAAGATGGCGTCGCTTGATAAAATAGCGTTTTGTTTTGGAGTTTTGATAATTGCAAATTTTGACTTTGATTATTAATGCATAGGATGAGTAATTGAGGTCTTCTATTTATGTAAAATGAAAGACTATACGAATATAAATTTGAAATCCTTTCGCTAGTCTAGGCGAAGAGCATGCAGAAAATGTAGTTATCATAAAATCAGAACACATTTTGGTGTGAAAACATTGTGTAAAACAATATTTCGCACTGATCGGCAATAATGGCGCAATATTAAATGCGCGCATATAATTGAATTTAGTTTGCATAATGCCCGTTACTCGATGCTCATATTAATATGCAAAATTCTGACGACGGCGCAGCTCGCGAACATCAGTTACTATGTTATATACTAATAGCAATCGTGTTGTGTTCGTTCGTAATATATTGTCTTTTCGGTATGATTTAAAGTAGGCTCACCGCGAGGATTTCATTTGTTTTTCGAACAATTGTTGCGCGATCACAGCTAAGTACATATTATCATATGTTATAGATTCACGTACTTACTCGTACATACCTACCTACTTACAAAACTGTTCGTTTCACGAGTTGCGCAACAAAAGCTAGCGAAACGACTGTTTGGAAAACACATTCTCTAAGCGAATACCACACCATGCCATATACCATATGCCACACCATACGAGTACCACACCACGCCACGCCACGGTTCGCCATGCCATGTGCTAAGAAATAAATTCTATGAACTTATAATGCTCGCGTTGAGCCAGTCAATTTACCTAAACCTAGCTCAACTCGATCTATATTGAACGTTTATTCGTGGCACAATTTCGAAACTAAAAATACAACAGTTATTTTATTTTCGGAAGTCGATGGCTTTTGGTAGTGTATGTTTTTTAAATATATACAACTTGCCACCAAATTCTGAAACTTAAATAATTTTTTTATTAAATGCGTGTTCATTTATGAAAAAATGAAAAAAAATCTGTGGAATGCAAATCTCCTACTTTTTTTGAAGTCGTTTAAAAACTAGTTAAGATATACTGCATGTAGGTTTAACAAGACAATATCATTCCAACAATTTTTCACACTCCACCGTGTGAAAGTTCCATTGATTTTTACTTGCGTCTGAGGCGCATCGTTTCGTGAGAAAGGGACACCTCTACTGTAAACAGTGGTAAGCCGGCGACTTATGAGAGGTGTACCCCAGGGAAATAAGACGTGGCACACCTCTATTTGTCTCTTTGACCTCCAGGCGAAGAAGAATGTAAATGCTCCTTGAAAACACGATGATCAAGTGTTTTTGTCTTGAATGGGGACTAACATTTTAATAATGTCATAAAGAAAATAAGAGCAGTAATAGCCCTGTAGGTTTGAACCTTTGAACCCAGACAGACGCGTTGCTTTTTGTAAGTAAATTCATCACCACTGCTCTCAAAACGGTGAAGGAAAACATCTTGAGGAAACCGGCATGTCCTAGAAACAGACATTCAAAGACGTGTGACATACACCAACCCGCACTGGGACCGTGTGGTGGATTACGATAAAACCATGAATCTGCATACATTGACATGACAACAGCATTCTGAAAATGATCGCGTCTAGAGCAGACTGTCACTTTCAGGGGCACTGGGTGGCCACAGTAATAGGACTCACTAAATAATTAATTCTGTAAAAACGAACAATACTAACCTAGTAACCTAAGCACTGTTGTTACTAACATCAAAATACTAATAAAATATGGACCTTTAGTCTGAAATAAAGATTTATTTAATTATTGAAGTTTAAATTTTCTGGAATGTGGGGGTAGAAGGTACATTTCTCACCATTCCCTGCCTTTCCATTCAATCTTGCAGCATCTACCATAGGTCAGAGCGAGACAGCAATACAAGGCTAGAAGGAGATTGACCGTAACGGACGCCATTAATCAAAATAATCAATGCTCGTCTAATCCGTTACCGCGAAAGCATCTCTTCAAAGCTTTTACCGCTAATATATCTGGATTATGTGATAAATCCGGGTTTTCGGGTCCAAATATCAAACTAGACCTACTTTGCTTAACACGTCACACTGATTTGAAGTGCTGTGAAAGAAATAGGAACTGTTTATCTGTGAAACCACCATCAAGGATATGCAAGACAGCTGGAAGGCGACTTCAGACTTCTGGAAAGGTAAGACGCTGTATCCTGAGTCCTCCTCTTATTCCTGTTTCTCCATACTAAAAAAGCCTCCTTCAAAATCAATGTATGCTGTCACATAAAGTTTATTACAGGCCACAAAACCGCCTATTCTCATAGCAAGGCTTTGAATCACCGCTCCCGGCTTTTGGAAGCCTTGAAAGAGCTGCATAGACAGTTCATTTAAAGATTAACGAAAAGCTCGCGGCGCTAACAGATGGCGTTGAGCAAATGTCATCATTTTCTGAATCGCTTTGTTAAGATTTTCCGCAGAAGAGGGAGACTCATTAGTCTATTAATAGTTATTAAGTTTTAGAACTAAATATAAATTTTTGTAATAACATTGTCGGAATAAAGTAGTTTCGTAGGTAGATGCTGTTCTGGAGTTCAGTGGTCTAGACTTGGGTCTTGGAACATTTGGTTCTAGATTTCTCTCTAGAGGTCTCATCTCACTCAAGTTCTCACTCAGTCCTCTCCCGAATCTTTTGAACAAATACTGTAGATTCTTTGAGACATCTTTATAACCGACTTTAAAAAACAGAAATGGAAGTCTGTCCTGTCCTTCTGTCCGTCCGTACGTCAGACAGTCAATTAACTCGGAGGATTATTGTTTTATGAATAGGTAATCGTACGGAAGATTAAGCACTTAGGTAGCTGTTGTCACGGAACTCCTCAATGACGAACAGTATACCTACTCATTCTGACTGGGTTATTGTACGGTAGGTGATTTTTGCTAAGTATCAATACACGAATTTTTGTTTGGTCGGTTCCACAATTAAAAACTTTTTTACCGACTTCCAAATAATAATAATAAATAAGTGTTTCCTTGTTTCCAAATTAAAGTTATTTGCTCTTCGTAGTGTTTTTTTTATAGGAGTCTGTTGTACTGTTTTTATTATAAGTTTTATTTAACGGTGGACGTGTTAATACTGTATTAACTCTAAAGGGGGGGGGTGTAATTTATGGTGTTTATCGTTAGTAAAAAGAGGCAACGTTTTCGTAATGCTATACTGCTATATGCTTACTTTGTCGTTTTTGAGGGCACCGGTGCCGAAAATCAGAAATTAAAATCCAAAGTGGTAGCCATAACCACAGGTGGATGGCTAAATGGGTAGCTTTTCACACGGGCTGCTGTATCTAGGAGGTCTTTCGAGGGGCAAGCAGATATTAGAGCGGTTTTAACATTGTTTACAGAAAAGCATTTTCAAATTAAAACAAGTTTTTAAGATATTTTGATATTTATACAGATACAATAGAAATCACAATAGTATTATGTTGATAATGTCATAAGTAGGTCGTTTTTTTTGCCCGTTTTTGGATATAATTTTTCAACAGCGCTCTAAAAGCGTGATCCTTGTTCAACATTATAATGCTTCAGCACACTCCTCCAGACGGGCAGTCGATTTATTGAATAGGACAGATGCAGCCTGGCGCTGATTTTAATTTATTCTCAAAAATCAAAGTGACACTTGGTCGCATTGACATTATAAACCCTGAAGACTCATTGACTGCATTGTAAGGGACCGTGGTAGAGAACCCCAGGTACCGTTTCCCACCAGGCAAGATCGGAAGACTCTTCCTTTTCAATGGAGGAGTGGTAACCTGCACCTTCTCTAAGCGACACATTTTTCTTTTCCGACATGCACAGGAACAAAGTCTCGGGCACAGCTAGTGATATATAATATTTTTTTTTAATAATGTTATTAAATAAATAAATGTATACAATTTATAAAACTTTAATTGTAATTCTTAATTTAAATTCTGTATACATACAACAGTATACTTTCTAACTAATTAACTAATAATACATTTTATCACATAAAACATCCAGTGTTCTTCCTCCAACCACCTATTCGATCTATGCTGTGCCCGACGGAGTCCATAATTGTGACTAATAAAATTATTTTCCTACCAACTATATACATTATGGTACGCAATAAAGAATTGAGAATTGAAAACATGATAATGAAGAAGAATTTCCTGGAATCCAATGGGAATTAAAATTAGGTTTAAAATACACTTGTGGATGTCCTAAAAACGTTTTCAAACACGTTCGTCTTTCATTGTTGGTCATATTGCGTGACCAATTTACCGACCGTTTTAGGGCGAAAAAAATATTTTTCTCGTTTTTACCAATTTTTTTGAATACAGGGCCAAATTAAATTAGCTAGGGAAAGTCTGCAGATAAAATTAAAATTTAAAAGATATGGTGTATTTTTCAGGGGTCAACGACTGATGGTAGTGTAGTGTGTTACTTGTGGTTGGAGTTGAGCAAATATGTTTCTTAATCGTGTTTAGAAATCGATACTAATCACATCTTTGAAGTTTACACAAAAAAAATGATCATTATCAGCCTATAATGTTCCCACTGCTGGGACACAGGCCTTCTCTTTGTGAGAAGGAGTGGGCCATAATCCACCACGCGGGCCCAGTGGATTGGTGGATATCATGTTTTTGAATTTTTAGGTCATTTCACATGGCGGTTAACTCACGATGTTTTTCTTCACCGTTAAAACCTGCCCTTCTGCGTGTCGTAGTTGATCCATTATAACCCACACTACCATACTAACATCATAATTGCGAAAGTAAGTCTGTCCGTCCGTCTGTGGCGTTTTCATTCTTTTACGGCTGAACCGATTGGATACTTTTGTCCAGGTATTTTAAAGTAAAGTGCCTGTCTGGGTTTGAACCATGGGGTCTCAACTCGAACAAATTATAATTTGTCTTGAAAAAATTCATAGATGGCAGCATAGGTAAACATTTTGAAACAATCATTAAAAAGCGATATACGGCAGAATTGTGGCTGAATTATGATTTGTAAAAGTCTAAACTTCCCAGTTTAGTGCAGATTGGTCTAGTGGTCGCAATCGCTACTGCTGAGCATGAGGTCCCGGGTTCGATTCCCAGGACTGGCAACGTGTTATTGGGTTTTTCTATCTAGAATTTTTCAGTAGCAGCCCGGAGTCTAGATTTGTGCCCGGTTGATGGCAATAGGCTCGCCCCCTATTACATGGGACTTAAACATAACTGGCGAAATGTGGGTGTGCTATAGGTACACCTCTGCCCAACCCTTCGGGGAAACAAGGCGTGATGTTATGTTATGTTATGTAATACACATATTTTAAAAATAAAATAAAAAATGAAGCCTTTATCTTTAATTCTAACCCTTTAAATGATAAAAGTAGCCATCTGTCAATCATATTATTCAGAGCTTTTTGCAATAGATGGCGTTTTACTCAATTGGTCCAGCCTCATCACAGTTTCCAATTTTGTTACTTATTTAAATCAAACTACGTTTTTTATTATTATTTTTACAAATATTAATAGAAATATAAAAGAAATCTAATAACATGTTTTTCTGAACCCTGAACTATAAACTTTATATAAAAGGGTTGCATGAAACGTTTTAAATGTAGGTCGACTCCTAGATGGCGTTGTAATACTACAGTCTCTTGCAATAAGTGAGTCGCTTATGCTGCGATCTGTTGAAGAATCGGAAGACTAAAAATTGCCAGCTCAGTTGCCAGACATAGGGAGGTTTCATTTCTTTGTATGGGATTGGGTATCTGTACGTAGTATTATATTATCTGTTTGAACACATGACCTACAACTCGAAACTCGGGGCCGATACCGCTGGGCTAGCACAGCCCCCAGAAACACGGACTGCGTTCGATGAACTCACAAAAAAGAACTTTTTTGTTTTATCATGTTTAAACATACCCATCAAGTCTGCGGAGTTGCTGTCTAATTTGTTTTGACCCTGTATAGCAACCTGCATAGCTGAATTCGACATAATTGCGATGTAAGACTTTGAGACAATTGATGAAGACATGGTGCTGAGGATTTTGCGTGGTCTTAAGTCGAATGCCCAGGGATCTGACGGTATATCCCTGGAGATGCTGATGATGACTCTTCCTCGTACTCTTGCAGCTATAACGGCCATCGTCAACCGTTCTATTGCCTCTTAATCCTTTCCGGATCTGTGGAAATTGGCTATATTAAGGCCCATACCCAAGGTATCTAATCCCGCGAGCGTCAAGGGTCTTCACCCAATTAGTCTGTTACCATGTCTCTCAAAGATTCTGGAGAAAGTTGTCTCTAACCAGCTTCGGGCATATCTTGAGCAGCACGGTATTTTTCCACTGGCTCAATCGGGATTTCGTAAGGGGCACAGCACAGCCACAGCTCTTCTTGATGTGGATGGAAATATCCTCGAAGCTAGAGATCAGGGAATGGGCACCATGCTTGTGCTGCTGGATCTTTCACGTGCCTTTGACTCAATCAATACCTCCCTTCTCCTTTCCAAGCTGTCTTACTACGGATGTCAGCCCGAAACAGTTCAATGGTTTCAGAGTTACCTGAGTAACCGTTCTCAGTTTGTGCAGGTGACAAGTGACAGTGATGGAGGTGTTTTGTCCTCTAGTCCTAAGCAAGTGAACCGGGGCGTACCGCAAGGACCGATCCTGGGCCCTCTTCTTTTCATTCTGTACAGTACCGACATCACCAACTGTCTGGTCTACACCAAGTTCCATCTATATGCTGATGATCTGCAGATGTATCTTTTATTACGCCCTCAGCACTCTGCAGAAGCTGTAATGAGAATGAACGAGGATTTAGATAGAATTTCAGCATGGTCAAGAAGAAACTCTCTGGTTCTAAACCCAGTTAAGTCTAAGTACATTCTCATGGGATCAAGAGATTTTCTAACAAAAATGTTAGGGTACACTCTAAACTTGAAGATTGATGGGTGTTCTATTGATAGGGTGCAAGAAGCCCGTAATCTTGGGGTGGCGTTTGATGAGCACCTGCATTTTGAGACGCACATCATGGAGGCAGTACGCAACTGCTTTTACCGTCTCAAGCTTTTGTACTGTGTACGGCCCTACATAAGTGTGGATATGCGTGTCATGCTGTGTGAGTCACTTGTTTTATCTAAGCTGAACTACGCTGACACTGTGTATGGTGCGTGCATTCTCGGTAGAAGCGAAAAGTTGATACAAAGAGTGCAGAATGCATGTGCGAGATTTTGCTTCAATGTCCCTCCCCGATCTCATATAACTCCATTTTTAAATAAGGGTAACTTGATGAGAATGTCAGATCGCAGAAAGCTTCATCTGGCTACCCTACTCTTTGGCACCATTCTCACAAAAAACCCAGAATATCTTTATAGGAAATTGACTTGGTCACGAGATATAAATCAAATTAAAACAAAAGCATCATCTTACCTCCTGTTGGCCTCAGCGCACAAGACTGCTGCATTCCGTGGATGCTTTAAGTTCGCTGCTTCTCGCTGCTGGAACGACTTGCCACCTCCTTTTCGTGCTATAAAAACAGTAAGAACTTTTAGTACTAAATATAAACAACACGTTACGCATACAAAAGGAAACTACTTTATGAACTCACCCTGGGACTGCACCAGTTTTTTGTTGGTGGCCATAGTAGTCTTGTGTTCCTAGTAATAAGATGTGCTTCGTTCGCTTTGTTTTGCTCCGTGATTCAATTGTTTTCATCCGATTGCCACAACACAACACATCCCAGTCAGTCATACACACCACAATACTTTATAATTTATCTGCAACACTTATTTGCCATAACTATTATTTACTCATTGTTTTATTAGCATTAATTTCATTTCGTTTTAAAATGTAAACAAGTAGTTTAAGTTTTTTTTTTTTTTATGAAGAACACATTGACAGCCGGCTGCGCCCGCGTCTCATAGTTTGTTATAGACTAAATATTGTTTATTTGAATAGTCTGTCCCACAGACAAGTGATGTTGGAGCGTCGGGCGTGGTGGGTCTATGCGTATACATATTTTTTAAATTGTACACAAAATAATACGGTATATATTTATTTTTGTTGCCGTATATAATAACTTATGTATTTATCGGGATAGGCCCTCATCAGCGATAATACACTTGCACTTTGTAAGTAGGCGTGGATTGTCGGGCGAAGAAAATAGAGATACTAGTTACAGCACAATCACTTTATTTCACTCACAATTTCTTATAAAATAATCACCATGAAATAACCGGAAGGCAGAGGTCCGACATATTAAATGAAAGTATGAGATATAGCAGTAACCAAATCTTTTATTCCAACAGCTTGTTAATTAATTAAATAGATCGCGATAATAGCTCTAGGCGCTACGGCAGGCGCACCGGGCCGAGCCTGCCACAAGAATGCTCCCCCTCTTCGCTGCGCACTAGCTTATATTAAGTTGCTTGAGAAGTGGGGAGAGTGGGGAGGCGAACTTCCCGCTTTGCACAGCGAAACTCGGCCCGCTGTACCTACCGCTAACGGTGACGCCGACACGGCCATACTGACGTGCGGACGTCCTCGTACGCGTAGACTCATTAAGCATTGTCTAACATAACGAGCAACGAGAAGACATAACGTTATTATTAATGTTCGTTCATCCTGACTAGCAAACTCGATGAGCAAAAAAATGCAGGTCATCCCTACAGACTGTGCATCCAACTCTGGACCGCTCAATATTGAGCCTTCAGAACTTATACTAGTAATCTGGTCCGGTTCAGCCCTGCAGAGTTTACTACTAATTCTGGACCGCTCGTTATTGAGCCTTCAGAACTTTAGCAATCTGGTCCGGTTTACCCCTTCAGAGTTATAATCTTCTGGCCCGGTCCAGCGACCCTTCAGAATTATAACCGCCTGGTCCGGTCAAATGACCCTTCAGAATTATAACCTCCTGGTCCGGTCTTACGACCCTACAGAGTTATAATCTCCTGGTCCGGTTATAACAAACCCTTCAGGATTGTTACTGCTTGGTCCGGTCATGAATGACCCTTCAAGATCATTCCAGTTTATACCGTTTTTTTTCCTCTCTTTTTTTTGCTCTTTTTTTGTCTCTTTTTGTCTCTCTTTTGTCTCTCTTTTGTCTCCTTTTTAGTCTCTTGTTTTGTCTTTTTTATTGTCTCTTTTTTTTGTCTCTTTTTTTTGTCTCTTTTTTTGTCTCTTTTTTAGTCCGGACTAAAATGGTCCCTGTAGATTATATAATCAAATGTATTAAAGTACTTGTCTCAACAATCCACACATGCTATGTTCATTGGTAGCTTCACTACCACCAAAGTCATTTACTTTAGAGCCTATAACAGAAACAAACTATTTTAATCTTAAGAATAGACTTGACTTAGACACTCCACCGAATGAATGCGTAGCACGCCTGTGCGATGCCGACCGAGTCTCATGTCATACAGCCAGCAAAATGTCACTGAGTGTCATTTCATTGAATGTGTCGTAGCAGACACATAATTCATGTTCACACACACATAACACTCTAAACTAACAAACGACATCTATGAAAACTAAATAACACTAATTTAAGTATTGAAGCGCCGTCACGGCTAGACTGACATTCACACTTCCTTGTGCGTCTCCATCCCCTTAAAGTCACCGCGGGCCCATTTTTCTGTAAAAAGAATAAAACTGGTAGATACATTACTTTGTACGCTCGTCCATCGGTGACATACATTACAAAGTTTTATAACCCACAAAATCAACCTTTAGGAGCTGAGCCGGACAACTTAAATAGGCCTCCCTTGAGCTAGTTATCTCTCCAGATAACATGGACCAGGCAGCTAATCAGCGTCTCTCCGATCACTCACTAGTACCACACATATCTCCATTGATCTCATAGCCTCTCAGACTAGACGATCACTTTATAATATGACCCAGAACATCGGCCTGCATAAGCCAGTTCTTTAGACTACCCAATAACACACACCATAGGACCCCGCGGACACCCGCATGAGTCGGACCCTTACTTTATCTCACAGATTAGTACCAATTTTACGTTTAATTACGTTACTTCACTCTCAGAGGCCGAGAGATTTTCAGAGCTGGCGGATAATGTACGTGAACTACAAATAGACAAAGCAACACTAAAACCACCTGATGACGCCCACTCCATTCGTCAATCGCGGACTGCCGCCACCTCGGCCTCCTTCAAGCTACCCGTCAAAGTGGTAGCTAAATGCACCAAGCCCTCACTTCCCCCCGGGCATTGCACGAAAATGCTTACGACCATATTTGCATTCTCTATTAGACACACAACAAAGGGAAGTCTGTACTCCCTGCGAAGCCCAATCGAACCCAGAGGGGGGTCACATACAATGAAGTAGGAATCACCACTATAAAACGGTCTCATTTTTCCTACTGTGACGCAGCAACTCTCCCAATATTCTCCGATGCTATCTTACGAATTTCACCCAAATCTAACCGAAACCCAGACTCAGAATATGAAGCCACACTTAAAAACCGCGCCGCGTTTGTGTGTACCCTAGACCTTACACCATCTGTCGCTAGCTGCACTTCGAGAAACTCGCCGCGCCAGGTACCACCAGATTCACTTTCGATTATAACAAGTAAGCACCTCAATGTCCTCATGACTCTCTCTACCCGAACACCTGCCCTGCCAGAACCGTTAGCAACAAGGTGCAACTCTACACCATGTTCACCATAAAATTGCTCTGTCTGCGCCAATACAATACCCACCCCGATCCGAAATGATCCGCGAAGTCGCACCATAAAGATAGAGCCTCCTTTAGTGCTTCATCTGCACCTGCTGTATCCAACTAAGAAGTGCACTCGAGAAGGACGCATTTAGTGAAAGAGTCAACAATGACAAGAATACTCCCTACCATCGATTCCTCTACACAACTTCTCCGCGATGTCTAAATGTACAGTTTAACATTGTGTAAAAACCCTAAGCATAGGATGGAGTCCCCGTACCCGTTGACCCCCCAAACAATCCCTTGAGGCCCAGCACACAAGTGTGAAGTTCAATCAGTGCGTTCCAGTCAAATCATTTTAGTCAGAACCGGTTCTGATGTTAGTATTTCGATCACTTTCTTGTAAATATCTTGTCTGTCCATTTGATAGGCCCTTTTAATTTGATTCAAGATTCTTAACGTAAAACACGTGAAATATGGAGCAACTCGCCAAAAACTAATCTAAAGGACCTACAGATCGCTCAAAATAAAATTATTAAACTATTATTTCACTATGATTACCTTACACCTACAGTTAAAATTTACAGGGAAACGAAACTCATGAATATTAAACAACTTCCTGCATATTGTACCAGAATACTTAAAAATTCTAAGTAAGTTCATTCACACAAAAATACATCAGGTACACAATCGCAGCAATAGTAGGAAGGATCACATTTTACTACCGCGAGTGCGGACAGTCAATCGCTAGAGAACAATTATTTTTGCGGGATTGCAACAATATAATAAGCTACCTATAGAAGTAAAGAATGCGAACTAAACGTTTGGTATTTTCAAAATTAAATTTTAAAAAATCACTTTCTAAATGATCAAACACATCCATTAAACAGACTTGCCCTGCTACTGTATTGCTTTATTGTGGCACCGGGATCGCATTCCTTATCTACGGAAATTATTTCTTTTGCGGGTGGATCGAAAAGTTTTAAATTGTGTTAGTTAATAATGTTATTTGCGTACGAAAAGAAATGGTGTTACAACTTAGATGATTTAATATAAATTAAAACAATAGCTGCTTAGTTTGTGTGTCCAAGTTATATTTTAAGTTTAAAAACGTTCTCAAGTAAGTGAAATCTTTGTAATTTATTATCGAGAAAAACATTTCTTTAACCGTAAACACCATACCACCAATAAAGAATCAATTATCCTTTCGCACTGAACTAATGCGAGTTTATCTTCACCATGTAGGTCAGTGTTGATTTTGTGGTATATGATATTGAAACTCTTCAGTAACGTTAACTTTGTTACCACAAACAGAATGTAATTTTGTCAATATCCGTACGTACATGGATACCACTATCTAATAGATCCCTACCTATAATAACTGGTTCTGTAATTGAGTTAACAGGTACAACATGAAACAAAAAGGACACTGACGTGTTGAATTTCACCACGGCTCAGTATTCTGCTATTCATATTTCGTGTTCATGTTTTCTTTGCCTATACCTGTAAGGTAAACTAAATCACAGCGCATAGTGCCCTGTAATTTTTGACAAAGCTAATAGCTACAAACGAACTACCAGATTATCTATTAAAAAGAAAAGGAACGAGCTCACCGGATGATGTGGTTGTCCATACACGTAGCAGGTGAGACGGTTCGTATCACGACTCTTCGGTGCTGGTGCTCGATTCGAATTCTTCACTTTGGTCAAAGGTTCGTACTGCCACTTGCTTCAATCACTTGATTTTTGGACTGTTGTGCTTCAACGATGGAATGTGCCATTGAAGCGATTGTCATTATCAGGATCAAACCATATCAGTCGCGCAGTTGCGGTGAAATTTGACTTTTGCGGTTAAGTGGTTGCGGAAGTCGTGATAGCAAAAACTCCATATTTTGAATAGATTAGACGTTGGCCCACACTTCACTGTCGTCATTATTTTCTTCAGGTTTTTGCCCTTCGAATCCCAATTCTGATATCGGGATAGGCCCTCATCAGCGATAATACACTTGCACTTTGTAAGTAGGCGTGGATTGTCGGGCGAAGAAAATAGAGATACTAGTTACAGCACAATCACTTTATTTCACTCACAATTTCTTATAAAATAATCACCATGAAATAACCGGAAGGCAGAGGTCCGACATATTAAATGAAAGTATGAGATATAGCAGTAACCAAATCTTTTATTCCAACAGCTTGTTAATTAATTAAATAGATCGCGATAATAGCTCTAGGCGCTACGGCAGGCGCACCGGGCCGAGCCTGCCACAAGAATGCTCCCCCTCTTCGCTGCGCACTAGCTTAAATTAAGTTGCTTGAGAAGTGGGGAGAGTGGGGAGGCGAACGTCCCGCTTTGCACAGCGAAACTCGGCCCGCTGTACCTACCGCTAACGGTGACGCCGACATATTTATTTACTTATCATATTTTTTTTTTTTAATCCCATATTAGGATTTATTGATGTCCGTAAATGTGTCCGTGGCATCATAACGGGCCCTGTCAGAATATCAGCGCTGCGTTATTTATTTTTCAATATCGCAGCATTATGCTGAGATAGGAGCCTTTTTGGCCTCGCACAGGTCTTTTTACTGTTTTTTGTTGTTATTCTGTTAGTTTATACATTGTTTGTTATTTTTTATTTTTTTACTATTTGTATTCCCTGTGCGTGTCCCAAATAAAATATTTTTCTTTCTTTTCTTTCTTTTTGATTAGGTAAGGTCGCGTTTATAGGTAAAATCAATAACCAATACAAAATACCTTTTCATTGAAAAACATTTTACGGCAAGAAATAGGTAGGTAGGGTACCGGTTAATCAATCAAGAAAACAATAACTAATTATTAATATACAAGTTATCCCGAGCTTCAATCACAAGTAACAAAACCGTTAAATTTTCCAAAACGGGAAAGTCGATGGCGTTTGGAGCGAATCTATCAAACAAAACACAAAAACACATTCCGACTGAAAACTGACTCTATCTCAATAGTGCACCTTAAAAACTAGACGATAAGGTTCTAGTAGTGATTTGTGAAGTGTATTCAGTTTGGTGAAATGAAGCCATCTGTCACAGAGTGATGGCTATTGAATCTATGGCTGGTTTTGATTTATAACCAAGATTGGAATGATCAATTGTAATCAAATCTTTGTAAAACTTTGAGCGATTGTAATGACTTGTCATTAGTATTTTGCTCTGTTCCACCAAAGGATTATGAACTAAATAAATTATGTTCGGATTGAGAACCTTTGTTTGTACATTATCAAATGACTTCTCCCGCTCTAGGCGGAGCGGGAGGGCGTGTCAGACTTATACTGACTAAAACCCACCCCTGTTCCTTCAGTTGCCTGTGCCAGGGGCCACGGTATCTCTTTCAAACAACCCTGGCAGCCATCGGCCCTAACGGACCCCGAATTGAGCACTTGTGATAGGTACTGAGATTTTAATGCCACTTGTGTTTGATGGCCAAGTGGAGGGCTCGCCTGTAATGTACAATGTTGTGGGTTAAAATCAGAACCCTAATTGTGTACCACACTATACAGCACAATATAAATTTGTTGAATTGATTGCTAATTCATTGCTACATACGGTCGAAAGTTTTGTCTGCTCCACAACGTAAATAACGCAATGAATGTTTTGTAAAACTGTCAAAATTAAAGCCATTCCTACTGTTAGTGTGTTACGCAGTTAGCTCGTTGGTCAAGTGTCAATGTGACTGTTTAAATTTATATGTAGTTTCTGAGTTTATCTTGAACATTACTGACATCGTTGAAACATCATGAAGAATCCTGAATATTTCAAAAAAATCGGTTCAGCCGTTTCGGAGGAGTTTGGTAACAAACTTTGCGACACGAGAATTTTATATATTACTAGCTGAACCCGCAAACGTTGTTTTGCTAAATATTTTTTTTTTGAAATTTGTTTTTGAAAAATAGATGTTGGCCGATTTTCAGACCTACCCGATGCACACAAAATTTCATCAAAATCGGTCAAGCCGTTTCGGAGGAGTATGGCAACGAAAACTGTGACACGAGAATTTTATATATTAGATAAGGTAATCAAAGAATAAAAACCGAAACACAAAAAAAAAACATTAAATTATCTGCCATATTTAAGCTAGCCACGCCAATATACCCAAAACAGAAACCAATAAAAAAATCAATGAAAAAAAATACACAAATAAAAGCCTCCAGGCATAAGGGCGTGACATCTTACATATGCATTATTGGATTATTTTTTAAGTAAACACAAATGATAAACTAGGACCATCGAAGTACAATAAGTTAACAGAACAATTACTTTAACAATATCAAAACCATAGACAGCAAGACGACCAGTCACCACAAGCAGCACCCGTTCACGAGCATAACGCAAAGATCAGCCATTGCCTCCATCGCCATATTTGAGGGAAGGAGGCAACCCGATCCCCGACGCTACCGCAAGCAGTGACATCTACGGGAGCATGACTAACTCGCTGCCGGTTGCTCAGGCAAGAATAATTTAAGATCAATTGTCGAGGTCGCTAGCTAACCACTAATTGCAATACAACTCATTGAAAAACATTGTAATGAGCGGATCATGTCAATAATAAATGAAGGTAACTAAAACTAATTGACTTATACAGTCAAATAAAATTTAAATAAATATACGAACTCGTATAAATCTTTTCAAAGTACTCTCCACTAGCCTCTATACAAAGTTTCTTGCGTCTGAACCAGTTTTCGAAACATTTTTTCCAGTCTGCTGTAGACACCTCGTTTACAGCCTGCTCGAACGCTGACGCGCATCTTCCGGCGATGAAAATTATATCCCTTTGAGCAGATTTTTTATTTTCGGGAATAGAAAGAAGTTACACGGTGCCAGGTCAGGGCTGGAAGGAGGGTGACCCAGGATTTTGACCGGCGTGCTGTCTAGGAAGTCCTTCGTTTTGAGCGCGTTGTGCGAAGGCACGTTGTCGTGGTGGAGCAGTAGCCCGTGGAGCCCTGTGTTTGGTCACTTGTTGCTCACAACAAAGAAAACTTCTGCCAAGCATTTGGTAGTATACCATTCAGCGTTGATGCTTCTTTGGTTTCGTGAAGGAAATGACACCAAGTATCCAGTCAAATTGAAAAAAGCTCGCGATCAAAATCTTCCCCCCGCTTCTAGATCGTTTCACTTTGGTAGGCGTTGATTCGTTTTGAACACCCAAACAGTCGACTGGCGCTTCGTTTCTTGATCGTATTTATAAATCCAAGTCTCATCACCTGTAATGATGTCGTAAACACGCCGAGACGAGCCTGCTTCAATTTTTTTTATCAAATCACGTCACCATTCCGTCCGGGCCTGCTTCTGAGCATCTGTAATGGATGGTTGGATATTTCAACTAAATAAATAATAAATAAATACTAAAAGTGCTGGACTTCATTTTGTGATCATTTCATTCTCTGCATAAAAAGAGGCATTTTACACTTGTCTTTGTGTTTTATTGTCAGATAAATTAATTGGTGGGCAAAGAATCATGGCGAGACCCATACATTGACTTGTACAAAAATATGAGTGTTCAAAATATTTTCCAATGTTGAGAATACATTACCAGGAGTAGATTGATATACTTATCCTATTTTTAAAACCCCGCATATTTATAAAAAAAATTGTTGTATCCTTTTGCCCATTTTGTATTTATAAAAAATTAAGTGACAACTGACAACGGATCTATCAAACTGACAGACCAAAGAGTGATGACTGATGTGAATATTTGTTTACAGTTGCGTTAGGAGTTGAAAACGTACATTAATTTATCATAATTTGTGACATTTTCCATAAAACGATGTGTGGATTGCGTGAAAGACGATAGGGCCTGCCTATAAATAAATAAATACATACCCAAAGTAGGGTCTTAGACTGACAGCTGCCGTTTCGTTCCAAAATAATAAGCCCCTATAACTATTTTTTTTAACATTATATTTTTATTGCGGGGATATAAAAATATTGTAAATGCCTGAAGACACTTTTTAGGCACTTTTGAATTATAATTCCAACTTCTAAAAAATACTTTGCTTTTTGTACAAATCCTGCCATGATTCTTTATTACCAACTTTGATTGTCCGTATATTCAAATCACAGATGATCAACCCAAGATATAATTCCAGACCAACATGACCTACTTTAGAAAATCAATATAAATAAAAAGACATCAACAAACTGAAAAGCAAACCCGTCAAAACAATACTCATGTTAACAATTAAAGTTAAAATACTTAAAATTAATTAAAACCTCTGGCTTTCAAAGTTTGAGCTAGAACTAAAAATCTGAAAGTCACTAATTACCACCTTGCAAATTGAACTTGTCATCCGCAGATTTTTCTTGGAGCCTTACTAAGTTAATTGAGTTTGTATAAGCTGGTCGCTCTGTGAATTAATTAATTATTAATTTCATATTTTTACTCTCATTCATTTTGTGGCTTTAAATGATAAGAAAGTAATTATAACTGGTGGTGGATAAATGTGGGGATGGAAACAAATGTCTTGATGATTTTGCAGTCGGAAGCATTTCAGTATGTTTTGGAATGAGCAGTTTTGTTGGAAAAGTCAATTGGTAAACTTTATGGAAATGTGTTCAGTGAATAATCTGAAAGATTTTCATAAACTAATGCCCGTTTCGACTAAAAAACAAAAGAACACTGTTAGATTTTCAAAGCTATACCCAACGCCGTGAGTTCGAAATCCAATGTACAATAACATTTAAGTACTAGCTTCTGCGCGCGACTTTGTCCCCGTGATATTACGGTCCCGACCCACCGAGTTACATTGCATCACCCTCCCGCGCATGACTTAGTTTTCGCTTAGTGTTCTTTTTGTCCTATTTATTTGTTTATTTATTTATTTCCGAGTATATGGTACATTAAGATCTTAATATTAATGAACAGCTTCACACGTACTACTGTTGCCGGTGTAGAAATATTAAAATTAAAATTAAAGTGCATAATATCCCCAATAAAAATTAACAAATAATAATTAGATTTAAATAAAACTGTTTTTTTTTTACATGAATAGAACTTCACAACTAACTTATTATATAATGTCAAATGCTTAAAAGGAAATTTCAAAAAATATATAAATAAAAAATAAAAACTCAATAAACACACTTACTTTTTAATACAATGAAATATCAAAATTTATAATCAGTGTTCGTAGCCTATAACCTTCCTCAAGACCTATCACACAAGATATTACTTTTTCAAATCCAACTCGTAGTTCCAGAGATTACCGCGTTCAAACAAACAAACAAACCAACCCACAACATTTTGGTGTTACTAAGTGTTAGCTTTAAACTTCTGAGGTAGGTAAGTCTCCAGATACAGCTAAATTGGTACCGGTGGCTCTATAACGATTTAAAGAACACCAGGCAGATGAAAATGAACAAAAATACATTGAAATTCCTTGCCAATATTTTTATTGTCACTACAGTACCGTATGTAGACGAACAGACAGCCTAAAAAAGATGTATATACAGCGACAAGATTACATTTATTTGTCTACAATCTTTGTTTTTTTAAATATTATATCAATCAATGTATAACCACAAAACATAGTACGCATTGGGTACGGCATCATGGAACACACATTGTAGACAGTCAAATTAATTCAAGCCGAAGCATAAATCGTTTTGAGGCTGACTTTACTCTTGTCACATTTTTCTTTAGGAATGGAATAAACTGGAGCATGAAGCGTAACTAATGTACTAAAACCCTTTTTTATCCTGGAAAAAACGAAAATCCGAATACTATACGAACAGAGGGTTAAGTCAATTCAACGCTGAATCATTTTTTCCCATTCTCAAATTGATACCGCCCTCGTCCGTTACTAACAATAAAAACTAAACTGCGGGATCGATCGCAATTTTCCAACGAATTAAACCGAAAGGATAAGCCGAGTACAGCGATGACGGGAAAAAATGCAATAATGCTGAATAGAGGTTATTACTGAACAGTATTGATAATAAAAGTAGCCGTGTTGCAGAAAATGTTATATCAATAATCTGTTAGAAAGCATTTTGTCGTGGGTCTTTGGGCGAACCCGGTTTTTGGCAGTCATCATTATGAAAAAATCTGAATGAAGGGCAAAGCCAACCACCAAATTGTATAGGGTAGTGGTTGATACATTTCATTTGTTCGCAGCTTTTGATACTTACATGACAGTTTGCTTTCCTCATCGAGATCATGATTCCTTTGAGCACTTTGCTCTAGTACACATACTTTTGGATTTCGCACTGTAGTTCCATCTCAGAAACTGTAGTTCAGCTCAGACTGATTTTGGAGATTCAAAGCAATACAAAATTTCGTTTGTTACGTTTATTTTCTACTAAATGTTACATAAATGTATAAATACGATACTGGCCACAAAAAAGACACCAATTTCGGTAAATGGCTTTTCTTTGCCAACTCACAACTGAGTCATGTAACATCACCCTAATTGCGTGACACACGATCAAAACAATCTTAACGATTTTGAAGGATATTGCTAATCCATTGCTTCATTATGTTAAAAAAAACTGTTCAACAACTTACATAACGCAATGAATGCTGTTGAACTGTCAAAATGAGAACCATTACTTCTGATAACGTGTCACGTAATTTTTCCACTGGTCTAATAGACGAAACGAGAAACGATGATGATGATCCTTGTAGCCTGATGGAGACTGCTAGCCACAACCATTAAATGGAGTCAGAACATATCTCAAAACTAAAATTAATATATTGCAACGAAAGATTTTATCTTATAGAATACTAATGCTAACTTGAAATAGGTTTTAAGCGAAGTAAGAAAGCACTGTAAGTAATAATACCAGCCTGTTTTTGTTCCACTGCAGAGCAAAGGCCCCTTCTCAAACAGAGAAGGCACGAACATTGATCACCACACTTGCTCAAGACGGGTTGGCGATTTCTAAATCCAGGTTTCCTCAAGATGTTTTGTCAGTAATGTCCAAGATAAAAAGTGAAGTTTGAGATTGCTGGCTCAAGGAAATTATTTTTTACAGTTGCAGAAAAATACTTCAAAGAAAGCCAAACTAAAACCCACAACAAAACACTGTTAGCCTTAAAATTCGAGCGAAACTCAAAATCCGTTCTTTTAGCAAACTAGTAAAAAGTGTGAAGTGAATCCTTGCCTTCGGGGATCTTCCTTCGATTGTTCGAACTTCAGCGTTGCCGGAAGGAATGAACGGGCAAATTGTATCGGACGTCTCCCAGTTTGCTGTCAACGAAATTGTATAGCTTTGAAGAGCTAGTTATTTATATTTTCACTTTGGATTTGAGGTTGTAGACAGTGTTGAGCTTTGGAACCATTCAACGGGAAGTTTTGAGAAGAGGCACTTTTCACAACATATGTGGTTGATTGATGGAAGGTTTGAACTCTGAATGCCGAAGTTTATAAGAAAGAAAATTCACTTTCCTTTCTCAAAACATCATAACATCACGCCTGTAATACGAGAAAGGTTAGGCAGAGGTGTACCTTATAGTACACCCACATTTCGCCAGTTAAACTTAAGTCCCATGTAATAGGGGGCGAGCCTATTGCCATCAAGCAGGCACAAATCCAGATTCCGGGCTGCTACTGAGAAATTCTAGATAGAAAAACCCAATAACACACTGCCCGACCTGGGAATCGAACTAATGCTCAGCAGTAGCTCTTGCGACCACTAGACCAACGAGGCAGTCTTTTTTGCGAGGCTTTTCTTTCTTATAACTTTGGCATCAAGTAGCGGACCTCGGTCGGTCTACTTGGACCACTCGATGTGTTCTTTGGATAATTTAAGAAGTTGAAAACAAGTATTGGACAGGTTAATAACGTCGAAGTAGAGATTCATTTATATATTTTGTCGTGCTAGGTGTGGTAATACTAGCTCAAGACTGTTCCTTTCAATTTCTAGAAGGAGGCCTACGCATGGGTCACGCTTCAATACCCAGAATGCACAATTACTACTAAAATAACGTCATTTGTAGAGGCATTTAGTAAACCAGCAACGGCTTATTAATAAGGGCCAGTAAAGATGATGAAAAACTCAATAAGCCCACAAATATTCATTCTCCAAACACTAAAACGATCACAACCACCCACCACAAACTCAAAACGTGAAACTACTCGTCGAATTGTAACCGCAAACCCATTCACACAATTGCATAGTTTTTACATCACTATGAAAAAACCGCCTGCATCGGGTATTCCGAGCGATTGCACTGAAAGCCCCACACTTAAGATTATTGCTATCGTAAATAAAATATGGTGGAGTACAGTAAAGACTTACTGTTGTGCGATGAATATGTATGTTTTAGATTGTTATCTTTGAGAGGAAGGCAGAGTAGTCGAGCATTTTATGTGTTGTATGCAAATGTACTGACCACTGTCGTCGTTGTTGAGACTAGTAGAAATATTTTGGTTTTATGGCAACTGGCGCATAAAATGAACATCAAATCTACTTAAGACTTCCAGCATTTCATAACTTGCATTGGTTAGTAGCACTTACACACGACAATATCAACTTAATAAAAATAAGATACTGACAGCAACTTCTGGGTTCAGAAGGCCAATTTTGCAAAACAGAAAAGTGTTCACTAAGAAACGGTTTTTGAAATATCATCCTTTGTATAAAAGTGCAAAACCAGCAGGCACTCGACTTATCGACGAATAAAAATCACGATTTATAAGAAAAACGATACATTACTGACATACGAACCGGGCGTATGAGGTTAAAACAATGAAAATAACCCTTCACACCAAACACCTCAATGAATAATACTGCCTGACCTGCGGACATCCTAACACGGAATCTCGGGAATCAATCCCGGAGATTTATAGCTCTATCCGCGTCCCATTCTACCCGGACAGTTTTTGTCACTAGAGTAGCGCGTTCCCGGGATCCTGTTGAGTTATAAGGGTCCTAGATAGACGGAAAATTGGATATTAGCTCGTGATTTACATGTGTTAGATTTTTTTATACTCGTAGGTGTGTATTTCTTCCGATTAGGACCTCTATATTTATTTTAGGACTTGGCTTATCCATATCCATGGCAACACAAAATAAAGGGAGAGTTAAGTCACAAACATCTTGGATGACGATGGTCTAAAGAGACATGAAGATTTTGGGCCCGTCTAATGCCAATGCTTACCCAACTAACATTTTGGTGTTAAGAATAAGCTGATTAAGAAAATTTTAAGAAACTGAGGTCCTACAAAGGCACTAACATTTGGTGATATAGCGCGTTTTAACTGTCTTATATCCCTGATGTGTGCCCGCGATTTTAGAGCTTAAAGTGACTTAATAGTTAAAGTAGTGTTAAATGAGTGTTATTTAATATAGAGTTACAATTGTGCTATTGCAGCAGTTCTTACCACTTTAAGTGTATTGTAAGCTTAACAGGGTACTTTTCTATGCTAAGTTATGAAATAGTATGAGAAATAGTAGTAGTAGTAATAGTAATGAAATAGTATAAGTTATGGAATAGTTATGAAATCCACTCTAATAACTTTTTCAGTAACATGTTTAGTTTTTTATTAGTGCTTCCTCGATACAATATATACCTTGAAAACATATTGTAGGTATTTGTTACCATCAATAGCGTTAAAATATTTAGCAGTACGCATATTCATCCGCGATATAATCTTATAGTTTTTTAAAAGTGACTTTATGTTTAATAAAATAGGTAAGTCAATTAATTAATTTAAGGCTAATGGTGTTATAATTGTTAAAAGTCTTTGCTATGGTAATTTGTCTGTAACAATTAATATATGTTTTCATATCAATTTAAACATTTAGAAACGCCTCAAAAATAAACTGCTTTTGAATATAATACGTACAAAAAAATTACTGCCTCAGTAAAATTTTCATTTCGATTATGGTGAAAAATAGTTCTTGGTGCTGTCTATAGGTATTTTGAAGTAAAACTGACAACAATACAGTAAATAAGTGGGACAATAATGAGTTTTTCCTATTAAATGTGGAAACGCATATTCTGCATAGCCCCGCAAGTTTATAACAAAATTCCAAAATCTATCGTAGTTAGATTCAAATGGCTAAAAAAATTAACTTAAAGACTTGCTATGTATAAAATGTTATTGTAATTTAAAACGACTTTTCGAATGATACTTTGACATCCTACTTGTGATCTTTTATACTTTGACAGTTTACTCTTTGATACTCTGACATTTATTGATATTTTTGACATCCTAAATAAATAATGTGAAGACTTACCATAATAATCCCTGTTTTATAATGTATGTAGGTACCCAATATTTGCATGCCACACCTGGCAGAATGTGATGACACCATTGACTAATCTTAAGACCATAATATACCATTTTCTGATAAATAAATGATTACGATTATGATAAAATTTTACAGGTTAACAATATGTACCAAAAAAAAAGTACATATATTTAATGGCGTGAATTCTACATTACTTAGGGATTCCGATAATAATTTTTATTCCTAACGTAGTGCTTAAAGAACGATTGCTAGGACAACAATACTACAATATGTTTCTCAAATGAAAAGACACCAAGTTTATAGGTACAGTTTGCATAATGGTTTTATGAAAAGCTGTAAGCTGAATATTTTCAGGATTCTGTTATTGTTTGAATGAAACCTTTGTGTTTCGGCCTACATATCACGTTCTTGACTGATTAAATAAAATATGGTGGCTTGTATGATTTTGTTGGTCCCTTCACATCTGTATTTACTGTGTCGCGCGTACTGTATAATCATACAAATGACCACGCAAAAAGGGCACAATTTAAAATGTCAATCAATGAATCAATCAATCTGTATTTGTGAGCATAGGTTTACATAAAAGGTCTTAAATATACATATGATTGTAGTTGAGCTCTATGTTCTACCAATGAAATTGGTGTAAGATAAATAATTAAAAATGTCGCAATGGGTACCAGTTTTAAAACTATATTTTTTTTAAATAAGGAAATGCATGTCAATGGAAGTTAATATTAAAAGTAATGTATCGTAACTTAACATTTAAGAAATCTAAGTTATTACGTCTTATCTTATAAAATCTTAATGTTTTAGAAATAATGCTCAAACTTTGACTGATTATGTTATTTACTTGTAATATTACTCTATTAAAGATATTTGAATTAAACCACATAATATGTTTATTTTTAAACTGTATGAAAAAGTGGTAAGAAGTACAGAAAACCACTGTAAAACCAAGTACATTTGTGAGGTGGTGGTGTTTAAGGTGTTTAAGTTACTGAGAGGAAACAAAATATTATACTCATCATTCGTCGTATGAGTTTCTTGTTGTACTGAGCCCTGTTGTATGTTTGTTGCTTGCGCTTGATATTAATCGGTATCTTGGTACTTCACAATCACTGTGATTGTAATTGTAACTTATATTTTCACTTCACAATTTCTCCACTACGAGCTGTTCTTTTGTTGTCATTGTGTCATCTTTTCTTTCTTTAATAATGAAACTTCTTTGTGGTAGTTTTGCGATGATCTAATTCTATTTAATATTTTTTCATATTTGCATGGTGGATACAAAAATATTACAGAATAAACCCGTTGCACAGTGTAAACATAATAGTGTAACAAAACACAATTTTTGAGGTTAGGTTTTAATAAGATGTATTTAGGTGATATAAAATGCTAAAACTCAACGTAAAGTAATAATTAAGAAATATAATGTTTGCCGCCGAAAAGAAGTATTTCTAAACACTGTATTACGTAAGGTTGACCGAGTAACCCCATTATTTAATCATTAATGGTTTAAAGGTGTTTTATGACTCTTGCAGCATCTAGCTTTATAGGATTTGTAACTAACACTTTTATGACACTTATAGCTTTCTTGCTAACTCTTAGAGCTTTATACAGCACGTATCAAAGTATTTCAGTAAGTGTAAGTAGACACCTTACAATTACTTACAGTGCCACAATTACTTACATTTTAAGACATCAGTCGTTCATGAGAGTTAGTGGACACATTATAATTGTTTTCAGTGTCTTACGCTTCTTAAAGTTATAAGAGTGAGCTATACAAAGATTCCCACCTACTCCATGCTGACGCCATTTTTTCCTAACAGTTATTCCTCATGAAGGTTTAATTATTTATCTTTAACACCACACTATAATCGAATGATAAATAACTATTGGAGCTATATCATTTATAGCGAGCTAATAAAAAAGGTTGCCCTTAGCGCCAAAATGGTTTTTGGGCCAGCAGAATGTCGTCTTGATATTAAGAAGCCAAACCTGCGTACCGGGAAAAGGCGAGGGCAATAAAAAAAAGTAAAATCCTCAAAGTTTAAAATAAGGCTTTACACATGAAAGTCGAATGCCCTTCCTTGCAGGGTAATCTCGAGGGACAATCTACTAGACAAAGAGAAACAACGTCCAATCTTTACCCAACAAACACAATCATACATTTAATTTTTCAAAGGCACCTTCCAACATTTGGCAGACAAACAAACTAATATGAACAAAGTTGTTCGTCCAGTTTTACAAATAAGCTGGTACATACTACTGTCCCTTGAGACCGCATCGGTTTGCACCAAGGTTGACCAGACGTGGAGTTACACGTCAGTGTCATTCAGGGGTTTATGTTATGTGTTGGACTGAAGTTAGAGTTATTTAATTAAGCTTAGTTTGTACGAGGCCTTTTTTTTGGGGTTTCATTATGTTATGTATGTTCCTTTTGAATTTTGTGCAGATTAAGGTAGGTTTTTGTATTTATTTGTGCAATTAGTTAGGTTATAATATAATTTAGTACCTGTTATAGGTTTAAGGTTTACTTTTGCTTGTGGGAATTCTGAGTAATAAAAATACGTGTTTGCACTATGCTGATTTATTTGCGACTAATTATGTGACAATTTCTTGTGGATATTTGACACACACATGCATACGGTCTTGCTTCACTCTTTCACACATACATTGATCTTACTCGACATACCGCCCACCAAAGGGACTATGGCCCTTTCACAATGTCTCGTAACTTAATTGAGTAAATTACAATGTTAATGATAGGTAATCTAACACAAAATAAAGGTACTTAGTTAAATTAATCAGTTAATTAATCTTACATTGGATATTTGAACAAAAACATGCAAATCTGGAAGGGTCAAGAATCAATATCTATTGGTAAATAACATAACTTATTAAATGATCTTTTTACTACACTATCACCACTTTTCACAGAATATACACGAGTCACACCGTCAGTACCCGGGTGCTTATCAACAATGCGTCCCATGATCCATTTACCCGGAGGTAAATTATCAGATTTGATAAGGACAATGTGTCCTAGGTCAAATTCCCTGACTTTGTGGTGCCATTTTGAACGTTGTTGCATTCTTGATAGGTATTCTTGCTGCCACCTGTGCCAGAAGTCAGTCAATAACCTTTGTTGATGCTGCCATCTCGATAAATGGCTAATTGGGATATCTCGGAGGTCTGGTGTCGGCACAGTGATGGGTGTTTCACCAATAAGGAAATGCCCGGGGGTCAGTGGTTGCAGGTGATCGTTGTCCGTCTCATTTAATATGGTTAGAGGCCGTGAGTTGAGGCAAGCCTCAACTTGGCATAACAAGGTGCTCAATTCTTCGTAGGTCATATGTCTTGTCATGATCCGTTTTAAGTGATGTTTCATCGCTTTCACCCCAGCTTCCCAGAGTCCGCCCATGTGTGGGCTGTAGGCTGGGATAAAATGCCACTTTGTTCCTTCTAATGCTAACTTCTCGGCGATTGGACCCTCGAATTTTAATTTAGCCTCAGTCCAATCTGCTACCAGTTGCCTGTTTGCACCGACAAAGTTGCGTCCTTGGTCGCTCCATATCTGAGCGCATCTTCCTCGCCTTGCTACAAATCTTCGGAAGGCTGCGATGAAGGCATCAGAAGTGAGATCTCCCACCAATTCCAGGTGAATCGCCTTTGTCGACATACAGACAAAGACAGCGATATATGCCTTGTGCGTTTTTGCTCCCCTGCCTCTAGAAATCAAGACCTGATACGGACCTGCAAAGTCGACGCCCGTGTTCCAGAAAGGCCTTGCAGGAGTCACTCGAACTCGAGGTAGGTCTCCCATTTGCTGTGGCCTTGCCGTAGCGTTTAGTTTAGCACAAATGAGACATTTTTTAATCTTTGATTTAACCAATGTCCTTGCTTTCAGGATCCAGTATCTAGTTCGTAGGAAACAGATCATTACTTGAACTCCGCCATGCAGCGTTTGCTGGTGTGCGTCGGTGACGAGGAGAGTGGTAAGGTTGTTGTGACGATCAAGAATAATCGGATGTTTGCTATCTTCATTTAGGTCCGAGTGACGGAGTCTTCCGCCCACCTTGAGGAGACCATTCTCGTCCAGGTAAGGTTTTAAATTGTTCAATTTACTCTTTCTTTTAATTGGTAAGTTTGATTTCAGGTGCTGAATTTCTTCTTCGAAGCTATCCCTTTGAGCTATTCTCAAGCAAGTTTTCAATGCATCATCTAGTTCCTCCGTGTTCATAGGTAAGTCTTTATTTTCAATTTTTCTTCCCTTTAAAAATCTTTTGCAGTACACTATTACCTTAAGCAGTTCTTGTAATGTATCACAATTTTCAAATTTTGTAGATATACTTTTTTCGTTGTCAATTGTTAGGCTAACTTGTATCGTTTCCTTTCTTTCTAGGTCCGTCGTCATCGCGTTTGGTCTGCTGTATTGGATTTCTCCTTCTATTAGCCACTCTGGACCCTTCCACCACAGTTCATCGGGTTTTAGGTCAAGCAAGGATTTTCCCCGCGATGCAGTGTCAGCTGGATTTTCTGATGACTTGACATGATACCAATTATGATTGCCAATGTTATCCAATATTTCAACTACCCTATTTCTAACGTACGTATTCCATCTTGCAGGATCACCGAAAAGCCAGGAAAGTACGATGGTAGAATCGGTCCATGCAAATATCTGACAGGTAGGTACATTCATTGCTTCCTTTATCTGCTTCAAGAGTCCAGCAAGCAGTACAGCTCCACTGAGTTCTAGACGAGGTAAGGATAGGGGCTTAGTAGGGGCTACCTTCGTTTTAGCGGCAATGATGGAGGTCTTTACGTCACCATTAGATGTTCGTACTCTTAGATAAGCTACTGCAGCGTAAGCTCTCGCTGATGCGTCACAGAAGCCGTGGATACTGGTGTTATTCATAGTAGTTTCAGTAGTATGAAGCCATCTGTCTATCTCAATATCAGGTAAGTATAGATTAATTGAATCTCGTAGGTTATTCCATTCTGCGGCAATGGTTTCATCTACTTCTTCGTCCCATGTTACTCCTTGCAGCCATAATTGTTGAATGAGAAGTTTTGCTGGCAAGATAGAAGGTGCGAGCCAGCCTAGTGGATCAAACAATCTCTGTATGTCGGCGAGAATTGTTCTCTTCGTTGTGAGCCTTGAAGTAGCAGGTAAGTTTGGGCTGTATTGAAATCGATCATTGCCCATGTTCCAGTGTAATCCTAAGGCTCTGGTAATCCCATCTAATGTAATATCTAGTTTTACGTGAGAGCTTCTTTAAGATTCGTCAACTTCTTTAAGAAAATCAACATCGTTAGAACACCACTTTCTCAGTTTGAACCCGCCCTTCAGCAGTATGGCGTCTATTTCTTTGGCCACCTTTAATGCGTCCGTTACATTGTCTTTACCCGACATCATGTCATCCATGAAATAGTCGCGTTTTATTATTTCCGCCGCTTCAGGATAGTTTCGTCCTTCATCTTTGGCTACTTGATGCAAAGTCCTTACTGCCAAGTAAGGAGCAGAAGCAGTTCCGAACGTGACTCTGGTAAGACGGTAATCTTGGACAGGTTCTCGATTATCATTTCTCCATAGAATTCGTTGCAGATCTCGGTCTTCCTCTCTAACGATGATTTGTAGATACATTTTTTGTATGTCAGCCACGAAGCAAACCTTCTTCATCCTCCATCGCATGATTAGACTTCTCATGTCGTCTTGTAACTGGGGGCCTACCATCAATTCTTCATTGAGTGATACATTGTTGCTTCCCCTTTGAGATGCGTTAAAAACAGTTCTTAATATGGATGTCTCTTTACCTTCCTTTATGACCGCGTGGTGCGGTAGGTACACAGATGGATTGGAAATTTCTTGTTTCGGTACTTCTTCCATATAATTTAATTCGTAATCTTTCATGACTGTAGCATAGTCGCTTTTCAGTTTTGGGTTATTCTTGAATCTTTGTTCTAATTGATATAATCTCTTTAAAGCTATTGTTCTCGTTTCTCCATGGGTTGATAATAGCATGCTAGATTTCTTTGGCAAGGTAACAATATACCGTCCGTCCTTGTTTCTTGTGGTCGTGATCTCATAGATCTCCTCACACTTTCGTTCTTCAGCTGTGGGTTGTTGCTTGTCATATGAATCTTGTTCCCACATTCGTTTCAGCAGATCATTTAGATCAAGATTGAGGTGCATGACGATAATTTCATCTCCAGATATTTTGTGTTCTACATTCCCAAATAGAATCCAACCCAAGGTGGTGTTTTGCGCACAGGGTGTTCCTGGGGGACCCTTGATAACTTCACCCTTCATAATTTGGGCACACACGTCAACACCCAGTAATAAATCTACTCGTCCTGATTTATTGAAGCTTGGATCCGCCAGAGCGAGTCCTTGCAGATGCGGCCAGGTGTCGGTGGAGATGGTTTGTGACGGTAATGTAGTAGTGAGTCGCGTAGACATGATGTAAGTTTTGACTTTAAGGTTGAAACAAGCGTCGTGTCTGGATAGTAGTTCAAATTCTGCAGCATGTTTAACGTTTGTTTTGGTTGAGCCGACTCCAGTGATGGTGCCATTGACAGGCGTTCTCCTCAATCGTAACATCTGGGCCGCCCTCTCACTCATGAACGTTGCCTGAGAGCCGTGGTCAATCAAAGCACGGAGCACTGTCACTTGTCCCGACTCATGGTTTCTTACTGGTACAAGAGCTGTGGCCAGTAATGCAGTGGACAAATTAGCAGCGACATGCGATGAAAGTGTAACGTTGGTTTCGGCTGATTGTGCAGAATCTTGATTAGTTTCAACATCATGGTTTTGATTATTGTTGTCTGGTTGATTTGGTGACGTCATCGGCGTGGATTGATGCGTGAGCGTGTGATGACGTTTGTGACATTTTCGGCAGGACATCTTCAGGCGACATCTATAAGCAGAGTGTCCTGGGGCCAGACAATTATAGCATAGATTGTGTTGTTTCAGGTACTCACACCTCTCAGTTGGACTAAGTTTTATGAATTTCTCACAATGACATAATGTGTGGTCCTTTTCGCACATAGCGCAGCTTCTTGGTTTTGAAGAGGTGGTATTTGATGTGGATACGTGTACAGCGTATTCTTTTCCCTTAGGTGTAGGCTTTTCTCTGATTGAAGGCGTGATAAGCTCGAGCGTGCGGAACTTTGATTGTAGGAACTTGTGCAGTGCATCCCATTTAGGTAACTCGTCGTCATTGTCATCGTAAGCAACTTCTTCCCATTCACGATGCGTCTCTGGGTCCAATTTTTGAACGACTAAAAATACTATGAGTGAGTGGGTGAGTGTATCCCATGAGCTGGTTGACAGTTTCAGGTTTGTTAGTGCGTTCAGACATTCAGTAGTTGTATCCAATATTGATTTAATGTTATTTGCAGTTTGCGTAGGTATCTTCTTTTGTACAAACAATCTTTTCAATATTGAGTTGACAATAATGCGCTTGTTACCGAAACGCGCCTTCAGCATACTAAACGCGCCGTCATAGTTAACCTCTGTAACTTGCACATGCTTCACTAGCGACAGGGCTTCTCCCGTAAGACTGCTTTTTAAATAGTGCAACTTTTGTACCTTACTTAATGTTGGATGGTTGTGCACTAATGACATATAAAGATCTTGATAAGCAGGCCACTCATCATAAATACCTGAGAAGGTGGGAAGTTGAATCCATGGTAACTTCACTTGTGCTTCCATAGAACCACTGATGTTATGGTCAGCTTGCATAGGAACCGGCTTGTTGTATGAACACAATAAATCATTAAGATCGGCTAGTAAACAAGTACACAAATCTTCCTGAACAAAGTATTCTTCATTAACAAAATATGGAATGTCTTGTCGATTCGCTTTTGGAACACATTTCACCAGTTCTATATATGTACTTTTGTATGTAGACCAATATTCTTCAATGGTTTTAATGCGTGCTTCCATGTACCCTTTTGTTAAACGTTGTTTCGGACATTTCTTAAGGTTTGATTGAGTTTTTCCTAACAACATAGCCGTATCTTCTAACACATTTAATAATTGTTCCGCTGTATTTGCCATATTTGTTGTAATAAACCTTCAATTCGTTATAAAACGATATGTTTCTTTGTATCTTCGTAGTTATAATAACTTGTTTTGATCACATTCACTATTCACTAATGAGGTTTAAAATGTACTTATATTTTTTATGGCAAATTCCTTCTATTGTTCGTCGCTCGTCGCTCGACCCGTCCTTTTGTATTGCGCTCAGTGCATGAACCGTCGTAAGTCGAACAGATATCCGGCTCGATGTCGACCAAAATGTTATAGGTTTAAGGTTTACTTTTGCTTGTGGGAATTCTGAGTAATAAAAATACGTGTTTGCACTATGCTGATTTATTTGCGACTAATTATGTGACAATTTCTTGTGGATATTTGACACACACATGCATACGGTCTTGCTTCACTCTTTCACACATACATTGATCTTACTCGACAGTACCTCATGTTGTAATATTTGTCTGATGAGCAAAATATGCAAATTTATAATTAAAAAATGTTAATTTATAATAGGACTTGCCGTTATAGTGACACTATTTTATATTTTGATTGTAATCAATTTATTACTGATTACAAACTGACAAATTATACAATGTATTTGCCACATAGATGTAGGAGACAAATTGCTAATCTTTTAGCATACAATATACAAAGTGACAAGGGTACATGTAGTGTACAATCGATTACAGTTAGTAGTGGTACTAATACTACTTTTGATACGCCTTGTAGTTTAAACTATTAGGTGCGACAACGGTTGAGCCGCATATGTTGAATGTTGTTCATCAAAATATGCAGGGTCTGTCCGGCAAAGAGTTAGAGTTAAGTTTATTTATGGAGAACTATGATGTTCACGTGTTATGTTTAACTGAACACTGGTTGAAGGAACATGAAGTAGTGTTAATCGATGATGATTATTTTACCGTACAAAGTGCATTTGTGAGAAAAAGTGCTATTCGCGGTGGTTCTTTAGTTCTTGTTTCAAACAAGTTGAAATGTAAACAAAGTTTAGATTTAGTTAATCTTTCTATCGAGTGCACTTTTGAGTTGTCTTGTGTTGAACTAGAGCAATTAGTTGTAATCTGCGTTTATCGCCCTCCATCTGGTGATTTTATTAGTTTTGAATCGGTAATGGAGGATTCTCTCAATAGGTTAAAATCAAGTAATATGAGTATAATTTTATGTGGAGATTTTAATATTAATATTTTAGATGTTACTCCATTAAGTATTAGACTTCTCAATCTGTTTAGGTCTTATAATTTGATTAAATCATTTTTTGAAACAACTAGGATCACGGCATCTTCGTCAACTTGTCTTGATAATATATTTAGTAATTGTGATGCCAAAAATAAATTAGTGTTAAGTGACTTAACGTCCGACCACTGTGGTTTATTAGCTAGCTTCCCCATGACATTACATAAAAAACCGTATAAACTTGAATGCAGGCCTTATACAGCTATTCGTTGTAACAAGTTTAAAAATAATATAGCTCATAGAATTGCACCATCGTTAGTAGAACACGAGAATCCTAATGAAATTTACGGAGCCCTTTTTGATGTTGTGCAAAAAGAATACCAGTCTATTTTCAAGACCAAAACCATTAACATTAATGGCACTTCCGTTGGCTTCAACCAATGGGCTACTACAGGTATTTATAAAAGTAGAGCGAGACTATATGAGTTATATGGTTTGAAAAAATACAGGTTTGATACTCCTTTCCTAGATTATGTAAAAAAATATTCAAAATTATTTAAAAAGATTTGTGCTATTACTAAATCAAAATTCTTAAGCGAATCCATTAAAAAATCCATTAATAAAGTAAAAACCACTTGGAAAATTATTAACAATGAAACGAGTAAGTCGGTTAAACAAGAAAATCACCTTGAGATTATGGTCGATAACAAATTAGTTAGTAAGGCAGCTGACGTAGCTGAGGCATTTAATGAGTTTTTTGCCAACATACCTATAACAACGACTTGCTCCTTAAATTCGTCCCCGTCTAAAGCTGAGAACCTTTTGAATAGTAGTGTGCCAAAATGTACTCGCTTATTTAGCTTCGAACATGTAACGCCTAGTGATGTAATTAACGTCTTTAACACTCTTAAGTCTAAAAACACTGGTGATTACTGGGGCATCTCCATTAAACTTTTATGTAATATAATAGACATCGTAGCCCCCTATCTAGCTATTACTTTTAATAAATGTGTTGATCTAGGAACTTTTCCTGACCTCATGAAGAGTAGTAAAGTCATACCATTATTTAAATCTGGTAATAAAAATATCATTAGCAATTTTAGGCCTATTTCTATCTTACCAGCATTTAGCAAAATATTTGAAAAGTTAATACTTAATCAGTTGCTAAGACATTTTAACTTAAATCGTCTACTTCATAATGAACAATATGGCTTTACAAAAGGACGTCCGACTACAGATGCGGGTGTTGCTCTGCTGAAACACATATTTAATGCATGGGAGAAATCGCAAAATGCTATTGGAGTTTTCTGTGATCTCACTAAAGCCTTTGATTGCGTGTGCCATGACACGCTTTTGCGTAAACTACGTCATTACGGTGTCCAAAACGAAGCTCTCAATGAATGAATGAATGAATGAATGAAATGCACCGACCCCAGCGTGGTTTCACCAGACTCGATTAATCGAATGAACCCCAAGATTTGCACTAGCCCCTGAAGCCTCATGCTTCATGGTGCTACAAAGACCATTGCATATCAAGGAATAGACCGGGAGGCACTGTAATGGTAGGGAAGACGTGCCCTTAGGATAGGAAGGATTAAGAGCCTACGGAGTATGCACCCTAACGTAAGCATGGGATTAGTGGAGAGGCGGGTGATATTTGTATATTTGCATTGTATTATTGCATTTGTGCTATTGCAGGGCATCTTTTAACGATGTCACAGCAGGGTTGATTCAGGTCGAGCTTCATCGGTGAATCTTTAAGCGGGGTTCAGCTGGTTTCTCGGCTCTTTTCTATGTCACTGCTCTGCTGTGATAAATGTTGCTGTTCTTTTCAATGTCTTCGTCTGAGTTCTCGCTACTGACCGTTATCGGTTTTTGTACATCTCGTTAGCGGCGTTCTTGATCTTCTACAGTGTCCATCAAATAATTGTACCCTTGTCGAAATAATTTTAAGTCTTGAGCTATCGTTCGAGTCTCAAATGTTGTTCCAAAAGTAGTATGGGCACTGTTGTGTATCGAACCCAACACAACACAATGCGCATGGTCTGCACGCACAGGCCGCGTGTTTAGCACGTCGCGGCGACGACACGGTTCGGCCCGATGACCACTCGCTTCTTCTGACTTCTCCGCGACGGACGATACTCCTCTTACTTTAGTTTCGTTATTAGCTGAATATCCGGTACAATTTTATTATTGTTATAAGCACGTCATTAAACCCTTGCCTAAAATACAGTAGTCCACTCTTTAGATGATCCACGCGCTAACATTAGTCCTTCAAGAATCTCGCCGTCTTAATTTCAAAAGTAACGGTCTCAAAAAAAAGCTTCGAACTCGAAACTTTTCAGTTGCGTTCTTCAACGGGGGCAGCTCCAGCAGAAATCGTCAACACCTTGTTGAAGAAGCTTCGCGTAGCACTGCACACGCCCAGGGGACGAAGTCGGGCCAAGGATAACTAAAACTTGCAGATAATCGTTTATACAGTGGATGGTTTACACATTTTGTGAGTTTGTTCCAGTTTGTTCCTTATTCATTCATTTACTTAGTCTCATTCCATATGTTTACCAACATTTAAGTGAGTGTTTTCATTTGTCTTCAAGTCTTTTAGTGGCAATCATTCTTATTCATAGCCTTATATTTATCTAAAGTCACTTACGAGTATATGCTTATAAAGCTTAAATATAACGGTTAGGATAATCCATATGTTTACACCATTCCTTCACTTCACTATATCAGTTGATAACACGGCGACGTGCTTCCTTGTTATCTTCGCATCAGCTGTTCCTTATTTAATTTTTTTAAACGTTGCCCCACACTAGGAATTACTCCTGTATCGTGAGTGCGTTCACAAACATGAAACTCACACAAGACACCCAGACCCGGAACAACCATTTATAGGTCATACAAATATTATAAATATTTGTTCCGTGCGGGGATCGAACCCGCGACACGCAGCGCAGCAGCCGATCGCTCAACCACTGCGCCAACCGTGCCGTTAAATTCGCACCAAGTCATTCATAATCATAACTCATAAGCTTAGCTCATTTCATTTCGTATTGATTTTATAAACTGTTTTGTTATCTCTTCTCTAATAAAATCATTTTTGCGAGTTTGCTGGTGGTGCTGCTATGAATCGTTATAACCATAAATCTTAATTTATTTCAACATCATATTGCAGGCACTGGTTAATAGAGTGTACAATCTTAAATAGAGAAAGGTGTCTGTGATAGAAGGGTCCTGAGTTACAAATCAGTCAGCTCTCTTAGATATGACATGTTAATTTACAGAACAGTTAGAGAGTCAAGATTTTATTTTAAACGTTTAAGATTGCAATTAAGTATTTAAGTAAAAGAAGAACCTACAAAACAAACAGAAACATAAAAAAATACATTATTTAATTAAGATACTCGTAGAACTGGGCAAACTTGCAAATTATATTGACTTAAGATCTAATTTAACTTATTCATAATTATCCAATTTGAAAGCAGTAGGTACTTACAGTTACTACTAGTTAACAAAATTCAGAAGTAAAAGGTGTAAAGTCAAGCAAAAAATTCACGGATATATACAAATTATGCATAACGCGAGAAAATAAAACAAGAATATTCTACCATATGCTTAATTAACAAAAAAATAAAGAATGGATATGGGGTAATGAAGAATGTTGTGTTTATGATGGCTAAGTGATTTTACGATACGGGTTTTAAGCGGGTGATTGAGCAAACATTTGTTGCTCGTCTATTTTGTGTTGGGAAATCGTGATATAAGGGAAGAACAGTGTTTTTTTTTTTTTTTATTACAGTTGTGAGTATAAACAACTGTCGGACCGTTAGCACTTGGCATTGTTGGTTAATTTGTAAAGTTGGATAAAGGATTGTGAAAAAACAATTCTAATATAAATATATAGCTCTTTGAGCTCTTTCTAAAATGATTATACATATAGTTATGGTCTTCCTCCTACCTAATTGAAATATGGGGCAACGCGCCAAAAACCAACCTAAAGGACCTACAGATCACACAAACTAAAATAATTCAACCATAATTTCACTATGGTTACCTTACACCTACAGTCAAAACTTACAGGGAAACGAGACTCATGAATATTAAACCACTTTATGCACATTGCACCAGCATATTTATATTATAAGAAAACTTCTAAAAAGTCCATTCACACGCAACTACACCTCACAAAAATACATCAAGTACCCTATTTTGTTGTTTGTATCTTATTTAATAACAATTTTAATATGATGAGCAATTGCTGAGATATATCGGAATCACGGTGAATGCGGCGAAATGGCCCAACATCGTTTAAACAACGGTTGAGGGGCATGCCGCCCTATTACGCCCAATATGGTTAACAGAAGTAATAACAGCCGCACGGGCCGAGCGATCAAGTTAAGCCATGCCTGCCGCGGTCCGTCCGTGGATGGGTGACCATCCTCACTCACCAAAACCCAGCCGCGCCATGGGAATGGTGATGATGGTTAACAGACTGCGGTGTCACAGAAGAACCGCACAGTCCGTCCATACTTAGTTCCAACCTGTTGAACCTGTACTTGAAACCTTTACGCATTATATTTTTGAAACTTTGCGCAACAGACACGCAAGGGTCAGTTGCAGGTACCGGCTAGCATTCCGTTAAACAGTGAGCACCGCAATTTTTTTTTACACGGACTGCACCCTTAAACAATGCAACCTTCTGCTTTCTCTCGATCCCAGCCGTAATGCGCCTTTCGCTTGTGCGCCAGATGTGTCCATTACGAGCATCTAACTTACAAAGCGTCTAACTTACAAAATATGTAGTTGTGAATATCTAAATAAAAATTTACGCCTCTTTTAAATTATAACTTTGGTATGTTTGAGAAAAATATTACCTAGATTAAAATAAAATAGATTCAAGCAGGCTTCCATTTCTACTCGAAAGGAAGCAATAATAATAGTCAGTGAATATTGAACTTGTTCAACGTAGTTATATAGTTGTTCGGCACAATGTGTATGAAGTATAAGGTTAAGAGCGATACCGTACTATACGGTATGAATTCATTTATTTCTAAAGATTACAAATCTCTTGTACGGAAATAAGTACTGACATTACTTAATTAAAACATTGATGTCCAGGAGTAGCAAGGCCTTATACGAGCGTTACGAATTTATGAAGGTAATTGTTACAAGTTTTTGTATTGTCAACCGCCGTGCGGCGTGTTGACGCGGTTACCGTGCGATGACTCGTTATCTTTGTTTTTGTTTGAAATCATAGGACTCGATCACACTGTGTGCCAGAATAACAGCTTCGTTTATCCCGCACTACTACATTTAATATAAATTCAATAATTTTAAACAATTGTTATAGGATAGTATAACAATTGTTTAAAATTATGTTGGACATGCGCGTGGCTTTGAATCAACGACCTAAAACGCAGCCGCAGCGTAGAAGTACAGCTTAGGGTACGGAACGATCTCACCAGTGACGCGGCAGGAGTCTCAGCTTCATGGAACGCACATTTATTTATCTTTTGAACCGATTTAAAGTATTTTGGTTTGCGACACTGATACACACACACAAAAGAAACACGGTTTGATTTCTAAGTCCGGCAAGTAAGCCACCATCTGTTGGGCACGGTGCCTCAGCGAAAACAAAGACACGACCTTCCGGGTCGGAGTTTCAAACCGAACCCGGTGTCCAAAACGAAGCTCTCAACGTAATAAATTCTTATTTACATAATAGGTTCCAATGTGTAGATGTCGATGGTGTGAAATCTTCCGAGCTACCAGTTCAGTTAGATGTACCTCAAGGCTCAATACTGGGTCCATTCTTGTTCTTAGTGTATATCAATGACTTACCATTCTATTTAAATGATATCTGTAACGTTGTACTGTTTGCAGATGATACCTCTCTTATTTTTAAAGTAGACAGGAATAGACAAGAGTTTGACAACGTAAACAGTGCACTCTCAATGGTTACGGATTGGTTTACGTCAAATAACCTAGTTCTCAATGCTAAGAAAACTAAATGTGTAAAGTTCGTCTTACCGAATGTTAGAAATCTAGGACCCAACATCGTCTTAGATAAAGAGCTGCTTGAAACTGTAGACTCGGCGGTTTTTCTGGGCATAACAGTGGATGCCAAACTTCAGTGGGGCCCACACATATCAAGCCTAGCAGGGAGGCTCAGTTCAGCCGCCTACGCCGTCAGGAAAGTAAGACAAAATACTGACGTTAATACAGCTCGGTTAGTCTATTTTAGTTATTTCCACAGCGTTATGTCCTACGGTATTCTGCTGTGGGGCAAAGCCGCTGATATTCAAAATATATTCGTCCTTCAAAAACGAGTTGTCCGAGCAATTTATCAGCTAGGAGCCAGAGTTTCTCTTAGAGATTTTTTTTAAGATATTGGTATTCTCACGGTGGCATCTCAACTCATTTTCGCCAACATCTTATATATTAGGCAAAATATACACTTATACACTAAAAACAGTGATTTTCACAATGTTAACACTAGAAATAAGAACAAACTACGTGCTCCCTTTCACCGGCTTCATAAGGTCCATAACTCATTTGTTGGGCTTGGTATAACCTTTTATAACAAGTTGCCCTCTTCTTTACTAAATATACCTTTAAATGCGTTTAAGGCTCAAGTAAAATCCAACCTTTGTTCAAAGGCATATTATTCCATTAACGACTACTTAAACGATAAGAACTGTTTGTCGCTGTGATTAACTCAAGACAATGTTAGTGTTCTTTCTCCAGAATCAGCTTACCTACTGACAGGGTATATGAGTTCATATATTTGTTTTATTTTTATTTTATTTGACGGTATAAGTCAATTATTTTGTAATTTTCATTTATTATTGGCATGATCATTACAATGTTTTTTATTGAGCTGTATTGCAATATGTGGTTAGCTAGCGACCTCGACAGTTGAATAATATTATTCTTGCCTGAGCAACCGGCAGCAAGTTCGTCCCTTAGATGTCACTGCTTGCGGTAGCGTCGGGGGTCGGGTTTCCTCCTTCCCTCAAATATGGCGAGGAGTATGATCTTTGCGTTATGCTCGTGAACGAGTGCTGCTTGTGGTGACTGGTCGTCTTGCTGTCTATGGTTTTATTATTGTTACAGTAATTGTTCTGTTAATTTATTTTACTTTGATGGTCCTAGTTTATAATTTATTTATTTTATTTGTATGTATAATAAATCCAGTATTGCGTATGTAAGCTGCCATGCCCTTTAGGCCTGGAGGCTTTTATTTATGTATTAAGCTTTATTTACATTCAATTTTTTTTTCTCTTTTTTTGGTATTGGCGTGGCTAGCTGACGTATGGCAATTAATTTAATGTTTTGGTAATTACTTACAATTGTTTAGAATCGAGTTCTTCTAACCGAACAGACAGCTGTGCTGCTGGGCTTCCACAGATAATACACTATATTGGGCTTCTTCCCAGCTAAAGCACTAGGAAGTGGTGAAGGGCGGGCGTTTTGGGGGATTGTCTTATGTAATTTTGACGTTCAAAAAGTGCTGATTCTCAGCCTAATTTGAATAAATGACTTTTGATTTTGAAAATAATAAAATTGTATAGGTTTAGACATTTTAAATTAATAATAAAAAATAAGGTAGCATATATGCTCTCATTAAATTCAATTAACGAATCACCGTTTTGATCACTTTTCTTTGACAACGATGATGACAATGTTTTTCCCTTTAAAATATTTGTACATAATATTTTGTATATTTAGGTGTTAGATTGTAGGTATATTGCATTTAAGTATTTTTTTGTATTTGAATAAAAATCATTAAACGTAATTAAGTTTTTATTTTTAGTACTAAAGGATAAATGATTTTATTTCTGTAAGTAGGTACTTTAACCAAAAACACTTTTACACGTCAATCATGTTTTAAAAACTAGTTGAGATCGGCGTTTCCTATCTGACTACTCTGAGAAGAAAGGCCGAAAGTTCAAATATCAACCTCCTGGCTCCATCATCAGACCCTCGACACCAAGTTTAATATTTTGGATTCATCAAAACGAATCATTTGATACCAAACTCGAAGGGTTCACTAATAGCCACTGAAGAGTTACACTAAGAGTTCATCAGATTAACTCCAATATTTATCGTTTATCATATCGTTTTATTATTATTGTAGAATAGATAACCAACTTTATCACGAAATTGTTATGTTTACAATCCAACGAATAGTTTTCAATTTCAACGAGGAAATCATACATCTACGCGCTTTTTTGTAAGAGGCCGTTTAGTCAGTTAAACCTAGATTGTTTCTAACGGCTTATGATGCTGAGTTAAGCTTTTTTGACAATTTATGAATAGTTGAGACGGAATGCCGAATTCGATCGATAAATAAGTGTACTACTCTGTCAAGAAAGTACCGGGAAAAGATCAATAATACATAAAATGTTTATTTTTCATTCAAATTTGTTTTATCGCCTTCAAAGTATGCTCCTTCAGAAACGATAGGTATACTTACGCCGACGAATAATCCAATCATCAAAACTTTTGCGTTCCGTTCTCGCCGCAAATTCTCCTTTATTTCGTATCTTTATCGTCTGCTCCACCGGCCATAGGTCATTCGACAAACATGGCCAGTCCACTGCCTCTTCAGCTTGCTTATTCTGCAAACCATATCGGTAACACCGGTTCTTTTCAGGATAATTATTGTCAGTGTCCACATTTCGGCACCAAATGTCATAAATTTCATAATAAATGTGTGTTCAAAAACTTACTTACGCGTACAAAAACAAACGAAATGAACTGACGGAATACCAAAGCAACATTGTTGAATAAGTAACTAGATATGAACAAAGTTTGACACGTGCAAGATACAATACAACTGATAGTGTTGCAGTTACTGTTCTGCTTGTTCCCTTGTGGATACGCCGTGAAGCTAGACTATATAAAATAGCAGAAAAGTTTTGTTTTGATTCATGTTGTAATAATATCATAGTTTCTTTGTGTTTTGCTTGTTTTATGGTGGGATTGTCACATGTGTTCAAATTCAAATATAAAAAAATATCGTTATAACATTACGCCTGTTATGCTTGAAAGGTTAGGCATAGGTGTACCTATGTCATCACGGAAGTTCAACATAACTGGTGAAATGTGAAAAGATGATAATGATGAGGTAGGTATGAGAGGATAGCGTAGGCTTGTCAAGCTAAAATAGCCTAGCAAAGTTTAGCAAGTCGCAGTAGCAGCTACTACTGACCTGTCTCGGCTGACTGTTTAATGGCTATAGATTTGAGGTTACAATTACAAATGCAACAATCATTGACTGCCAACTTAAACTGTCCGTATATACTCGTACAAATCACTGCTGTTATTCTTTGACAGATTAATTAAATAAGCTATTGTTCACACAAATACATCCAAATCCAACGAACACACTACCGTCGTCAACGAGCGACGCGGCACGTCGCGGGGACGTTAACGCAAGAGCATCGCGACATTGCATCGTCCGAAACGACCGCGTTCGGACATATCTTTTGATTTGATACTTAGGTTGCCATAATTTTGAACCACCTTATAAACCTTTTTATAATACAGTCTGCTTGCTTTCCTTCTACCTGAGCCTAGATAGCACGGCACGGCGTCAATTTGCTTAACAAATATTTATGACCTGCACATGACCTGACCCTGACTGCACTTACACATTAAAAGATAATGCTGCAATATCTTAGCTATATAACATCTTTTTTATCAAAGAAATTGGGCGGGCTTTTTTTGGTTGGGAAAATGGAGGGCGTGTCAGACTTTTACTGACCAAAAGCCACCCGTGTCTCTTCAGTTGCCTGTGCCAGGGCCACGGAATGTCTTTCGAACAAACCGCGACCGTCACTATGTGCTGACATCTCTTAGAGGCACGCGTGGAACACGACGCGCCGTCGACCCGGGCTTGGTCCTTACCGGACGGGGGCTTGCTGGCTCGCGGATGGCGAGCTACCAATTGCTCGCCGTCCGCAAGCCCGCGCCTACTGGGGCCGTGAATCTGCAGGCGAGTCCCGTCGCCCAGGGCGTCTCCTGCGGCGACTAGGGGCGTAAGGGCGCAAGGCTCTCTCCCTTACGCGCTCCGCCTCCTCCTTCGCGAGCATTACTACTTCGCAGAAGGACGGTTTCCCATTCCCTCTCGCTCCGTAGCATGGCCTGGACCAGGGCCGGACGCGAAAGATCGCCGCCGCCGATCGCCTCCTCGAGGACACAGCGGTACTCCGCCCAAGCTGGGCAGACCCCCACCCTATGCTCCACAGTGTCCTCCGGGCGATCCACACAATGGTGATACCCGGGCGTTTCCTCCCGCCTTATGCGAAACAGGAACCTTCCGAAATAACCGTGTTCGGTGAGGACCTGTATCATGCGGAACGTGAGGACTCCGTGGCGCCTCTCGAACCACTCCTCAAAGAGGGGACTTATCACCGCTGTTGTGGCGTACCCAAAATTGGGCGGCCAAAAAAAAAATTTGGGTGGCCTGAGGGTTACACCTTTAACAGGGCAGTCAAAAGGAAGAACAATATGAAATGCTAAATTATCATTTTTAAAATAATTGATAGATTACCTTAACATAACTCCGGGTAGAACTCACGTATGCCATAAAATATTCTAAAATCATCAAACTGAATGTTCGACTGTAAACTGTTCAAAAGTTTCGAACATCAAACGGCTGCAACATTTAACGGGATTATAAAACTGAACTATTTTACGGTTCCCGTTTAACTTGGCGCACTTACTAGTAATACAAAGTTGTAAATTCTGCTATTGAATCCTTGGAGGTGTGTTTTAAGTATGTATGGCTGATATATGAAGAAAACGAAGGAGAAAATTGCTTATTCTGGAACCAACAAAATTTAGACTATTCCAAGTATCTGATGAAATTGTTAACAACGAAAAGAACTTAAAAATTGAGTGCTTTGATTTTATTATTTGAACACTTAAGCCAGAAAGTCTGGTTTGAAATCGCCATATTTTTTTTTTTTTTGACAAATATGGCTACTTTTCTAACCTCAATTCTCCTTTATAAATTTTCAATTACACAATTTAACGTTTTTTTTTTGTTTTTGAACGGGTAAGATATCTTATTGAAACCTTCTGAATGAACAGATGAATGTTTTAACAATTCCCTTTAGTTAGTGATTGGGTAAAGAATGTTCAAGTTTTGTTTACATTTTCATCACATACTTTTGTAACAGACCGTATATATAGCTTATTTCTTTGTTGTCGCGAAGTTTAGTTCAGGAGTTCCCTACAATTTTGTCGCGGTCATAGATAATTTAATTGAACATTGTCTCGGCAGGTGGACAGAGAGAGAAGACCATTGCGGGAGTGAGCATGACGATGAAACTGAAATGGAAAAACATCTTGACCTAGATGTGAAGAACTGAACATGAAACATAACTAGGGCTTATAATTTTTTTTTGAGTACATTTGAGCGCTCATTTATTACCTAATAATAATAAATGATTTTATTTCAGTAAGTAGGTTTGTAAACGTCAATAATATTTTGAAAACTACATGAGATCGGTGTTTCGTATCTGACTACTCTGAGAAGAAAGGCCGAAACAAACTCCGAGGGCACAGTCTCTTTTAAAGTCCAGACATAACATGCCACTCGTCATGTGAAGACCATGTAGATTGGGTACACCTGCTGTCTAGTCAGTGCACGCATTTGACAGTAATCATGTAGCTCGACTCAAAACTTAAGGTGCGATTCGACGAAAAATACCAAACTGACAGACCATGATTAAAATTACTGATAAAATATACAAAAACATAAAAAAACACATTGTCGTCACATCACAATAATTGAAATAAAGAAATACTTTACAATGTTAATATTCGTCATGGTATATATTTTGTTAAATTGTTGTAATAGTAATAAAATATCAGCATATAGTAGGTATCGTATATACTTAAGTAAAAACCTGACCAGTGCGAATTGTACTCGCACACAAAGAGTTCCATACTAGTAGTTTTTTTTTTTTTTTTTTTTTGTTGTCTGCGTATCATGTTTCATGAGATACAGCCCACTGCCAGAAAGACGGACGGACCAAGAAAGAAACGTAAATTATAATAATAACAATTATAACCACCTAAAAGTTTGATAAAAAGAAAAGGATTATTGTTTTTAGGGCATGTTGAGAACACATCTTATCTAGCAGTTCAAGCACTCGGCACCGGTCGTCCAGTGCCCGCCGAAAGGCACAATACACTACAGGAGGGTCTCACAACTTGGTGTGTTCGGTCACATCAAACTCCTTCTGTAACCTTCTGTGACCAGTAGTGCTATTCTGTAAACAACTCACCGTAAAAAAATTGTTGAAATGAGCGTCGAGTTAGCTGTTAGTGCCACTAATGCTAAGGTTTGACGAAGACGGGATGACACTGACAGCTTACTCCACGCAAGTCATCATCATAATCAGCATATAACGTTCCCACTGCTGGTTCACAGGACTCCTCTATATGAGAGGGAGTGGGCCGTAATCTACCACGCGTGCCCAGTGCGGGTTGATAGATGTCACATGTCTTCGAATTTTTGGTTCAAGGACATGCCGGTTTCCTCACGATATTTTCCTTCACCGTTTTGAGAGCAGTGATGATGAAGTTATTTTACACAAAGTAAAGCGCCTGCCTGGGTTCGAACTCACTCGTAAGCCGGAGCCGTTACCACTGGGCCTCCACTGCTCGCAAGTCTTCACGATGAGATTTATACAGAATCGACACGCTGGTTGGAATTATAATTATCGACACGTCAAAATTAAATGCTACATAAGTGATGCGATTGGCTGATGATAACTCATTCAACCAATCTCAGCAGGCCTCTTCTCATACAGAGAAGGCATGAACATTGATCACCACACTTTTGCTCCAAGCGGATCGGCGATTTCAGACTTACCTAAATTCATTATAATCCCAGGTTTCCCAGGTAATGAAGAAGAGACATATGAATTGAAAAGTCACATTGGTATGGATTTGGACCCACAAACTCGTGCATGAGAGGCGAGTTTTTTTTTTGGAAAGTTGTTCTACCTAAGAATTCTTAAGTGAAACAAAATTCAGAAGTTTGACGGTTGATAAGAAATTGATGATTGATAATCAGTAAATACGAGTATATCGCAAATATCATTATGATCAACTTGCGACGTAAAACCAAGGACTTATAATCACCTTCTTAAAAGTTACAGAATTATATTATGTTACATTTAGAATTGATAAAAGAATCGAACACTTATAAGTATGTTTTACATTGTGTTAACTAAAAACACTTACAAAAGTGTAACAGTAATAAATCTGTAACCGATATAAAAAAATGACATTGTTTATAAGTGTTATAATACCTACCGTGCAATTATACCTAAAACTATTAGTCCTGGGTGCGATTCCCAGGTCGGGCAATGTGTTATTGGGTTTTCATACATAGAATTTCTCAGTAGCACCCGGAGTTTGGATTTGTGCCCGGATGATGGCAGTAGGCTCGCCCCCTATAGCATGGGACTTAAATATAACTGGCGAAATGTGAGTGTACTACAAGTACACCTCTGCCTTGTGCGATTATCTGGGGCGTGATGTTATGTATGTTATTAATAGTTATTAACACATTTATAAGATTACATTTTGATACTGTAACGTTATTGTATACATTACATCTATAAAGGTTTTTCTTAAAACAGTTTAAAAAAACGGTGTAAAATCAGGTAGGTACAGTTTGAGTCCCTGCGTAAAACAGAGATGCAATTTGCAAAAAACCAAAGAAAATTTGAATTTGGCGGGCTACGGCTGTGGATTCAACTAAATAAATCACTGGGACATCACGAAATTTTAATAGTTATTTTATAATACAGAGTTAGTGAGTTGCAGTAGAAGAAAAAGATACAAGTGTAATTTCTTAGTTTACTACTACAAGGATTTGCTGCTGGGAAGTTTACTGTGCCACTTTTTCTTCTGTGGCGAAGGGCGAGCGGTTTTGGGGACTGTCGTATGCTATTTGGTCTGACTTGTTTGAATAAAGTACTTTTGACAAAATGCGCAACATTGGAAATGATAAAAAATCTCAATAAGTACTCATTTATCTTATAGCACAAATTGAAGTTGGCTGCTAACTTATCTTCCATCTCAAACCACACTCCACCGCACACCTTGCGTTGATACGATGCAAACTTAGGGTAGCGATGTCTCTGAATTATTGGTACCTTGTACCGGGGGTAAGCAAGAGGGAAGTAGGGGGGAACGCGACTAACTTTGCTCGCCGGCTGTCTCTACAACAAACAAGGAGAAGTTTCTCTACAGAATTATTGCTGTACATCTTAGTATGATGATAGACAATTATTAATATTGCTTGGTGAAGTACTGTGGGATAAGAAACGACATGGATATGGTGTTCTTTGTGTGGACTTTGTTTGAATATTGTAAGCCAAGATTCTTGCTATCGAGGACACAGTATGATCCTATATCTGTATGAGCACAAGTGTAAGATGATGCGGTGACTGTATATAATGTCTTATGTTTTCTCTCTAATTACTCTGGGAATAAATACGAATAAAACTCATAGGTCAGTCTATTCAATTATTCTTTAGGTTCGGAGGTGAAAATTACACCAAACAAAGACAACAAGATGCAACAAAAAATTAAAAATATAATTTTAATACAACTCTTATTGAAAATAATGCTTAGGTCCCATTTATGTGCATTTTTTTTTATAAAATTCATTGAAAATAGTTTTTATAGTTTACATGAATTTCTGCAACAGAAAAATATAAATTTAAACCTTTAAATAATTTACGTTAAATTAAGACAGTTATTTTAAGGTTTTAAGTTTTGTAATGTTTGTATATTTATTGTAACTTAGTATACTTATATATATTATTACGACGTTCAAAAAATTCTGATTCTCAGCCTAGTTTGAATAAATGACTATTGTTTTTTTTTCCAAATGATTAGGCGATCGTATTTTACAGAAACAGTAAAAAAAAATTGCCGGCTCGTTCCAAATAAAACGTCAAATATAAACGTGCACCTAACTTCTGACGTTTCCTAAAAACAAGAAAAAGAAAAAAAATACTGCACAAACACAACGCACATTGCAAAAATTAATTTACATAAAATACACAAGCAAAGTATCCAAAAGCTTTGCATTCAACCAATTAAAATTTGACATTTCATAAATGCCCAAGTAGGTTTGTATACTGGATGACACTGATTTATATTATCTGGGCATCAGTAGGTACTCGTACCTAATTTGGTGCTTGGTATAGGTATACCTGTAATGCTTACATACCTACCCACTTTCCCCCATTCAATAAGGGGCCATGTTATTTCAGTTAATTAATGCTATCATTCCCTCGGCTCATTAATCATTCCTGTGCATTGCAAGTTGTGTCATTAATATTCCAACAGTAGGTACGGTATACGTAGAAACGTACGCATCGTTCTCAGTCAGCTTTGTTAATGAAAATACAGATTGTTTTCATATACGGGAGACATACTTTAAGGGACTGTATTACTCATAAAAATTTACAACTTTTGCTTAGGGGCCAACCCTGAAATCGCAAAAATTAACTAAGCTGCTCCATTCTTATTTTCAAATAGCATAATCAGCCTATAACGTTCCCAAAGCTGAGAGAAAGGTCTCCCCTCTGTGAGAGGGAGTGGGCAATAATCCACCACGCGGGCCTTTTTTTTTGTGCGGGTTGGTGGATGTCACAGATCTTCGAATTTTTGGTTGTATGACATGCCGGTATCCTCACGATTTTTTTGTTAACAGTTTTGAGAGCAGTGGTAATGAAATACACAAAGTAAAGTGCCTGCCTGGGTTCGAACTCACAGCCTAAAACTCGTAAGTCGGGGTCTATACCGCTGGTCCAGCACTATTTTCGCATAACTCGACAAAATGTGGAGCAACAGCTGTTTATTTTTCAATTTTTGTTGGTATCATAGTAAAAAGATAAAGTTAGTTAAGTACTACAGGACTACCAGACGTACAGCAGGGTACCATCCGCGGTTTATTGATATCCTGAACAGTCGTATTCCAATCTTATGCTCCACATTTATTATGCGCATAGCCAAAGTGTGGAACTCTCTGCCAGCATCTGTGTTCCCTTCAAAACAGGAGTGAACAGGCATCTTCAGGGCACGCTCATTCCATCATAGACCAAGAGGTCAAGAGTAGGTCCATCTGGCAGTAAAAATAAAAAAAACTGTTTACCACAATAAAACATTCGACTAACATCGTCGTATTGTGTCAAGCTTTATAATATCGTCGCTTTGTTTAAAGGCTAATCAGCATCCTGATTGCGCGCACTTTTAACCACAATCTGAATGATTTTGAGGGCCTCGTCAAATTCAAGGAGGTTACTATGCTAATGATTCTCGACACGAAACAATAATAAAATAGTTGGTTGTTTTTTTGTCTTTGTTTTTTTCGGATATCGACTTGTGTGGAACGTGCATGTTAAAACGCGGCCCATGTGATACCGCACTGTAACTGCCCTTGTATGCGACATATAAGTGCGACATTGCCTACCGTATACGCAGCGGGGCGATTCTGTTCTTTGTGGTTTATTCTGAAAAACTGTCAAACTTAAATAACAAAAAAAAAAAACAAGCATGTATTAATTATTAGGCAAGTATCGTAATTTCATTTGATTATTTATGTCTTTCATAATAGCCTCCTGAAATTTGACGAGGATGCAAAACGACAGATCGATGATTTAATTCTCGAGCCCAATACTAGATGGAGTTACTAGGCTCCCCACAAAAGTAATAGTAACATAAATTATACGATTGACAAGTGACAGTGGCAGTAAAGTGAATACCGGAGAGATGACAATTAACGGGAGCTTGAAAAACTAACGGTTGCTCCGTAGTAAATTAGATAGTTACTGGAAAATTGGAAACCAATGACAATTGTTTGGAAATTACTATTAGTCGATAAATACGTATTGTCCATGTGCCGATATTGTGAATTTGTGTGCGACTAGTGTAAGTTACGGGGTTAGTGTTTGCGTCTATTTAACGAAGTGTAGGTTGTTCATTGGAGATGTGTTTGCAAGGCTGACTGTTCTCATTTTGTCCTCAGCTTGCGGGAACGCCCTTATCGTCAGGACACAATATTTTTGGTTAATATTGTGATAGCGTATTGATTCAATGCGAAATACGGAACGGCATTTTCGCCACGGTAGATAAGAAACCGGCTGGTCTCGCGACATTGGCGCTGAATGAAAGATAAACAAAGTGTATAACGGTTCTTGTTATTCTGCTATTAGGTAGGTATTTATTTTGAACATTATTATTAACTCATTAATAACTCAACTTTGAAAAGTTTTTTCACGTTTTGTTTTATAATTGTATTATACTATTTATCGTATTATTTTTAAAATTGCTACTGTTTATTGATAATGGACTTTAATGCACTGCACAAAGATGAGCGTGAGTTTGAATTGGCTTGTCGAGGGATTTCGGATTGTAAGACCGTGGCAACTATGCGGAAATTCTAGCGGGAAATTTTAGTTCGAGAGCTATCGGGCGAGTCTACAATTTCTTTTATGGTTCCTAAATCCTGCATCGATAACCCAAATCATGAAATATCGATTTGTGAAAACAAATTATCGGCAATAATAACACTTATATCTGAAGTATCGCACAGTCCTGAACATTAGCTATTTAGACGTTTACATTCTCGTTTGACACACATCAAACCGCGCTAAACTTATGCCTTCTCAGACTAGAGACATTGAGAAACATTTACCATTGCTTAAGAGCATCCAGGATACCATGTCTTCACTAAAGAAGCTCGAGCAAGAAGAAGATGAGGAAGAGGATGTCATTTCTGAACACATGACATTTTACAGAAATCTCTAGGTGATGAGGCTATACAGTTCATGGAACAACTGGAAAAGTGCCGAAACACTGGAAAAACTTCCTTACCCGGTCCGGTGGTGACACGGATATTCACCACAATCATGCCTCGCAATCAACTGTTGTTGTGTCAGCACTGACATACAGCGAACCACATTAGAGAGACCTAGTCTTTCCTCACGTCATCCAGGCTTGCTAAGGTCTTTCTCATTTGATAATGGCTTCTACAAACTGAAGTTGATTCCCATTTAGGATTGGATTGTCAAATTTAGTAGTAGGGGAACCGTAAGTGTGACGCGTTCTTTGAAAGAATTGAGTAACTTAAAGAGGCACGCAATGCTGCCGATGAAGACTTATTTCGATATGCCATAGACTTCTTTCGAAGAAGAAGCCTTGATATGGTTCAGGGCCAATAAAGGTTCAGTAACCAATTTGGTCTCAATAAGTGAAACTACTGTTGGAACACATTTCAGCTACCGTACTACCAAGAGGAGCTATTGTAGGAGATTAAGCGGAGAACCCAAAGCAACCAGGAAAGCATTTTGGGTTGTATAGCTATTATGCAGAATATGTTAAATCGGCTACCGACTCCCATTCCTGCAACACAAAAATTCATGATTCTCAGAAGAAATTTACAACGCTAATATCAGAAGGCTATATGCCGAGACACGTTCGATTCAGTGAGTGAATTAACATGCTGATGTTAATTCACTGACTGCCTAAGGATTATTGAATGCACTAAGTTAAGCTGTGATAATTTCAAGGAACCTACTCCAAGTGAACACTCTTTGGAAAGAGACTTAGCATGTAAAGGAAATACTTCGAAAATTTTACGAAATGAAAAAACTACTGAGTTGGCACCCATAAATAATAAGGAAGTACTTCTTGCAAAATGCTGGAACTGCAGAACTCCAGGGCATCGTTTGAGGGATTGTAAATTTCCAAAACAACGACTCTTCTGCTACAAATGTGGACGTTTTGGGAAAACGACAAGTAAAAGCTCATGCAATGCTATCGATAAGGGAAACGAAAATTCGGAGCCGATGCCGGCCGATCGTACTCCGAGATTGTAACTCATTCTACCTCGGATGACTGGCAGCAATGGCTACACACAGTCTCGATTTTTTTTAAACTGGTACATACATTACATATATGCTTATTAACCTCTTCGTAATCGACCGGTCTACCGATGTATTATTATATGCTGAAAAAAAAAACAGTAGTTTGTTTTTTCGATTCTGGAGCTACTGTATCGGTGATTTCGTAGAGATTTGCGATGAAAATTAGGAATTTGGGGTTTGCAGGACATAAAATCGATAAAGAAATGATCTCGACGGCTCATTTACTTCAGTTTACGGGAAAATAAAACGTGGTAGATATTTATATCATGGACTGTTTAAACATGATGTAATTTTAGGTATGATTTTTTTTGAGACATTTTCTATAGGGACGGGAAAACCGATTGCAGATATTACGGAAATCAACGTCTCGCAACCAGTAACTTCACGGGATGAACTTACTGTTGATCAAGCATAGAATTGACACCGGTGACAGCTTACCCATCAAACATAGCCCCTATACCCCTTCGCTCCTCCAATTATGGCAGAACTTGATAAGGAAATCCAGAATATGCTGGACAACGATGTAATAGAACATTCTGGCAGATCCCTCTAGAAGGACTTTATCAGTTTAAAGTCATGACGTTTGGACTAAGCAATGCAACTCAAACACAACAACGTTTGATGGATCGCTTGTTTACGCCGGAGTTTGAGAGTAGAGTTTTTACTTATTTAGATGACATCGTCATATGTGACGACAGCTTTAACAACCATTTATCGTCATTATCACACGTAAAAAAATAGCTTAGGGAAGCAGAATTGACGATCAACTTGCAGAAATACGTATTTGCGAGATCATCGTTAAGATACTTAGACTATATCGAAGATAAGGAAGGTTTACGTACGGATCCGGACAAGGTAAAAGCTTGACTATCCCAGGCCTACAACTTACACGGAGCTTAAACGATTTATTGGTCTAGCTAGTTGGCACAGGCGATTTGTGGAAAATTTTGCCATTGTCGCAGCTCCACTTCATGAACTAACTAAGGGAGGCAAGAAGATTAAAAGTATTATCTGGAATAAGGAGGCTGAAGATTCTTTCTTAAATCCAAAGACTGCCCTTAACTTCGACACCAATGTTAAGAGTGCCAGACTTCACAAAACCCTTTTCTGTTCAATGTGACGCTTCTAACAAGGGGACTGGTAGAGTTATATTTCAAATAGCCAATGGTCTGGAGGTTCCCATTGCTTACACGAGCAGGTAACTGTCGGAAACGGAATGCAAGTACTCAGCATCTATTAGCTGGTCTGCATGCTGTAGAACTATTTCGGGCACATGTTGAAGGGAATCATTTTGGTTATTACGGCTATGCGCTGACAACAATTTGATTACGAAGTAGTCCATCGCAAGGGTAAATATAACACTGTACCGGATGCCTTGTCAAGAGCGATTTAAGAAGAAATTAACTTAATAGAGATAAAACCAGAAGATAAAGATGAGTGGTATAAATCAAAAGAGGACATGGTGCTCGCGGGGACAAATGACCCGGATTGGGAAGTCAGTCAAGGACAACTGTGGAAATACATGAGACTAAATCAGTCAATCGCGCGAGACAGCACTACTTTTGGCCGACATTGATCCAGGACATGAAAAACTACGTTCGGTACGTAGTTAAGTTAAGTTTGTGCAAAACACAAGCCTTCACAAATCAAGCCATCTGGTTAAATGGGAAAGCAACGAGAGGTAACAGAACTCTTTCAAATCATATCAATGGATCTAATGGGGCCGTTTCCGAAATCTAAGCATGGCAATACTATGCTGCTAGTCATAACATGCTGTTTCAGCAAATTCTGTTTTCGGTATCCACTCAGGAATGGAAAATCATCAACTATAGTTCAAATACTTTTATATTTAAATGTTTGGAAAACCTAGTGTAATCGTTTGTGACAATGGAAAGCAATTTGTATCCAACCAGTTTAAGGATCCAGTCTTAGGATACGGTATAAAACTATGGTATACCCCTTACTACCATCCTCAGGCCAACACCACTGAGCGGGTAAACAAAGTCATTGGTACGGCTATAGCCTCTTACGTTGAAGATAATCACAAGGAATGGGACTGCACATAGGACATGCGATCAGAACATCGGTTCATGAAGTGACGGGAAAAACACCAGCTTATTTGTTTTTTGGACGCGAGACGACGGTCCAGGGCATAAACCAGACGAGCCGATTACCTTTGACAAACAAAAATTAGAAGGAAATATAGCCTTCAGAAGTAAGATTTATGATGAAGTTTGTGAAAGGATACGGCAATCACATGAGACCAACAGTGAACAGTACAACAAGAGGCGTCGCATATGTGACTATAAAGTTGGTGATCTGAATACGCCAATAATTCGGTAAAAGCAACTTACCAAAATTGCACAAACTTACGCTTTTGTATTGATACGTAAATATATTTTTCTCGTCATAATTTAGTTTCTGAATTTCGCTGCAATAAAAGTGTTATTCATGATATCTTCGTGAATACCACTACGAAAAATGTGAAATAAATGACTAAGAAAACCGAATTTGATTGCACATTACCGACTTATTACATAAGGGCATCGATGTCTTTTACAGTTAGTGTCTTCATTAGTTAAGAGTATATTCACTTCACTGGGCTGACGGTCAGCCGTACTCTCCTTTCGAGAAAACAACAATGTTTGATACAACTTGTGATAGTTCTACTGAAGAAACTGCACGTATGTGTGTGTGTGGGTGTGTTATGAGTGAAATCTCAAAAGTATGATCGATCGATAATCTCTTGGGTGCTTATCAGTTGGACTATTTTGCCCGCTGTTAACAAACTAATATTTTTGGTTGATTGATAATCGAAGTGTTTTTATGACGTGCAAGTGACATTCAAGTTCAGGTTGAGAAATCATTTTCTGATAACTACTTAATTAGATTATTATATATGTATATCATTATTCAGTGAATGCATTCTCGGCAGAAGATAATTAGCCCATGGATTAAGGATTTTATCGCACACTGTTTAGCGCCTAGAGTTGAAAATTCAACAGTATGGTTTTCCGACGCGCTGCCATGCACTCTGTTGGATTCTCAACGCTCGGCTTAAGACTCTGAATTGAAAATCCAGTGCGCGATATTTCACGTCTGTGCGAACGAGGGCTTAAAGTTATTGGGGGTAGGGAAGCCAAGGCACAGGGGCAGTATTTCTTGGTCTAGTACTCTATCTGGCAGAAATCCTGCAATAAAACATTAAAAAAACACGACATAAAGGATTTCCCGTACCGGGAATCGAACCCGAGCCTCCTGGGTGAAAGCCAGGTATCCTAGCCACTAGACCATACGGGATGTTGAATCACTCGTCAAATGATTTTATCATTTTTATTAGACGTGACATTTATGCATTCCAATTACTTCACGTTTCTTTACGCGCGAGTGGCCAAAATCGAAACTAACGGCTGCAATTTTGTTATGTCAATACAATTTTTGTGTCAATTTTACAAATGTTCACCAACAAGGTCCCCGTCAATGGAAATATATTTTGTTCAATTGTTTTGTGAAATGTTATTAAAAAACCGACTTCGGCTTAACCTTGTAGCGATATAACTATTGATTTTTTTACTGTTTTACATAAAATTTCTTAACATGTTTACTTATATGCATTAAAAATATCGATGTTCTTAAAGAAATTTACAGATAAAAATGTATTCACTTATTGGAATAAATACAAAAAAGCCTTTTTTTCCCGTACCGGGAATCGAACCCGAGCCTCCTGGGTGAAAGCCAGGTATCCTAGCCACTAGACCATACGGGAGATGTTAATATTATAAAATTAGAAGTCTACATGCAAATATTTGTAGTTGCATCATACCGGAGAATATTTTTGACACTTTCGTTGCAAATTTTATGACGCCATTCGAAGCGGTTCGCCATTTTTTAATATAGCGGTTCGTCTTTGTTAGTCATGCATTAGGATTTAATGATAACAGCCGTACCGGCTGAAGACTGAGCTACGCTTGCCGCTGCCGGTTTTATTACATCCATTAATTATCGAGGAACCTCCGTGCCTCGGAAAACACGTTAAGCTGTTGTTTGGCTGGCATTCGTAGATCTTCGACAGTCGTTAGTGAGAGTCAGAAGCCCTGCTGCCTGTGGCAGATGCTCCGTGTAAAATACTGGTATTCGGCTGCATCCAGTTATACTGGAAGCCGTTAAAACACAGTTGTGATAAGCTAGGCAGGTTGAAAGATGACTGGTACAAGGCGTGACATACGCTCGGGTCGTTCGGCACGGCATATTTTACATTATTGTATTTATTCTGGAAAATAATTTTATTACACATACAAGATATTTGCTAAAAGTAAACAGTATATTCATACATGACATAATACTATACTAAATTAACTAACAATGTAAGCATTCAAATATAATAACGCCCGCATAGCGCGCATAGCTTGGCGCGTATTATATGTCTCTGCACATCGCGATCGGTCGCTTCTAAAGTCATACGTCACTGCGTCGTCTCTGCGCTGACGTAAAGTCATAGCCCATACGTCAGCGCAGAGAGCAATGGGCGCTGACCACCTTGTTTTCATTTCTTGACTCTACCTCTTCTCCTGGTTATCTAGCCTTTCAGTACATTTGCGCCAACCACAATATAAATCTTCATTCATCACATCACAATCGTCTTCATCAATGGCCCACTCACCGCACAGACTTCATTCACTCTTCCTTCTTCGTTCAGTCTATCTCTATGTGGAATGCACTCCCCCAAGAAATGAGGATGGCAACCAACCAATTATCATTTCAAGTTTAAGTTCGTGAACACATTCGCAAGAAGCTGACGGTATCATCGTAACTGCATTGTTTATCTTATTTGTTTTTAGTATTTTCATTACTACTTTTTAAGCATTTATGAAAGCATTTATAACAAACGTGTCGCCACGCACGACACTTAATATTTTTTTTTTTTTGTTTCTTCTATAGATAACAGAGGAGCAACTCCCGTATTTTTAAAAGCGTTTGTATTTTAATCTCAGTATATTTCTGCTAGAAAGGACCAATATAATTTCGACAAAATTGATCGTTGCCGAGATGAGACTGCGGTTAGATAAAAAAAAAACTTTTGTATCTAAAAACACTTTCTGATACCCAAACACAATCTCATAAAGTATTGGCGCGAATTGGATAAGTGAAATTAGAACGGGAACCGCGAACGCACATCTAAGTACATGATTGAATAAGTAAATGATTGAATAAGCATAATTATTATAGAAACCGGGGGTGAGTCTTTACACACTTATTCGGGTCCGCATTCATTAGCCGAGCGGTAAAATCATAAAGAATAGAATAATATTTATTATGTACACCGTAGTAATATGCATTAGGTCCAGATATAAATTTAGTTTAAATTAACAAAACCTTGAAAATTAAAAATACCCAAAACGAAAATAAAAATCACAATTATATCACAGACCCTATCGATTTATCACCCCCTCACAATGAACAAAAGGTACCATCAACCGGTAAAGAAGGGTTGTTCTCTATTGTTAGTACCCCTTCCCTAGAGAACCTAGGGCACCCCTCACAATAGGGGTCGAAACAAAAGTCGATTTATTGTTAGTTAATTGCCGGCTTGATAATCAGTTCTTGGTGAATGGGGGGGGGGGGGGACTGGGTAGTTTTTGTTTGTATTGCCAATAAAAGCTATACGATTGGTTAACATAAAGACTTTATCTTACCATATTAAATGATAAATTATTTTATTTCTATGTAGGTTTATACAAACACTTTTAAACGTCAATAATGTTCTAAAAACTAGGTGAAGCTAGTATTTCCTATTCGACTACTCTTAGAAGAAACACCGAAACAACTTCAGGTCACAGTCTCTTACCGTCTTATAACAAAACACGATCTAACTTTAGCCTGAGCCTAAGCCTTCAAGCCAGTTTTTGTATTTCGCTCTTAATTCAAAATTGACAACCTAAGACCGGACTAAGTGGTCAGTTTTGAAAAAGGAACTGTTTTCGATTTCTGTTGCTTTCTTATTTGAAACACAGGCACGATAGCTTAAACCTTTTCTAAAGAAAAACCTTGTTTTGTAATAAGACCGAGTCCAGACAGTATCTTGGTCCCAGGTCATGTGAGGACTATGTAGGTTAGTTAGACTGTGACTTAGACAAATAGACCTTGTCGTTTCATGACGTGCAAGTGCCATCCAACCTTAGGGTGATAAATAAGTTAAGAGGTCGACTGCACCTAGTATACCTACCTACTATTGTCAGGTATTTACTCTTAAAATAAAATGTATTGTCTATTTCTTAATGACATGGGCAGTTTATGTGTTAGTAAAACCATATATCATCATCACATAGTAAAATAGTTTGAAAAGAATTTGAACCCAACAATCGACATACGAAAAGACAAAATGCCTTTTTCTTGTAGAGTGAGTAGCGGAGAATGATTAAGCTACAGGATTATATTCCCAAGTTGAGATGGTTTTTGATTTATTGAGTTACACGATTACTGACAAATGCGTGCACAGACTGGACAAGTCCACTCAAACCTCTGTGGATCTTACGTCGAAAGACCATTTCAAGCACTAATTTACATTGTCCTCACATGATCGTGACGCGTGGCCAACGACTCCCCGCCAATTGCCAATGTCATTAAGGCCTTAAAATATCATTAAAGCACTTTAGTTAGCTTGAAAACAATTATTTTATAATCAATCGACACACGACTGGTATTCGAGCATAGCTACATATAGCGCCGAGGTAGCTCAGCGCTATATGCAGCTATGCTCGAAGTTTCTTTGAAGAATATAATCAGAAATTAAGTAATCCGGAAAATAAGTTGAGTTACCAACATAATTCAACAAGTAAATCCAACGCAATCATAATTATCTTGGGAAAATAATTTGAGTGAAAGACAGACAAAACAATGTTAATATAAGATTTTCCCGTACCGCTAATCGAACACGAGCCTCATGGGTGGAAGCCAGGTATCCTAGCCACTAGACCATACGGGAATTGTCAAATGGTCCCAATGAAGTGATATGTGCACAGTGAGTAAAACCCCGCGGGGACACTGCGGTGCTCCGCCCAAGCTGGGCAGACCACCACCGTATGCTCCACCGTGTCCTCCGGGCGATCCACACAAGGCATAGCAGTCCTAGGTTCAATATTCCGAAATCTCAATTGGAGTGATACGGGAATAAGTATCAATGGCAAGTACCTCTCACATCTCAGGCGGACGACATAGTATTGCTGTTGGAAAACCCGTACACAGTCAACCATAATATAACATAGAGTCCCTTAGTCATCGCAGCGAAACCGTTAGGCTACAAATCAACTGGGACAAAACGAAAATTTTGACCAATCGTGGAGAAACCATATCTAAACAGTCGAAACTTATACAGTACGTCGCAGACTACATTCACCTTGGACATCTAGTTTCAATAAAATCCTGCACAGAAAAAGAAATCGATCGCAGAGTGAAGAGAACGTGGCACAAATACTGGGCTATGAAGGAAACTTTCAAAAGCCCCATACTCTGCAAAAATCTGCATTATGCCGGTTCTTACTTACGCATGTCAGACGTGGTCTCCTAAAAAATCACTCTTAAATAAAATAAGAAACACATTCATTTAGAAGTTCACTGATAAGGAAAAGAACAAAGACGAGGGATGCGGTCAAACAGTTGCTGACACTGAAATGGAAATGGTCAGGTCATATTCAGAGAGCTGTGGATGAAAGATGGTCACAAGTTATCACAAATCGGTAACCAATATAAAAAAAGAAGGAAGGGTAGACCTTTTAAAGATGGAGCGGTAACATCGTACAAATAGCCGGAGCCTAATGGCCCTAGCGGGCAAAGGGCAGAGCCATCTGGAACGGTTTGGAGGAAGCTTTTACCGAAATAGGCGGCCCTTACACCTAACAATACTAATCTTCTTTAAGTACAAAACTAACGTAACTAACAAATAAATAAAAAAGTACACAAAACAGAAACTAAATGTAAGGGATAAAATAAAGCTTATATATAAATAATACGAAACAAAAAAAAAAAATGCAATGTAGAAGGCATTTTTTATATTTATTACCATTTTTATGTACTTGGGTACATCAATTTTTTATCGGATAGATCATAACTTTGGCCAAAAATTTAGAATTATTCCGTTTAATCGTTGATTTGCTTAATTAAATTAAATGAATGAATTTCCTATTTTATTTTGTCCAAAAACAATACAGTTTTCTGCCTTACTTAAAATGAAAGCTCATGTTTAAATATTTTTTTGTTAATAAATTACAAATTACGTTTTGAATATGCGGTTCAATCGTAGCGTTTTTATTTCCTACTAACTTTTGCCTTCATCCTGGCTCGCGTGAAGAATGTTTTTAACATATTAGAAAACTTACGAGCGTGCAAATAAAACCAAAAAAAAAAATTACATTGCCATCCGATATAAAGTATGGGCACACTTTTTTATGAGATAAACAAAAAAAACATTTTATTTTTTAAATATTGCTAATGAAAGCTATACGATTGGTTAACGTACGTAACGACTCGGCGATCTTACTTTCATAAAAGATTTTATTTCTTGAAGTAGGTTTGTACAAACACTTTCATACATCAATCAGATTTAAGAAAAAAGAGGAGGTCGCGATTCTAACACAATAGTAGAAACAGAAAAGGATTAGGATATAGGAAACTGTTTATCCCGATATTTCCCCGGAATCGAGACTTAGTCCTGGCGCAGTTAGTGCTTAATTAATCTGTAGTACAATGAAGTACCAAAAAGTAGTCACAACCCTCTAGAGCACTGTCTCAACAACCCTATCGCAACTAACAAACCATGATACAAACAAACCCAATAATTCTATATCACTCCAAAATACGGTTTAATAGGATCTCGATCCCCCCAATCTATTTGGGGTAACGTAATTCCGGTTCAGATACCAAACAACTCTATCCGAAATTGAGCAGCTAATAGTCTCCTCGAAGATAAATTGCATTATTCTTTGGTATACACGCTGTATAGGGAAAAGAGAAGGATCATTCTTGATAGTTTTTAAGTGGGTACCGATGGCGGTTTATAACATAACATAACGCCTGTATTACCTGAAGGGTATTGGCAGAGTTGTACTGGCAAATGTGGGTATTCTATTTATAGGACACCAAAATTTTGCCAGTTACGTTTAATTCCCATGTGATAGAGGGTGAGCCAATTGCCACCGACTGGACTCCGAGTCGACTGCCTCCCAGAAATTTTGACTCCGGGCTGCTGCTGAGGAATTCCAGATGGAAAAGTGGTTAAAGTGGCCTACAGTGGTTTGCCCGACCCGGTAATTAAATCCATGACCTCAAGCTCAGCAGTAGCGTAGTTGTCGAAGCACTGTGCATTTAATAAATAGAGTACCTAATGTGCGCTTCTATAATACTTACAACGTGACGATAAGTATCGTGGAGTTTTTATTTTATATTAAAAAAAATGTTTAAAAAGTACAGGGATCACAAAGTTGGTAAACTCCTTATTTATGTACCTACTACTTAAGCAAATAAACTATTATGATTATGGACGTGCAAGGCATCACGAGAACACAGGGAAGTAAAATGAACAGAAATTGCATGATGTATTTCCATTTATTTAATGTATTTATTTTCGTCAAGCTGGCATTTATCAAGTCTGTTTAGTTTTGCTAGATAATTTAATTTGACCCTTTCTAATAGCCAATTCAAACGTAGTTCTTCTGTACATATTCTCCCGTTTTGTTTTTGAAACCCGTTTATCACCTGAACAGCTAACGACGGACGCAATAAACATGCAAATCTCGTCGAGGTACAATTCTTACGCGAAAATGTTTCAATATCGACGCCGCGGGATAAAAGTGGCGTTTTATGTGGTTGAAATGACTATACTATGTATAGTAAAGATTATGTGGCGTAACGAAGGAATATAGAATTCTAGCTTTCGTCAGACAGGACGTTATATCAAAATGTTCAGGTTTATCTATTTTAATGTATTTATTTTGAAAAATTCATTGAGTATCAAAAATCGCAAAGAATGTGTGCAACATGGATGGATGGATGAATGGAACAGTGGAAAAGTGTCTTGACGTTGTGTGTGAGTATATGTTCCATCGCCGCCCGTTCGATGTCCACCGCGGACAGGATGGATGAAAAGCAGCACTTAATGGTTTTTTGTTTCTCTGTTAATGTAAGTGCTGTATGGCGCTCCAATAGGAGGGGACGATAAATAAATAAATAAACAAATTTATTAATTAAACATTTTGTTTTATTTAATAGTAATTATATTATTGTGTCTATACAGCACTCTTGTGCTCTATAATCAGAATTTGAATCCATTTGAAGGATATTGCTAATCCATTGCTTCATAAGTTGGAAATATTTGTTCGCTCAACAACGTAAATAACGCAATGGATGTTGTTGAACTGTCAAAATGAAATACGCTATAACCGCGTAGGTTATAATCTCACAAAATGTATTACTTGTATTGAAAAAAAATACTATATTAAACTTTCTAATTATATATTTAAATCATGATTCGAAAGACACGTAGTGCCATACTGACTGACTGACGGTGGAGACACCTCCACCGCGAAATAATGATTCCGCTAAGGCCCTAAAAGGCCGTCATCAAACGTTTCACTCGAATAAAGGTTTAGAGTACTTTCGATTCATTCTGTGTTTACACGTTTCACTTCTAGTTACAGGTATTGAATGAAAGGCAAAAAAGCACAAAAAGTGAAGCGTCTGATTTCGGCTTACTATTGCGTAATAGTGGTTATTCAGAGGCGAATAACTCATTAATAAAGAGTAATAAACTACATCTAATAGCACCATATTAATGTTCGGTATCCTTTCATTACATTTCATGTTCTAATTTGTTTTTATGTTTTATAAATACATTTAAAATCTTCATGTAAAAAAGTGATTTATACTATAGATTGCATGCATCTGTAGCTAAAGGCAATTTTCTAATAATTTGAGGATTACATTAATGAATAGATAATGAAAAAATCTAAATAATCCACGTTTTACTTTACTTCTAAAGATCGCTATTAATTTTTTATTAAAGTAATTTAAAAAAATAATGTTAGTTCTATGATAATGAGGCGTGGGCAGGGACCGGGACAGAGCGAGACTGTTCGGCGGGACGGAGAAAGACCGAACCCTCAGGGTCGTTTGGTCGGGGAAGTTCCTTAAAGGTAAACCTTTGGCGAGGTGTGGACTTCGAACGTGTTACTCGATGTTATTTTTAATTTTTTATCAGCAGACAAGATCGTATTTGACTGACGGTATAGCAGATCCTTGTGAGGAAACACGGTGATAAAAATCTGGTCTAAAGTCTGGTTTATTTAGCTTTAATTCAGGCACGTTCCCGATACTAATAAATGATTTTATTACTGTAAGTAGGTTTGTACAAACACGTCAATCATATTTTAAAAACTAGATGTGATTAGCATTTCCTATCTGACTACTCTGAGAAGAAAGGCCGAAACAAACTCAGAGGTCACAGTCTCTTTTCAAGTCCAGACATAATTGTGTTCAGATCATGTGAAGACCATGTGGATTGATGTCTGAAATAGTCGTTTCAGGAAATACCCACACAGATTGAGTGGGCCTGTCCAGTCAGTGCACGCATTTGTCAGTAATCGTGCAGCTAAACTCAAAACTTAAGGAGCTCAACGATTCGACAAACAATACTAAAGAAAGGACATTGGGTATGCCGCATAATTACTCAAACCGCCAGACCAAGATTAAGATTAAAACAAACTGATTTAATAATTTAAAAAAACTCAAAAGTTAAGTTAAGTTATTAAAACATAGACCCACATAATTTTAACATTCACAATGATAACAATAAAATAATACTTAAGGAAATATTCATGTCATTGTTAACAATACAGATCATATGAGGACCATGTGGGTAGGTGTCTGAAATGGTATTTTGAGGAAAGAACCATACAGATTTGAGTGGACCTGTCTAGTCAGTGCACGTATTTGTCATTAACCGTGTAGCTCAGAACTTAAGGAGCTCAACGATTCGACGAACAATACCAAAGAAAGGACATTTGGGTAGGCCGCAAATACTAAGTCCTCACACAATAATTAAAATAATATTAACATTATACTTCACGAAGTATTCATGTCATTGTGTATATAATACTCATAAAATGTCAAAGTGTAACATAAAACAAAAGTTATAAGTATGCACAAGTAAAATATATTTGTTCAAAAACATACAACAATTTAATATTAAGGTGATAAACTTTTTATAAGAGTCGATTTGAACATCTGTGCCTGAACTTGATTTAAAATATCTGCATTGCAGACATCAGCGCTACTCCATTGTTGTAGGCGACCTAAAGCAATTAACTTTGTTTGACCTCTATACACAACATTTGATCAAATAATAACAATAAAATAATATTAAAAAGTTTGAATTTTTTGGAAAAGCGTCTTAAAATGAGGTGTGTAGAGGCCTCCGATGAGTAGAAAGTAAATGTGTAGATTTGAATAGGAGGATGAGGAAAATTATAAGCTACTTTATTACAGTCAACAAGTTTTCAGTATCATCGTAGTTAAGCTTGCGAATGTTATCTACTACAGTAAATATACACTTGTTCCTATTTAAGGGGTCTCCATCAGTTTATTTATTATTGCATACAAAAACGAGGTAACAATAGTACTTGCGAGCGTATGGATGTTTAAAGGTCGGTAGATCTTTGTATGTTATGACATTTCGTCCAAGCTTGGAAAAATAAGAGTACTTGTCATACTTTGGGGTAGCATGGTGTCTCAAGACTGCGTTCTGGACAAACAGCTGACGCACCGTGAGTAATTCACAGGACTGGTACAAAAGGTAAATTGGGAATTGGTAGGGCCGGAAAGTGCTGACTTTGAGTATTGCTCTTTGTGCAAGTTCTAGAGGTTTGAGTATAGTTTTTGACGTGTCTCCCAATACAGAGATTCAATACTGCATCACTGATTGACCAAGCGCTAGGTAAACTTGCTTAATCAACTTGGGGTCAGCTGCATTTCTTAGATTTTTAAACAAATATTAGTTTTCTTACCCTAGAAGTAACCATGTTTTCATGAGGTCGAAAAGATATATAATTATCAATTATTTAGCTCACAGAGGTCAATTAAATACACAAGAAATAGTCTTGGACCCAAAATCCTACCCTGAGGAACACCGAAGGAGACAGGTAAGTCACTGCTTGTGCTATTACTTATTTTCACATATTGTGTGCTTTCAGAAAGATAGTCTTTGAATATTTTGAATTGGTATACTCTAACGCCTATTCGTTCAAGTCTTTGCAAAAGCAACGGAACAGAAACTGTATCAAAGGCTTTGGCTAAATCTAGGAATATGCCCATAGTATTTTTGCCTGCACCCAAATTTCCTACTACATAATCGACAAGCTCATGGGCTGCATCACTGCGCGGCATGTAGACTTGCCAGCTCGAAAACCAAATTGATTACGAGAAAGATGGTTATTTGTATCTATGTAGTTTATGGGTTTTTTTATTGAGGATGCGTTCCAGAAGCTTGGAGACAGAGGACAGAATAGAAATGAGCCTATCTATAGTTGGTGATGCGGTCTTTTTCTCCAGATTTATATATCAGATGCAACATTTACTTCTTTAGGACTGTTGGGAATGGGCACGCCACAATAGCGGCGGTAAGTCCCCTCTTTGAGGAGTGGTTGGAGAGGCGCCACGGCGTCCTCACCTTCCACCTGACACAGGTCCTCACCGGACACGGTTGTTTCGGGAGGTTCCCGTTTTGCATAAGGCGGGAGGAAACGCCCGGGTGTCACCATTGTGTGGATCGCCCGGAGGACACGGTGGAGCATACGGTGGAGGTCTGCCCAGCTTGGGCGGAGCACCGCAGTGTCCTCGCGGAGGCGATCGGCAGCGGCGATCGGTGGCCGCGCTCGGCGGCGGCGATCTCTCGCGTCCGGCCCTGGTCCAGGCCATGGTACGGAGCGAGAGAGAATGGAAAGCCGTCACCTCCTTCTGCGAAGCAGTAATGCTTGCGAAGGAGGAGGCGGAGCGCGTGAGGGAGAGAGCCTTGCGCCCACACGCCCCCACTAGTCGCCGCAGGAGACGCCCTGGGCGTCGGGAGTCGCCTGCAGATTCCCGGCCACCATAGGCGCGGGCTTGCGGACGGCGAGCAATGGGTAGCTCGCCGTCCGGTAAGGACCAGGCCCGGGTCGATGGCGCGTCGTGTTCCACGCGCGCCTCAAAGAGATGTCAGCACAAATTGACGGGGTCCGATAGGGCCGACGCCTCAGGGTTGCGGGTGATTCGAAAAGAGATATCCGTGGCCCTGGCACAGGCAACTGAACGGGTTTTAGTCAGGAAAAGTCTGACACGCCCTCCCGCTCCACCCAGAGCGGGAGAAGTCATTTGATGATTTCCAAACCAAAAAAAAAAAGTTGCCGTTGGGAAAACACCTGGCGAAAAAATATGTGTTAAAAGGGGCACAAGTATGTGTTTATTTTCTTTAAGAAGACTATTTGGTATAGAGTCCCAACCGATGGAACAGTTATTTTTCAGACCCATGGTCAGACGCTCCACCTCCGTCTCATCAGTTGCCAGTATGGCGAGAAATTTTAGACAGTGCTTTGTGTTTTCAGATGCGAAAAGAAGGTGCTCCGGATTTGCACAGTTTGTTCTTCTATCAGCTAAGGCTTTGTCTACACTGACAAATAAATCATTGACTTTTCCCACCGATTCCCTTGCGTTGGATGATCCATAGCGGTATTTTTAGTATTTTTTGTGCGTTCCTGTTCAGCAGGCAGAGAAAGAAAAAAGGCGATAGTACCATGGCTTTATCTTATAATCCATTGCCCAACAAAGATTTTAATCGTTAGATGTCCCACCCATACTAGGTCTAAGACGCACGAAAAAGTGTCCATACTGAGTAGAGTGAGCTCATACAATAATAATGAAGTTTCCATTACAATCAAGTCAAGTCACCAAGACAATATGTGAGTCAGAGGTGTCAAAACGAAACAGAAACGCGACCATATTTTGATGGTTTTGCCCTTTAGTACTGTAGTACTCGTAGTCCAAGTAAGACTACTTTAAAAAAACTATCAATTACTAGCCAAAAATGAATTTCCAACTTACCACCTAAAAGCTCCAATAAATCACACGTCTTATTTCATGCAAATATTTCTTGCACACACTCGGGAAGGTTGACAAACTCTCACAAAGTAATGTCTTGTAGATTAACAGAACAATGGTGAAGTTGGCAACTCTTACCTTGTACAGTCGTCGAAAGAGATACGTTGGCAGCAGCGACAACTTATTTTTGACGCATGATATACGTGCGCGGAAGAGTCAAGTCTGTAAAACTGCTGAATCTTCGATTAAGAAGTTACTTAGCTCGTAATTACAATCTATCTATCTATATGGAGTGTTAAACGACAATTCACGAAGCCGAAAGTCACTTGTGCTTCACGTTATTGGTACTGGGACAATACCTGGGAACCTTCTGGTTATGGAGATATTTGAAGTAAAAAATCCAACATTTACCGACATTTATTTTTTGAAAATAAGTTGCATGCGTATACACGTTACATAAACGCTACCCAATAAGCGTTTTTTTTAAACAAAAAATTATTCTTGTGCAATGTTAGTTTGATGTAGAAAACTGAAATGCTGTTCCTTGGTAAGCGTAGCTTGTAAACAGATAAACAGATTCCATTAGTTCGAATCAGGTTTTTATGACAAGAACAATTGGAAAACTGTACCGATTTTTTTCCAATTCGGTATAAAACATCATACATTTAGTCTATACGATAATAAGAAGACGTGCAGAGATGTTCATTTCTTGCCTGCAAACCAAACTGTTTGGTTGAGAGTACACGGTAGACTCAACCTAACAGTTAAAACACAACAACACAGGAACATGGTTCTATCTCGGTATTACTTGTCTATGGAAGGAGGGGACTTCCGGACCCGTGACGAAGGAGGTTTGAGTTTAAATAGGCTGTTATTTATGGTTGGAGATGTTGATATGTTGGCATTAGTAATGTTTATGAAAGATAAAAACTATTACCGTTACAACTGTATCAAATCTGAATTAATATCTGGTCCACAAAAGCCACTTTTAAAGAGTTGAATTTAGAATTGTAGGTCATGTAATGTAATAATAACAATGTCAAATAATAAGAATATTAAGTCAAAGAACGTTTCAATAGCGACGGGAAGTCCCCTCTTTGAGGAGTGGTTGGAGAGGCGCCACGGCGTCCTCACCTTCCGCCTGACACAGGTCCTCACCGGACACGGTTGTTTCGGGAGGTTCCTGTTAAACGCCCGAGTGTCACCATTGTGTGGATCGTCCGGAGGACACGGTGGAGCATACGGTGGGGGTCTGCCCAGCTTGAGCGGAGTACCGCCGTGTCCTCGAGGAGGTGATCGGCAGCGGCGACCTTTCGCGTCCGGCCCTGGTCCAGGCCATGGTACGGAGCGAGAGAGAATGGAAAGCCGTCACCTCCTTTTGCGAAGCAGTAATGCTTGCGAAGGAGGAGGCGGAGCGCGTGAGGGAGAGAGCCTTGCGCCCTCACGCCCCAACTAGTCGCCGTAGGAGACGCCCTGGGCGTCGGGAGTCGCCTGCAGATTCCCGGCCACCGTAGGCGCGGGCTTGCGGACGGCGAGCAATGGGTAGCTCGCCGTCCGGTAAGGACCAGGCCCGGGTCGATGGCGCGTCGTGTTCCACGCGCTCCTCAAAGAGATGTCAGCACAAATTGACGGTGATTCGAAAAGAGATAACCGTGGCCCTGGTCCAGGCAACTGAAGGAACACGGGTGGGTTTTAGTCAGTAAAAGTCTGACACGCCCTCCCGCTACAACCAAAAAAAAAAAAAAAAAAGGAGAAGCCATCCATGAAGTCATGTGCAGATGTAATTACTGCCAAACTTCCTTGTCTTTAGTATTTTCTTTAATCATATATAGTTTTTTGATGTGGGTTTTGAACTTTCGATCGCTAAGTTCAATAAGCCTTATCGTTTAATATAACTTTTATATGGTATCGGAGCGCGTGAGTGAGAGAGTCCCTCACGCGCTCCACCTCCTCCATCGCGAGCGCATTACAGCTTCGCAGAAGGAGGTGAAGGCTTTCCATTCCCTCTCGCTCCTTAAAATGGCCTGGACCAGTGCCGGACGTGGGAGATTGTCGCCGACGATCGCCTCCGCCAGGACACTGCGGTGCTCCGCCCAAGCTGGGCAGACCTCCAGCGTATGCTTTACATACACCACCGAAGAACTTATCTGTGCAACGGCCGTTTTTCGAAAAACCGATAGTGTGTCTCATTCAAAATGAGCATTTTGAATGAGACACACGATCGGTTTTTGTTGAACTCTTTGATTTTCGGTTACAAACAGCGAAACCAATAATTGTACAGATCAGTTGGTCGTACTTTAATGATTTAGGGCATATTTTGACGGACATACTTCAAGACGACTGCGACATAGAAAGAGAGCTTAGGCCTCGTTGTTGGAAATTAGGGCAATATCAGTGAGGGGTAACATGCTCGCGAGCAAATTTGGCACGTGCACCAAAGACGTTCTCACTCTTTTCAGAGCGTATTGTTTGTCAATGTACACCTGCCAACTTTGGTACAACAAAGATGTACAAATCATTAAGGGTACAGTACAATTATGCCTACAGAACCCTTATGGAACTGCCAAGATACTGCAGTGCATCGAGCATGTTTGCCGAAGCAAGGGTCCCGGACTTTTACGCTTTTGAGGTCGAGGGTCGCGTCTTTCTGGCAAAGTTAGAGACGCTCCAGTCACAGCATTTTGACGGTTGTCTCGTGCAACCTAGCAAGCCCCATATTTGTGGACTGGATTTCTGTTCACCTAAGCAGGACCAAAAAGTTACGAAAAAATTATGTTTGTTTTTTTAACACTATGGGTGAACATATACCTCTATGTTTTAATTTGAATGTGTTTCATTTTATTTATGTTTGTATTGGGTATTTTGCCAACAATAAAAACTGTTTATTTATTTTGTTTATTAAAATAATAAAAATCGTTTAAATGGAACAAAATTAAGGAAAAAAAATGAAACGATGATTGATGCAAAAATTGAAACTATTGCGCAGCTAACGCCCGACTAGGAGGGTAGATTATTCGAAACTTATCCATACCGAATGTATTTTAAACCATAATTATTCAAAAGGGAAGAAAAGCACGATATAAAAAAAAGTATAATAATAAAGTTATGAGATAAGAGAACCGTGTGTGTGTAAAATATAGCTTGATAAGTCGTCGTGTACAACTAAATGAAATTGCCTTCTTCAGGTACGTTTTCTGACCTATATATATGCTTACATTTTCATCACGTTATTTTAGAACAGATTGTACTCACATTAAAGTTTTAAAACGGCGAAGTTATGTAAGTAAGTCGTGTAAAACTAAAACTTTACCGCTTATAAAACAGAGAGCAATAAACATCTTTGTTCTATAAAAGTTGCTGTTTCTCGGAGTTATCCGTTAAGCGTTAGCTTACTGACCTGACCATGTGGCGCGATTTGTTGCTCCATGTTACTTATACGTGCTACTGTTTCAATTGGATAGGACAGGAGACGGGAAAATATTGGAATCTTATCGTAGCGACATACCTGGCGAAAAATTACGTGACGTAAATTCTGCGTGCTTTGTTTTCAAAGAAAATTTTATGACGTAATTTTGTTTTGGGGTATCAGAGGACTTAAAAAGCATTGCAGTCGTAACGATGAGTTGACCGTTTTCGGCAAATGTGTGCAAACACTTTGGTTTAAGATTTCAGGATGTAAAGATTTAATTTGATATTAAGATTTCTGAAAACGGATTTATTCAGAAATCAATATCAAATATTTTCGTCCTATAATGCTTTAGAGGTGTACACACCACGGAGGCTAGCAAATATTACGGGAGCCCTACATTTTGGTGACGGTCGTGCCTAAATCTTAATCGGATTTACTTTCGTGGACCCCCGTTTACCTCTCACACTCAATTATATTTTTCTCTATGATAGACCCCTTGGATTGTTTGTGTAGACCCCTGGGGATCCAGGTAGCCCACTGAGAATTACTGTTTTTTAGTGTTTAAGCACCAGGCAGTGGGTCGGGAAGCAAAAGACTTATCCAAAAGAAAATCAACGATACTACCTATACCGATAGCTTCATTTGTGTGGCTAGGCTGTGATGTGGATGTTACAATTTATGTAATGACGATTCATTCATGTGTGAATGCGATATAAAACAGAAAATTTGATTTTCTGATGAAAAGGAAATTTTCTGTTAACAATGTTTAATTTTTCTGTTGATTTGTTTTCCATTTACTATGCTCACTAATAGTAAGCATTGTAAATGGTAGAGCTGAGAAAACAGCATTCACAAAAATAAAAAATAAAGAAAGCTCCCGTACTCCCGAACCCTGAACTATTTATTCTTAGCTTGCCTGTGGTACTTTGCACCTGTGTCGAGAAACAAACATAATACGTATTTACTTTGTACGTATATCTTGGGTAAGAGATGCAAGAGGTACAACCGGTTTCCAAATTGAGAATTTGAAGTTAGGAACTTTACTGTAGCGTTACATAAGGTCAAAACTGAGGGACAGACTAGATGCTTAAGTCGGACGATAGGGTCTTGTGGCGGTGGCTTACTAAAGAAACGCGTTTGGACAAAATGACAGATGTCTTTTATTCATCTGCCATTTTGTCTATTCTATCTATCATTTTGTTTATTCTTCCGCCGACGAAACCAGGTACATAACCATAGTACGAGTGTTGCAGTAGAATGCGATATAAATTGTGCCTTAGAGTGCCACAGACACTAAAGGCATAGACAAGTTATTTACAAGTATTTCATATTATGTCAAGTACAAACACGCGGATTACAATAATTTTATTAAATAAATATAAACATAGCATAACATAACCTCACGCTCATCCCAGAAGGGTTAGGCAGAAGTGTACCTATAGTACACCTATATTTCATCAGTTATGAAGTCCCATGTTATAGCGGGCGAACCCATTGCCATCAACCGGGCACAAGTTCATACTCCGGGCTGCTACTGAGAAATTCCAAATAGAAAAACCCAATAACACGTTGCCCGACCTGGGAATCGAATCCAGGACCTCATGCTCAGCAGTAGCGATTGCAACCACTAGACTACTAGACTAGATATGTAGTTGTGTGTACCTAGTTGCTCCTGGCCTGGAAATGCAAGACAAAGTTACGAAAATGTTAGTGTTTTTTTTTTGTTGTTTTTGCATTAGCACTCCCTAAAACTACGAAAATGACATGCTGCTACTGAGAAATTCGTGGTAGAAAAACCCAATAACACTTTGCCCAACCTGGGAATCGAACCCAGGACCTGATGCTCAACAGTAGCTCTTGCGGCCACTATAGCTACCATCTAGGCAGTCCGTGGCAGTCCGAGGCAGTCCGAGGCAGTAATTAAATAACTATTTTGATTTTATATTAATTGGATCACATTTATGCGGTATTCGACGATGGAAGTTTTGGTTGGTTTTACAAAAATGGGATGGCGCATACCAAACTGTTTTGGACTGTAATTAGGCGATAGACGACCTTACTTGATGCGATGGAGGCCTGGGTCGACGATACGATTGCTATTTTCGAGAATCTCCCCTGTTTCTTCGAGTTTCAACACAAGAGTTACTGTCCGCGAGCGGCACTTTTCGGACACACACGATCGCCATATTTTTCTTTAGTTCCAGTGTAGCGACGAGATTGCGCAATATGGCGCCACTTGTTTTAGCCGTCTTGCTCACACGCGAACGAAAGTCAATGAGCAGGAAAGTGATAGGAATAGAAAGATGCAAAACCAACCTTATCCATTAATATCTTGCCAACAAAAAAATAGAAAGGAAAGGACAATGTTTTAATTCCAATCGAATCAGCGCAACCATTAATGTTAATACTTACACAAATGTCATCTCAATTTTTTATCTGTTTCTGTCCGTGACTTCACAGCGAGCCCTATCCGGCCCTATCTGCCTTTTGGACTCGTACAGGACTTTCAAGTTTTGTTATTTTTATTATTCAAAAAAAAAAAGTTTCTTTATGCGTGTTTATTTTAGTTTGTGATTTTTCTGTGCGAGTCCAAAAAGTGCTTTTAATTTTCTATTTGAGTAATCTTATTTACGTAATGCTGAAGTAAAGATTGCAAACTCAACTTCAAATTCTCAATTGAGAAACCCGGTGATAGTCTGTTGGTCTTGCATTTGGTTTCGGAAAATGTGAATAGAAATGGATCTTCGTGGAAATACTTTAAGGTATGCAAAGGATATTGGAGCTAAAGTGTTTTCTTTTTTAAGATATAGTTCTGTTTCTCTTCATTGATTGTGTTAAAGATCTGTAACCATTGTGGTTTGACTACATTATTCTATCACTATTTCATAAAGTCATATTTGGTCCTAGTGTCCAAACTAGGACTAATGACGTACTTGAATGACCAGATGTATGAACGGAAACAAGGCAAAAGGAGTATGTGGATCGCAGCAGGTGGCGTTCTATAGTTTCTGCTTACCCCCATGGGAAGAGGGCGTGAGTTTATGTATATACTGAAAATTACAACACCAACAAAATGACATACTTCAATTCCCTTAACTGCAATGCCCAGTTTAAATCCGCTTTTTAAACAAAGAAATATTTTATTAACTCCATAAGTCCATAAAGAATAGTTAGGAGTTTCGCTTTGCTCGCTCCGCTCCGCTCCCGAGGGCAAGAAGTTTTACTATAGTAACAACAGTCGTTGAGTTTCGCTCCCTCGTTGTTGGAAATTATTGGCTTATGCTAGTTTTGTTGAGCCAATACTGGGGCTCATGTGGCAAGGAACTTAGCTGTTGAATTTTAAGAATTTTAAATCATAAAACCTCTACCTTTGAAGGGGTAGGCAGTGTGAAATTGCACCATTATTTATTTTGTTGTTCGTCTCTGGTCACAAACGCGACGGTTGAGTTGAGCGCGCAAATCTTAGTTCCATCGGGTAGCAGTTCAGAGTCTGAATCTTTACCCCGTAAATGGCAATAGGTTCGTTCCAGAACTTAAACTAAAATGTGTGGATGTTCCCTATTGTGGATCTGGAGGCAAAAGCCCTCGCGCACGTATGGGAGTGGCGCGAGAAATCACGGTACAGCGGAAAGAGCTCCGGCGGGATCTCATGGCGACATGGAGGGTGCAACCCAGTGCTGGGAACGACTCAATAGCGGCGGTAAGTCCCCTCTTTGAGGAGTGGTTGGAGATGCGCCTCGGCGTCCTCACCTTCCGCCTGACACAGGTTCTCACCGGACACGGTTGTTTCGGGAGGTTCCTGTTTCGCATAAGGCGAGAGGAAACGCCCGGGTGTCACCATTGTGTGGATCGCCCGGAGGGCACGATGGAGCATAAGGTGGAGGTCTACCCATCTTGGGTAGAGCATCGCCATGTCCTCGCGGAGGCGATCGGCGGCGGCGATCTCTCGCGTCCAGCCCTGGTCCAGGCCATGATATGGTTCGAGAGGGAATGGAAAGCCGTCAGCTCCTTCTGCGAAGCAGTAATGCTCGCAAAGGAGGAGGCGGAGCGCGTGAGGGAAAGAGCCTTGCGCCCCACGCCCCTAGTTGCCGCAGGAGACGTCCTGGGCGTCGGGAGTCGCCTGCAGTTTCCTGGCCACCGTAGGCGCGGGCTTGCGGACGGCGAGCAATGGGTAGTTCGCGCTCCGGTAAGGACCAGGCTCGGGTCGACAGCGCGTCGTGTTCCACGCGCGCCTCAAAAAGATGTTAGCAGCAAATGACTGGGTCCGATAGGGCGGACGCTTAAGGGTCGAAAGAGTAATCGTGGCCCTGGCACAGGCAACTGAAGGAACACGGGTGGGTTTTAGTCAGTAAAAGTGTGACACGCCCTCCGGCTACCACCCAAAAAAAAAGTGTGTTCCCTATTACTGGGGTGTTTGTTATTCCACTTCGTTCTCAATACCAAACATGAGAGGGTAGGCGTTTTGGATACTATATTTTGTAACTTCTTAGCCTAGCTGGATTAAATTATTTGATTTTTACCCTTGTCTGCCTCTACACCATTTCCAGTTTAAGCTGACCTTGTATTGTATACCCTTTTCGTACAATGTGAAGTCTGCTTATACTGGATAAGTATAGTTTGTAATGTCGTCCTGCGTGCTTAAAGTAAACCCACATTTCGCCATTTATCGTATAATAAATAGTCCACCGAAAACAGCTCATTTTTTATCGCACAGTTATGCGTATTGGTAATTACATGCCAGACCATAAACTAGTGTGTTGGCAAACGTAAAAAAAATACTTTTTCAACAATATTTCTTAAAAATCAAATAGTGCCATAAAAAATCGTAACACTCTTTGTTACGATTTTTTATGGCACTGTTTGATTTTCAAAAAAAAATTTTTCGTCGCAAAATTCTCAAAACTTTGAGTAGAAACTATCATATTTTATGTAATGCTAATAAAGGGTATTCAATCAACTGACGACATACCTAGAAACGATTTTCTTTTAATTAAACTCTAAAATTTGGTGGTAATTCTAATCAACAAACATCATGCTCATAGCTGTTTTGAAACTTATTTTTGTTGCCGCGGTGTGCTATTGTCAATAATAATAAAAAAACGTACCGCGCTATAAGTCCCATATAATAGGGGGTGAGCCCGCCATCAACCGGGCACAAATCTAGACTCCAAACTGCTTCTGAGAAATCCTTGATGAACAAACCCAATAGGTAACCAATAGACCAACGACGATACACTTTTTGTTGGACTATAAAGTACAATTCATATTCCTAAAACAGAACAGTCCACTTTACAACCGTGGTGAGTTTTACAACCAAGTTTAATTTAAGTTACCGTCACAATTAACAATGGTTGTAAGTGTAGTAGTGTTAGTTTTGTTACTGCCTCGCTGGTAGTACTCGTCGTAAACTGACGTTATTGTTCACTGGGGAAGGTGACTTTGTCGGTTTGTATGTTTGTTTGTTGTATGGTATGATTTTGTAAGGGTTGTTTGGGTTGTTAAAAATTCTTACATTTAGCAGCAATAGTAATAATAGTACTTACTATGGGCAAAATATTGCGTCCTTTATTTAAAATATGGTCCCAGAGTTTCAAACAGAATAGCACTGCGTGGGATAGACTTAGGACCTTCGACTGAGAACGATTTAAGAGCATAGGAAAATATGATCGCAAATAATTCGCTTGAAATAATTATATAATTTGCTGGAGGCTCTGTACCTACTTTGTAGCAGAACTGAAAAAGGTAACACTGAACTTTAATTTTAACGTTATTTTAAGTTATAATGACGCGTTAATAGTTTATGCATGAGCATGAACGAATACAGTTATGTACTCCGTAAAAAAAAACACAAAGACCAAAATAATTAGAGCGCCTTAATAAAATGTCACTGCAATACGCGCCTACACATAGAGCGCTCAGTGTATCACGTAAGGCGAATCAATCGCTAGTTGCGCCGGCTATTCTGCAATGCCGTCTTCTCTATCGGGAACTAGTCTCAATATGCAAAGGTTATTTAGATATTTTTCTTTAGTAATATTACTTAGATATTTTTCTTTAGTTGGTCTTTTTGTTTTATCATTTATAGCAATTTCTAGTAAAAAAATCTTTGACCAAAGCAAGCAGCCCCTACACATTAACCCAAAAAGATATGATTATTGGTTACTTATCGCCATTGGTACCTGGAATAAGATGCGTTGAAAGCAGTGGTGGCTCAGTGGTAACGTCGTGGGTTCGAACCCAAGCAGGCAGTTTACTTTGTGGAAATTAATTCATCACCACTGCTCTCAAAACGTTCCTGAGGAAACAGGCTTGTCATAGAACCTAAAACAAAGATCAAGACTTAGTGACATCGACCAACAGGAGCTGGGTCCGCGTGAATTATGGCCCACTCCCTCTCACAGAGAGGAGGCCTGTGTCCCAGCAGTGGCAACATTATAGGCTGATTATGCTAGATGAAATCAAAATAATGTAAAACAATCATTTACAAAAGTTGTTTTAGGCATGCATCCACACTACACTTATACTGAAATTGCATTGATCCTCAATTGTTTTTCTCAAAACACTTTTTTATTTTACAACCTCCGATGTTTACCCACCCACCTATCATTATACGGTAGATTGTTCAAAAAATGGTGCGAACATGTCCCCAACGATTTTCCTTTGTAGGGGTGCCCGGAGCCCCATCTGCCTCTAATCCTCAATTCTTTGACAAGCCTGAGAGGGCTGCAGCGTTATTGGCGTATTTTCTTCAACCCTTACTTTTTGAAGTGTTGTTAATGTTGCTTTCACGTTGCTTGTAAAGTTTTTAACGTGTAGGAGGGTTACTTTGTAGGTACCTATCTATTTGGTGTTCATAATGTAGGGTTTGTATAAAGAATTAAGTATTTATTTTCATTCATTCTATGTTAAATAAAATTGTTTCACTTTGTACTTCGTTTTGTTGTTGTTTGTGTCGAATATAAGGTTTTCAGTGAAAAACAAAGTTAATTTGTATATTTTACTCTTGATTTACATAAAAGCAGAATATTCCTAAAATTGTGACCTTAACTTCAGAGTTTTAGGAATACCATGGAATAAAACTTTTTTTTAAAATCCCTAATGGTTAGTATTTAACTTTTGATTGAAGTTGACAAAACAATACCTATTATGTACCTATTAATTACTTTCAATGTAAAATTTTGTTATTCAGCTGCATCCATCCGTAAGATTTGAAGCCGACCCCATTGATTGACATTGTTTTAAAAAAAATGTGCTAGTTTTTAATAAACATAATTGTCTTAATCTTTCAGGGCAGTCTTTATCAAGATCATTTCGAGCCAGCGCTTCTTTTATCAAATTACAATTGGCTTCAGTAAACTTGACGACAGCCGGTCAAAAAGGTGACTCCTGAAGGGCGCTCACTCAACCATGGGTTATATACCTATACAACTATAGAGATAACTACCAGCGGAGAAAAGTTTTGTAAGTTTTGCATTCAAGGTTTATTGTGAATAAAAGCGTAACTGTGGACTTGCTTGCCGGCTCTTCTCCATAGGAAACGATTTATGTGAAAAAATATATTTTGATACGATACTTACTGATATCGGCGAGGTTGCAGTACTTTTTAACTTTCTTAAAATTTACATACAGTCAAATGCTGTGTAAAGGCAGGAACGTGAAAATAATTGGCTCGATAAAAAAAAACATGAGAAATACTCTAAATCGATTTTTGAAACGTGTACCTCGAAGAGATTTCGTTATGTAACTATGTAAAAGTTATATCAAAGGACAAGGCTTGTTGTTTTTTTAGGGCATGTTGAGAACACATTTTATAATTCTGTTATTATTTTTAAAATATATGCTAAACCTAGCAGTTCAACCGCTCGCACCGGCCAGTGCGCGCAGAGACGCACTAGACACACCGCACTACAACAGGGCCTTAATGTAATGTTTTTGCAATAATCATGGAAAACCAAATATAATAAAACTTTTATTCATTGTTTCTTTAGGTACAGTGTTTGCAATCTTTTGGTTTGCAGTTTCGTACAAGGGCAAGGGGTCATGGCCCCCAGATGGTTAAAGTCAAACGAAGAACGCCAAACTGAAAATCAATGGAACTTCTTATTGACATCGTCGTCATATTAGCCTCTTAACTTAAATCGTAAAATCGAAAGACCTTACTTAACCTACACTGCAGCGAAGCGAGCAAGAGCAAGCGAAGCGAGCTCAATAAATAAAAGCACCTACCCGTAGGTGCTTAAATTTATTGATCTCGCTTCGCTTGCTCTTGTATTTTTTTTTTCTCAAACTTTCGTACATACCATGACAACGTAACTCCTATAACAGTATATTATTATGGTCATAAGAAAATCTATCCAATTCGTATAGGCACCCCAGAAATAAATCTTGTATCCGCCCTTGGTTTGGAACATCATTTAAATTCATCGTACGTGTTTTATTTTAATCTGAAAATGAAAATGTGCCTACTGCTTCTAATCTTTCTATAATAATATTATTTTGGACTTTAACTTTGATTAACCTGAGTCACGTAAGGCCCAAAATCCTATAAAATATATCAGTATTCTCAATGGTATTCCCACAATTATCGAATTCCAGTAATAACCAAAATACAATAAATCAATTCAAATTAAGACACATTGGGAAAACTTTTTCCTTTCCTCTTTCTTCGTGAATAAAAGAAATATTTCTTATAGTCTTGAGTGTACGCGAGTGTACTTTGACGTTACATGAACGGGCTAGTAAAAGGATGCACGAGAAGAAAAGGCTTACAGGATTGTGACGTACATATCTATATCTTTACAGATAGTGTGGAAATTTCATTTGGTAGAGCATGACTGTAGTTTTTTTAAGTGAACATTTCTTAAGGAGCACGTTGAATTCGGTATACTCGGCTTCTGCTGATTGGTGACGCTGAATCGCGAATACTCGGCTCCAGTCGTTAGTAAGATTTTTTTAACATGTTGTCGTACTTTTCAATCGTCTGATATATCTAGCTCACAGTGAAAGTGACAATGTCAATTGAAATCGCCTACAAACGGTGAGCCAGCCTCTTGTGTCGCATATTTTTGCTTGAAAAATGAAATTGGTTTTTAGATCCTCACAATAATAGCTGCAGGTAACTTGTACCTAAGTTAATACTTGGGATATCAAGATGTGATTCCTGCTTTAGTACTCTCAATGACTGACTCTCACTCCCTGACGACAGTCTTTCGTGCTTTTAGATACTAATAAAACGTATCTTTATACCTACATGAGTAACTAAATTCCAGCTGCCTTTTCTCCATTTTTTTTACAATAATTCAGCCCAAAATCGATTTTCCTGTTTCAAAAATCATACCAAAAACTTCAGCCTAGCAGCATTTCAGAAAAAAAACAAAAAAGCAAGCGGCACGCAACTGTACACCACTGACGTCATCCGTACTTCCATACGAGTTCACAAAGCGGGCATAGAAATGTGGGTATTATGCAAAACAACCGGCATGGGATAGGCCTACCGTTTCAGTTTATTTCCCACTTTTGCCGGTGTTACTTTGTTAATACTGTTTTAATACTGAAGGTTTTCTTTGGTTATATCTGACGTTTAAATTAAGTGGCTTTATGGTTTCTTGAGAGTTTGTGGGTACTTATAAAATGTGGTATTAATACGGCCGTAACGTTTTTAGTGTTCTTCAGTGAAAATGAGTGTAAATGAGAATAGCTCATTCGCGCAAGCACAATTTATTTATTTATCTTATTTATTTAAACTTTTCGAACCCAAAGAGGTACAAAGGCGGACTTAATTTCTAAAGCATTCTGTACCAGTCAACCAAGGGTGGCGAAGAGATTAGATGGCACCTGCCATTTAGTTGAAGGGATTAATGATGGAAAAAAATAATATAAATAAGTTGTGATGTGTGATGTAAAGTAGATATTGTGTAACTTATAATACACATACATACATAAAAAAAAATATACTTACAATATGTATATATATATACATATAAGTATACAAATTTAAGGGTGAAAGGTGTTGAGACGACTCTACGCTATTTCTTATGAAAATTACTCTGCAATTTCCGCTTTAATGCATACCGACTGGTGGCCGTCCTGATATCAAGAGGAAGCGCATTCCAAAGTAGATGGACTGAATATGAAAGGAAGAATGAACAAAGTCAAAAGTATGAGAAGGACAGAGCAGGAGAAGATTGTTGGAAGAACGCAGTTTCTTAGCGTGAGATGTACATAGATATTGGAAGTGAGACATAAGATAAGAAGGAGGGGTGGGGGGGTTGAGAAGGGAGAAAAGTGTGATCAATCTTCTTCTTTGGCGAATAAAAATCCATTTGAGCTCAGACCTATATCTCGACACATGGTCATATTTTGTGAGGTTGAATATGAACTGGATCCAATTGTTGAGCAAGCATCTGTCAAGCTTATCCAAAAAAAACCGCATTCAAGTCAAAGTAGCACACGTCACCATGGTCGATGATAGGGAAAATCAAAGTCTGCACAAGCATGGTTTTCGTCTTACCAGGCAAAAAGTTTCTCAGACGATACTGGGATCGCAGAGTACCGTTGACCCTTTGGCTAACACTACAGACCTGGCGTTGCCAGCTTAGTGTCGAGTCAAGATGCAAACCGAGATCTTTCACAGTAGGGGTAATGGGAATAGCGATACCATTGAAACTAAGAGGAGGAAGAGAACTGAGCGACTCCCTAACCACCATGCGTGAGCTTCCTATTAGAATGGCCTGATACTTAGAGGGGTTTAATAACACCCCGAAACAATCAGACCACTCCTTGATAGCATCTGAGTCTCGGTTTAAATCTGCTACAGCGTCTGACTTATCCTCCTTCCGCTAAGCTGTATACAATTGAAGGTCTTCAGCATAGAGATGATACGAACACCGAAGACAGTGAGTTATAAATTAATGAAGATGGAAAATAGCAAAAGTAGAACACCAGCATTCAGGTCACGCCAACGTCGAGCTCTCATCAACGCGACCCGACTGCTGACGTCCCCGAAGATAAGTAGAGAACCATTCCAAAGCCTCGGACGAAACCATAAGATGAGAGAGGATAGAAAGGAGTATATCGTGGCTGACGGCGTTAAAGGCATTGGATAAATCAATTAACACCAAAACGGTAACCTTGGTATCCTCCATAGCTTCTCTAATGTCACAAGTCACTTTAAGAAGAGCGGAGGCTGTACTGTCCCCTGGTCTGAATACAGACAGAAAAGAGCTAACTAGATTATTCCGGTGAACAAACCCCATAAACTGCTTGTGTACGCAAGCCTCAAGCACTTTAGACACGAATCGAAATGGGTCGAAAATGACTCTGGTTTGAAATTTTTGGGAGAGGGGCGGACATAGACCATACGCCACAGGGATGGGAATTGTCCGGAATCAAGAGAAAAGTTGATGATATGGGTAATCGGAGAGAGAAGGCTATCCAGGATCCAAACGACCATATTACGACTGATGCCGTCATAGTCCTTGGATTTAATGGACAGGATGAACTTTTTAATTCCGTCCATGGTGACCGGAGAGAAGTGAAATGGTTCTAGGATGTGACTAGTTAAGCCAGAAATGAAATCGACCGTCTTGGACAACATTTGGGAATCCAAATGACAATTGGTTATGAAATGACGGTTGATTTCATCAAGGCCAATTGTATTAGGAAATTGCACATGACTTGGTCTGCCGATACCAAGAGTACCAAGAAACTTCCAAATATCAGCAGGTGAAGAAGAAGATATGTTCTCGAGAATATGGCGGCGTTTAGCGTTGCGTATCATCCGATTACACCAACATTCTTGCCCATTCTTCACCAGACAAAACTACTTTTTGGAAGGGACAACCAGAATCAATTCTTTTTTTTTTTTAAATCGGACGTTCAAAAGTGCAATTTATGTGCTTATTTGAAATAAATTATTTGACTTTAACTTTATTTTGCAGATATCGATCAAAATAATTTGCACACTGGCTGATGAGCAAAGTACCTAAATCTAAACTAACACAGAAAGCACAGAATTCTTATTTTATTGGAACAAGCACTAACAAGTCGAAGGCAACTTGGAAAGTTATCAAATCCATAAAGCCTAACATTCCTAAAAGTAATATAAATGCGATTAATGTAAATGGCAAATAGATAACAGAACCAAAACAGATAGCACAACAATTTAATGACAATTTCGTATCCTCAGTGCAACCGAATGCTGACTATTCAAAGCCAGTTGCACTGATACCTATTTTTTCAAAAAAAAATGAGAAAGTTTTATATAACAGCATGAACAGCTATTTAGAAATAACTCATATATTTTGCAAGGAACAAATGGGCTTTAGGAAAAATAGAACCATTAATATGGCTATTTATAACTTTTTAGAAAAAAATAATCATAACATGGATAACAAAAAACCAGTGATGGCGATGTTTATCGACATGACTAGGGCGTTTGACTTTGTAGACCATAACATGCTATTAACAAAGCTCGAAAGATATGGTGTCAGGGGTAACGTGCTTAATTTGATAAAATCTTATTTAGATAATAGAAGTCAAATTACACAAATTAATAGAGTAAATATAAGGACCAAAACTGAGGTAGTTTTCACCTCTAGCTCTAGAATACTGTCATGTGGTGTGCCGCAGGGTTCTGTGTTAGGGCCCTTACTTTTTATTTGCTATATTAATGACTTTCCCCAAGTAGTCGAACATCAAATATCACTATTTGCCGACGACAGCACTGTTATTTATGATACTGGCACCTTAACAGAAATAGAAGAGCATGTGAACAATAGTCTTATTCCTATTATCGACTGGTTAAATATTAATATCTAACCAAAACTAAAGTTATGAATTTTAAAATTAGACACAAGGAGCAATCACAGTTCCAAATAAACTACAGAGGGAATAAAATACTTGAAGCTAGTGTTACAAAATTTCGTGGACTATATATTGACAATGACATGACATGGAGGACTCAAATTGAAAGTGTTTGTGGAAAACTTAGTATATTTTCATATGCTCTTTATATGCTGGGTAAAATTGCTAATAAGACCGCCTTACTCGCAGCTTATCATGGTTATGTCGCCTCGGCTCTGCGGTATGGCCTCATATTCTGGGGAAATGCCCCTAAGATACAATAAGTACTTATAGCACAGAAAAAATGTATCCGAGCGATTTGTAGAATAAAACAGAGGGAATCATGAAAGCCAAATTTTCATAAGCTTAAAATATTAACTTTACCGTCACTCTATATTTATGAAGCCTGTATTTTTATAAAACACAATATGAATTTGTATAGATTTGTAGAAAATAAACGGCGCTCAAAAAAGTTGCAGGTGTTAGCAACAAAAACAAAATTTCATAGCAACAGCTTTTATGCAATGGATCCAAAAAAGGTGTATTCCTGGTTTAACATACGTACTAGAAAAATAGGAAAAAAATGTAACTCATAAAAACCTAAAGTTATTGATTTTTGTATTTTTTGTTACCATGCGAAATGTAACACTAAATATGGTAAATTTTCATAAGTTGACAACACTCCACCGGCCGGCGAAATCTTTTATTTTTTGCCTATTTTTATTTCAAAGGACACCGCCGTGCACTAGCCGCACTGTAGGGTATATATAACGAGTCCTAGACCCTTTGATGTAGCCGACTGGTTGTCTACTGGTTCTACTTGTTTGTCGCCAGTCTCGAGTGGAGATAGCTTGCGATCGGATGTCCGTACTTATCACGTGCCGCTATCGTATCGCGAACAATGTCGTATACCAATCAGAAGTATTTGAAAATGTTAATTTTTATTTGTGTGTGAGTGTGATTCGGAAATCGAAGTAAGAGCTCGGATTGTGGAAGCTTTCGACTCACTCAAATCGTACACAAGTACGAAGCTGCGAAGAGTACGTGCAAATTTAATAAAAAGGTTTCGATAATAAGATGTGTACTAATGTTCGAGATAGACATATGGATCACAATCTCAGAGGTATGCAACAAGTAAATGTTTTAATAAACTGATACCTACTGTCGGTATATTGCCAAAAGCACATCACATTAACTCAATAATAAATGTTTCTTGATAAACAGAAGGTCAGAAATCGGGGTCACTATGCGTCTAAGCCTACAGTAAATTATCAGCTGATACCTACCCGTAGGCAAAACGTAGGTTTCTTTAGTCCTGAGTTTGTTTGGCGGCATGCGACAAAGCACCGCCGCGCTCAGGCGGCTTCTTTCACACGAAACTGTAGGTGAACCCTGTCGAGCGACCAGTGTTGCCTTTGGTATGATTATTTTTAATTTTTTAAATTAATTATTTTCATTGGGGAAAAATAATTATCTCGTATCCATTAAATGATTACGTATTTGTGTACGCACTACGATACCAAATAATACCCTTCAGGATCGGACAGGGTTTTCGTTACATGCTGTATAATAAGTTACCAGGACAAGTTATCTCAAGTAGTAACATAAACGAATTTAAAAGAAATCTATTCGCATTGTTAAATAACAAGGTGTATTATTCTGTTGACGAATATTTAAATGACAATTTTTAATTATAAGACATGTTATGCTAAATCCAATCTGTTAAAGATGTGACATACTACATAATTTTGTAATTTTGAATATTGTATAGAATCTTTGATATTTTGTATGCCTTTTGGCGGGACACAGCTCGGATCTAATGTATTATAACACCTTCTGTATGTACCCTGTGTTCACGAAATAAATTAATTTGAATTTGAATTTGAACCTAATATCTCCAGCCGCATCAAATACAGTAGATAGTGACTCTGATTGCTTAGCTTGATTACTTCAAGTTCTTTCACAAACTGTTATTCCTTGTTAATATTTCAGGAAAACGGTATAGTTTTAAAATGTTTGTAAATATAAGTGAGTACCTTGTATCTATAAATCTATAACGCAATTAATTTATCTGTCTTTGCTTCATTTTTAATTATTTTTACCTATTGTGATATAGTAGTTTTATTCTTGATGCATCGTCTTCACATGTAAATATTATAATTAATGTATACAAAAGTGTAAAACATTTTAAAAGAGTAACGGTGGAGTTTCTTGCCCATTCTTTACCATACGAAATATGTTTTAGAAGGGACGACTAGAATCAATTCTATTTTTAGGGTTCCGTACGTACTAATGAATAACAGAACCCTCATAGGATCACTCGTGTGTCTGTCTGTCTGTCCGTCTGTCACAGCCAATTTGCTTCAAATCTACTGGATTGATTAATTTGAAATTTGGTACACATATGAATTTCTGTACCCCAAACACGGTCGTGAAGCAAAAATAAATGAATTTTAATTAAGGGGGTCACTTTTGGAGGGCAAACTAGAAAATAAAAAACAAACGTTTTGAAAACAGTATTGTGTGATATATCAAATGAAAGGGCTTGCTGTGAGGGTTTCAAACAATTATAATTTTAAAAACAAAAGGGGGATGCCCGTTTTTGACCATAAATGCACAATAACTTACGTTTATGTAAAAAAAACGTCGTAATTTATATTTATTTAACAAGTTATTCATTTATCCAAACAAGATTGCAACATTTTTGCTTAAATAAAAGTGCTGAAAAGATAAATGACATTCATGGTTGCGAATAAAGCAGCAGTGTTGCCAATACTTTTCAATTTCGTTCACGAAATAATCGATTGCTTTCATGGATTTTTAATTTATAATATCACATCCGTAATGCTTGTTATACGATCTATATACCTACGGTATTATGTTTTTGCTTTTGATATCCAAATTACTTTTGATATTAAATAAACAAACGAATTAATAGTTGATATTATAATTAATGCATAGGATTATAAAAAAAATATTCTTAATCTGTTCAGCAGAATCAAGACAGAATATTTTAAAGAAAATGTATTCACAAAACGTACATAACTTCAGTAGGGTTTTAGTGGTGATTATATCTTTGTATTACATTTAGATTCGAATAAAAAATCGATATCGATTTATATTTTTTTTGTGAGTGTGGCAACATTGATTTACGCCGGCCGTCAAGTCAAGACACGACACAGTCAAGTGTCAAATCACAAAAATCTACAGAATCTACTTTCATTGTTTACATTTGCCTGACTGTGTTTATTTTCTTGTGGATTTGTTTTTTTAACCAACGAATAAGCATATTTAATGGATTCCAATGATTCTTTTAACCCTGACTTGTATATCCAATGATTGTATAATAATTACGTTAGTCAAGATGAAAAACTATTTTATTTTAAAAACTCAAACTTTTTTATAACCAATTCCTTGACCAGTTAATTGTCGGCATTGCATATTATCCTATCCATATACTTGAAAATGTGTGCACTCGAGGCCGAAGTGTCTATGGACGGTGGGCATTCCCCTTTTTGAAGTTATTTAAGAAATTATATTAAAATTTACCTCTCCGCCTCTTATCTCCGAAACTACTGAGCCTATTTTTTTTTCAATACCGTAATTTCAGGAAAACCTATAGGAAGTCTATAGTCTAAAGTCTTTCAATTGTCCGCGTACAAACTAACAGTTCCAATTGGAATGTTTGGTAGAAAATGTTTTTCAACTACAATGTCAAGGTTGTTCTTAGGATCTGGGGACACGGTAGTGAACCCGCCAAGACGAGCCGAAAACGAAAAGCAGGGGCACTACCTACCTTTTTTCAAAGTGTTTCTTCATATTTTCAAACCCTCATAGCTTCGGCCTGGATAATGCTAGAGGGCTGAAATTCTCAAGATAAAATAGCTTGAATAGCGACTTAGCCGTCTTGCTCTCTCGTATGGCTGAGCCCGAAAGCGACAGGGTCCATATTGATCTTTTATTTCGTTTTAACATCTATGTAATACATGACATTTGGAATGCATATAACATCATCATAATTTTTTTTTCGTTCGTCGTTCCATATCAAAGACAGAACAATGTTTTAAATATATTTCGCGCTAACCATATTTAATTATTTAAGGTACTATGAGGTAATTACTAACGGACCATGTTTTCAACTCAAAAGCAAAAAACTAAGGTCGAGTTTAACCAATGCAACTGAACGCGATCAGCAGACTTTGTAACCGCGTTCAAGAGCTATCAATTTCAATATTCCACAACAATGATGACACTGACAGCTCTTGGACGCGGTTTAGATATGCTAATCGCGTTTAGTTTCATTAGTGAAATGTTCTTTTAATGTACCTAGTTGATGCTTAACAAAATGAAACAATGAAAACTTCAATAAAATAACTTCATCAGCATTAGCACAAAATCTTATTTTGAGCAGCGCTAAGTATTTTGAAAATCTCAGGCAATTTCAGACGGCATTTGCAATGCAAATGATACCGAAGTTTATTTCAACTTTTTGAATTGTTCAACACTTTAAATGACTTCAGTAATATGATTTGAATGATAGTTTGTTGTCCCGGCACCGCTTGCGTTTCTAGAACTTTTAACTGCTTTCATGTTAATTTTCTCGGTTTCATTTAAGGGTAGTGCAGTTTTTAAATGACTTGATGTTAAGGAAAGTAATTTGTTTATAATCCTGGACTATTTGTGAAGACCTCTTTACTTTAGCTTGTTGTCAAAAAATAACAAGATGATGTTGTATAAGTAAATATTTTCTGTAGATATCACTGATGCTAGTTTTACTGACACTAGGAAACTACAAAAAGAAAGCTTTGTGGCGGCATCTACACCGCCACATGCGAACAAACGCATCAATCCTGCATCGCGCAAGCAGAGTTTATCGCGCAGATAGCATATATACAACTTCCCGACAACAATCATAGGGCAGTTGCCCACCAGATACGACATCCATCTGGTCGGAGGATCCTCCCTTTTCCAAGAGTATGAGTGAACTTTACACCCTGTTCCTCATATCTCTTCACTGGTGACCCCGACATGATGAACGTCAGCGCAGCCATCGTGCAATTACTTCAGCGTGACGTCATCATCATCACTCCCGCAAGTCACACAGCCAGCCAGAAACAACGGCTTGAACGGTTGTCCTGACCATCAGCATGCAGCGCAAGCGCATACCTGGTCATCATCTTCAGCCTCATCAGCAACCTTGGCACAGCACACTGCACATTCGGCCGGTCCACAAGCAGAGTGCTTAATCCCTCTCCTGGTCGACATCAGCAGTCAGCCACCCCGACTCACTGGGGCATCTTCGCAGACAGTTCCGACTCACTGCGAACTATGCGACACCCTGTTCCAACCCACTGGAACCCAACTGGCATTGGAAAGCATCGCAAGATACAAGACTTAGTCCACTTTCGACCTCCGGTCTTCGGAGGGGAGTGATGTGGCGGCATCTACACCGCCACGCATCAATCCTGCATCGCGCAAGCAGAGTTTACCGCGCAGATAGCACATATACAACTTCCCGACAACAATCAATCGGGCAGTTGCCCACCAGATACGACATCCATCTGGTCGGAGGATCCTCCCTTTTCCAAGAGTATGAGTGTACTTTACACCCTGTTCCTCATATCTCTTCAGCTTCATTGTTGCATTTTGAACTCTCGATGGTGAGCCGAGCGCACAACATACAATAGTGATCGTTAGGCATTGGCATGCACAGGCAATGAAGGTCTCACTTAATGTTAGAGACAACGGGCACAAGATACTCACTGATGATCCCTGGAAACGGTTGTATAATTGTAAGGAGATTTCTCTTTCAGGAGCTTAGAACCTGTTCCCGTTTTTTTATGTTAGAAAATTCTTCAGGCTTTACATAATACTCAAGAGTCTTAACGCAATTTTAACTTACCTTCAACCACCATTCATTTGGAGTTTATTGCCTATTTGCATACATTTAAATAACTTGATTTATGAAACTAGTGTGAGTAAGTGATTCAAATGAGTCTGAAATAACAAAAAAGTAACGTTTTCATATAAATGTAATGTTTACATCAGTCAAATGATGTTCAAGTGATGAAAACAAGTAATCTTCGATACTGATGAATTTTTCCACTTATTTAAAATTAAAACATTTTTGTGATATACCCACATAAGGTAGTTCGCACGACATTGGTAACAGACGTATTCCCGTTGTCCCCTTAAACCATGTCCCCGTTGAAGGGGACAAAGGGAATTATATGAAATAGTTAAAGTTACTTCCCGTTGTCCCCCATACGCTGTCACCTTTAAAAGGGACAAAGGGAATTATATGAAATAGTTAAAGTTACTTCCCGTTGTCCCCCATACGCTGTCACCTTGTAAAAGGACAAAGGGAATTATATGAAATAGTTAAAGTTACTTCCTGTTGTCCCCCATACGCTGTCACCTTTAAAAGGGACAAAGGAAATTATATGAAATAATTAAAGTCACTTCCCGTTGTCCCTCATACGCTGTCACCTTTAAAAGGGACAAAGGGAATTATATGAAATAGTTAAAGTTACTTCCCGTTGTCCCTCATACGCTGTCACCTTTAAAAGGGACAATGGGAATTATATGAAAAAGTTAAAGTTACTTCCCGTTGACCCCCATACGCTGTCACCTTTAAAAGGGACAAAGGGAATAATATGAAATAGTTAAAGTTACTTCCCGTTGTCCCCCATACGCTGTCACCTTGTAAAGGGACAAAGGGAATTATATGAAATAGTTAATGATACTTCCCGTTGTCACCCATACGCTGTCATCTTTAAAAGGGACAAAGGGAATTATGTGAAAAAGTTAAAGTTACTTCCCGTTATCCCCCATACGCTGTCACCTTTAAAAGGGACAAAGGGAATTATGTGAAAAAGTTAAAGTTACTTCCCGTTGTCCCCCATACGCTGTCACCTTTAAAAGGGACAAAGGGAATTATACGAAATAGTTAAAGCTACTTCCCGTTGTCCCCCATACGCTGTCACCGTGTAAAGGGACAAAGGGAATTATATGAAATAGTTAAAGCTACTTCCCGTTGTCCCCCATACGCTGTCACCTTGTAAAGGGACAAAGGGAGTTATATGAAATAGTTAAAGTTACTTCCCGTAGGCCCCCATACGCTGTCACCTTTAAAAGGGACAAAGGGAGTTATATGAAATAGTTAAAGTTACTTCCCGTAGGCCCCCATACGCTGTCACATTTAAAAGGGACAAAGGGAGTTATATGAAATAGTTAAAGTTACTTCCCGTTGTCCCCCATACGCTGTCACCTTTAAAAGGGACAAAAGGAATTCAATAGAAGAATTAAAATTACTTCCCATTAGCCCCGTGCGCTATACTCGTTATTTTATTATAATATATTATATGTATTATAAAATTTAAAAATCTGTAATATCTAAAAAAGAGCTATACTTACAAATAAAATTTAAAATTACTTATACATATAATTAAATCGTAAATTATAAATGATTGAAAATCTGCTGGACAGAACTTATCAAAATGTTGTTGTAGAATAGTTTACACCCGTAAGCTACGTATAGTGTACTTTTTTATCTGGTAGTACCAGCCGTTTATTTCCTGCGCGCAGGCGGAGTCGCCAGCGGAAAGCTAGTATATTACAAAATATACTATAGTAGTAAATTTTGTAATACAATTGTTTATATTTTAGGTAATTCTTAATTTCATGTGTATTATGATATTATTAAAATTATTTAGATATCATATATTTTATTTGATTTTATATGTAGGGATTTGTATAGGTATAATATTCCCTCTATTAAGGCACTCTCACTTATAATTATAACGCATCGAGGACAACGAGCATAATTTGAAAAGTAAATATTACAATAAACTAACGGGGACAGCGTACGGGGACAACGACAGGTAATTTAAATTATTTTAATTAATTTCCTTTGTCTCCTTTAACCTTAACGTAACACTTAACACAGTAAATAATCATGTCATAGTATTATATTTAGGTATAAAATTCATCAATGTTAATGTTTATATACGAATCCGGGCATTATCTTTAAGGTCAATGTAGATTGGTGTCTGAATAGTCTTTAGAGAAATAACCACACAGATTGAGTGCACCTGTCCAGTCTGTGCACTCATTTATCACTAACCATGCATCTCAACTCAGAACTTAAGGAGCTCCACGATTCGACGAATCATTACAATGCCAAAGAAAGGACATTTGGATAGGCCACATAACTACTATTCAGAGATAGTTTCTTTTGTATTTTGGTACAGAAACCTGTGTGTGGGTACTAGGGTTTATGTACCAAAATAACACAAATACTTAAACCCATTATTAGATAGATATTAAAGACAATGAAATAACAACTTCAAAAACACAGCGCTATTCCCAAATGCAAAAAGACAGATAACTTATACAATTCGCCTTTGTGAGTAGAAACATCATTTACACTCTTTTGTCGCACGAATACAAAGCATATTTGATCTGTTACAAAGTTTCTTTGCGTTTGTGTTACGTCTATTCACATTTGTTTGAATATTTTAAAGAGTAACGGGAAGTTTTATGGGATTGTGGGGAAAGTATATGAAGAAACACAAATATGTGATGGAAGATAGAACTGAGTTTGATTATCATCAAGAATGCTTCAGTGCTAGCTTTTTCAGAGAAGCATTTAAATCGCCACCTAGTCATGTTGTGGTCTAGCCGTTACTATAATAATTAAGTCACATTTCCAAATTTAAGGCGCTTCTCCGAGCAAAATTTTGCAAGAGTGCTTTATTCAGAGGCTATTAACTCATTAATTAAGAGTAATAGAATACACATAAAAGCACAATATACAATGCTTAATTTCACATTGCACGTTTTTATTTTGTAAAAAGTGACTGAAATTATTGACTGCATGCATCTGTTGCTAAAAGTGATTTTCTTATAATTAGAGGATTACACAAAAAATTGTAGATAATTGAAAATTCTAAATAATGCACGTTTTTTTTCTTGTTTACAAATAAAAAAAGTGGATTCTATGTTATAGGGGCGTTTGCAGGAAGCGAGACAGCTAGACTGAACGGCACGAAGTCGGCGATTCGGGGTGGAGAAGGACTGAACGCTCAAGGCAGTTTGGTCGGGGAAGCGCCATAAGAAAGCATCTTAGAAAACCAAGGTTTCGCTGTTTTGATTTGTCAATATTACAAAATTAAATTATGAAATATCGCTTTGTAGTGCACTAAAATATTTATATTTAGCTTCTGCCCGCGAATTCGTCCGCGTCAAATTTCTTGTTTAAACATAAAAATAATATATCCTATGCCACTCGGCAAATACTGCAGTTTCGCATTAGTGAATGTATTTTTTTAAATCGCATCAGAAGTTCCGAAGATTACCATCTACAATCTTGTATCTTTTTATACTATCATATACTGACTGTCGCCGGCGACTTCGTCTGCCATCCAGGATGAAAAATAGCCTATGACCTTACGCAGGTCATGGTCTATCTGTTTGCCGAATTTCATTAATATCTGATCAGCCATTTTGGTGTGAAAGCGTAACAAACTTATTATGTAATGTACATTTACGCCTCCCTGTCAACGTCATTCGAGCGCAAAAAAACTATACATTAATATTTTTTGTGGTTCATAACTGGAAATCGGAAATTCGGAAGCATATTCACCTAAAGTTTAGATGTTGGCTAATATTATAGAATACACTTTTGTATCGCAAAAAATCCCGCAGTTCTGGGATTGACAATTTTGAGATCTGATTATAGAATCGGATGTATATTTACTTACTTTCAATGTTGGCTTATATGGAATGCACGTTTGTAGCGATCGTAAAAACCCGTGACTCCAGAATCGTCAAAATGAGTGAATTTTTTAGAAGTCGCTTTAATACTTCATTGCGCATGCATTTCCGGTGTTCCTGGCATACCGCGTTTTTACGCATTTTTAGAAAAAAAATGCCGCTTCCATACCTACTTTCATATTTAAAAATTAGCTGTAGGTAAATATAAGTCCGATTATCCAATATCTGTTCATAACACTGATTATTTAGGTTTAGATGATAAAAAACGATTTTGGAATCTGCCAAATACATTCCCCCTTTTAAATAACAACGCGATACCTATGAATAGGTTAATCGTTGAACACCATTCTTTCCCTCGTCTACCTTAAAAACCAAAAACGAACACTTCATCTTTACGAAACTGTCAAATAAATAAACAATGTTGTCTTAAAAATATGACAGGCAATACTTTAAAAATGGAATCCCTGCAGGTGAACACTGGCGTGCAGTTGCACCCAAGTCTAAGCAGCTTACAGTCTATTATTTTGAGATTTGACTTACGGTATTGTAAAGGAGGATTTTGTCTGGTCAAAAGTATAGTTGGGACTTGGGGAGGAAACAAGCTAAATTGAATTTTTGGAACTGGGCTAAAGTGGCGAGATTTGAATGGCAAATAAATGAAGGTTTTAGGAGTTTAAACTTTTAATTACCTTAAACTTATTAGGATTATTAAAATGTTATGCAAAATGCATCCTTGCAACTACCAAAGCATGCTGGTCTTACGATTTTGGACAGGCATACATTATATTTTCGTGTTTGATGTCGACATAATATAAAAAGTTGCGTAAAGAGGAGTATGTAGGGATCGTAGCAAATGGTGCGCTGCATTTTCTCTGGAAAAATGGTGTTAGTACATAAATTGTTGTATTTAAAACGATCGTTGAAGTCAAAGTCAAATCATTTATTTCAAATAAAATGGCACTTTTGAACGTCAAAATTTACAAAAAAATATATAGAATCGATTCCAGTTGCCCCTTCCAAAAGGTAGTTTCATATGGAGAAGAATGGGCAAGAAACTCCACCGTTACTCTTTTAAAATGTTTTACAATTGAAGTACATAAACATGATTTTTTTAAATTATATGTGAAGATGATGCACCCAGAATAAATTTACTTTACCACAATAAGTAAAAAGAATTAAATATAAAGCAATGGCTGGTAAATTAATTATGTGATGGAAACATTGTGCTCACATATTTACTAATAATATATAAAATGCAGTATTTTAACAAGTAATGATGTGTGAGTTAAAGTAACTACAGAATGAACATAAAAAAATCAAATGAATCAATGTGAAACGAAAAATTACACAATTCAATAAGCAACCAGCTTGATTTTGTCTAGCCTCTAGATTGTCCTATGGAGCAGGACCAACATGTTACCAAGCACTCTTATCTTGGATATAATCCTCTAATTTGTAATATGCTTGTTTACAAAGTGTACTTTTAACATGAGTACATTGAGCACAACGCATACTTACAACGTGATGGCGTCCTATGACCGTTTCGTAAAACAGCACACTGTAATTGCGTAATACACATTCAACCACATTCCAAAAGATTCTGGAGGAAATTACTATTCATTGCTTGAAAAATGTTAACGCCTTGAATGTTCTTGAATTGCTAAATTGGAAGAATTGCTATTGTGGCTTCAGTTACGCCATTATATTTGGCCTTCAATCCTTTTACTATTTATTTCACATCCAGAACTTTCCAGCAGCCTTCAAAACTGTTAAATGTTCTAAAGCCTATAAAATCAAAGTGCGTAAGCGCCAGGGGTGACAAATGAACGGGCTGTTATTTAGGGGTGTCTCATAAAACCTTGATTTTCTCTTATGATTGACGGAACCAAGATATTGATGCTCTTGGATGTGGTATTTGAAGCTAGTGTACTTTATTTTGCAAACTACACTCGGCGTCACAAAAATCGCACCACAAAAAAAAAATCCGCTTTAAATGGGGTTTTAACACTATTTAAAGACTATGAGGTACCATTTCAATGGAAACTTATTTAGGATTCAGAAAAAATCAAGGGATTTGTGTTGGTACATCAAAACATTGAAAAAACAAGTTAACCGTGTAAGAAGAAAAAATCAAGTTTTATTTAACTATCAAAAACTACATTAAATCTGTTAAAACTCACTTAAAACCTAGTGTTACGACCCCTTGCCCTGGAGACTGCTTCCATGCGTTCTCTCCTGGACCTGATTAACTTTACAACGCATTCCAGAGGAATGTTGTCCCATTCCTCAACGACGGCATCTTGGAGGTCTTGGAGAGTGGTAGCGGCAGGATCTCGTGCTCGCATTCGCCGTTTTATTTCGTCCCAGAGGTGCTCAATTGGGTTCAGGTCTGTACTTCGCGCTGGCCAGCGCATAACAGGGATCCCAACTGCCTGCAAGTAGTCCCTGACAATTAATGCAGTGTGACAGCGAGCCTTATCATGCATGCACATGCACATGAACCCGCTGCCAACAAAACCCGCATAAGGGACCACATGCCCTACCAGAATCTCCGTTATGTACCGATGACCAGTCAACGTCCCTTGCCCACGAGCACCAGTCCGGGAAACGCACACAAGGTCCGTTAACCGTCGATTGAAATCCCTCCCCAGAACATGCATGAACCACCCGTCACTCGTCTCATCCGAGAAGAGCACAGCCGTCCATTGGTCGATAGTCCAACCCACATGGTTGTGGGCAAACTGCAACCGGTCTCTCCTGTGCTGTGCAGTAAATTTTGGGGCTGTAGCAGCTCTGTGGCCCTCGTTTTTCTTCTCCCATAATCGCCTCCTAACCGTGGAGACGCTTACGGAAGTTCTGCGAGCTGATCGGAGCTGCTGTCGCAGCTCAACAGCATTGGAGAACCGATTCCGTAAAGACGTCGACACAATGAAGCGATCGTCTCTCTCGGATGTGCAGCGTTGTCTCCCATCCACGTCTTCGGAAATGTCCACCGGTCTCCTGACACCGTTGGAGTACCCGTCGGACAGAAAAACGGCTAAGATTTAGTTGCCGAGCAACATCACACTGCCGCATCCCTGATTGCAGTAGTGCAATGACTTGAGCGGCTTCGTTTGCAGTAGTATCCATCTTCAAGTTCACTGTTTTTTCTGGAGTTGGTCACGTGTGTTCTCTTCAAAGTCTGGATGCCGAATCAACCACTTTTTTTTTTGTTTGGCATCTCTTAGTTAACCTTGAGAGGTCGTAACTACGTAACAGGACTATCCTGTGGCTGCCTTAAGCGAACTCAAAGCCTCCAGCCAGGGGCAATAAACTTACATTACTAGGCGACTGCTCGCTAAGGGCACCCCCTGTGGGGTACGGACCTCGGCTTAAGGCGTCGCTGGGGGGAAGACAGCAAGATGGGACAGGCTGGATCAGATTTTAGTGATTTTTATTATCGGGGGAATTTAAAGCTACAGGCTCAGCCACGGCGCGGGCTGGCACTGCGTCGAGCAAGGGTCGGGGAGACAGTTACGTCGGGGTCTTCGCGAGGGACCTCGGTGGCGAGGTCGGAATGTCTGGTTTGTGTTTGTGCACTGTACTGGTGGCCCTACTGCTCTCCTGGATGAGAGTTATCTGGTCATCGTAGTCAGAGAGAGGACATGACTGGAGGGAATATACCTTGCAGCCTTGACAACCAGAGGGTTGCGGTGATTCACGGCGGTATCGAAGAAACGCTTTGAGTTGCGTTTCATAAATTGACGCATGGTGGGAATTTTGAGGTCGACGTGAAGGATTTCGTTGCGAACGTACCAGGGGGAGCCTGTTCGATGCTATAACGGCAGGTGCGTTTCGATAAAAAGTCCCGTAAGATGAACACGAGAAGATCTGGCACACCGAGTTGGTACAGCTTATATATTAAGCCGTTGTGCCAGACTTTGTCGAACGCTTTTGCTATGTCGAAGAAAACAGCACCCGTCATCAAACGTTGTTCGTTGGGGGTCTCTTGACCACCAATGTCATGACAGAGTTAACATCTTATTAGGGATGATGACTAATTTTAAAAATATTCGAGAAAATATGTGATTTCAAAGAAGGCATAGCAAGTTGAGATAACCGAAAAAAAAACCTTTAATTCGATGTAAATATAAAGAAGCTACACGCCTTTAAAGTTTTTGGAGGGGATTATGCTCGTCGCTCGGTACGGACAGCGTATGGGGCTAGTATGAAGTTACTTAGTCGTGACGTCACTTCTTCGATGGTGCTGTCCCTGTCTAACACTTATTTTAAAACGTGTTTAACTTGGCAATTTTTTTAGCTTTTACACTTTTCATATTATTGTTTGCATTTTTTAAAACTTTATATATTTTGAGTCAATAATAATAAAAAATGTCAGTATGTCTATTTATTTGGAGTCGACACAACATGAGTTCAATATGGGTCAAAGTTAAAGTCAAAGTATTTATTTAAAATAAGCACATAAAAGGGACTTTTATGTGTTAAATGTGGGATTCTAGTCGCCCCTTCCAAAAGGTAGTTTTTAAGCGACTTCCAAAAGGAGAAAGTTTTGAATTCGTTTGCATGACTTCTTTTTGTATGTTTGTAACGCGATATCTACAGAAATTAGTATTGTGGATCGATTTCGTTTTGTTGTTTATTGATAGAGCTTCAGGAGTGGTCCCATTTTGGGCACGCCACAATAGCGGCGGTAAGTCCCCTCTTTGAGGAGTGGTTGGAGAGGCGCCACGGCGTCCTCACCTTCCGCCTGACACAGGTCCTCACCGGACACGGTTGTTTCGGGAGGTTCCTGTTTCGCATAAGGCGGGAGGAAACGCCCGGGTGTCACCATTGTGTGGGTCGCCCGGAGGACACGGTGGAGCATACGGTGGAGGTCTGCCCAGCTTGGGCGGAGCACTACAGTGTCCTCGCGGAGGCGATCGGCGGCGGCGATCTCTCGCGTCCGGCCCTGGTCCAGGTCATGGTACGGAGCGAGAGGGAATGGAAAGCCGTAACCTCCTTTTGCGAAGCAGTTATTCTCGCGAAGGAGGAGGCGGAGCGCGTGAGGGAGAGAGCCTTGCACCCTCACGCCCCTAGTCGCCGCCGGAGACGCCCTGGGCGTCGGGAGTCGCCTGCAGATTCCAGGCCACCGTAGGCGCGGGCTTGCGGACGGCGAGCAATGGGTAGCTTGCCGTCCGGTAGGGACCAGGCCCGGGTCAACGGCGCGTCGTGTTCCACGCGCGGCTCAATGAGCTGTCAGCACAAAATTACGGGGTCCGATAGGGCCGACGCCTCAGGGTCGCGGGTAATTCGAAAGAGTAACCGTGGCCCTGGCACAGGCAACTGAAGGAACACGGGTGGGTTTCAGTCAGTAAAAGTCTGACACACCCTCCCGCTCCACCGAGAGCGGGAGAAGTCATTTGATGATTTCCCACCCAAAAAAAAAAAGGAGTGTTCGCATTTGAATTGTATTAACTTTGCTTTGGTTGTTTTTCAGTCAGCTTCAATAATAAGTATTTTTTCCATTTAGGTCTGATTTCACAAATGAAATTGAACGCGTTTAGCACATATGAAAAAATTACACTAACAGCCCATAAACCTAGTTTATGTGCGGATCGTGTTCAGTTTCATTGGTGAAATACACTGTTGTTTAGATAGCAAGTAGTGTTTGTTGCAGAGTTTTTCTTCCCTACTTCTTTCTCTGTAGGTCTTGGCAGTTTATTTAAAAAAATCTTTAACTTCAACCCTTTTCTAATTCCAATAAAGTAAAGATAATAAAGCACCTAATTTTCCTTTCTTCCTACTCCTCTCATTTAGCTGTCACTGAGGATTCATTGGGGCGAACGAAGGAGGCTTTTACTGAAAATTATGACGGCCCGTCTTCGCAGTTTTAAGTCATCCTCGTTTGGAAGGCTTCGAGAAATAGCTTGTGTATTAATTGACCTTTATTTTTGAGATGGGTGCTTTTATACTCTGCTCTATTTTGCGTAATTGACATGGCTCACTAAAGTAAACAGCGAATTTCCACACCGATAATAAAATTCCTGTTTTCTGTACAATGTGCAATGTGACTATTTGTGATTTTTGTACAATTTGAATAGGGTTGAAGTGCAGAATGCGAAGATGACGGCTTTTTGATGGGTGTTTTTACACCCGTCATAATGACAACCAGGGCCCCAATTCTGGGCCCCAAATCTGTATGGTAAATATAATTCCTCGCGTAATCTTACCGAGTCAATATCGTGTCTTGTAGAAACACATCTAGCGGCAAGGAAATGAAATGCCATATTCTATATGCTCCAAGACAAATACGAGTAGGGATAATGCCAATTTTTTTTTTTTTATCTCAAAAAAAGTTAATTTCCAAATAGTGCAAATAGTGTTACAAAAAGTGTAAAAGCTTAAAAAACTGCCAAGTTATAAACGTTTTAAAGTAAGTGTTAGACTAGGACAGCGCTATCGTAGATGTGACGTCACGACTACGTAACTTCATACTGGCGCCGTACATTGTCCGTACCGCGCGACAAGGACAGGAATAAACCCTCCAAAAACTGCAAAAGCGTGTAGCTTCTTCATTTTTACATCGATTTAACAGATTTTTTCGACTATCTCATTTTACTATGCCTTCTTTGAAATTACATTATTTTTACGAACATTTTTAGTAATAGTCATCATCCCAATTGTCTATGGCACATTATGAAATCACGAGTGCTTTTTGAAGTTTTGTACGACAGTATTGTATCCTAAAATTAGTACCTAATTGCAAATACTCGTACGTACTCCGTTTTGGGCGTCGATAATACCGAGACTACTTGAAACTAATGTACATAATGTTTTTGAACGTACTTTCGTCGGTTTTCAAAAACTGTCCGAGTATTTTTACATATTATAATTGTTTGAGGGTGGGCTCTTGTAGATTTCGACATATACATATTACCAACAATAACTGATTGTACCATTTTGTGATTGAAGGGAATAATATAAGTACCTACTAATCTATAAGTACATAAAGCTACAATGTCCCTTGTAGTATGTATATACGAAAAACTATGGATTCTAACTTTCTTCAATATTACTTTTGCTGCATTTTATCCGAACACAATCTTCCAAATAGAAACTTTAACGATTCCGTACCTACGGTTGCCAAGCGTGGTATTTTGACAGTTCAAACCACGCCAACTTCGCGTTCATTTCCCGCAATTTCGTTCATTCTGTCGTAGAGTTTACGTTATTAGCAGATGTCGTGTCAAGAAAAGTAATTGACTTGGTTTCGATGTACGGAATCATTAAGTGGTCATAGTGAATTAGGGCCCAGGTATAACTCAACTATCATTCCACAATCACTAGAAAACACAATAGTACGTACCTAATTGATTGTATCAAAGTTTGTCAATCCAAGTAAATCGATCATCTAAAAACTTAGGAAAACGACACCTAAATTATCTTTTCCATAAATATTTATAGCACGGTGTACCTTAAAATTTTCCGTAACACTTTCGTTTTTCCTGATTTGAATATTGTGAGGATAATATTAGGCATTTTCCTTCGCAATATCCTGATGTACCTCGAAGATATTATTGTTAGGAACATGGCAAATATTGGAAAGTAAGATATTTTGTTCCGATTATTTTGGGTCTCTGCTGTAGAAAAGTTTGTTGAAAATAATTCTGCTTTTAACGAAACTAACACTTAACCGCATAAATTATAAATGAAAGTCGCTTATCGTGTCTATTTTTATGCAGTTTTCAATATCATTTGGAGAATATATTTAAGAAGGCTTATGTGCCTAATACGTTGAGACTTAAAAGGCAAAAGTTGTATGTAAGGGTCGGAGCAGGTGGCGTTCTGTAGTTTTTGCCTACCCCCATGATTAGTGAGCGTGAGTGTGCGTGAGATTATGTGTTTTCATATTTTATTATAATGGATATTTGCACACCTATTAAAGGTAGGATATGGTTTAAAGAACGATTGTTGTAAGTATGTTTCATCTCATGTACCTACCCATGTTCAAGTAAATAAATTATTTGATTTGATTTGAGATATTCATTATATCTACGACTTTAAGAAATATGAAATTTATTTGGAGCTACCATTTACAGGGTAATTTCTTATATTGTCATGTTTTTTTTTAAGTTTTGTATTCGTTATTTTTTTGTATGCACGTGTTTCTGTGATAAATAAATCTATTTTTCTATCTTTCTTTCTTCTTTCATACTGAAAAGTCTTGCTGACGGTGGCGCGTGTGTTTGATCATTTAGCTCCCATCAAAATGGTTGACCTGAATGGTGCTGATCCATGCGTAACGTTCGTGAACGGGCGCCGTCAGTTGGGACTGGTCATCTCTTAGCTGCCACCGCTTATTTTAACAATTTAGTTTTTGGATTGTGATTATTTATTTTTTGCTGCACTCTGGACGCTTTTACGAGTACGGTTTTTGTATATCGTACTCACATATAGGATCAACATTAATGATGTAACTAATATATTTATTAAGAATAATATTATTTAAAAGATTGTCCATGGATTTTTTTGCCCTTTCTTCTCCATAGGTACCTCGCTTTGGAATGGGCAACTAGCTTCATATTTCTGACTGACCGACTCCTTTATAATTCAAAAGTGCCTGTTTATGGTTTAATTGAAATAAATACTTTGAATTTGAGTTATTATTCTTCACATTTCTTTAAGTCGTAAGAACCTTGCGCAGGGAAGATTCGCTAGCATCAATATAAAATTTTGTTTAGAGCGGTCAGAAAACTCGTCGAGCTTTCCGATACGCATAATAATTAAAATAACCGACCCAACATATCAAAACCACTTTTAAAAACACGATCAATAATTTCCCAATCTCACTTTTTCTTCGCGCACCACCAAGCTAACCAAACTTAACCCTAAGAATACTCAGAACTTATTCTCAGGACAGCTGAAACACGACATAAGACTTGCAAATCTCCATTCACAGGGTTGAAGATCTGGCAGGCACTTAAGTCGGCGAACTGACTGGCAACTTATTGTGGTTTGGTGGTCGATATAAAAGTTGCCTAGAATTACAATAAATAACATTTTGAATTCACACAGGCATCAATATTTTTTATTAGATGGTGCTTAAGAATCCTTAGAAAACCATATATTTAATTATAAATTAGGCGAATCTTATTTGTGTAGAGTAAATAATATTACTCAAAACTCCATTCCTTATTTGCATTCCACAATGTCTACCTAACTTCTTCTATTTCGTGTTTTTTTTTAAAACTTATACCTAGATGAATAGAGTAGATTATGAAATGTTGCATAATGAGGTGTATTAAAACACGAGTGCGTATTTAAAAACCGATACAAAGGCGAGGTTTGTCGCACGAGTGCAATTTTCACAAATTCACTGATATCAGAACTTTTAAAGAAAAAATATCTATAAAGCATACGAAATTCCATAATCGCTCCACGAAAATCCATAATGATAGACAACAGCAAGTTCAAATAAATGGTGTCAATTCACTTGGTTTAAAGGTAAAAATGGGTGTTCCACAAGGCTCGATATTGGGTCCTTTCCTCTTTTTAGTATATATTAATGACCTACTCCATTTATTAATAAATCAACCACAAATGGTGTTATTTGCTGACGATACTTCCTTAATTTTTAAGGTAGATAGACGTGCTTCAAATTTTGACGACGTAAATAACGCCCTACTGCTGGTCCAAAATTGGTTCACGGCTAATAATTTAGTACTAAATGGAAATAAAACTAAGTGTATAAGATTTTCTTTACCAAACGTCAAGAGTAGTGATTGTGAGATAGTATTGAATCAAGAGAAGCTAGAATTCGTCGATAAAACGGTTTTCTTGGGGATCACGCTCGACTCAAGGCTACAAAGGGGTCCTCATTTAACATCTCTAGCAGGACGGCTAAGTTCAGCAGCTTACGCTGTCAGAAAAATCCGTCAATTTACTGATGTAGATACCGCGAGGCTGGTCTATTTTAGTTACTTTCATAGTATCATGTCTTACGGTATTTTACTTTGGGGACGGGCTGCAGACATCGAGTCTATTTTTATTCTGCAGAAAAGAGCCATCAGAGCCGTATATAATCTCCGCAGGCGCGATTCTCTAAGGGAATTGTTTAAGGATATTAATATCATGACTGTACCTTGTCAATACATCTATGAAAACATCATGTACGTAAGAAAAAATTTACATCTTTACAGTAAAAGAGGTGAAAGACATAATTATAGTACTAGAAATCGGGACCTATTAGTTCAACCAGGTTTCAGACTGGCTAAAGTAGACTCATCTTTCATGGGGTACTGTCTAAAATGTTATAATAAAATACCTCCCCACATACTTCAACTGAATGAGACAAAATTCAAATCCTTTGTCAAACGCACACTATTCAGGCAGGCATATTATAGGTTGGAGGATTACATAACTGATAAAAATGCCTGGCTTAATGCCGGTCCTGCTCCACACCACAACTAATTAATTGACATTCGAATCACTGTTGAAGCTGCTGAAGATAGTAAGAATTTATTTGCATTATATAAACTCAATCTCCTTTTTATTATATAGATGCATTGCACAGATGTGAGTACTTTGTACTATAGAGCTACCATTTACCGGGTAATGTCATAGATTGACTTGAATGTGCCTTGGCGGCTGATAGTATGGCATGCTCACTCAAATGTCTCGCTGACGGTGGCGCGTGTGTCGGATCATTTAGCTCCCTTCAAAATGGTTGAGCTGAATGGTGCTGATCCATGCGTCATGTTCGTGAACGGGCGCCGTCAGTTGGGACTGGTCATCTCTTAGCTGCCACGGCTTATTTTAATAATTAATTAGCTGGATTGTTTTAATTATGTTTTGATGCACTCTGGACGCTTTTAACGTGTACGGTTTTTTGTACATCGTTCTCACTTATAGTGTCAACATTAATCGATGTAACTAAGATATATGTAAAAACATTATTATTTAAATGAGTGTCCATGGAGTTTCTTGCCCGTTCTTCTCCATAGGTACCTACTACGCTTTGGAATGGGCAACTAGCTTCATATTTCTGACTGACCGACTCCTTGACAATTCAAAAGTGCCTGTAAATGGTTTAATTGAAATAAATGATTTGAGTTGAGTTGAGTTGAGTTGCTCGCGGGCGGTGCCACAGACAAGTAAAAACTGGATCTAAACTTTTTGTAATGCTAAAAGATATGCGTTCCAGTAAAAAAAGTAATTGTGGAAACTCCTTGGTGATATTAACTTCTTGGTTTTGTCCTGTATCATAATTTAAAAAAATAAACTTTAATTTGTTAAAGAAAAAGGGTTAAAATGTGAATGTGTTTTTATGTTAGGATGTGTGAATGTTAGGTTTCGAGGAACGTGAATCAAACAACAAGCTCCAGTAATGACTGCCATATTTAATCGTTCGTCTTTATACCACCACCCTACATTATCAATGTACCCACTTATCAATATCATCACATCTTCCTCCCTCAACAAAATTAAAAAAATAAACTATTAACCAATAATAATATTAAAAAAAATTAAATACATAAATATGAAATTTTAACCATTATAATTTAACAAGCATAATCATTCCATGAGCACTCCTAATTTAAACTAAACAACTTATCTCAATGTTTACAGTAAACAGTAATAATCATTATTACTGGATCCTAAACTTGAGTAATTTATTAAATAATTAATCAAAGTATTTCACATGATTTAAGTTTTTTTTTTTTTTTTTTTTTTAGTTGGTAAGAAATTCATAGTGTCTATGTATGCCATTTAATATGGATTGATATTTTATTCTTAAACAAACACATACTCAGTTTTACAGTTGTTATCATACAATCAAACTTTAACTCTATTCTGTATATCTTTAGTACGTCGCCGTTGATAATACGTATGAAGATTACGTATTCATGTACTGATAATTTCACGGGTACCCCCATCTATTCGGCGGTCGCACCGTCCTGCCAGAACGAGTAACATAATTAGTATTAGGTGTGGGCTCACGATGATCATTTATATTACACGATGAATTTTCACAATCATAATCAAACTCATAGTCTCGAGGGGGGCTGTGTCTGTGGGAGTAATCTGCTATCATGTGCCTTCTATTCCGTACAACTACTTTTCCGTTATGTAAACGAACAGCATATGACCTATTTCCTAGAATTCGCTCAACTACGCCCGGTACCCAATAGTTTTTAATTGTATCGAAATATCTTACATTCTGATTAAGTTGTAACGGAGATAAGTTTATACTGCTTTTATTATAAAATTCTATTTGTTTATTTTGCCTTTTTATTAATTTCTCTTTTATGTTAGTATGCAACCTTGGAGCCAATAATTTTATAGGTGTCGGAACAATACTTCTTAATTTTCGACTTTGTAGAATTTCAGCTGGGGATGCTAGATCACTACCCAGCGGTGTATTCAAGCATTCTAATAATGCTAGACGATAATCCGTGTTATCTTCTGTTGACTTTTTAATAATATTTTTTACCGTTTGAACTGTGCGTTCAATTTGCCCATTCGATTGAGGATAGTAAGGTGATGACGTCATGTGAGCAAAATTCCAATCTAATGCAAATTTCCTGAATTCAAATGATGAAAATTGTGGACCACAGTCTGACATTATAGTATTCGGTATTCCTTGACGGCTAAATATGTTTTTTAAATGATTAATTATGCTCCCAGAAGTTGTACTACGCAATTCGATTAACTCGAAATATTTACTAAAATAATCCACTAGCAACAAGTAGTTCGTATCTCTATAATGAAATAAATCTACACCAACCTTAGCCCATGGTCTGTCAGGAACCTCGTGACAAATAAGATCTTCTTTCTGATTATTTTTTCTATGTGTTAAACAAATATTACAACTTTTAATCATGTTTTCTATATCATTGTTAATACCGGGCCAAAATATTATTTCTCTAGCTCGTAATTTACATTTTTCGATTCCCTTATGTCCAATATGAATCTTTTTTAACATTTCTTTTCTCATTACTTTTGGTATAATTATTTTATCCGATTTCCAGATTAACCCATTAGCTACAGTTATATCCTCCCTAAATTTCCAGTATGGTTTTAAATGGTCTTTTATTATATCTTTATTTTCAGGCCAACCTTGTAAAACTTGTTTATTTAATTCAATCATCTCTTCATCTATTTCTAGTTGCTTCTGAATGTCAATGAATTGAGCGTCCGTTAGATATTCGCATTTATTTTTCACAGTATCAGTCAATACGCATACTTCATCCTTGCCGCTACCTAAACCGCCTATACCGGTTTGTGACGTACGTTCACTCACCTGCGACGTCGTTTCGTAAGCACGAGATAACGCGTCAGCAATGTACAAGTGTTTTCCCGGTCTGTAAACTAACGTAAATGTATAGCGCTGTAATCTCAATAACATCCTCTGTAATCGGGACGGAGCATCTACAATTGGTTTTTTAATAATGCTGATTAAAGGTTTATGGTCCGTTTCTATTGTTATATCTGAACGTCCAAAAATGTATGCATAAAATCGCTCACAGGCAAAGACGGAAGCATACAATTCTTTTTCTATCTGTGCGTATCTTTGTTCTGTGATAGTTAAAGCTTTAGAAGCATAACATACAGGAAGCCCATTTTGCATTAAGCACGCACCTAATCCTGTGGAACTGGCATCCACGGATATGACTATTGGCTTTTCTAAACTATAATATTGAAGAACGGGCTGTTTCGTTAAGCACGTTTTTAAATAAGTCAAGCACTGCTCATGTCGGTCGTCCCAATGCCATTCTATTTCTTTTTTAAGTAATTCTCTTAGTGGCAATGTTTTATCTGAAAGATTCGGAACAAACGAGCCTACGTAGGTAATCAATCCTAAAAATCGTTCTACATCTTTCCTATTCTTTGGTACTTGCATGTTTTTTATTGCTGACAAGTGAGAATCATCTGGGCTCAATCCATCTTTTGTAATTCGATGACCTAAATATTTTATGTCCTGTAAACCAAATTTACATTTATTTATATTTAGTTTTAAATTGATTTTTCTACATCTTTCTAGTACTTTCTTCAAAGTCTCATCATGTTTGGTTTGATCTGAGGCATATATTAATAAATCGTCGATATACATACATACACCTTCTATATCATCAAAGTGTTCATATATTTTCTTATGAAATACCTCTGAAGCCGAACATATGCCATACGGCATTCGCAAAAATTTAAATCTACCAAAAGGTGTATTAAACGTACAAAATTTGCTACTCTCTCCTAATTTCACGTTCCAAAACCCTGAAGAAGCATCTAATGTACTGAAATACCTAGCCCCAGCTAATTTTGACACAATTTCATCTATCGTTGGTAGCTTGAAATGCTCTCTCCTGATAGCCTGATTTAATTCTTTCGGATCCAAGCAAATCCTTAAATCACCATTCGATTTTTTAACAACAGTTATACTGCTTACCCAATCAGATGGACCCTCCACTTTTGCAATAATACCTTGTGACTCCATTTCCAATAACTTTTTTTTAACATCCTCGCTGATCGCAAATGGCAATTTACGAGGCGCATGCACTACGGGGACTGCGTCGTCCCTTAGTTGTATATTATATTCTCCCGGTAGACAACCTATACCTTCAAAAACATCTTTGTAATCTTTATTTATCTTGGATTTGATATCAGACCTCTGCACAGACATAACCCTTTTAATTAAATTCATTTCTGCACAAGCGTAACGTCCCAATATGGGAGTGCTATTGACATCAGCAATTTTAAACTCCAATAAATACAACTTATTCTTATAATATACTTTTAAATGTGTTTTTCCTAAGACAGTAATTAAATCACCTGAATAACCGCTCAATTTAGTATTAGTTTGCAATAATTGATCCACGGATATTGCTAATCTGGACAAGAAACGCATGGGTAGCACATTAACATCTGCACCCGTATCTAACTTGAAGTTTATGCTATGTTCATTAATTTTCAAATCTATAGTCCAATCACTCAAGTCTTTATTTAATGCAAATATTACCTTTTCGTCCGATGCCTCCACAAGGTACACACCACACACTTTTGCGAAGTGGTTCATTTTAGAGCAGCGTAGGCACCTCTTACCATACGCCGGACAAGCATTCCTTCCGTGCATACTACCACATCTGCCACACTGATTCGTCGTGCGGGGTCTGTTTGTCGACTGCTGCATCGGACGAGCGGCGTCTGCGGCGCCCCCGCGCCCGCCGCGCCACGCTGCGCCTCCTCGCTCGTGTCCACCACGTGATCGCATTGCTCCTTTCATAAAACTGCCGTCACTGGTTCTTGTAGACGATGACAATCGTAATTTATTATTATGATGCCGCAATGTCCATATCTCGTTTTTTTCTTCTTGTAAATTACTGTCCTGTTTAATGCTGTGAACTGCTTCATTCTCCTTCTTTATGTTTTCTGAATACATTCTTGATACTACCGCTGCTCGACATATCTCCAACGCTTTATTCAATGTTAAGTCCCCTTCTCGTAATAATCGTTCTCTAATTGCTGGGCTCGTGACTCCACACACAAGTCGATCTTTTATGAGATCATCATTCAAATTTCCAAACTCACAAGTCTTAGACAATTTCCTCAAGTCAAACACATATTGATCTATTGACTCATTTTGCTGCTGATCTCGTGTAAAGAACTTGTGCCGTTCCACCGTTAAATTTTTCTTCGTTTTAAAATGTTCATCTAACTTCTTACACGCACCGTCTAAAGTTGTTTCTTTGCTTTGTTCTAATATTTCGCGGCATTGCTCGCCTATTATATGCAGAAAAATATTAAATTGTATCACTGGTGTTTTTGTCGATAATTCACACGCGTTAAAATATATCGTAAAGCCCTTCTTCCATCTTTCCCAACTATCACTCAGCTTGCCTGATGCCACATCAATCGAGTTCTCATCAAATTGGAATGGTGACGGCGGTGCTAACACTGTTTCCATTGTTGCAATTTATTTATTTGTACTGCTTGTCTTTTTTTTTTTTTTTGTTTCACTCACTACTAACTGAATTCTATTGTGCTTTATTAATTACCGGCTGCGCCATGTTAGGTTTCGAGGAACGTGAATCAAACAACAAGCTCCAGTAATGACTGCCATATTTAATCGTTCGTCTTTATACCACCACCCTACATTATCAATGTACCCACTTATCAATATCATCACAAATTTTGGTATTGTGTTTATAAAGTATGTAAATATAAACTCGTATTGAAGTTTATAATTCGAAATTTACGATAGGAGAGTACATAAAAGTAATTTTTACTTCTTGTTTGTACTAGTACTTACTGTTTATTATTGCTTCCATGTTTAATGTAGTATGTAGTAGGTACCTACAAAAAAGGCAAAAGTTAAAGTCAATACACGCAACTCGTAAAAAAAAAACTTTTTGGATACGTTTGAGTTTTGAGTTCTACGGAATCTGTGGAGCATTTTGAGCAGTCGTCTTGTTCGCGCCAATATCATTCGGTCAGAGCGTAAATCTAGGATATGGTCACTTGCCTTTTAATGATTCTGTCGACTTGCCTGTTTTGGATTCACTCATACGTCAGTCAAATATAACCGACGTTCGCGAGCGCTTGTCATCGCATCCTGCAAATATTATTGTAAAATGGTCTAATCAATCCATTTTAATCAGATCAGTGCCGTATGTTAGGATTCAGCTAAATGCAACATATATAACCCGCAAGATAACAAATCGAAACCGCTGAATATTTCGCTGTGAACATGCTTCTCCGCTGGCCGTTGTTATCAAGAAATCATAGCTTAAGGATCAAGAAGCGTGGCTATTAAGAGGTAAGTGCCCGTACTCTTACGGATCCCTCTTATTGAAAATATCTGGACGCGTTCATCCAAATTCTCACCCGCATCTCTTCCATTTGTAAATTTTCCCTATAAACGCATCACCACGTCTAATTGCCAACAAAAAGTTGCCCGTCTGTAACTTACCTAAGCATCGCGGGAACCGACCTCAACCGAGCACCTGTTCGCATCTTAATTAATAATACGAATATAATTACATCTTCAGTGTTATTAAGGGGAGAACTTTAAGAAGATTATGTCTCTGAAGTTTTCAGGACCTTGTGTTTGTAAATACTGTAGTTGACAGCAGTGAAGTGTGACAAACGCTGATGTGAATTCTTATAAATATTCAAGTTATACAGAAACTTATTTGCATCATACTTAAGAAACCATTAAATCTTCAAAGTAAAGCTCCAGTTACACGACGCAAGTTTCTTGCCAGTGGCATACAATAAAATTATATCATATTTTTAATATGTGACGGCATCTACACCGCCACATACGAACAAACGCATCACACTGGCATCAGACAAACCTGCATCGCGCAAGCAGAGTTTACCGCGCAGATAGCATATATACAACTTCCCAACATCAATCGTCGGGCAGTTGCCCACCAGATACGACATCCATCTGGTCGGAGGATCCTCCCTTTTCCAAGAGTATGAGTGAACTGTACACCCTGTTCCTCATATCTCTAAACTGGTGACCCCGACGTGATGCGTTTGTTCGCATGTGGCGGTGTAGATGCCGCCACAAATATATATAGGATGTTCCGTAAGTCAACGTCAATCCGGAGACGGGTGATAGCTGGTCATAACAGTTAACAGAAAATATTTAAAAACGTAAAAATAAAAAAGTTTTAATTTGAAGCAACAGGAATTACGTCGGACGTCACAGGCAGTAGTTTTTTTTTTTAAATTTCAGCAAAGATTTTATTTTTATTTTTCTGTTATATATCATGATTTGACTTGATCTATCACCCGATTCCGGTTTGACGTCGTCTTACTAGACACCCTGTATACATATATATACATATACAATATAAAAGCAAAGCAAAACTCCAAAATAAAGCTCCATTTACATATGCCAGTGACATACAATAAAATTATATATGATAATTTTATATTTTCACCCCGACCTGACGGACCGCACAACTTTTGGCTGAAATGGCTAATTAGTTCACACACTTGCCTGTCATCTCAGTTCCAGTCATCGTCGTCAGTCAGTCGTTTATGTTGCTACTTGAGATAACTTGTCGTGGTAACTTATTATATAGTTTTTGAGCCATTGCATAAAAGCTGTTTCTATGAAATTATGTTTTTGTTGCTAACACCTGCAACTTTTTTGAGCGTTGTAGCTAGCGAAAGGCTAAGTAGGTCAGATTGAGAGATTGAACTTCAATGTTATTGATAAATGATTTATTTCTGTAAGTAGGTATGTACAAACACTTCAACACGTCAATAATATTTTAAAAACTAGATGAGGTGTTTCCTATCTGACTACTCTGAGAAGAAAGGCCGAAACAAACTCAGAGGTCACAGTCTCTTTTAAAGTCCAGACATAATCTTGGTCAGGTCATGGGAAGACCATGTGGATTGGTGTCTGAAATGGTCTTTTGAGGAAAGAACCACACAGAATGAGTGGACCTGTCTAGTCATTTCACGCATTTGTCAGTTGTCATGCAGCTCAACACAGAACTAAAGGAGCTAAACGATTCGACGAAATATACCAAAGAAAGGACATTTGAGTAGGCCGCATAAATTACTCAAACTGGCAGACCCTGATTAAAACTAATTAAAAATAAATGCATTACGCATTAGTCTTCACATTCACAATAATTATAATAGCATAATACTTTACATAGTAAATTTACATGTCATTGGATACTTAAAGTCTATCAATGCCAAGTGTAAATAAAAAACCGAAAATAATCTTGGTCATATCATATTCAGCATTAAATGAGCAGCAGATTTTGGTCAAATACGGTGAAAGGAATGAACTCTTTAAAAATGGCTGTTCTCATGGCAAAGTGGTAACGAGTAACAATATAAAACAAGAAGCAAGTAATTTTATCTTAACAATAACGCTATCAAAACAATACCCGCCACCCTCCCTCCTCCCTCTTCCCTCCAATTCACACAAGCGTAAGTACTTATCTATAACAGCTCTAACTAAAATTTAAATTATTGGCGCCAATACATAACGGAACAAAGGCGATGGTTGCGCGTGCGATTCGGAACAATTCCGTTTTATAATTGATTGCTGCGGTCGATTCGCCATTTGTATCGGGACCTACACATTTGTGTCTCTGTGTTAGGAGTTTTCTCCGTACTGGGCTTTAGAGTGTTGCCAGTTTTGAATCCTACAAAAAGGAGATTTTTGCTACGACCTATTCTATGCCACAAATTTTTTTGCATCGGCTTTTCAAACCCTTGTTTCCAATAAATGTTATTTATAAATAAACTTATATCAATTTCAAGCTGGTATTAGTTACACTACTTTCAAAATGACTTGTTACACTAATAAAGGCGCAAACTGAACTTTATGTGTAGGCATTAAACTTGAATGAGGATTTTCAAACACTGTTTCCTTCAATTTTGCGATGTTAACTTCAGTTGAAGACGTTGATGGCCTACCAGAGCTAGGAAAATCTTTAATTATATCTCGATCGCTTTTGAACGCTTTGTACCATTCATAAGTACGTATTTTTTATAAAGTCACCTTAAGCCGTCTGTAACATTTTCAGTCACTCCGAACATAAAATTCCATTGGCGATGAAAAATTTAAGACAAATTCTTTGTTCGATGTTTTTGTCATTATGAAATTCGCAATATACACTAGACAATATCTAATTAAACACAACACTGTATTTAATCTAAATAACAGATGCGACTCGCGCTAAAATGGAAAACAGTTGTGCCAATCTAACAAAACAAAAACAAAAAATTGAAACCATAAACTAATCATCCATACGATACTTTTTTGACAGAATGTATGTTTCCAAAAACATTTAAGCACCTATTTGTTGACATGTTTGGAAATAAAATCGCAAACGCAGTATATGCAGATACTAGAGTAGGCCTCATAAGACATCTTAGAAAGCAGTTACACCCAGTATATAAAAAAGCTTGTGTAAACATTTTTGTTGTGTGAAACATGAGTAGGACTATTTTTTTTATTACATCAAAATCAGAATTAATTTTGACTACTTACTACAGCAATATTATAATTCTAGTAGGTATTATTAGGATACTACAAAAATTATATTTTGTTCGTATGAAAGTTAATCTTATTTGGTTATTTTGTCTTTTTTTTACCTAAACAAATAATTACCTATGCCAAAATAACGAATACGTACCTACCGGGAGTTTTCTCAAAACAATCTTGCAAATGCTCTAATTCACTCTTTCTAACCTAAATGATTTCCAAAATCGAACAGATCCCGTCTAAAAGCCCCAAGAGGAACCCACCAACGTAACCACGTCTGGATGAGACCGCAAGCCCAACTGAAATTAATTGCGGCCTCACCCGCGCCGTTAAGATATTGTCAGATGAACTTAACTAGGTGCCGTATATTTAATATATAGGTTTATGTATCTTTTATACTACAGTTGGAACATAAATTATAAGTTGATAATAAAAGCTGTAGCCAAAGGTACCGCTCCTATTAAAAAATAAGTTTTATCTCTTGCATTGAGCCAGTTTTGTAATAAGAACGTCACTGTGATTAAAACATAGTTCTATAGACGAAACTGGCAACTTAGTCCGGTAGTAAGTTATCGGTTTTGTATTAAAAACTTTACCTGCCGTTGCCGTTCGTCTGTGGAATGCACTGCCTGTCGAAATAAAACGCGCGCAGTCGTTATTTGCGTTTAAAAGACTCGTGAAGGATCATTACTTGTCGTTGTGATCTTGCTTTCTTAAACTGTAATTATCATTTATTTACGTTTCTTATATTTCGCATATATGTACCTATTTATGTATCTATTCCTTAGGATATGTTAATATGTATATATCTGTGTATCTATTTTAGTTTAATGTATATTTATTTCTTGCACCACTGACAGCCCCATTTTATGTCCAGACAAATCACTGTCCATTCTAAGGTTGCCTGGAAGAGATCGCAGAAAGCGATAAGGCCGCCCATTGTATGTTTTTAGTATGATATTTTTTTTGTTATGTCATTTTGTGGTGTACAATAAAGTATATATAAATAAATATATAAGAATAAAGTACGAAATATGAAAATTATTTCCACAGTGTAGACCAGCGTTAATTGCGTAACATACTAACAGTAGTTATCGCTTTCATTTTGACAGTTCAACAACATTAATTGCGTTATTTACGTTGTAACAGACAACTTTTTCGAACATATTATGAATCAACGGATTATTGAGATTGGTGCGTTATGCAATTTGAGTACTGGGTCTGAAAAAAAAAAAAACATTGTATTGAAACAAATCTCAAGTCAGGCATAACAAAAAGAGGTCGTCAGCCGGATCTCTAAAACAACTGACTGTCTCTAGATCTAAAATCCTTTATTACTAGCAACATTTTTGAGTTCATGTTCGAGCGCATTTTGTTCTGGGACCGGCCGCCATACTCATACAAAAAGATTTGAGATGAAGACATAAATTTATAAATATATATTGGCAGATGTAAATAGAAGAGAGCTCGCCATTCTGGCGAAAAAGAAACGTCATAAACTCGGTAAAAAGAAACGGTCTAAGCAACCAGAATCAGAATTATTTAGAATCTACACATAGGTTGCTAATTTAATTGTATAAGTTGTTATTTTTACTTAACTCACACACTGACTTATTCCTTGTTAATATTTTAGGAAAATCATTACAATGTAAATATCTAAGCACCATGTACCTATCACGTGATTGATTTATCTGTCTTTGCTTCATTTTAAATTCTTTCTCGTACCTATTGTGGTATAGTATTTTATACTTGGTTTTTATTTTTTGTAAAACACTTTAAAAGAGTAACGGTGGTGCCTCTTGCCCATTCTTCACCATACGAAATTTCCTTTTGGAAGGGGCGCCTAGAATCAATTCTATTTTAATGTAAATGTTGACGTTCAAAAGTGCCTTTTATGTGCCCATTTGACATAAATGCTTTGACTTTGAATTTCTTACAATGAAACGATTGAGGAGGATCAAGACGAACAATATGCGAGCGACGACGAGGAACTTTTGTAAGGGTGGTTACCATCATGTCAAAATTGAAGACGGAGACTTATACCTAAATCGGTACCACGTCACTAGAAAACTGGGATGGGGTAATTCTTCTACCTTGTGGTTGTGTTGGGATCTTGTTGATAAGCGTTTCATTGCAATCAAAGTCGTTATTTTGAAGGTTAATAAAAAGTTGTAATTTGAAGGTCAATGAAAGTCGTTATTTGAAGATTAATAATAGTCGCTATTTGAAGGTTTATAAAGGTCGTTTTGTGAAGGTTAATTAAAGAAAAAAACAAATAATCTACCTAGCCTTTCGCAAAGTATGTTGTAGTCGGCTACCAGTCTAACCGAATGCAGCTAAATACTAGTATTTTACATGGAGCGACTGCCTACCTGACCACCACAACTCAGTTACTGGATAACACGATACCCCTCGGTAAGACTGGTTGCCGAATAGTCTGTCGTAACGACTGTCAAATATCTGTGAATGACAGCAGAGACCAACGGCTTAACTTGCTTTACGAGGCACGGTAGGGTCTTGGTGTGTAAAGATGATCTAGGTCAACCATCTACGAAACGACCGCGCCAAATGTTTCATAACCTTCGATTGAACTGTGCGGCTGTTATCATTTAGCCACGAGCTCCTCGGAGAGGTTAACAAAATGTATAGTAAATACCGAAGGTGCCTATAGTATCAATCAATAAAATCTATTTTTGGCAGTAATTACGATTGTTCCTCACTCATCCTCTGTTGGTATTTAGTCGGTTTGAATGTGCAAAAATTTTTTGATTCATACTTTTCAATAATGGCAAGACTGTCACTAAATGATTTTGTATAAAACCGACAACTGCCCTCAGTTTTATCCTTTTTCCATATATAGTGTGCTAGGAGACAGACACAAAAACGTTCTTGTGAAGCGTTAATTTAAATTAATAGAAACGTTATTTAAATTCATAGTTACTGCTTAATTCACGCCCGTAACCTGATTTCCTATATCCTCTATAGAAAACGAGGATTCTCCGACAAGACTTGTGTCGTGTCTGGTGGGCAACTGCCCGACGATTGATGTCGGGGCGTTCGTTGTGCGGTACACTCTGCTTGCGCGATGTAGGATTTTTCGTAACGTCATTGTGATGCGTAGTTCGCATATGGCGGTGTAGATGCCGCCACGTTATTGCACTTTAGTAAGAACAGCAACTTAATTTTCATATTGCTGTAAATGGGTTGTGGTGGTCAAAAACTACTACAACTTCCCTTTAAGAATGTCTCATTTTTCCTAAAAAACTTTTTATTGTGAAGCATTGTTATCAATATTTGTTTTAGAAGGAAAATTGTGTTTAATTTTTGTTTTGTGTCAGCATTTCCGTAGCCATTATATTTGGGTAAAATGTTTTATCTTGGACCAATTTCTGCAGGAACATTTTAGGGATGACTTATCTAAAACCTCATCAAAACACAAGGTAGTCACTTTATAACTCTCATTCTTAAAACCACCAATGTTCATAAAACTGATTGAAAATGGCGGCAAATTTATAGCATCGATCTCGCCAAAAGCTTTATATTACCATAATCTGCATATTACTTTTAAATTCTATGAATATTGAAACGGTTCATAACCTATTTTCATGGAAGACTATGGATTCACCCTGGTTTGGGAAGGTGGAAAATATATTATCAAAATAATTAGATTTTGAAGCCTATGAAAATTGCTATCAGTAAAATTAAAACATCATCTATGTAAAACTTATATATTTTTAGTTTTCGTACTATCTGCGGGCCAATTTACGTAGTTTGAAATTTTCAAAATCTAGTCCCGATCCCATCTCAATGTGAGTCAATGGCAAAAAATTGACAAGACTGCAGAAAAATTATAAGTCTTCTTAACAGATCGAGACTGATATTAGAATCGTTCTTAAATATACGAAGTAGTGGACCAGTCAGACGGGAACAGTCTTGTCTTTACCTTTGAAATTGAATCCAATATGCTCTAGTATAGACCTACAAATTTTGAAAAGGGATCAATCACCAAGAAAAAGATGAAGTAAATAAGAGCTGTCCTCATGAATTCGGAAACAATGACTGTACAAACAGACAGCAGTCTGTGTGATCAGTGGTGGCCAAATGGTATCGGCCCCGAATTAGGAGTTGCTTCACTTAGGCAGGCGCTTTACTTTGTGTAAATAATTTCATCACCACTCCTCACAAAACGGTGCAGGAAAATATCGTGAAGAAACCGGCACGTCCTAGAACCAAAAATTCGAAGACATTTGAGACATTTACCAATCTACCAACCCGCACTGAGCCCACGTGATTATGTATTTAAGTACAAATAGACAACCAAACAGACTAAATTTGATACAATATTTTTCAATAATAGTGTCATAAATCCTCTATCTGTACCGGTCGAGGACAGCCCATAAAATTGCATAGACATAAAACGAAAATATTGTCATCCAAATATTGATAGCGTTCAATTTATTTGTATTGCACAGTTTGATCAATTTCGTTGTTTAAATTCGCTTTGTTTAGCTCATAGGATTAAATTCAGTTATTTTTTTAAACCATTTTATATGTGTGTGAACATATTGCAGATTGGATTGATTTATTTAGATGTGTGCTGGTTGTTGTTGATTAAGACAAAAACAAAACACTGATTTTGAAATATTCAATTGTTTCAGTTATTGTTGTTGTTAGGTTCGTCAATTAAAATAGCTATTTGTTCTTTGTCGCCTTTTTGTCAGTCAGTTCGAATAGCCATAATACTCAGAGAAAGTGTTTTAAGCCATATATGCTGCTCGGTAGTGTTGCTAAGGGAACGTAATGAGGGGCATTTTCTTTATTTTTATGAACGTACGCATATTAATCTCAAATGTAGATGGATTTTTTATAAGATTTTGACATTGATTGTAACTAAGTTGAGATTGCCTTCTGAGGGGCAATTCCCGTATTTTTTTTAACGTTCGCAATTTACATATACATTTTTGAATTTTTGACAAGTTTTTTAAATATTAATAGTCGCTGCGATGTGATTGTGACTTGAATTTGAACGTTTTCAAGTACGAGAATTGGCCTTTTGATGTTGCCTTTCAATTTTAAAATATGCTTTTTTATTCCAAATACATAAAAAGGTCAGCCTCCCCCCTTTTTCTCCCGTCTTTTCTTTATTTATTAAAGAGAAGATTGTAGAAAAGGGAACGAAGACCGTTAACATTCAGATGGACAGGTACTTCTAGTAATTTTCTTATTTCAAATAACGATCGTAACCTAGGCATAGCCAGTGTTCTATTCTATCACCAGACTAACTACTACTACTAATTATCCGATTTGCGTTTTTTTGTTTGTATTGTTCGCTCTCAACACAATAGTGTTATTAGCTAGCGGTATATATTTTAAGTAGATTTTCCTGTCTTTATATTCTTTACATAAGTAAAGCACACACTTCCAACCCATATCCGAAGAACTTTGCAGGACTTTGCTTATAACTTGTTTCATTTGTTTGAAAAGAAAAAGTTTAATGACACAAAATACCGTTGTAAACAATATCAATATATTTCACATATGACAAGGCTGCACAAATAGTGAAAAACCCTGCCTCCTTAACTAGGTGAACCCTGTGACCTATGAGTCAGTTTTCTATGGTAACTTTGTGTACAAAGGTACCTTTATTTATGTGTGTTAATAAACCCAGAAAAGACGTCTGCTCGATAACGTAAATAACGCAGTTAATGAAGAATAGACAAAATGAACGGCATTGCAATTACAAGTGGATTATGCAATTACCCCGTAGCACATCAACACAAGAAGTCTATCCAAAGGTCCATTACTACAAACACATCTGAAAGAAACGCAATTGGGTAGTAACAATAACACTATTGCAAGGAAAATAAAACGCCCTCAGATGATACGGGGCAGAGAGCCTTCCTTAGGAGATTTGGAGCCATAAAAATAAAATAAACGCCCTTCTCCATATTGCATTATAAGAACAGATGTGATTTTGTACCGTTTTCTGCGATAACCTGAGGATTTCTATTTTTATGGTTAAGATGGCTTTGCGGCTCTTTTGGTAGCTGAACCGCTATCATATTGTAGGAAAGCGTAAATGTAATAAGATTTTTCCACAAAAAACCGTTCTTCGGAAACGGACTTGTACTAAATCATTTACATTTTAATTTACCTCAAACTTGACATATTTATTTATAATCCCATTTTATTGAACTTGACATTATGTATTACATTGCCTAATTCAAATTATTTACTGTATTTAATCTCGACATGGTAAACTTGTATTTATTTGATTGAATGTGTTTAATAACATATTATTATATTAGGTGAGCCTTTCCTAATATATCTTAAACTGTTTGCATGCACTAGTTGAGGTAGTTAGTATGCGAATCATTTAAAACTCAACATGTGTAACATGTACCTAATTTCTTTGCAAATAACGAACTATTCTATTCCTATCTAATAACTGAGAAAAAATCACCTCACACAGGAAATTCCAACTGTAATGTAAATGACAAACACCACTTTTTTCATTCACTTTCTGTAATATGATGTTTAGGTATCGATACCCATCACGTCTGCGGAGTTTCGCTGGCTAATTTAATTTGACCCGGTAAAATAAATATTTCTAAGGACTTTTCAGTTGAAGAATTTTGTATTTTATTCTACAATCTTTCAGCACGCGTTGCACGACTACCATAGAAACGAGTTGTGTTGACAAAATGACGTATGAATAAAAGAAATTGACATTTTGTCTATTTTTCGCAGACAAAACCCGGTTATGCCACGCGTGCTGCACTATCTTCGTACAAAGTTTTCTCCATCTAAACCCGTCTCCTCAAGAGACAAGGTGCAATTAGTGTATGTTAATAGCTTTTCAGCATTTAAAGCTCCAATAATAGAATGATTGTAGCGCCTCGATCCTGGCTAACAAATTCACCTTTGTTCGTACTTTCCAGACGGTGTCCTTTGAACATAGAGCGTGGTGGAGTGTGGTATGAGGAAGAGGAATATGGCGTTTTAGGATTCACCCGTTATGTACTTGAAACTTAATTATTCTTATCAATAATGCGAGGGTTGAGAACACAGAGTTACCGGAAGCTATCAACATAGAATAGAACTTTTTCAACATAAATCACATTTTTCATTAAAATAAGGGAGGTATTTTTTTATTTTAATTTTGTTGAATTTCGAATTGTTTTCAGATATTTGCGGGGTGTTCCCTCAAGAAATGTAGCTTGGACTAGATATTTCGAACTAAAAATAATTCTAGCAACGAGGGCTGGATTTATGTAATTTATAACAGTACAATCATTTAATATTTGTTTAAATACTGTTGTCCCAAAACTTTGCCACTTCCACGGCGTTATCGATGGCAACTCACATGTTACTTTGGCTGCATGTTTCTGAGCACAGAGGGCAGGATAGTAGGTGGAACATAGTTTGTGAGTTAGCTCCACATCCACACCCTGCTGCCGCTGCGTCGGAGTAGCCCAACTTTACGACGACCTACACCTTCTCACTTGGGTTCGGAGATGGTTCAGAGACTGTACAAGTGTACAATACTAATTGGAAAAAAAAACGTCACTACAACTTGAGACTGACGCAGACTTAGGCGGGCTACACTGCATTGCAAATATCTCCCTACATCACTTACATATATTTTTGTGTGAAGCGCTACGCATCTTAATAAAAAAAATGCGACGTTTTTTTATAATGGGGGCTCAGCTTGAGTCCGCTTCCTCCTCTCACTTGACTCCTCAGAGCTACAAAGTTCATCAGTGTCTGACGGTAACGTCGTTATGAACTCAATCAGCGAGCATTGACGACACGACGTAAGCCCAACTCGATTACGTCACATTATTCACGCTTTACCCCCCCCCCCTCCCCCCTCATGCATTTAGTAGTAGAAGACTATTAATGTACCAGAATTAGGGACTGAAAGTTGCACTATCAGATATTTGGGTTTAGTTTGATTCATTAACGGTTTTGGTGGTTCATCAAGATTTTTGGGGAATTTTTGTGTCAGCGAATTTTTTGGAATGGGATCGACTTCCATCTCACTTTTTCTTATCATCAAAGGTTTCCGATTTCTGCATCAGCATAATGTTCAATTGAAGGGAATTTATTTTACTACAAGTAATGTGAAAACTGTGCTTTTATTCAACTTCTATCCTTATGTTGATTCTATGCTGTTCTCGAAACATTTTGTCATTGGTAACAAAAGGGTTTGAATTGCCCAGTGCTTAGCGAACATGCCAATTTGTACTCAATGACAGTAGGCATAGGTCAGAGTTTCTAAACATTGAGCTGAATAATCTAGGTAACCAAAACAACAATGAAAGTCACCAAGCTATATACGTATGTGTGTTTAAATCAAGACCCTAAATCACAAACATTGTCAACATGAAATCTCACATCAAATTAATTATACATCGACCATTTTAACTAAACACCTTAAAACACACCCCTTCACCCTTAAAATAACTAATTTCTCTTCACCAAGAAGGACGCGGAAGACCTTCTCATTTCGGTCGCCAGCGCATTTGGTATTCAGACGGTCAATAGCTATGCACACCCCTGAATTATTTAGTTACCACTAAATACAGAAACATAGTTAATATGCAATGGGGTAGGGGACAATATTTAGGTACCAAATACAAGGGCTACATAGTACGTGTAAAGGGAATGCGTGATTCGGATTGCTTTCAAAGGGTACACGTTATGCGATTAAGGAAATACTTGGCTTAGGGGCACGAATGAATCCATGTGATGTGTTTGGTTTTGGTGGAAATGGATTGAGTCTGTCATAAAATCTTGAACCTTGATTGAACATTCGTTCTAACTCATCAAAAGCACGTTGGTAAGATTTGTTTCCTTGAATTAAAAGAGAACTATAGCGACTCCCCCCTGCTTTGCACGGTTTTATGGTATGACAGAAAACATGAAGATTTCTTGATTAAGAGGCTGACAAGAGCGCGGTCACTGTCAGACTGCATAGAAAAGAAAGAGAAAGACAAGCGCGATGGTTTGGCGAATTTATTGCAAAAAACGAATTATCTATTTACAAAAAATCTATTGAATGATTGGACTAAAAAAATAAAACGTATTTAGCTTTAATATGTTGATTGTATTTTAATCTGACAAAAAAAATAATTATTGGATGTACCAGACAACTCAGAAACAACTGCGAAAAAAAGTTTTTATAAATGAGAGACTAGCCAGTTATAATACGAGTATATTTTGAAAAGATGACTATTTGTGAGTAAAAATAGGAACGTTCCATAAAAAACCCTCAACATTGTTTGCGAACTAATTCAAATTTATTATTTTAATTAAATTCAAGCGCGGTCGACTAACTTTGGGGGATGAAGAAAGAAGTGGTCGCCCTTTGACGGCTGTTACGGAAGAAACCACCTACAGCACCTTTTCTTCCGTGTTTTGTTCTTTAGTGTTTTTTTTATCCAACACTATAAGCGAGTTACGTACCAAGAGACTCAGCACATACTGCAGGTTGGATCGGGAAGCCTTCACGAAATTCCACACGTGCACCTTCGCTTGAGGAGGATGGTTGGAGCGATGCTCAGAAGCAGGCCCGGGTGGAATGATGCCGTGATATGATCAACAAATTTGAAGCAGGCTCGTCTCGGCGTGTTTACGACATCATTACAGTCTTGGATTTATCAGTACGATCCAGAAACGAAGCGCCAGTCGATGTTTTGGGTGTTTCAAAGCGAATCAATACCTACCAAAGTGAAGTCATCTAAAAACGGGGGGAAGATTTTGATCGCGAGCTTTTCAATTTGACTGGCTACTTGATGTCCATTCCTTTACTGAACCAAAAAACCATCAACGTCGAATGGTACCAAATGCTTGGCAGAAGTTTTCGCTATGACCAACAAGCGACCAAACACAGAGCTGCGCGGGCTACTACTCCACCACGACAACACGCCGTCGCACACCGCGTTCAAAACGAGGGACTTCCTGGAAAGCACGCCGGTCGAACTCCTGGGTCACCCTCCTTACAGCCCTGACCTAGCACTATGTGAATACTTTTTTAAATCCGAAAATAAAAAAATCTGGTCAAAGGGATACAATTTTCGTCGCCGGAAGATGCGCTGTCAGCGTTCGAACAGGCTGTAAACGAGTTGTCTACGGCGGACTGGAAAAAGTGGAGAGTACTTTGAAAAGATGTAATAAAAATAGAAAAATACCAATACAACATTTATTTATTGTCGCAAAGCTTTCTGTGTGTGTGTCCCACGTATATTAGCATGGCTTTTAATCGGTAAAAGAAAATTTTAGCCATGGTATTCTTATCTAACTATCCTGAAGAATATCATGTATTTTTCTGATTTTGTTTAGTTTAGTGTATCATATGCTTTTAGGCATTATAAAACTTGGTTTCGAGTGCTCTTGAATAAAAGTTAAATATTAATGTTTAATACCTACACATAAATCTTTCGTAATATTTTTTTTTGTGATATTGAAAATCGTACCAAAATCTGTTACTTAGTTTAAAACAACAGTGTTACACAGACACGAAAAGCGACTTAATTTTTTATATGCATATATACGAGTACTTATAGAAGAAGCAAAAGGAGTGTGCTGAAGGGATTGCATTGTAACACATTGGCATCCTGTAGTTTCGGGGTAGATCCTCAATGAAAATACTATATTATTTACTTTATTACTTTAAAGGAAAAAACGGAGCCCATATAGGATCACTTCGTTGTACGTCCGTCTGGCCGTCTGCCCAGACCCTTATTCTTAGGAAGGCGTTAAGGTATCCAGTTGAAATTAAAATGGAATACTCAGGTCTGCAATCCCTTGGAGATGAAATAATCGATGTTCTAAGTTAACGCAATAAAAATTATGGCAGTTTATGCCGCAAATTTTGACTTTGAATCAAAAAGTATAAATATACCATCCGTTGACCTAGAATCATGAAATTTGGCAAGAAGCAAAGTCTTACTGCACTAGTAAAGGACACAGTTTTTTTTTTATTTTTTTTGGGAATGGCATCTCGAAGGTCAACCTATGAGGTTGTCGTCTGCTTAAACGGACTTGCCTGTGGTTGCCCTAATAAATTAAGGCCTCCAGCCAGGACTTAAACTTAACTACTTATTAAAAAATAAGGGACTACACGCTAAGGGCACCCCCTGTGGGGCACGAACCTCGGCTTAGGGCGTCGCTGGAAGAGGGCAGCAAGGGACCTGCTGGATCAGGATTTGAGTGATTTAGGGACGAATTTAAATCTACAGGCTCAGCGGCGCGGGCCGGCTCGAGCAAGGGTCGGGAGGGTAAAGGACACAGTTTTAAAATTGTTATTTATATAGTTTTATCACAGTATAAAAAAGCGGTTACATTTGCAAATTTGCAGTTGGAGTATTGATTGTGACATATCGATGTATGGGAAAACATGTTTTTCTACTACAGCGTTAAGTTTGTTTTTGGGATACATTCATCCCAAGTATCATTCCAACCTCCATTGGGCGTGGTCTAACACCCACTTCGTCGGTATTTTTTTTGTAGAGGCAGCATCTATGCTCAAACAAAACATTTACAGTTAAAAAGCAATAGTCCATCAAAGTCAAAATCAAAGTATAAGTCAAAGTATTTAATTCAAATAGGCACTAAAAGCACTTTTGACAGTTAACATTTACATTTATTTTTAGGTAGTTTCGTATGGAGAAGAAGGGGCAAGAAACTCCACCGTTTTTCTTATAAAATGTGTGGCGGCATCTACACCGCTACATGCGAACACCGCATCACACAAATCCTGCATCGCGCAATCAAAGTTTACCGTGCAGCTAGCATATATACAACTTCCCGACAGCAATCATCGGGCAGTTATGTTGCCCACCAGATACGACATCCATCTGGTCGGAGAATCCTCCCTTTTCCAAGAGTATGAGTGAACTTTACACCCTGTTCCTCATATCTCTTCACTGGTGACCCCGACTCACACAAATCCTGCATCGCGCAATCAAAGTTTACCGCGCAGCTAGCATATATACAACTTCCCGATCATTTATTTTGTAAATTAATTATATTTTTGTATGTGAAGACGATAGGTAAAAATAATTTAAAAATAAGCAAAATAAATCACGTGATAGGTGCTCACATATTTACAATGCAACATCCAAAGATATGTTGAAAGTCAATAATTAGGTAATTAGTCGAAACTAGTTTTATGAAATACATAAGTTTTCAATGAGGTTCTGGAGTACGGCCTCGCATAGTTCGGCAAAATTCATGTCGAAATTACCAAAAACTAAACTGTACCGGAAATAAATACACCTAACAAGATACATTGCTTAATTAGCTCACCCAACACGCATACAAAAGGGGTTACCTGAGATGGGAATGTAACTGAATTACCCTGTCCCTCATCAGGGGTAATCAGGCCATTACCCGTTCTGAATACGTTATGAACTGTATTCCAATAACAAACAATATAAGTAGGTTTAGCGAAATTGATGGAATTACAGGCCTAGAGGTAAATGAGTTGCCTAATTAGTGTGTGTAGAAAAAACAAAGCTGACGTTTGAATTGAATACGTGATAAATATAAGGCAGTAAGGAATTTTTAAGATCAACAAATTCAGTCGCGTAATTTTAAATTTGAAAGCTCGCCTAAACTTTATATTTTTAACTGACTTCAAAAAAGAAAGGAGGACCCATTTGAAAATATATTATTTTGTTTGAAGGGACTAATATGATAGGGTGATCCCATATAAATTTGGTTGAGTAATTGAGTTAGCTTCAATGTTACGTTTTTTGTCGACCTAGTGTATGTTGATGATCTTCTACTAACTTCCTATCAGGTACCAAGTGAAGGTATGGGGAATGGGTGATGGTAAGGATCTATTATGAATTTGTGTGGGGTAGGTACCCCAACAAAAAAGTGGAAAATTACTTTAGTCGCATAAAAAATGAAAATTCAAAAGCAAACCCACCGACTTCCGAAGTTTAAGTTATTTTTCACTATGTTTTGTATTTTTGTTTAAAATAGAGTTTATATTAAAAAAACGTTTGTATTTCAGGGCCACAACGCTGTTTTAATGTAGATAAAAGGAAGAGTCTATGGGTTGTTTGAGACTAGTACATACCTATTTATGGATTGACGGTATGTACATACCGTCAATCCATAAATAGGTATGTCAAGGAGAAAAGTATCAAGCTAATTTTTTCTTATCGTGGGTTCGGTGTGATAATCAACCCCAACAATTCACAATATCAGCCATGTTATACTGCGACAAGAATACCGGGAAAAGAGAGTATTTTAGGTCCTAGCCCAGTTCTTGGTCTAACTGTGTGCCAAATTTCATCACAAGCCGTCCCCCATCGTTCAGTTGTAAGGGCGTGTAAAGGTAAACGAAAAAGACACGCCGAACATGCCTCGCTGCGATATCTCGCGATTGCACACCTCCATGTAAAACAATATGCATGCTAACAGATACGCACGCACATGCCGCCTGGCATGTGCGTGCGCGTCTCGCACATGCCATCGAGGTAAGCCCCCAAACAGCCCGCGATATGTCGCAGTGAGGTATCCTTCGGCATGTGCGTGCGTGTCTCTTAACTTGCATTTGTTTTACACGGAGTAGACATCGAGGTAGCGAGCTAAACCTCACGGTTTAGGTTGCGAGGTATCGCAGTGAAGCATCTTCGGCAATATAAATAGAAATTTATAATATTAGTATGCATATGGATAGCTTATATCTAACCTAACGTAAAATCCTCATTAGTCAGCTTAAGATCCATTTATCTCGCCTTGAAAAAAGTATGACAATTCAGAATTCTTTTGATGCACTCTAATCGTGTTCTTGGAGAAAGCACCCTTACAAATAAAATAATGGGGTGCCATTGAGGGGTGTAATTTACAGGATTTTCCCTTTCATTTTAAGATGATTCCGCTGCAGAGGGGCGATTGGCGTGACTTGCCGAAGGGGTTGGCACAGACTTAGGCAAAGTATTTTGACGGGGTATTGTCAGGTTTGAGATTTTGAGTTTTTGGGTGAAAATAGAGCGGGAAAAGTAGGTAATTTACTAATATTATTCTGATGTTACGGCTAAGTTACCTACTGCTTTAGTAAGGTACCGATCTCTTTCAGTGCAAAATGGCAAATACCGTAAACATTAAAGTCGTTGGTCTAGTGGTCGCAATCGCTACTGCTGAGCATGAGGTCCTGGGTTCGATTCCCAGGTCAGGCAAAGTGTTATTGGGTTTTTCTATCTGGAATTTCTCAATAGCAGCCCGGAGTCTGGATTTGTGCCCGGTTGATGGCAATAGGCTCGCCCCCTATTACATGGGACTTAAACGTAACTGGCGAAATGTGGGTGTACAGGTACACCTCTGCCCAACCCTTCGGGGAAACAAGGCGTAATTTTATGCTATGTTATTAAACTCATATTTCTGTCATAAAGATCCCACAGTAGAGATGGCAGGACGAGCTGGATATGTTCTGCCAAAACTGGAAGGAGAACGCTCGGGCTCGCAAAAGATGGAAGGAGTGAAGGGAGGCCTTTGTCCAGGAGAGGGACAGGGTAAGCTATTTAAAGAAAGAAACTTTAACGGAGGCTAAGACTTTAATCGCCCCCGACGACGCCACTACCCTCCTCCAGGAGAGTAGTAAGGCCACCAGCACGCTACATAAGCCCAAAACCCGATCGACGTCCTACCGTCCTCGCCGCCGAGGCCCGCCACGACGCCCAAATCCACGCCCCTCCCGACCCTTGCTCGAGCCAGCCCGCGCCGCTGAGCCTGTAGCTTTAAATTCGTCCCAAAATAATATAAATCCTGATCCAGCTAGTCATTTGCTACCCTCTTCCAGCGACGCCCTAAGCCGAGGTTCGTACCCCACAGGGGGTTGTCGCTGAGTTTAGTTAGTATTTAAGTTTAAGTCCTGGCTGGAGGTCTTAATTTATTAAGGCAACCACAGGCAAGTCCGCTTAAGCAGACGACAACCTCATAGGTTGACCTGCGAGATGCCAAACAAACGAACAAACAAAAACGGAGGCTAAGAAGTAAACATACTCTACTTGAGTATGTTTTTTGCTTATATATCAATTTATTTACTTCCCTAAAAAATATGAACGTTTCTACGGCGAGTCTTAAAACCGCTGTTTACAAATCCGAAACCTAAAAATATTGTCAGTTTAAATCAAATAGACAAGTATTCTTCCGACAAATATTTGCTAACGGGGGTAAAGCAAATCGTCCGATATATTCTGTTAAATCCCATCGTTAAAACTTTAGTGCAGTTAGCATGAATTGAACTGTTCATTCATCCGGACTAGGGACATCAAAACACTTTCATCAAGGTTACAGAATTATAAGTGTTACATTTTGAAATTAGAACAGAATCAAATAATGATGTAACAATAATACATGTGTTTTTCAATGTTTAATTCAAAACACAATATTGTTACAGATATATATCCGAAACCGATGTTAAAGTGTTAACAGTGGTATTAAGCGTAACACGTAAACGCGGCGTTGCTAAAAAAGCCTTAATCCCGACGGGATTGAGGTTATTTCGGCAACGCCAAGTCTGTCTGCCCGACGCGCGTAGTTGCGGTACCGTGCAATTATACGTAAAACTGTTTATTTCTGTTACACATATTAACACTTACTTTGATACTGTGACATTATTGTATCTGTTACATTTATTAATGTTTTTCTTTTAAAACAGTTATATGAAGCAGTGTTAAAACACTTAATACGGTTAAAGTTTGAGTCCCTGATCTGGCTATAAGGAAAATTTTCCTATCTAAGCATTTTCCAAGCTCTGTACAGCGTAGGGGAGCATGCGTTTAATAACACTGATGGTTGAACTGATTTATTGTCCTAAATGACTATAACATTACACACTAAACTTGGTTTGTATATACAACTATTGTCATAACATATAATACCAATATCTTACAAGGTTTTTTTTATCATACAGGGTTTTTTTTTACTATTAATTGGGTATTAATGGTTACAGTAACCATGAATTCAGCATATATAGACCCCTAGCGTAGGAATTATTGTAGGTTATTAACTGTTTAGGTATTGCACTTTTCTATGAAAAAGCTTATTCTTTTATGATAACCGATGAAACATTTCTACGCTATGGCTACGGGTCTAGAATCTGCCAGGGTCGCGGGGGTTGTTCGAAAGAGATACCGTGGCCCTGGTACAGGCAACTGAAGGAACACGGGTGGGTGTTAGCCTGTGAAAGTCTTAAACGCCCTCCCGCTCCACCCAAAGCGGGAGAAGTCATTTGATTTTTTATTCGCTCTAATACAGGTGGTTTAAAAATAACGGCAAACCAACGCATGCCATTGGAACTAGCTAGTACCTAATAAATTTTATGAGCGACAATCGTAATAGAGTATGAAAGTTAAATATCGACGCGGTTTTTTATGTTACTCGAACAATTACAAATACGGCCGAAGATTTATTAATCGAATGGAAAAAAAAACACTGCCACATGTAGAATACTTATCCGCGTGAAACCAACAAGGTTTACGCACGCGGACATAAAAAAAAACAATCACAGCAAATCACTTTGACACTGACAACTCGACAGCCAAAAAAATATAAATGACTAAAACCCCTTCGTTTGCTTTACTTTTATTTAACCGACCGCAACGAAACGGACAGTCGTGTAATTGTTTTTCATTGCACAGTAATTGACTTGTGGTGCCTGTCGATAAATGTTTTTGCATTAAATCGCCGGAAATTCGGGGTGAGAAACTTTGTCCACGGCGCCCTTGCTGTGGAAACTGTGCGTTCATTTATTTCACTGTGATAAATGAGATTGTATTTTTTTTTGTTTCGAAAATAAAACAATTTATTTATTTCAAAAGTAAATTTGCCATTTTTGGTGATTGGTTAAATAAATGAATGCAGCAATTATCTGAGCTTAATATCGACGCTTTCGTTTCGTTTGTGAATTTAAAATGAGCCGATTAAACGAACTGGGGCAATAAAAGGGCTTAATTTTTTGCCCGGAGTATACATTGTTTAATCGTCTCGATGCATGCTTAAAGCATGTCCTGTGTTTATTACAATTTTGTATTTAAAGTACGTAGTTTGAAAAAAAAACAACAATAAACACGCATTTATCACTAGTCTAAAAATGACAAAATCATTTAATTGTCTTGTATATCTAATGATTAAATCAAAAGGCGTGGAGCGCTTTGTTTAAATTATGTAATTAAAGTATACACAACTAAAAAACATCAGACCCTCGACACCAAGTGCTCATCATCATAATGGATTCATCAAAACGAATCATATTATGACTCCAAACTCGAAGGGTATACTAGTAGCAACTGAAGAGTTCAACTAGGCACCTCCTGGCTCCATCATCAGACCCTCGTTGCCTAAGCCCAATGTATTGGACTCGTCAATGCGAATCACATGAAAAAACTAGAGGGGTTTACTAGTAGCTACTGACAAGTTACACTACACTATCCACCTCTTGGCTCCATCATCAGATTAGCTCCAAGATACCAAATTATAGTTTTTGTTTGATGTTTCGTTTCGATAAGACTTGAAGTAGGTTAAAATTGACTTTTTAAGACCTAGTTTCTCCAAACTGTTCATAATCGGACATGTCTTTTAACGTGGATTTTCTTTGACCCAGCACGGACAAAGACTTAATAATATTACAAAATAAACGTTTAATATTTGAATTTCAATCATGGCTTTCATTTCTCCGCATATCTCGGTGGGAAAATATCAATTTTAAAGAGAATTATTTTGTTTGTTTTATTTTGATTTCCATCCGTAAGTAACTAATGTTGCAATTGTTTGAAATACAATGGTAATTAGTACTTATTAGTTGTTTGAACATTTCGTTTCGACGTATGTTTTCGTTTTACTTGTAATTTAGACAACAGACTAAGAAAAATAAATATTTCATGCGTGTTTAGTGACTACGGAACTAAAAGCAAAAAAGACACATTTTATTTATCTCTTTTATTAAAAATCAATAGATTATTTGGTTCTTCAAAGTAATGGAAACACTAGCTTCTTCTTTTAGGATAGGATACACGAAGTGATAAATAAATGTTTTCAAAATAACGCACATTTCGATATAGTGATTGATCCAATATACACATCCTATCTACACATCCATCCGATACATACATCACGCCTGTAATGCCTGAAGGGTTCGGCAGAGGTATACCTGCAGTACATCAGCATTTCACCAGTTATGTGTAAGCCCCATGTAATATATTGGCATCAACCGGACACAATTCCAGACTCCGGGAAGCTACTGAGAAATTCAATAAAACAACATAAATAATTAGCAAGTAAGTATCTTTACAAGCAGATATTCAGTGCAGGACACATTATTGTATTATTATAGAAGGTAATTTAAAATACAGTTTCACATATTTTTGTGACATTTACGATACACTATCTGTTAAAATAAACACACGCACAGCTATACACACATATATATCAGTTCTATTAATTCGACCCCTGTAAGACAAAATGTATGAAAGCGGACCAAGCAAAAAGAGTACGTACCGCTGGTCTGCAGCGTAACGCGACGACGGGTGTGCTATTCTTCGACATAGCGAAAGCCTTCGACAAAGTCTGGCACAACGGCTTGATATACAAGCTCTACCAACTAGGAGTGCCAGATCGTCTCGTGCTCATCTTACGAGACTTTTTGTCGAACCGGACCTTTCGCTATCGCGTCGAGGGAGCACTCTCGTCCCCTCATCCTATTCGCGCCGGTGTCCCTCAGGGTTCCGTACTATCTCCTCTCGCCTTCACGCTGTTCACTAGCGATATCCCAAAAAGTAAAAAGGCTCAGTTGGCTCTCTTCGCCGACGACACTGCCGTTTACTATACCGGTCACTGTCCCAACGCTATAGCTCGTACTCTCCAAACCTCCGCAAACGTCTTAGGCGCTTGGTTCCGGAAATGGAGAATCGAGGTCAACCCCGATAAGAGTCAGGCGGTTCTCTTCTCGAGACGTCGTCGACTCCCTCCCCCACTTCCCAGCCCGATCACTATGTACGGCAAGCCAATCCCTTGGGAGAAGCAAGCCAAATACCTAGGCGTGATCCTCGATGAGAACCTTACCTTTAAGGCTCATATTAAGGCGGTTCGCGCGCGCGCCTCCTTCGCTCTTAGCAGACTCCAATTCGTACTGACAGCCCGTAGCAAACTGTCCCTCAAATGCAAGCTCCGCATCTATACCGCAGTCATCCGTCCCATCATGACCTATGCCTGCGTTGTATTTGCGCACGCTCACCCACGTCATCTCCATAAGATGCAGACCCTCCAAAACCGTTTCCTCAGAAGGGTCACGGGTGCCCCCTTCTATGTCCGTAATATAGATCTTCACGTCGACCTCAAAATGCCAACCATAAAACAGTTCATGAAACGCTTATCAAAGCGTTTCTTCGACTGCGGCATTAAACATTCTAACCCCCTGATTACAGCGGCCGCCCGCTACACTCCCTCTCGCATTAGCAGTATTCGCCGACCAAGGCATACTTTAATCGACCCCGACGACACCACTACCCTCCTCCAGGAGAGTAGTAAGGCCACTAGCACGCTACAGAAGCCCAAAACCCGATCGCCGTCCTACCGCCCTCGCCGCCGAGGCCCGCCGCGACGCCCAAATCGACGCCCCTCCCGACCCTTGCTCGAGCCAGCCCGCGCCGCTGAGCCTGTAGCTTTAAATTCGTCCCTAATTAATACCAATCCTGATCCAGCTAGTCATTTGCTGCCCTCTTCCAGCGACGCCCTAAGCCGAGGTTCGTACCCCACAGGGGGTGCCCTTAGCGTTGTCGCTTAGTTTTAGTTAGTATATAAGTTTAAGTCCTGGCTGGAGGCCTTAATTTATTAGGGAATCCACAGGCAAGTCCGCTTAAGCAGACGACAACCGCATAGGTTGACCTGCGAGATGCCAAACATACAAACAAAAAAAGAGTACGTACCCTTCGTAGTAGTGGTCGTTTTGTAGTTTCTGCCTACCCCCATGGGAGAAGCAGTGAGTTTATGTATGTTTGTATACATATTATAGCTAGGTACGTGTGTTACGGGTTTTTATGTCGATTGTCTTGACAAAGTCAAGACATGACATGTATTGACATGACAGTTTATGTCATTTGTGTGTAGCCAATTTATTGGTGTATAGGTTTCTGTGGCTCGCATCTTGAATGATTTCTTGTGATGTAATGGCGACCTTTCGCTTAGTATCTGGATATATGTTGTGACTTTTCATATTTTCATGAAAAGTCCTACTCGATTATGAACAACATATTTTTACAGATGAAGAACTGACGCTGTGGTATAGCAACGCTTCGCTTAAGGAGCCATTTGTTGGATTCGCGTGAAATTCAATCTGATAGAATGTAATGGATGACTCCGCAATTGGCGACTTTAAACATTTTAAGTAACGTCTTCGACATGTCTTAGAAGGGTGTAGGATGTATTTGTTTATACTTATGAAGGTTTTTTTATTTTAGGTCACTGCGTCTTATCGTGATTGTGTGCATTATGAAATTTTTCTATTTGCCACCCATGTAAGCCACCAGCTTACAGAGCGCAATCTTCAGTACCTAGGCGGCAAAACAGCGTCAATAACAATAAGAAAATATCATTTTTACAAGATAATGTTAAATTAAATAGTAATATCTGCCTACGCTTCTTTCACTGCAGGCCGAAAGCCTCTTCTCATACAGAGAAGGCACGAGCATTGATCACCACCCTTATTCATATATTACTTTCTAACAAACGAATTAAAATAATAGTCATCATCATCATTGTGCCAAAGAAGTCCTCCGCTAGATATAGGTAGGCCCCTCGCGGGAATTTGCTGTATGCGAGAAGCACAGTACCGGTCTATGTGATACCTATAGATTATTGTACACACGTAGTGAAAAATGATTATAAGTTAATTATAAATAATAATAATACCAGCCTATTATTGTCCCACCCGTTGCAGGGCTCCTCGTACAGAGAAGGCACGAGTATTGCACGCTTGCTCAAGACAGGTTGGCGATTTCAGATATATATTTGAGGACTTGGCTAATTGTGGAGGGGGTATAACGGGCGGCCTCGACAACCAGAGGGTTGTGGTGATTTGCGGCGGTATCGAAGAAAAGTTTGTTTGCGTTTCATAAATTGACGGAGAGTGGGAATTTTGAGATTGACGTGGATGATTTGGTCACGAACGTACCAGGGGGAGCCTGTTCTCCTACGGAAAAATTTATTCTGGAGAGTTTGCATTCTATTGAAGAGGTGAGGCTTGGCGTGTGCAAAGACTGCACTGGCATAGGTCATGATCGGGCGAATGCGAAACGCTGTGTAAATGCGCAATTTTCATTTGAGTCACAATATGCTACATGCTTTCAGGACGAAAGCAGCATAAACAATAAAAAATGCGCATTAGGGTTAATGCTTGACATGACCAACGTCTACGATAAAGTGCAATACGATATTTTAATAAATAAATGATATAGATTAGGGATCCGTGGTAAATCATTTGAATGGTTCAAATCTTATCTGGAAAAGAGAGCACAGCTAGTGGAGATAGAATACTATAATTACAATATAAATGAACTTCAAAAGTTCAGTTCTGACAAAAAGGCGATTAGCGCATCAATACCACAAGGAAGTGTTATTGGATGTCTTTTGTTTCTCATTTACATCAATGATCTCCCAAAATTTATAGCAGAAACCGGACCTTGCGTTTTATTTGCGGATGACATCTCCATTCTCACCCAATCTCATGACAACATAAGCCTAAATAGTACCCTTAATGAAATCATCAGCAAAATCCTAACCTGTATGAACGCGCACAACCTTGAAATCAACTTTTCGAAGACTAAACTCATAACTTTCCATCCCCACCATAAAATCCTCTAAATGTACTCTTTTCTTTTAATAACCATATTATAGAAACAGCCAATGAATTCAAATTATTAGGAATAACTATAGACAAAAACATAAATTGGAAGTCACACGTACAAAACATAAAATATAAACTTTCCAAATTTTTATACGCTTTTCGCGAAGTCAAAAAAAACACAAATTTGGAGACTGCCCTAGTTACATACTATGCCTACGCTTATGCATGGCTTAGCTACGGCATTTTAATGTGGGGATACAGTACAGATGCACAAGCACTGTTCACCGTTCAAAAAAAAAATGTCCGTATCCTGGTAAATTTACAACAGATAGATAGCTGCAAACCCCACTTTAACGAACTAAATATCTTAACGCTGCCTTGTATATGCATACTTGAAATATACAAATTCTCTCACAATCACCAAGACTTTTACAGTAAACGAGAAGACATACAAACAAGATACACACTCCGACACAAAACACGACTCAACCTACCACTATCCCGCTTAAAAATACATTCAAAAAGTCCTCTGGTTATGTCAATAAAATTTACAATATGTTACCCGAATCAATAAGAAATTAAAAAAAAACTCCTTTTATTCACAAATAAGTGTAAAAAGTTATTATTGAGCAAATGTTACTACAGTGTCAACGAGTATTTAAACGATAAATCTTTGAAACACGAAAAATAATGTCTATATTAATTTTAATGTCAATGTTTTTAGAATAAGTTAGATTATAAGATACTAACATATTAAGTCCTCTCCACATATTTTACTTTTGCTGTGCTCGACAAGGTCCACGATTGTTAAAAAAAAAAAATTAACCACCTAAGTCTACATTGTGGAACGCAATAAAGAATTGAGTATTGAGTATTGAAATGAGGTCTGCTTGGAGCGAAGGCGGTGTGCGAACGAGGCGAGGTGCCTTGATGAAAAGGAGAGATGTTCATCGAACACGACACCTAGATATTTGACTCGCTTTTCCCAAAGAATCGGCTTGCCGAAGATGGTGATCGGTCGAGAATCGAGTGCTCTCAGGGCGGCCGTATTTATTGGATCGTTACACGCGCAATTTTTAGGTTGAGAATGGAACTATATGAATTACAATTATTTTGTTAATGTTTTAAATAAGAGGAGTAGTAATATGTTGTTTAACATCGTAATAATCAATCAATAGTATGTGAACAAAATTTCAAACATTCGATTCCCAGGTCGGGCTAAGTGTTATTGGGTTTTTGTATCTAGAATTTCTCAGTAGCAGCCCAGAGTCTGGATTGGTGGCCGGTTAATGGAAATAGGCTCGCCCCCTATTACATGGGACTTAAGAATTACTGGCAAAATGCGGGTGTTCTATTGGTGCTTCTGGGATTACATGCGTGATGTTATGTAATGTTATGTTATGAACTATTGTAATTGCACCGATATCTATAACTCTTACTTACGGAATACTTAGACAGTTTTAACAGTGAGTCCCAAGCTAAGCTCACACTAGATAATAATAGTAACAGACAAGACTAATAGGAGGCGCACTATTTTTCAAGAGTAGGTACAATTATAATATAGTTAAAGCTCATTTTACCTGTTTGCATCGGCCGAGTGTTGTAGGAAGTTATCCAACATAAAAAAAAACAATGCAGACAGAGTTACTTTCGAATTTTTAATATTTACTATGGATTTTAAGTCCCAAGATATTGGGCCCAAATATTTCATAGATTTCTCACAAACATACCATCATTTACAACACATTCCAATTCTTAACATTGCCACTTATAGGCAAGAACAGATGTTGGCCGGTCCATTGTCTCTGGGCAATAAATTCTATGGTCCTCCATACATGGTGGGGACAATGTAGAATTATTGCGAACGGTTAACATAGATCTCGCACCTACGAAAGGATATCGGAACACATAGCTGCATTAACTAGATTAGGGGGTATGTTTATTGTTTTCTAGCTGAAAGGACTTGTTGAGGGTGTTTTTTTTCGTTTGACTGGAGTTTTAAGGAGCTCAATGTTTCGTTACATTAATATATTTTTTACAAAATTAATGTTGATACATTTTGTTCAATATTCTCTCAAAGCCACAGATAGAAACAAAGTGATAGTTAGTCAGTACAGTAGTAAACACAAAAATAGTTAGTAATAAATGTACTTCTGATGCTAATTCTACAAAACAAAAATCACATATTCAATTAAATTAATTGTTTTTTTCTCTCTTACTCTTACACATGCTGTCTACATCTCTCTATCTACTCGCCTGTCGCAGGTTTGCTGCAATCCACTTAAATTAGTAGGTACTGTAGTTTCCGTTAATATCTACAGCAGGACTGTTATCACGATTTACTCACAGGAGTCACAGGCTCACCGTCACATCAAAGTTCTTGGCCGGGTTTCGCTTCACCTTCAAGTTCCCGCTATTCATAGTAACTACACAAAAATCATAACATATTATGAATAGAACGTAAAGACGTCGTTAACATTATTCTTAGACACCTGTCTCACCGCCAACGAGGAAGCGACTAGCTATCAACGACGGTCTCATCTTAGTAAATGAGATACATATATAAATAGTTGATAGCTGACTGTTTACAGCCAGCACTCATTTGTCGCAGCGACAAATGCCATCGAAGAGAGTACTCGCTCTGTAACGCTCGCTTTGCGGGCAGAACACTCGCCGAGCGACTCACACTACTAAGTGTATTAAGACTCAAGCCAGGTTGTCCAGGGACTCAAGCTGTAACAAAGTGTTGTTTAAACTGTTTAAAATGAAAACCTTTATAAATTTAAAAGATGCAAAAATTTTACAGTATCAAAGTGTAACTTTTTATACGTATTATTATGTGTTAATATGTGTATAAGCAGTTTTTGGTATAATTGCACGGTACGGCAACAACGCGCGGCGGACTGACAGACACGGCGGACTGACAAACTCGGCGGACTGACAAACTCGGCGTCGCCAAAATAGCCTTATCCGACTGGATTGGCAACACCGCGTTAACCTGTAAAACTTATTAATACTGTTAACACCTTTATATCGGTTACAGATATAGGTATTAATGTTACACTTTTGTAAGTGTTTTGGGTAAACACGTTAAAAAACACACATTTAAGTGTTACATATTTGATTCTGTTATCAAATCAAAATGTAACACTTATAATTCTGTAACCTGTTGGAAGCTGTTTTAAGCCTCTGACCATACCAGCGAGTACTCGTCGCCGTCGCTCACTCACTTCTCGTTGCTCGCCAACCCCTTATTAGTTGCTGACTCAACTCGCTTCTCTGTGAGACAGGTGCCTAAGACGTAAACCTTTCATCTTTTGACAGTCAAAAGAAACTCGCTTTGACGCCTTCAATGCGAAGAAATGAGCTCACCTTTTAAAGGACGGTGCCTTAGAAAACGGCGCGACTTAAAGGACAAGGCAAATAAAAAAAAACGCGTGTCTATGGCCGAGTTTTCTTGAATAGAGTCTCGGACATAGTAAGGTGACGAATGGTGAGAAAAATGGAAATGAAAGCGCCCTGAGAAGTTGTGCGGCTAGAGTTTCCGGGAAAAGAATAGGTACATTCAACCACCCCCATCAGTGACAACATTTGAAATACGAAAATCACCCTTATTGCTACGTCATAAAGGCGCTGTCAATGTCAAAATTTTTACCACTGTTTTGCGGTTGACAGATCACGTAACGAATGTTTACTTGTGTGGTCAGAATTCTGGGAAAAGTACAGGTAAGTGCCATGGGCTAAAGTGATAATTACAGTGTTGTAATTCTAGTACATACAAATTCATCTTTGTGCCCCAAGAAATTATATTAATGATGACATTTTATTATTGTTTACTGATGTGTTGTATGTTCGGAGATCGTCGGAATTTAAATTTTATTAACTTATTTTGTAACTTAAGAGGCAGTGGGCAAGGCACATTGCTCGCAAAACAGATGACTGAGGGGGCCGAAAGGTTCTGAAGTGGTGACCGCGTACCGGAAGACGTAAGGAAGGCCTCCGACAAGGTGGTCCGATGACCTTGTGAAGGCAGCAGGAATCCGCTAGATGCGGTTAGCACGGAACCGGTCGAAGTGGCGGTGCTCAGGGGAGGCCTCTGTCCAGCAGTGGATGTCTTTCAGTTGAAATGATGACTTTTTTGTATAATTATGAACTTGAAATACTTCGATAAGGGAATCAATTTTTGAAAGGACAAGCTGGATTTACAAAAACCAGTAACGGATAAAAGCCCAGCCGCAGACTAAGTCATAGAAAAGTGAAAACAGCAACATTTATCATAGCAGAACAATGACAACCACGCCAAAAGATTCACCGATGAAGCTCGACCTTAATTAACTCGGCTGCGACGTCGTTAAAACATGTCCTTCCATAGATAAATATCATCCGTCTCACCACTAGTCCAATGCTTAATTTAGGGTGCATACGCGGTAGGCTTACACTCCTTCCTATCCTAAAGGCACGTCTTCCCTTCCATTAAATCGCCCCCCGGTCTAGTCCTTGATATGCAATGGTCTTAGTAGCACCATGAAGCGTGAGGCTTCACAGGCTAGTGCGAATCTTGGGGTTCATTCGATTGATGTAGTCTGGTCAAACCACGCTGGGGTAGGTGCGTTTCATTCATTCATTCACCATTTATGCACACGTATATAAACAGACAAGAAGAATAGAACACTAAACTACGTCTAGAAGTGATGCTGTGGTGTGTTTTAGTTAGAAGGAAGAAAAAAACTGTGAGCTTACCCACGATATCTTATGGCTTAATGATCAATATCAATCAATACCTACATACGTAGTATAAAACAAAGACGCTATTTTTCTCTGTCTGTGTGACCACTTAAATCTTTTAAGCTTCACACTGGATATATTGACATGGTGTTCACCATCATTTTGAATTTTTATTCTGGAAGGTTTATGTGTGAAAGGTAACTTATATATAGCACAGAAATCTCGATATTTTGACAATGCGCCACTGTACCTGCGAGCCAGGGCACAGGCCCGCGAGGAGTCACTGGTAACTCTGAACAGGGACCCGTGGGGACGCACCTACAAAATTGTGCGGGATAAAATCCGCCAATGGGCTCCTGGGACCACTGACGCAGTCTCCGGCCCCAGCTCGCGGAGGACGTGGTGAGCGCTTTGTTATCTTCGCGACGGGAGCATACTCCATGACTCCACTTACTGCGGTGCCAGATGTGGACCACACCGCCGACGACGACGACGATACTTCGGAGGTGACCGAAGTAGAGCTGACAGTGGCGGTACATAAACTTATTGCGAAAAATACCGACCCAGGACCCGACGGCTTACCTGGAATAGTCTGGGTTCTGGCCTTGGAAGCTCTCGGGCCTCGACTAAGAGGGCTCCTTAGCGCGTACTTGGAGGGGGGGCCAGGTCCTACTTTGGTGAAAGGCGGTAAACTGATCCTCATTAAGAAGCCGTGGTGCCCTGCGGACTTTCCGTCCGCTTACCGGCCCATCGTGCTGCTCGACGGGGGGGGGCAAGCTCTTTGAAAGAGTCATTGCAAACCGCGTCGTCGGGCAGCTGGTGCGGGTGGGGCTGGATTTGGATTTGGTGTAGAGCCAGTTTGGTTTCCGCAGTGGGCGCTCTACGGTGGACGCCGTCATGCACGTGCGAGCCCTCACGATGGGAGATGCTGTGGCCCGGGGTGGGGTCGTCTTGGCGGTGTCTGTAGACATCGCCTATGCCTTCAATACCGTGCCCTGGACTTGCATCAGGGAGGCAATACGGTATCACCGGAAGACGACCTACCTCTGTCGCGTAGTCGAGGCCTATTTGACGGACAGAGCCTTCATCTACCCCGGTCACCAGATAGAGTGGAACCGGCGAGAGATGTCGTGCGATGTCCCACAGGGACCGGTCCTAGGGCCGTTTCTGTGGGATATCGGTTACGTCTGGGTGCTGAGCGCCGACCTCCCTAGTGGCATCAGCGTGGTTTGCTACGCTGACGACAGGCTGGTCCTGGCGCAGGGGAGGTCCACCAGGCGGTGGCAGAATAAGCGAATGCGACAATCGTCGAGAGGATCCGGCAATTGGGGCTCGAAGTGGCCCTGCACAAGTCCGAGGCCATGTGTTTTCATGGTCCTCGGAACGCACCACACTTGGGTTCCCAGATAACGGCGGGAGGGGTTTACACCTACGTCGAGTCAACGATGAAGTACATCATAATTTCAGTGCTTACATCATAATTTCTTTGGTGAATGATGGGTCACAGATTACTAATATGTCGCAAGCTATGTTGGGTCTACCTACGATAATATGATGTTTTGAAATGTTGCCACGCCACACTAGATAATCAGCCCGTTATATCCCCGATGCTGGGATACAGGCCCCTCTCAGGAGTGGGCCGTAATCCACAACGTGGGTCTAATGCGGGTTGGTAGTTGTCACATGTCTTCGATTTTTTGTAGGACATGCCGGTTTCCCCACGATGTTTTCCTTCACCGTTTTGAGAGCAGTGGTGATGAAGTAATTTACACAAAAATAGCGCCTCTCGAGGTTTGAACCTACGGCCTTCAACTCGTAGTTTGCCACTGTTACCACTAGACCACCACTGCTCTATAATTATATAATTTCTTGCTACCCCTCTCAACTTGAACTGTGACCGCAATGGTTCAACCGGCTCCAGTTGTTTGCATCTCTATTATCAGTTTGAACGGAACTTCTATTGTTCGAATGGATTTTCATGATATTATAACTAACAAGCCCGGCGGCAAAATTGACGAACTTATATTCGAACTTTCATCCCCTATTAACCACTTTAGAATTTTGGTAAATCCTTCCTTAGTGCTTACCTTCGTTGAAGGTATAAATAACTCTTGTCTTATCCTATCTTTTTGTACGCACGTGTTTCTGTGGCATATATATCTGTTTTTCGTTCTTTATTTTGCAAAATATCATGCTTTTAGATCCAGCGGTGTAGGCTTTGCGTTTTCTGTCAGGTCAGTAAGTTTGAATATAACTTCAAACCTACTGACCTCCATCTTTGTTGAACTTGATATTTAAATATGTGAATGCTGTAAGTCGCATGAGGAATAATAAGTTACTTACGAGGTCGAAATCAGAAAGAGAGTGAATACATCTATTCAGCGCAGACTCAAATGCACACAACATATCGAGTTACAGTATTTTTACAAATACGCTGTACATATGATATAACTTACCACAAAAGGCCTCAAACCCAACATGGGCATGACCAACTATTATTCTCGTATATTGTGTTGATAAGAAGGAGACAGTCATTTAAGACTTTTTTGTGAGTGAGTCGTCAGCCTACAGCAGTCCACAGCTGGACATAGGCCCCTCCAATTGAACAGCCTTCAGCTCAATTCTCGGCAACTCTCATCCATAATTATGCTAACAGAACGTCTATCCTTACGTTAGCAGATTCGCGGTCTCAACTAACTTGTATAGAGGTGTTGAAACTGGCGCAAATTTTCTCGTGATAGGTAGGTATACAATCGGCACTCGCAGTTGTGTCCCGTATACCGGATACGCCTCAGTTTGAACAGTCTTTTTCTTAGTCAGAACTTGAGATAGCCGTTTCCAAAATTAAATTCAGTTGTTTTATTAGTGTGTTACAAGTTCACAATTCTATAAATAAAGGTGAAAACATCTTTTACATTCGAAAAACCAAAACTTAAACTAAAGAACTCATCAACCTACTGCCAGATTCACTTGGAACAGTAAATCATTTCGGAATACTTCGGTTTGAAGTTTTGAAACAAACTCCGTCTCACCACAGTAGCGATGAGTCGTTGCCAATTAATTGTGCGGGGAGTCAACACGCGCGTCTGATTTCAGTTAGCGTACAGATTAAGAGTTTTTTTTTTTTTTTTTTTTTTTTTTTTTAAAGAAGAGGTTTTTTTTTTAATATAACGGATGTAAAAGTCTCTTAGCTAAGCCGAGAGTCACTTGCACTCCCCGTCATTAATTTTTTTTTTGTACTGGAACCAGAAGGTTCCCAGGCTATACCTGGCAACCTTCTGGTTTTCTTTCTGGCGTTATTTCTGGTAAATGTCCTTTCTTCGGCGTTTCCTATCTGAGAAGAAACTCCGAAACAAACTCAGAGGTTACAGTCTATTTTAAGGTCCCGACATAATCTTGGTCAGATCATGTGAAGACCATTTGGATTGAGGTATTGTCAGTCGTGCAGCTCAATTCAAAACTTAAAGAGCTCAACGGTTCGACTAACAAAACCAAAGAATGGACATTTGGGTATGCCGCATTAATTACTCAAACCGCCAGACCGAGATTAAGATTAAAATTACTGAGAAAAAAAAACAAAAAAAAACAGAAAAGTGAAAAGCACTGACCCTTATTATAGTCTTTACATTCACAATAGCAACAAAAAAATAATACTTAAATAAGTAAATATTCATATCATTGTTTATGTTCAAAACAGTAGAAAAAACCTGAATTAGTTTTAATCAGATCATATGAGGATTATGTAGATAAGTGTCTGAAATGGTATTTTGAGAAAAGAACCTTTAAGATTTGAGTGAACCTGTCCAGTCAGTGCATGCATTTGTCATTAATCGTGTAGCTCAGAACGAGCTCAACGACTCGACGAACAATCCCAAAGAAATTTTTAAATGTTATAGTAACACAACTTTTAATACCTCCACGATCCCTGTAGCTTTGCATGCACCCATAAGCACAATTGTTTGTGTGTTTTGCTAAGGTTACCATGTGTTAAGGTGCGCACTACCGTTAACAGTGACTTTCCACACCAAAAATAAAATTCGTTTCCCAGCAAATTTTTTTCGTGCAATGTCACTTAGTTTGGTGTACAGAATACGTAGTTGAGCGCTATGTAATGGGTCTATGGTCCCTATGGTGTTTTATGCCAATTTAATATAATAAAACCCAAGAAAATAAATTTAACATCATGGCTTAAGTTATTCCCCGAAGGGATAGACAAATGTGCACCTATAATAATAGTGGGCGAGCCTATTGCCATCAACCGGGCACACATCCAGACTCCGGGCTAGTACTGAGAAATTCCAGATGAAATAACCCAATAACACTTTGCCCGACACGCCTCATACTCAGCAGCGCTTACGACTAGTAAAACAATGTGACAGTCGCGACGGTGTTTTTGGTATATGAATCAGCATAATCATCCTATTATGTTGCCACTGCTGAGAGATAGGCCTCCTCTCTTTAATATCGGGAGTGGGCCGTAATCCACCACGCGGGGCCAATGCGGCTAGGTACCTAGATGTCACATAGTTCTGAATTGTAGGTTCTAGGATATTCCCGTATTCTCACAATGTGTAACTTCACCGTTTGAGAGCAGTGTTGATGAAATAAATTACACAAAGTTAAGTGGATACGTTCACCGATTGCTAAATACCGAACTTTATTCCGGTAAAGTTTCTTCAGGCCACCATTATAACATAGCACACCTTATTGGTGATGTTCTTCAGAAAGATCAGAGGCGTACTACACTCGCAACCGGCGTGCGTGTATAATCAGATGTATTAACGTAAACGAGGCAAGAGGAGTATGTGAGGATCGTAGCAGGTGGCGTTCTGTGGTTTCTGAGTCCCCCATGGGAGACGTGAGTTTATCTACGTATGAATTTAAGTTTAAAAAAGTAAAAACTATTTACTGGACTATGATGTCAGTTTTGTATCAGGAACTATATATCCATCAAGGTTAGTTTCTTATTCAAATAACTGGCTCGATGGTTTAAACCATGTCACAAGAAAAACCTATTTTTGTAATGAGACCTACTCAAAACGATTAAAAAAAAAAACCTCTCCAACTCACTCATAATACGTACAACCACGATCCTTTCTCTCAAAAGCTTCAAAATTTACAAGTTAAGTAAAGTATTTTGAAAACATGACTGAGTTTGATCGCTTCAATGGCTCGCCGGGATCTGCTATTAGCAAAATACCACAAAAGTTGTTTAAACTTCACTGTAGAATACATAATGGGTAGGGCCTGTTAAGTATGATGGCGCTTCCTCTTTCAATATTTTGTGAGGGTAGCTTTTGTTACGAATTTCGTTTTAAAATAATTCTGTTGACAAGCAAAGATTCGACTTATAAACTTCGTCATTACTATAGTTTCAGCAGAAAGGTCCACTGCTGGACATATGCCTCAAAGCGCTGCCAATCCGACCTGTTTTGTGCTTCTTTCATCCAGCGGATTCCTACGACCTCCACCTTGTTTGAGGCCTTCCAACGCTACGTCATCCGGTAGGTCCCCAGTTCTGAACTTTTCGACCCCATCGAGCAATGTGCCCTTCCCACTGCCTCATAAATTTGGCAATTCTCTCAATTTAAACTCATATTGTAAGAAAAAGAAACCAGTAATATTGGTATATGGTGGGCAGATGACTGTTGCTCCATGCGAAAATGGGTCCAGTCTCATCTGATTGGGCTAGTATTCGACCCCAATGTAGTTCAGTAACGGCTATGTTGATGATATCGAGACCAGATTTAAAGTTGGTCATAACCATCACCATGGCCAATCAAAGCATTTCATTATATAATTATATGTGAAGACATTATATAATTATATGTGAAGACGATGCGCTAATAATAAAATTGGAATACCAATAGAAAAAAAATAAAAAAAGCAATGACAGATAAATTAAGTGGGAAGCTCCAGGCAGAACGCGAAACTCAAACTCTCCCACGCGTCTTACAACATGCAGATCAGGCCAGTCATAACACACAACAGTATGGTAAATCAAACAGAAATCAGGTAAATCTAAGAAAGAAATCACTTGGCGGTGGGGCCCGCTAGGCATGGCGGGTGCGTACCAGTCGAGTGCACGTGCGAATCTTCGAATATCTCCCGGGCCCCTGACTCATGGAAGTAGAAGAAACCGTGGGGTTTTAGTGCAGATTTCACCAATGTTACTAAACGCGTTCAGCACATCTAAAACGCGTTCAAGAGCTGTCAGTGTCAATATTCGCTAGAAAATAATGACACCGACAGCTCTTTATCACGACGACGACGTCCGACGTTGCTCTCTTCCCCCTAAACGGAGAGATATATAAAAAAGGTGAGTCGAAGAGATCTGCATATTATAATAATTTTGCCCGCAGTTATTTCATGGAAACAAACTACTTAGATAATAAGTATCCTATGTGTTAATAAAGGTTATAAATTGTCCGTGTGTCATATTTCATCTAAATCCATTCAGTAGTTTTTGCGTGAAAGAGTAACAAACATTCATGCATCCATTAGTAGGATTAAATACTCGTAAATCTCACTGTCTTCGAATAGGTAACAGCGCATCCTCAAATGGATGAGTTTTATCGTAATTTTCATTAAGAATAGAACATTGTGTAAATAAAAAACAGAGCACCTAGGTGGACGCTGCTAGACGCGCCACTCTTTCTTTCCAACAAATTGTGTCACCGTTCATTCGCACTAGAACGCAAACACGTAAAGAAATTGACGGTTGAAACATAAGGCGGTACAATACCGGCCACCGTAGGCGCAGGCTTGCGGACGGCGTGCAATGGGTAGCTCGCCGTCCGGTAAGGACCAGGCCCGGGTTGACGGCGCGTCGTGTTCCACACGTGCCTCAAAGATATGTTAGCACATTGTGACGAGGCCGATAGGACTGACGCCTCAGGGTTGTGGGAGGTTCGAAAGAGATACCCTGGCCCTGGCATAGGCAACTGAAGGAACACGGGTGGGTTTTAGTCAGTAAAAGTCTGACACGCCCTCCTGCTCCACCCAGAGCGGGAGAAGTCATTTTATAATTTCCCACCCAAAAAAAAAAATAAGGCGGTACGCGACAGAAATCATTTTCTGTAGGTACTACGAATTTTATTAGTACTGCCTTGATTCTGTTCTCTGGAACAGAAAATTACTTGAAACTGAAAGTCAAGGACACTTCTCCGAAAACAAAACCAGGTTACCCACTGGCAGACTGTGCCACTGGCCACTTGTAATAACAGCATGATCAACGCTGTAGATTACGTAATTTCTATAACACCATCTCAGCCAATAATGCGAGTATTGGTATTGATTGGTGCTGTAATTACCAGTAAAGAGCAATAAAAAGAGCGTGAGCGTGAAGAGCACGAGCGTTTTCACTTAAATATTTAGCTTTTTGGAAAAATCACGTTTATTCTAAATACGTTAATAAGGAACCGCTGTACTTTAATACCCGGCGAAGTTAATTTCGGCTTTGGAAATGTCTGAATGATTAAAAAACCGAGTCTGGGTGCCCCAATTCCCGAGCTCGTTTCGCTCGCTCTTTCATCTAAAGTTCTCCTAGTGTGGCAAGCGGGTTTCTAGGTAGTTAAGTAATGAAACCAAAGGTCACTTTACACATTTATTTCACGAGACACAGAAATCAGGGAAGTAGTGACAGGTGATGTGGCAGAAGCCACTATCGGTAAATAGCTTTCTCGACAGTCATAGTGGGGCTGCCGAGAACAATTACAATAGCTGCCAGACCGCGCAGACAGAAATACATAGAGAATGCGATCTGACAGGACACAAATAAGAGTATAGGCAATCACACTGAGCACTTACCCGTTTATCTCGGGGTTATGTTAACTTACTGCTTGTTGCGAAGGAAAGAGGACGGTAGGTTTTTTTTTGTGTATGGCATCTCGTAGTTGACCTTGAGAGGTCGTGACTACTTAACCGGACAATCCTGTGGCTGCCTTAAGCGGACTCAAAGCCTCCAGCCAGGGGCGTAAAACTACTTACATTACTAAGCGAACGCTCGTTAAGGGCACCCCCTGTGGGGTACGGACCTCGGCTTAGGGCGTCGCTGACGGGAGGACAGCAAGATGGGACAGACTGGATCTGGATTATATTATTACTAGTCGGGGAATTTAAAGCTACAGGCTCAGCTACGGTGCGGGCTGGCACTTCGTTGAGCAAGGACAGGATATTTATAGCGCAATCCATTCCACGACACCGAGTGACGTGGTGGGAATTTGAAAGATTTAGGGATGGCACTCTCCTAAACCGTAACTAGAGACGTGCGTTTTGGTTGATCTATAGGAAATCGACTACAAAGCTACACTAGTAACAGTAGTGGTAACTTTGCCCTTTGTACATACGATAAGTGACTATAACACTCGGCCAAGTTTCTTTCGGCATTGGTGGGAATAGGGCGCAGACGAAGGAGCCCCGAGAAGCCAGGCTCCTTCCTCTTATTTCTAAATGGTTAAAGAAAAATATCGATATCTCGATATTGATATTATTCTTAAACCATTCAAATACCATACAAATCACGTCTTCGTAGTTTCGCCAGCTAATTTGTACTTGTAAAGCGAAGGTGAGCACTTAGGAAGGATTATTGAAAATTAATCCTCTAAGGGGGATGAAAAATGTATTGAAGTTCGTCATATTTACCGATGGACAACTCTATCGGGCACACGGCTTGTCTGCCAATGAATATTTTACTCCTAGTTAAAGATCTTCTTGATTCGTCGCTCGGATCTTGCATCCAACGGCTCTCCATTGCCACTTTTTAATTTTACGAAGAGCTACCTGACTCCAGTTTGGTGTTACGAATGTGCCGATTCCGCCCAGGTGTAATATCAGAATTTGAACAAGATTAACGTGCAGCGGCTAACTATTTCTGTTCTGTGCTCGTGATTATAGATCTGTTTTGCTTTTTCATTATTCGAACTTGCTTTTGTATTTGACCAAAAACTGAGACTAAAAAACTTTTTTTTGCTTTATTTTTAACACTTGCAAAATTAATCACTAAGACAAATTTCGGAAGACGTTTAAACGAGCCGCACAGGAACCGTTTAACACCGAGCCACCGGAAGCTATAGGTTGTGTTGTTACCCTCTTGGTATAAGTAGGTACCTCACGTCTGGAGTCTGTTGCGTGGTGTCTGGAGTGCCGTCTGGTGCCAAAAGACCTTGCCAGGCCCTGAGGTTCACGGTTATGGACAGTTTAATAAAGCCAGCGCTGGGGCTCTATCCCGCATAGGGTCGTAGCATTAAGCTGAGCGATGGCCGTTTTGCGTGGATGTGACGCATACTTTCCCCAATTTTGTTCTTTTTGGTGTTTGTATTCTTTCACTGCGTCATGTTAACCGCAAATAAACAGTTGTTTCGTTCTTTTCTTAAAATGGCAAAACTAAAGCATTTCTTTCAATTAAACCAATAATAGGCGAGACAATGAATTGTCAAAGAGTCTGTCAGTCAGAAAGATGATACTAGTTACCAATTGCAAAGGTAAGAAGTTTCATAGACACTCTATAAAAATCTAAATATTGTTACAACATACTTAAACGAAACCAAAGCGCGATTTCTTTCTTGGCAGAATTTAGACTGTCAGAACCGTGTATTATGTTGCGGACAACTTTGATGCAGAGGTTACGAATAGCGCCGGGTTGTGAGTCAACAGGGTTTGTAGCACCAAGGTTTTCCACTGCGTTCAGGCCTTCCCACACCATAGGAACTACAGGTTCGGAGCTCATGTATTTAATTAAATAAGGGACCTGGTCACCAAGTCACTGTAGTGTTGCTGCAGTAATTGGGTATGTTGTTATATACCAACATACCACACGTAAAAATGAGACATTATACGAGTATATACCTAATTATGTGAGAACGACGTAGAAAGACGTGCATGTTAAAAGTGTCCAAGAAAAAAAAATGCGATTTGCTTGCAAATGCAGATTTTAGATCTAGATGCAGATTCTACATTGGGAAAAAGTTGATTCAGAAAAACTTCTACGACATAACTAAAGGTTTCAAAAATTAAATGAAGTTGTTTATTCTGTAAATCGAATGTCGTATTCGGATACATCCGATTCAGACTAACCCGAATTTGAGAAAAAAGATATTGAGCCAGAGCACAGGTCCTGTTACAAAGTTAGAGCTAAAAATACCGTAGTTTAAAAGGCCAAAAACTTAAAAACATCTGTGGCGGCATCTACACCTCCACATGCGAACAACGCATTACACTGACGTCACACAAATCCTGCATCACGCAATCATAGTTTACCGCGCAGCTAGTATATATACAACTTCCCGACAACAATCATCGAGCAGTTGCCCACCAGATACGACATCCATCTGGTCGGAGGATCCTCCCTTTTCCAAGAGTATGAGTGAACTTTACACCCTGTTCCTCATATCTCTTCACATCAATTAGAATAAAATTCACTTTACCCTACGACATTTTACCATTTTACCAAAACAAGGTAACGACACCGGTTAACTGTCGCTATCTCCGGGGCCCGACATAAGTGTCGGCTGAACGCGCAATTTGCTGGGTTATTAAATAAAGAACTTTTTTGTTGTGCGACGCAAACTCGTTTTGGTAAAACGTGACGAGAGCCAAGTTACGCGAAATTTTGTTTTAATGTCACTTTTTGTGTTAAACGTAAATAATATGCTCTTGTTGGGTGTGGTTGTTTGTTTTTGAAGGTATAACGAAATTTTAATGTTGTTTTATGATGATTATTTTATATCGGGCGGACCGCTGCTTGCAGTAGACTGTAAGGACAAAAAAAAGCTTGATTTAAATACTTCTCATGAACAAATGGGTCACTGAACGTTAACATGCGATGTATCCAATATTTTTGGTGGCGTGCATCCAATGTCTTAAGAAAAAAAAATTGTTCTTAGCGAACGGTGTTTTTGTTTACAGGAATGTTTATTTATTTTTATCCTTATTTTGATACATTTTTAAATATTTTTATTACAACAAACAACTTAAAAAAAAAAAAAATTGCTCCGGCGGTATCGGGAGCAGGGTCCAAGCTACCGGTGGTTAAGGCTCCAGAGACAGGAACCTCCTCACAAAGCAAGCCGTATCGAGGAGTACTGCCTTCTGAATCAGGCCCTTGATCCAACCGCCTAACGAAAGCCTCGAAAGATGTTGGTCGAGACTTTTTGCCATCAGGCCATTGGCCGATACGACAATCGGCACAATGACAGCCGAGCCGATTCCACATGTCAACAACCTCGTGTGCTAAGTCGAGATATTTAATTTGTTTCTCTTTTTCAGCTTTCACGAAGTTCTCGTCATGTGGAATGGTAACATCGATAATTATTGTGCGGCGCGAACCCAAGTAGGAATGTGTTAGTCGAACTTCGTAAAGTGGGGCTAATTCCACGGAATTACAGCAGGGTGTGGATGTGGAGTCACAAACTATCCTCCACCTCCTATCCTGCCCTCTGTGCCCCAAAACATGCAGCCAAAGTGACCTCTGCGCTGCCATCGATAACGCCGTGGAAGTGGCAAAGTTTTGGACCAACAGTATACGAACCATCGTGCCATCGACATGTAGAAGACAAAGATTCAATTAATGATTATTTTGAAAACACCCTACCCTCTTAACTCCTTTTGTTTAATATCTCATATTTCTATTATTCAATATATTTATAACAATAACCTACTATTTATACGCGAACAAAGACGCGAATAAAGGCACCGATTATAGCGTGACACGAGGCAATTTTGTGTCGCGAGCGATTCGCGTCGCGTATGGTGCCTTAAATAAAATCGAACACAAGTGTTTGTTTGTTCCGGCTAATCTCCGAAATAGCTGGAATGATTTTGACGGGACTAGCAGATGGGTAGCTGATGTTATAAGAAGTAACTTAGGCTCCTCTTATGATAGAAAAAAAGGGTACCGCGCAAAAAAATAAAACCTATGTATTTTCGACATCCACTCGGGCGAAACCGCGGGCACAAGCAAGTTGCATACAGTTTAGATTTCTGAAATTTTAATATGAAAAATCATATTAAAAATTCTTTATATTAATTTTCTTTACATTGAGCACACTACAAGTATGACAAAGAGATACTTTATTATTATTAGTATGCATAATTGCGTAACACATTTTCGTAAACGATTACGACTTATCTATTGTATTTTGACAGTTCAACAATATTCATTGCGTTATTTACATTGTTGAACAGATTTTTTTATTGAAATTATTAAGCAATGTATCAGCACAGCAATCTGTTTCAAAACAATTCAGATTATGATTGATTGTGTATTACGCAATTAGGGTACAGCTTTATTTAATAAGCAACTGCAGCGGAGAAAAACAACAGCAATAAAATAAAGTATTTTCTATTCTATTTCTAATGGATACTACATGCCTTTCATTGTTGGATATAACCAACCTAAAACTTGCTTAGAACTTGCAGCATATTAAAACTAAGTTCAAAAGATAACTTTTTCAATTCGTTTCTTCACATAGAAAATCTCTTGTTTACCAGAATATACACCAGTTTTATGTAAAAGGTCCCCAAAAGATTTTTATCAAACACTTTGTTACCTCTAAGCCCGGTTCATTCAATTAACTTTGGCAGAGATTTTTCGCTCCGAAAAGCCTTCTCGGATCACAGTGTAAAAATTATCAGGTAAAAGTTTTGTCCTGCTGTAAAATTTTCAAGTCGACTGAATAGATTAGTTCAGGCTACGGAGTTACAATTTTGTAAGATCGTGATATGGAATTTAAAATGTTTAATAAGGAGAACTCGTGTGAGGTTTATGTTGGTTCCACTATAGAAGCCGAATTTTTTGCTCAAATATGAGTGGCGTGGAATATGAGAGATTTGCTTATTACTGTCGGCAGCGTACGAACTTACGTATGATGTGTTGTGGTGCAGTTGTTATGAAAGGCTTCCCATTTTAAGTGATGTCTGACTTAAATTAGGGTATTCGCTTTGTCATTGAATGACATTTGTACGTCAAACGAGCGCGACGGTCGAGCTACACGCGGTGTCTTTGTGTTGCGCCGCCGCCTCGCGCCAGTGTGTACGTACAAACTATAAAACGACAAGGTATATTTGTCTAGGTGGCAGATGGATAGTATCAACCTTACAGAATTTTTAATTTGCTGGAAATTGTCGTCAAAAGTGTTAATTAAAACTATTACGCTGGAAACACGCGCTAACACGCGCATCAAGAATAGCATTTTTTTATTAATTAAGCGACTTCAAAAAAGGAGGAGGTTATATGCTCGTTGATATTTTTTTTTGTTCGACAACTTTCTCGTAAATTGAGGACAGATTTAAAAAATAAATATTTTTTTTTGGTAGAGGTGGCTTCCGCGGTGGTCGTATATTTTTTAACTTTGCGGGGGTTGTTATTGAGTTACCTTCGGTGATATGATTTAATCCACTTTGTGTTTCTTGATGATGTCATAATACTTCCAGTCACTGTCGTTTACAACTCATGTAAATTATGAATTGGTATGGATACCATACGAGTAACAAAAAAATTTATAACAAGCTTTTTTTTTTCAAAAAAAAAACACATTTTACAGTTTTTTTTTTTTGGAAAAAGTTTTATTCTCAGGAATCGCTATTGCTACGTATTATCACGTAGCAAGTTTGATACCTTTATTTGGGGTCTCCCTGAAGCTCAAACTCAAACTCAAATCATTTATTTCAATTAAACCATTTACAGGCACTTTTGAATTGTCAAGGAATCGATCAGAAATATGAAGCTAGTTGCCCATTCCAAAGCGCAGTAGGTCACTATGGAGAAGAACGGGCAAGAAACTCCATGGACACTCTTTTAAATAATATTGTTGTTACAAATATATTAGTTACATCTAATAATGTTGACACTATAAGTGAGAACGATGTACAAAAACCGTACACGTTAAAAGCGTCCAGAGTGCAGCAAAACATAATTAAAAACAATCCAGCAAATTAATTATTAAAATAAGCCGTGGCAGCTAAGAGATGACCAGTCCCAACTGACGGCGCCCGTTCATGAACATGACACATGGATCAGCACCGTTCAGCTCAACCATTTTGAAGGGAGCTAAATGATCCGACACACGCGCCACCGTCAGCGAGACATTTGAGTGAGCATGACATACTATCAGCCGCCAAGGCACATTCAAGTCAATCTATGACATTACCCGGTAAATGGTAGCTCTATAGTACAAAGTACTCACATCTGTGCAATGCATCTGTATAATAAAAAGGAGTTCAACAGTGTTTCAAATGTCAATTTATTAGTTGTGGTGTGGAGCAGGACCAGCATTAAGCCAGGCATTTTTATCAGTTATGTAAACCCCTAACCTATAATACGCCTGCCTGCATAGTGTGCGTTTGACAAAGGATTTGAATTTTGTCTCATTCAGTTGAAGTATGTGGGGAGGTATTTTATTATAACATTTTAGACAGTACCCCATGAAAGATGAGTCTACTTTAGCCAGTCTGAAACCTGGTTGAACTAATAGGTCCCGATTTCTAGTACTATAATTATGTCTTTCACCTTTTACTGTAAAGATGTAAATTTTTTCTTACGTACATGATGTTTTCATAGATGTATTGACAAGGTATAGCCTTCACTAGATACAGATTGGAGGCACAGCGGACAGGATGAAAGATGAGACATTGTCTGAGTGGCTGCTCAGCAATCTCAACGACAAGATTCCTTCAAGAGCAGCACAACCTCCTGACAGATACATTGTGGGCTAGGACCACCATAAAATGGGTCCCTGAAAACGTCCAACGGCATTGGTGAAGATACCCGTACTTAGATCGAAAGACGAACTTGACGCTTTTAAGCGGAATGGATCCATATCGGCTCAGGGGGTCCACACTGGGCACGCCACAATAGCGGCGGTAAGTCCCCTCTTTGAGGAGTGGTTGGAGAGGCGCCACGGCGTCCTCACCTTCCGCCTGACACAGGTCCTCACCGGACACGGTTGTTTCGGGAGGTTCCTGTTTCGCATAAGGCGGGAGGAAACGCCCGCGTGTCACCATTGTGTGGGTCGCCCGGAGGACACGGTGGAGCATACGGTGGAGGTATGCCCAGCTTGGGCGGAGCACCGCAGTGTCCTCAGGGAGGCGATTGGCGGCGGCGATCTCTCGCGTCCGGCCCTGGTCCAGGCCATGGTACGGAGCGAGAGGGAATGGAAAGCCGTCACCTCCTTCTGCGAAGCAGTAATGCTCGCGAAGGAGGAGGCGGAGCGGGTGAGGGCCTTGCGCCCTCACGCCCCCACTAGCCGCCGCAGGAGACGCCCTGGGCGTCGGGAGTCGCCTGCAGATTCCTGGCCACCGTAGGCGCGGGCTTGCGGACGGCGAGCAGTGGGTAGCTCGCCGCCGGTAAGAACCAGGCCCGGGTCGACGGCGCGTTGTGTTCCACGCGCGCCTCAAAGAGATATCAGCACAAAGTGACGGGGTCCGATAGGGCCGACGCCTCAGGGTCGCGGGTTATTCTACAGAGAAAACCGTGGCCCTGGCACAGGCAACAGAAGGAACACGGGTGGGTTTTAGTCAGTTTTCTGCTCAAGCTATGCACGTTTCCGACTCCATAACACCTATTGACATAAGATTACTTCTGATCCCGAACTAAGAATGGATTACAACACGATTTGACAGTTCTCAGTCTTTACTCCCAAAGTGTATTTGCCAGTCCGAAAGTTCATTCCGATTTATCAAGCTACATTCGGTTCGGCCCGGATCTTGGTTGATGGACTTTGAAAGTAGGCCCCAGGATCGAGTTTAGTGTATAACGGAAAGGGAGGCCTTCACCCTACAGTGAGACAACACAGGCTGATTATTACTTTATTGAAATTGTAATGTAATTGTGACCCCTCCGTGCCTGAGAAAGCACGTTAAGCCGTTGGTCCCGGCTGTCAATCGTGGATGTTTGACAGTCGTTACGGGTCGTCAAAAGCCTGAAAGCCTGACAACCATTCTTTACCGAGGGGTATCGTATTACCCAGAAACTGGGTTGTGGATTTCAGATAGGCAAGCTCACCCTGTATAATACTGGTACAAAGATGGATCTGGTTAGGCTAGGCAGATAATGATGATGATGCTATAGTTACAATCACCAGCACGACGAATAAAATAAACAAAATGACAGATTTATTTTCTTCATCTATTGATTTCGTCTATTGTTTCGTCGACAAAACTCATTTCTATGTTGCTATGCGTGCAGGGAGAAAAAGAGATCACGAATGGCGTTGGTTTGACCTTGCTTTTGATATTAAAACTTAATTCAAGGTTCAAGTCACCCACGGGAAGAAAAGAAAGACGCTTACAACTTAAAACAAATCCCTAACACCACTACCACTACACTACTAAAAAGCAGTCATTGTTTAAAATACAGCGAATTAAGTCTGGGCAATTACACATAAAGCGCTTAGTGTATTCCCACGGCGCTGCATAGCTGTGTCGTGTCTGGTTGAATCGGCTGCAACCGGTCGAGATTTCCCTCGGGTGTGACGTCTGTTCTTGGTCAATGACCTGGCAAAAAATGTAGCGGTGAAACTAATGTGGAGGGTTTTTGTTTATGGAAATATTAGCGACCCGCCCCTGATTCGCATAGATGCAATGGCTAAGTGCCAAAATATTGAGATTTCTATGCTATAGCTAAAAGGTAATATAAATATATAGACAATTCGTTTTATTCGGGACAACATAGGAGCCATTTTTATAAGTAAAAACTTAAATACTAAGACTTAAACACTAGGATTAGTAACATATTTAAGTACATCAGCAACACTTACTGAGTCATGTACTTACGAGGCACTTCGTGTGGACAATGGTTCCCCATGAGATGCCTCAGCACAGGAGCTCTCGGGTTCTCAGCTATGACTTTCAGGATGCTATTGCTACTCCCCTGAATCCTCCTCACAAGCGATGCCACCTTTTTCTTGATGATAGTATCGAAACCGATACGCGATTGAGCAAACATCCCCGAGGCACTACAGAAACGAGGAAGTTTCAACATCATCCTGAACAAATTGTTAAAATTGGACGCGCAGGGCACTTAGTGGCCCACGTAAGTCCCCCGTTATGTATCATAAAAATAACACTGGAATATATGCTCTAAATTTTGGTGAAAACCGCATCTAAATTCATAGTGTAGCTTCGGAACATCTAACCGGGCACACAAACAAACATCGGAAGCCCTCTGTTTTAAACCATTTACTATACAGGATGGCAGGGACATCGATGCGAAACCTATTATCGTGGATTCAGTATGATTCCTGATTCTCAACTCCCCTGGGGTCCTTTTGATGCGCCTTGCAGGTCGCACCTTAGAAATCTCCTCAAATCCCCTCCACACTCAACTGACTTCTACTCCTACTCTTTCTCTGTGCACGCGCTTCGGTTGTGGAATTCACTTCCGCCTGACATTACGAACTGTCATACTGTTCCTGTGTTTAAAAGGAGAGTGAAGGTGAAAAACACTATCTTTCCACTGTGACATAGATGCATTTGTATTTTTATATTTACTTTATATTCATGTTTAATTTTTTGTGATATTCATTTTAGAAGTATGTGTGTATGTAAGTATATTTACATAATGTATGTTTATGTTTAAATTAGTGAATTGTTTTGTTTTATGTATTTCATTTTCTATTCTGCTCTTACACACGTTGTCTACATCTATTATATACTCTCCTATTGCAGGTATTCTGGAAGAGATTACGTTTATTAATATTTATTAATTTAATAAGCATCACCTTTGTACGTTTTATCTGTTCCTTTTTTTTGGCTGTTTAAATGTGTAAACATAAATCGTTAAATACATAAATAAAAAATATGTTATTCCATATATAGGTAATTGCATTTTTTTTAACAGCAGTTTTTTTTGCCAGCCTGTATATGCTGTGCATTTCATGATGATTGTTATGATTGACATGTGTGCTGATTCGGTTGTGCGAAAGTTAAACAAAATTGAGACTATTTCCATCTTTTCTCTCTCTTACAAACCAAGAAAGGGACATCACCTCGGTATATTAGAGCTGTCTATTTTAGTTTAGGTGTCCTAAAACTTCTATACATTCGTTGGCAAATCAAAACTTAGTTCTTATCTGTCACAGTCATTTTCTCGAGCTGTCTTACGGCCGAACCCAATAACGGATCTATCACCAATATATCATTAATATCATTATTGGCTTACTGAAAATAGAAAAACCCGTATAACAATCTCTGGTTTTAACTTCTCAAAAGCCAAAGTATGGGTCCCTATAACATGTTGACAGCTATATGTTTGACAGGAACAGATAGAATTATACTGCCTATCATCAATAGCGATCTAGCTTTCACTGAAAATAGTTAATTGGGTTTGGCCGTTAGTAAGAGATGTCTCTCTTATTTTAGTTTAGTTTATGAACAAAGAATCGGCGATAATTACATAGTCACATGGGTATTGACTCTGACTGTTTCATTGGCCTATCACTTTCTTTTTATTTATTTATTCACAAAATCCACAGCCCTTTAACAATTTCACTTAAATTAATAAAGTAATCTTACACTTATTATATGCACAGAAACAAACAAGATGAAAGGCTAGCACCATCCAAACATACCTAGGTGTGTAGGAGTGTGTGTGAGGAGTTGTAATGGTGTATGGATACTTTACTCAATACTATTTAGAACTGTTAGTCAATACGTCGCACACAGAAGTTAATAAAATTTTCCTGAATATATCTTTTTTGCTTTATATAGACACCTATTTAAACGAGGTTGATAGGTTATGACACGCTCCGTTAGTGGCACTCCAAACTTGGATAGTTAAGTTACCGTTTCCAAGTGAAGCGGTGACCGCCGCATGCTGCCGTAATGTCCACATATAGCTTTTTTTGACAAATACTGATGAAACTGACCGATTTTCATGACGTCCGCTATAAATGTGACGTAAACGGTCTTCTAAGAAACCGTAGCTCTAGACAAGTTACATATCATCTCGTCTTAATTTATCAATTAGACCGACATGGCATAAGGGGAAACGCGTTTAAATGGTTCGAAAGCTACTTTAGACATCGACAGCTATGTGTTGGAGATTTCGGGACAAACAGGAAATCAAAAGCTCGCATATAGGTCTCAGTATCTTGAAAATAACTGCGGTGTTACCCAAGGTACCATCCTAGGGACGCTTTTATTCTTGCTATATGCTAATGACTTGCCTAGTGTAACTTCCCACAATTGCATACTACGCTGAAGATACGACCCTCACTATTTTAAACGATAATGATGACATTTTTGAGTACCAAAATGAAATTAACATGACATAAATAAAATTATTCCATGGCTCGAACAAAAATTATACAATTCCAGACATGAAAGAACGCGTCCACGGTTTAAAATACAATATGGGAATGAGACAGTAGAAGAGGTCGATTACGCAAAATTCTTAGGGATTATAATTGACAAAAAAAAACTTGAAATCTCACATTGATGATTTATGTAAGAAGATAGATAGATTTGTATTCGTTTGTATAGACAACACGTGTGGCTAATGTTAATGCGGCACTATGGGCATGCCATGGCTTAGATGTCTCATCAATTTTGCGTTATGGCAATTTAGTATGGGGTGATTCGGTTGAAATTAAAAGAATCTTACGCGCTCAGAAAAAATGTGTACGCCTAATTTGCGGAGTGCATCACTGGACAGTTGTGTTCCACTATTTAAAAAACTTAAAATACTGACACTTCCTACACAGTACATTTTTGAGATTTGTATCTTTGTACACCAAAACAGACATGAATTTGACTTGTATAATGTTGTAGTATCCACACCCAGCAGCATATGCTTAATGTTCCCAGGCGTAGAATTAAAACTTTTTCTAATAATGTATTCTGCATGTCCATTACTGTTTATAACAAATTAACTGATGGCTTCAAAACTCTCAGCCTCAGAACATTTAAATGTAAATTAATTACCTTTCTTTTAAGCAATAGTTATTTGTTTTACATATGGGTACAAGTGTTTTTTGCCGTGAGTGCTTGGATTGAAACCTGAGCTAGCGAAGGGTTCTAGAATTAAACCACGAGCGAAGCGAGTTGTTTAAAAGAAGAACCCTGAGCGTCGCGAAGGTTTCAAGTCACGAAACGCTAAAAACTTTTACCCATAAGTGAAACACAACAATTTTCACCACACTACGCGGAACTTGCAAAAAAAAAAGAAAACTAGTAAAATACGTACAGAATCTGTTTATTAAAATAAATTAAAAAGCGGATATTTTCGGTTCTGAATAACCAGGTATTTTCGGTTGACAGGTTTTGAACGGTTCTAACTTTTGTCTTAAAAACGTTTTTGTTCCTAACTCTTTGGTTTTATTTAAAACTTCGAGTAAATGTTGAATCGGAAGCCTTCGAATTTTAAAACACTTTTACACTCAAGATAACAAAAAAGGCTTTTACCCTCGGAAATCGATGGGTAAAAATTGCAAATAATAGGTAGTGTGGTGAAAATGTTACTCGACTGAAGACTTTATGAATGAAAAATTGACCTAAATATTTGACATTATTACCCATAAATCATATTTATCTTATATAGCTAATATTTAAATTGAATTTTGACAGATATTATTAATCTGTTTTACAACTATTGTTAAATTTATTTCAATTATTTGTAATTCCAATTGTAATGATTAATAATATAAATTAAATTTTAATGTAATAATGACCCATAATTTTACAAATCATATTTGTGCGCCGGAAGCGGCAGAATATTATGATTGTAACACATAATGAACATAACAGCTTTTTGTTATGTTCAAATAATTATTATTGACGTCCAACGTCAAAGAGTTCGACTTATTGCTAGTCCTTGTAAATTTATTGTTATTTATTATAAATTTGAAGTGATTAATGTTATAAACTACAAATATAACATCATATGATACATACGTAAGGGAAAATGTAGTGGATTCTAACTACCAAGTCGCTGACAAAACGATTGAAATAATACAAAAAGTGGAACACAAACGTCATCTTAATATAAATCATTTAAAACAACACCTACTTCATTAAAATCAAACTTTAACTACCTTAATTTTGTGCTGGATAAGTGGTGTGAAAGCAGTGCAAGGACTTTTTTACTAACAGCACCATCTAAACAGCAACTGACTTTTGGACGCGACGCTGTCTCACGGCAACGGTTACCAGGGCTGCGCCAAAATGTCATACGGCGGCGCGGCGCCCCAGGCTGCCAGCGCGACTGCGCCGCTGTCATTGTGCTTCAGTCAAGCAATTTTTTATATGTCATTTTTGTTATTTTAATGTTATTTTAGATTTTAAAGTAACCTTTATTGTGTGAACGAAAAGCCGTGTAAGCAATCTTTGTTTATTTATGCTGAACACTGACGACAGTAGTGACGCCGTACGAAGCGCCAGTCAACCTGCCACATCGCTGGATACCCTAGTGAGATGCCTTCATTGTCCCCAAGCACGTTTTTTTAAAGGTGAACGAGGCTTGAAGGTACATTTGGGGAAGAAACATAAACCCCACAATGTGTCTTCATCATGCCCGACAGTACATACTTCCCTAACACCTGATTCACCCGCTCAACCCTTTTGGAAAACCCTTGCAACATTTAAAACGTCAACTCCAGTTTTAAAGAGAGTTCCTCGTGGCGCGAGACCATCCGTGGCTTCCTGTTTAGCGCGTAGTATCCGCCTGGCCGTCCGAGAGAACTCTATAAGTGCTTGGGAGCAATTACTCACCTTCCCGTTTAGAATTCTACATGTGCAAAAAAATTTGGCAAATAAAAAAACGTTAACAGCACAAATAAAAGAAAATTGTAACATTTCGGCCCTAAGTTTCGACCCTAAATTAACAGCGCCCCTCCCCCAAAGAGGTTTATTGCACCACGTGGAGTCTAAACTAGGCGAGGGTGATATCAAAGGTGCGGCTAGAATCATCTTTAGCAGCGATGTGTTTGCGCCGTACTCTCCAGAGACACTTACAGCTCTGGAGAGCAAACAGCCCGCCCCGGCAGATGACCTCTCCTTCTCTGACCCACCCCATTCGGAATCTAACTCACTTGAGATTACAGCTCAACAAGAATGCGCGGCTGTGTACTCCTTTCGAAGTGACTCTGCCGGCGGCCTCGACGGCCTGACACCGCAAAATCTCAAGGACTTAATGTGTTCAGGCGCCGGGGAGGCTGGTGAGACCCTTTTGAAGGAGCTGACGGCCCTCATCAATCTCATGCTCTCCGGCAATGTGAACGAAGCCGTCATTGATATTTTGTACGGTGAAAATCTTTGTGCCCTGCGCAAGAAGGATGGCGGCATTCGTCCCATTGCCGTAGGGTCCACTTACCGTCGTATCGCAGCCAAAATTTGCTGTGCTTTTTACAGCGAAACACTGGCCAGCAAAATCCAGCCCCTACAGCTGGGCTTTGGGTCTAAAGGGGGCTGTGAGGCTGCGGTACATGCATTATCCACTTTCCTCAATAGTGCTAAAGGTGAGGTCATCCTGAAGGTTGACATTAAGAATGCTTTCAATTCCGTAAACTGGGACACCTTGTTGGCAGAAGTTCAAAAAGAAATACCCAAAATTTACAGTTTTCTATATCAATGTTACAGGTACCCCTCTAAATTACTTTATAAAGACAACCTTTTGAAATCAGCTGTTGGTTGCCAACAGGGTGATCCTCTTGGGCCAGTCATTTTTAGTTTGGCAATGAATCCAATCATTCGACAGCTAAATTCAACGTATGGTATTTGGATGACGGCACCCTAGGAGGTGATGTAGACACAGTCATAAAAGACTTGACATTTTTAAAAGAAAAATTCAACTCTATTGGCCTAGACCTTAACTTTTCAAAATGTGAAATGTATCTTCCCGAAACCACTGACAGACAGACTGCCTTAGCAAAATTTTGTACCTTAGCACCAAATATCAAAATTACGGAAAGAGACTCTCTTCACCTCCTAGGGTCCCCAATTTTTGACGAATCCTTTCCAACGTTCGTTGAAGAAAAAAATTTAAAAATTCAATGATGTCTCGGAAAGACTTTTCAAAATTAACATTCATTCGGCGTTCACACTCATTCGATACTGTTGTTTTGGACCAAAATTTACATATAACCTTCGCTCCACCCATCTGTGGAAACATCCACAACTTTTAGAAAAAGTAGACCAAATTATTAGAAACACACTAACTTCGATCCTAAATGTGGCTCTGGACGACCGAGCGTGGCAGCAAGCCACACTTCCCATTCGCCTGGGAGGTCTCGGCGTCCGCAAAATTTCAAGTATTAGTTTACCGGCCTTACTCTCCTCGGTCCACAGTACTGATAAATTAACCAGGAATATTTTATCTTCTTCACTGGTCGATTTTGAAGTACCCTGTTTGAGCGATGCGTTGAACGCTTGGAAAATGGCTTGTCCCAATACGGTTTTCCCCGACAACCCGTCCTCCCGGAGACGGTGGGATGTGCCGCTCTGCAGTATTATACGGAATACCCTGGGAGTCAGGCTTGTGGCTTCAAGCGCTCCCGTCATCCACCATAGGCACAATGATGGATGACTCATCGTTTCGGCTCGCTACATGTCTCCGCTTGGGCGCACCTTGTGTTGCTCTGCATCGGTGTCACTGCGGTGAAGCTGTCGACAGTCTCGGGCACCATGGCCTGTCCTGCTACAGGAGCGCAGGTCGCATAGCACGGCACGCCAGCATCAACGATTTTATTCGTCGAGCCCTTGTCACCGCCGGTATACCTGCGGTTTTAGAACCAAACGGTTTGGTACGTGACGATGGAAAGATACCAGACGGTATGACGTTGTTGCCTTGGAAGATGGGTAGGCCTCTGGTGTGGGACGCAACCTGTGTCGATACCCTTGCTCCATCTCATGTTCCTAGCACGGCGAGCTGTGCTGGTGCTGCTGCTGCGGCTGCTGAGACCCTCAAGCGGCGCAAATACTGTAACCTTATGGGTAACTACAGTTTTGAGCCGTTTGGGGTCGAAACGCTCGGGTCATGGGGCCCGAGTGCGCGTGTCCTTTTTAGACAAATTTCTCACCGACTAGTCGACACTTCACGTGACCAGAGGGCTGGATTGTTCTTTGGCCAAAGAATTAGCAATGCCATTCAGCGTGGCAATGCTGCCAGTCTTCTGGGTACGTTTCCAGATGACAGCGATGCGGACGAGTACTTCGACGCCTGAGTGTTTTATATTAATTGGTACAGGTAGTTAGTTATTTAGTAATTTAATTTAGTTATATATATGTTTTTATCATTTATCATTTATCATTAAGACTACATAATTAAGTAAACAGCTTTGTACAATATTCTGACAAATAAATGCATTCTATTCCATTCTATTCTATTCTCTTTTTCACTCCCGATATTACAGACAATCCACCTACTCCCATGTGTCATCTAATGGTGTGACATTGTGCTGTTAGATCGAGTATTGGGTAAGCAGGTGCAATTATTGGTGGCGCTGGTTGTAAACGAAAATCGAAAAGTTAAACACAAACCGATTGTATTCAAAATGTTGGTTCGTAAAACTGTCGTTGCTCAGATGAGTTGAATAATGTAACCAGTTCTCTTTTGTCATTGTACACAGTCATAAAACAATTGCTAACGATTTTTTACTTGAAAGAGCTATGGCCAAACAAATACCTATATTCTTATTAGTAAAGAATAAGTTACAACACGGGCGAATTAAAATGGCACCTGGCTCGAATGACGTGTTCAGTTATAAAATATGTCACTTTATTTTGTTTAGTATCTTATTATTATACTATACTTTGTTAAGACAATTTCACATTGGCTATTTATATTTAAAAACTACATAAAACTATCTCTCATAGTTCCGAGCCAGGTAGTATTAGACCTACTAGGGCGGAAGGAACACAAGCTATCTCTATAACAACAACATCGCAGTCGTGGATGGAGCAGCAATTTTCGTCGAAGCCACTCACGACTCTGTCAGGCTTGCGGGAGGCCTTGCAACAGATCACGTCTGCAGGCTGACATCTTGATGATGTGAAACTGGATTTAAGTTTAGGTGGGTAATGATGAGGGATATGAAATGTAGGTGCCTTGACCTCGCAAAGTTATACTTAGATTGTATTTTATAAATAGAACAGAATAGAATGATTTGCAGAGAATGAACCTAGGTATACCTATAGTGGTGCGTTCGTTGTTTACGTACCCCTGTTAGTATACGCAGCTCAGCTTAGGCCTCGCGGACTGTACCACATTTTTAAAACTGCTATAAAGAATTATAATAATAATTTAACTCTTTATTTTAAAAAAAATTGTAGGTAACCTTTTTTTTAGGGAATGGGTATAAAAAAGACTTCTAAACAAAGACACTAATTTGCTTTCCTGTCTTTTATTTAAAAAAAAAACCGTAAATGGTCCAGTAGCGCTGAAAGAGCTTAAAAACGAAAACATAATAAATACTGAAGTAAGATAACTCAGACATAAATGTTGCTTAATAGCAAAAAAACAATTCTGCCAGTGGGGTTTAAGTCCACGTTTACACGGACGTAAAAATAACGCGGCGGGATTGTTTTAGGCACTGGATTTTAAACTCTCGGCGTTGAACCGAGCATTAAGAATCCAACAGAGTGCATCGTGTCGCGTCAACAGCGCGTCGAAAAAGAACACTGATGGATTTTCAACTCTCGGCACTAAGCAGTGCGTTGAATATCCAGTGCGCTACAAAATCTCACCGCCACTAACTTTGCGCTTTATTTATTTGTTTGTTAATTTACTAACGAAATGCTACACTCACGCGCAAACCAAAACAACCCACAAATGAAACCACAGCATTTTCTTCCCGTTTCTGACATTTAACAAAATATAACCGACCATGAAGCGACACAACTGTTTAATTTTCCACACATACATTGTACACTAAGATGGTAAAAGAGGCGCTTTTAAAAAACATGTTTATTTTAAAAAGACTATCATTATAGGGATCTGAGTAAACAGTAGTACAGGATCCGTCGATTTATATTGCACAGACTCGTTTTAAGTTCAAAAAGGAATACGAGCACATAATAATTTTGTGTAGGGTCCGCAGAAAAGGGGCACACGAACGCGATCAGCACATCTAAACCACGTTAAGCTGTCAATTTCAATATTCAACCACAATGAATACACTGACAGCTGCCTTGGTCTAGTGGTCCGAAGCGACACTGGTGAGCATGAGGTCCTGGGTTCGACTCCCGAATCGGGCAAAATGTTATTTTGAATTTCCATCTGGAATAGGGAGTACATTTTTTTTTTGTTTAAAAAAAAACAAAAAAATATTGTACTTAAATAGTACAAAAAATATTATAAAAAGTGTATGAGTTTAAATATAACGGTTTGAAAAAGACAGCATCATAGTAGAAATGACGTCACGTCTATGTAACTTCATACTAGCTCAATACATTGTCCGGGTGGCAATAATCCAAAAACTTTAAAAGCGTGTAGCTTCTTCATATTTCCATCGATTTCACCGTTTTTTTCGATTATCGCATTTTACTATGCCCTCTTTGAAATCACATTTTTCAAACATTTCTAGTATTGTTCATCATCCCTATTTCTCAGTATCAGCCTGAAATTTGGATTTGTGCCAAGTTGATGGCAATAGGGTCAGTAGCTGGTTGAATGTGGGTGTGCTATTAGGTACACCTCTGCCTAACTGTTCGAAGAACACGGGCGTGGTGTTGTACCATGATTAGGTTAAAAGCTGTTCGTACTTATAAAAGACATAAGGTGCATACTCAAAGCATTAAATACACTAAAACTGCGGTCCCATGGCCCGTTAACCAACAGGCCGTACCAGACGTTGCCACGCCTGTCAAGGTCTGTCGCGGCCCGTGCCGAGCATTCCGCTACGTCAATATGTCAAAAACTACAGCAGCTGCACACGCGCTCTGTACGAGCGCGTGTGCAGCCGCTGTGGTTTTTATTCAGTGGTCGACATTTGACAAGCAAAGCAAAAATAATGCAGAAGGAACGTGCCCACAGGCCGCGACAGGCGCCGTCGTGCAGCACCACGACACGCTTTTCATCATGTCACGAACGGGCGACAACAAAGTCAAAATCAAAGCATTTATTTCAAATAGGCCCATAAAAAGGCACTTTTGAACGTCAAATTTTACATTAAAAATAGAACAGATTTTAGGCGCCACTTCCAAAAAGTAGGTCATTTCCAAAAGGTAGACAGGCCACTGGAGGTTTTATCGGATACAACGGTTCTCACGGCCTGTCAGCCTGTCCTGGCGCGATCTGGCCTGTGAGAAGAGTGCTGGAAAGTGGGATCTCAGAGGTTATAAATGCCAATAGCTAAAATATAAAGTCAAATAGGATAAGTAATAGAACTTTCAGAATAAAGTGTATTGTATTAATCTGAGAAGTTATAGGTACCTTACAACTGTTTACCAGACTACGGGCGAATTCAAAAAGCCTTTTATACCAGCACAGTATATTTCTTAGTGACCAGTTCCATACAAACTTCATCCCCTATTTAACCCATTTCAAAGAGATGAATTTTCTAAAATCCATTATCTTCTATGGAAACGCTTGTGCAAAATGTATATGTTCATACAAAAAGCATAAGCATAAGCATAATCAGCCTATAACGTTCCCACTGCTGGGACACAGGCCCCCTCTCTATGAGAGGTAGTGAGCCGTAATCCACCACGCGGGCTCAGTGCGGGTTGGTAGATGTCACATGTCTTCGAATTTTTTGGTTCTAAGACATGCCGGTTTCCTCACGATGTTTTCCTTCACCGTTTTGAGAGCAGTGGTGATGAAATTATTTACACAAAGTAAAGCGCCTGCTTGGGTTCGAACTCACGACCTACAACTCGTAAGTCGGGACCGTTACCACTGGGCCACCACTGCTACTGGGCCACCACTGCTACATAAAATACTGCTATACAAAAAGACTAAGCGTAAACTTGACCAAACATTGATACCTAGTCTTATAAGTCCTACGCTGCACGCTAGTCTTATGCTGCAAATAGTTTTTAACAATTTTTCCATACAAAATAGTCAGCCGTAAATTTATTGATTTTGTAAAATAAGCCCTTAGTTTCTCAGATTGACCCACAAAATACCAAGTAGAGTAAAAAATTATATGAAACGACCAGAATTAAAAACTATTTAAACGAAACTTTATTAAATAATCTCATTAAAAATAAAACTTTTTTTCTGCCACTACGACAACTAAAATCCCACCCAGCTCATAGTGGAATGTAAAAAGTGCCTGCCCCGGCTCGACTCGACGATCCCCGCGAATTAACTCAAATGAAGACATTATCTGGCCGAGGCGTGCGCAGACCCAGCGTACGTGAGCTTTTTGCCGCCATCTTACTTTGAGGGCAGAGTTGAAGGTCGATTATTGGGTTTGTGTTTTTTTTTTCTAAATAAATAATATACATACAAGGTGTTTTCTTTGTGCGGAGATTTTTTCGATTGTGTTTTAAGATGTTTATAATTTAAGGTTGTGTTTGAGTGGGGAGGAGTGATGTCCTTGTTGCGTGTTCCAAACATAACGTTGAAGTATATACCAAGGGGTTTTTTTTCTTGGTACACAAGTCAGATGGAAGAATCCTATGGGTGAAATGTGACCAATGACCACAATGGACGGACATCGTCAATTAAGTGACCAAACGGAATAATTTATAAAATAAATAATACCAGCCTCTTATTGTCCCACTGCAACTCAAGGCACATAACTCTTCTTTTACAAAGAAGGCACGAACATTGATCACCACGTTTGCTCAAGGCGGTTTAGCGATTTCATTCTTATACCCTACAAATATTTGAAATGTGAAAGTTTGTTTGCTTGGATGTGTGGTTCTCTACTACGCAAAAACGGCTTTACAGAATTGGATTAAATTTGGCACACAGATAGTTTGTAACCTGAATTAACACATTTTTTGTACCGGTGGTACGTTCATGTAGGATAATTTCCAACATCCACGCCCGTGAAACCGCAGACGAAAGATTTCCTCACGAAGTTTTTCCTTCACTAATGTATCAGCAATGTCCTAGATAAACTCATGTGAATTTAAAAAGTCACATTGGTGACTTGCCAGGCTGATAGGAATCAATGGGTGGAATGTATTTCACCTGGGTTTGGGTAAGGGATGAAGTAGTGATGTAATTTTATTGGGTTGGTGGAAATAGAGTGAAATCTAGATGTTGCTCCGGGAGTTCATCTGCACTCCAGGATCCTTTGTCCTTACCTAGGCCATGGTCTATCTGTGTGCCAAATTTTATCCAAATCCGTTTAACCGTTTTGGCGTGAAAGCATAATCAGCCTATTATGTTCCCACTGCTGGGACACAGGCCTCCTCTCTGTGAGAGGTAGTGTGCCGTAATCCACCACGCGGGCCCAGTACGGGTTGGTATAAGTCACATGTCTTCGAATTTTTGGTTCTAAGACATGCCGGTTCCCTCACGATGTTTTCCTTCACCGTTTTGAGAGCAGTGGTTATGAAATAATTTACACAAAGCGTCTGTCTGGGTTTTCGAACCTACGACTTACAACTCGTAAGTCGCGGCGCTTACCGCTGCGGCGCACCACCACTCTCTGTACGGCGTAGATTAGGATTAGGATTTTTGTCTCTAATTATGACATGAGAAGATTTGTCTTATAGTGAAGCAGTTTCTGTTAGATATAGATTATGTTGCAGGTATGTGATGCTTTTTTTGTATGCAGTTTTTGGCCTGCTATTTTTACGGTGTCAGTAATAAAGGGTTATGTATTCATGATAAAGTTTGATTTGATTGTTATAGTGAGCAAACTTTTGGATATGCTTTAAAGTCTAGACTATGTAAGTAGTAATAAATTCTGTTTTATACTCGGGTACTTTAAAACACGAAGGCTGTTTTTTTTTGTTAAGAATATAAAGGTCATATTCTGAGAATAAATTTGAAAATTTTGACAGGTTTTCCATACTAGAACTGTCAATTTTATTCAAGGGATAAAATTGTATCTGACTTTGGTAAACCCAGCTCTGAATAATGTTAGAATGTGGAGTAAAGACAAGCTATTTTTTCGTTAAACGATAAGTTGGTAAATCTGATAATATAGGTCTTATTACCAACAAAAAATGTAATTACAGTACTCTTAATATAAGATATACGTAACTATTTTGAACATTCCAATATTGACAAGATACGTATTTACGAAAGTTGCAACTAGTAACTGTAACCCATTTCAAAAACCTTCCTATTTTATTTAAAATTGCTAATTAATTCATTTGGCACGTCTGCATCAACGAATCAAAATCTTGCCAATCAATGCACCACTTTACAACAAAAAAAACAACCTATCCTTACCGACAAACAAGGCACCCAAACACTTAATTCATGATTTTCATTATAACCACCAATTAAGGCAAGTGATTACTGTGTAATCAAACCGTCGTATATGTGAGAATGATGGCACGAACATCATAATCATTGGGTGGACTTTAATCACCGGTTGATTGGCGATGATTGGCCGGGGCGATTTAGTTATTTTTGGGTAGCGTGGTTGATGTGTTTCTTTATTTATTTAGTTTTGTTTATTAAAACATAACTAATTTTTAGCGGGTAAGGTAGAATTTAACTGCGCCGTTATTTTGAAAAACTTATGAGGTATTTTGCATTTCTTTTTCATTTTTGACTTTTTTGTCAACATTGGCAACATTAAATATTAGTAGAAGAAGTCCAGTCACAAGTACTTGTACGTATATCAATACCTACATAGACATAATCGATGATATCCTCTTGGAATACGATTGCAACTTCGACATAAGACATATATCACAATAGTCAATCTGCTTAGCCTTATCCCAATTATGTTAAGGATGAATGACAGCCGTTCTTTTCGAGGCTTGGAGGGGTCTTGATATGTAATCGATGGTCAGCCTTCCTCGAACCGACTGCGGCAAGACCTTTAACCATTATAACCCTGGCTGTTGTTTTTACGTCACGTGCCTCCTCTTTTTTGAGAGGGAGTTGGCCGTAATACACCACGCGGGGCCAGTGTGAGTTGGTAGATGTCACATGTCTCACGATATCTTCCTTCACCGTTTTGAGAGCAGCAGTGATGAAATAAATTACACAAAGTAACTCACCTGACTGGGTTTGAACCGACGACGTACAACTCGTAAGTTGGGGCCGTTACTACTGGGCCATATTAAAATTTATTGTGCAAGTTGATAGTTTGACTGTTTTAGTTAGAAATATCTCATAATTTTATTTCTGCGTTTCGATGTAAATTTTAACATAGTTGCATTCAAAAGAATATAAGCTTTTTTTTCAATATGTCATCATCATCATCATCATTTCAGCCGATAGTCGTCCACTGCTAGACATAGCCTCCCCCAAGCATCGCTACTTCGACCAGTTCTATGCTTCCCGCATCCAGGAGATTCCTGCGGCCTTCACAAAGTCATCGGTCCACCTTGTGGATGGCCTTCTAGCGCTTCGTCTTCCGGTACGCGGTCGCTACTCCAGTGTCTTTCGGCCATCTGTTCTGCGAGCAATGTGCCCTGCCCACTGCCACTTAAATTTGGCTAATCTTCGAGCTTTATCGGTAACCTTGCTTCTCTTGCGTATATCTACATTTCTGATTCGATCCCGTAGGGAAACTCCAAGCATAACTCTCTCCATTTCCCTTTCATTGGCTTTGAGCCTTCTAATAAGGCCTATTGTGTATTGGGAAATATGTAGTAAAAGTTTACTTTTGTACTAAAAATCCTGTACACCCAAAACTGAATTGGTAAAAATCCGTGCCTAGGTCACTATGGTCACTACGCCACCAGCTTTTAACAGCCCACTGAGTACATAAAATTCACATAAACCGAAAAAAATAACTTTTACCTTACGGCAGTAGTTTCAATGGGCCTTTGTCGCTTGAAACCGAAACAATTCACAATGCCTGGGTACCTTGCAATAAGTAGTGTTGTAACATTACTAGTTAAAATTCCGGGATTATGGAATTAAAACTATCCTATACTACGATATTTAATGTAACCATAGTATTTATGTCCAGATATGTAACGTTGATGGCAATAGGCTCGCTCCCTATTTCATGGGACTTAAGCATAACTGGCGAAATGTGGGTGTACTATAGGTACACCTCTGCCTAACCCTTCTGGGATTATGTTATATAGGCGTGATGTTATGTGTTATGTTATTTAACGTAAACGTAGCAAAAGAGGTATGTACGGATCGTAGCAGGTGGCGTTCCGTAGATTCTGTCTACCCCCGTAGGAAGAAGGCGTTATGAGGCCTCTATGTGTATTGCCATGAAAGGATTTGTTAAACGTTTCAAAATATCAATACCTACCAATTTTTTTTATGATTGAAAGAAGATGAAAACTTATTATTACCCATTAGAAATAGGTACCACAAAAATGTATATGGGTAAGACATAACGCACACAGTTTTTCATAGACTCCCATTATTTTCCTTACAAAAACAATCGAAACAAAAACCGCACTACACAACACAAAGACCAGCTCATATAAAACGAACTTAAAAATGCATCCGCAAATCACGGACCAACAACCGGACTTAATCCCGCGGCTGCAACATAGTTCCGTAACTCCCGAGAATCCGGGAATCCGGGGCATTTGCCAGCACTAACCACGGACATAATAAAACGCATGACATATAAAAACGTTATAATAAAGTGTCCTCGGTTACTTGGGGAATAATAGTGGTATTCGTTATGTGAGACGGTTAAAGGGTGCATTTTGAACAGTTAAATGGAGAATTCTGGAGAATTTATGAACAGCATATGTTTTGAGCTGCTGCAGTTGAGACACTCGGGAATGGAATAAGACAGGCTTCATATTTTTACTAGTAACCCGCTGCTTCGCGTAGAGCAATGTACTTATGTGGTGACATGTCATAACATCAAGATGTCTGTGTTATATCTAAGTTTATAAAAAGGAATAAATTCTCTAAACGGTGTGTAAAAACCTAAATAAATGGTTTAGGTACACGGTGCTGGGAGGTGCTTTTTTACCTGCTCCTTCAAATTTATTTGACTACGTCTTTGCCAACATTTAAATGAAAATTACAGTTCGAATAGGTGACTTGGGAACCTATTACGGTTCATCTCCTAGTAGAAGTTGTAGGATGTTGGCTACACACATTAGTCACATCACCACCGGCGTGTCACAGTTGACGAACGAAACATGGTTAAAGAACAAATTTATAGTAGTAAAAAAAAAAGTATTCCTAAAACTTGTGGCCATCCGTGCGCAAATGAGAATATTGTTATTGTTTTATTTTTTTTACATCTAATAAATTATTTTTTTAAATTATTTATTAAAATAATATAAAGGAAATTATAAAACAGTGGTCCGCCGGTATCAGGAGCAGGGTCCAAGCTACCGGTGGTTAGGGCTCCAGAGACAGCAACCTCCTCATGTTGCGAGCCCTTGATCCAACCGCCTAATGAAAGCCTCGAGAGATGTTGATCGAGGCTTTCGGCCATCAGGCCATTGGCCGATAGCATGTTATTATTATTATTAGCATATTCCCGTTCTTCATCTCTATTTTTCCACTCTTCATGGAAACGTTGTCTGTTTACAAGTTGCTCCTCTTCTACATCTTAAGTTAAACATGTGAAACGTGAGATTGTGAGAAACAAATTTTTAACCGACGCATTACTATGACTGACTGACTGTCTGTTCACACTCGTCCCTGAAATTGGCGACTTGACGTTGATAAATGATAAATTATTTTATTTCTGCAAGTAGGTTTGTACAAATACTTTTACACTTCAATCATATTTTAAAAACTAGATGAGACCGGCGTTTCCTATCTGACTACTCTGAGAAGAAAGGTCGAAACAAACTCAGAGGTCACAGTCGCTTTTAAAGTCCAGACATAATCTTGGTTAGATCATGTGCAATGGTCTTTTGAGGAGAGAACATGCATAATCATGCAGCTCAACACCGAACTTTAGGAGCTCAACGATTCGACGAAACCAGAGAAAGGACATATGGGTAGGCCGCACAAATTACTCAAACTGCCAGACCATGATCAAAACAAAAAAAAAATACAACAACAAAAAAAAACTACAAGTCCACATGTCATTGGACTTGTCGTTTTTTTCAACTGTATTCACTACCTAAATTACACAAAAAAAAAAGATTTAATTTGAAAACGTGAGAAACCAGCATGTCCGAGAACGAAATTTCGAAGTCTTGTGACATTTACCAACCCATACTGAGCCCGCGTGGTAGATTAGGTACAGAATACTCCCTCTTAAAGAAAGGAGACCTGTGTCCCAGTAGTGGGAACATTATAGGCTGAGCATGATATGATTATGCTGTTGCTTGTTGATCTTACACTAAACACATATCCACGTCATAACAAAAAACATGACCACATGTTACATTCCCACCTAATATAACAAAGTAATTCCTACTTAGCGCCAACATAAAACCGATTAAACGTTCAAAAGAATCGTTGAGGTATTTACACCGAAATAAAGCTAATGTCAGTTTCTGTTGGCATCCTTGAAAGTTAAAGGGGGAGTGCAAAAAGTCTTAGTGGGCTCTCTAGTTGGGCTCGTTATGTGAAACAAAGAGACGCCGACCCCGCCACCTATCCGCTATCGGATGATGGGCTTGGATTAAAAAATGTGGAAGAGAAATTTAACGGTATTATTTGAAAGTCGAGGTTTGTTCTTAAAGAAAATTCTAGAACACGAGCTTCCTGCGCAATAAAGTATTTCTGTATTCATTAATTTAAGTATTCATTGTATTCTATTCGGGAAACTAAAAATACAGCTAAATTATACAGTATGAAATTGAAGGCCATTTAAGCCAAGTTGCATCTGACAACTACAAAAAAAAAATGAAAAAAAAAATGTCGGTACAAAATACCTATAACATAAATTAGGATATAAATAATAAACGTTGTAGTACATCATAAAGCACTAATCTGGAATGTATAGCTACACCATAGTTCTTTTATTCTTATCTAGTTTACTCGCGACTTCATCCGTCGTGCGAAATTTCTTAGGGTCATAGCGTGATGTTAAATCAAAGTATATAGTCGTATATAGTATATAGTTAAGTCTAAAGTATTCCTCAAGAATTGTGATATCAAATGCAAAAAGATTTTTTACATTTCCTGCCAGTACTACCTGAGACTACCCTTACATACACCATTACAACCGAGAGATACCGTGGCCCTGGCACGGGCAACTGAAAGAACACTGGTGGGTTTTAGTCAGTAAAAGTCTGATACGCCCTCCCGCTCCACCCAGAGCGGGAGAAGTCATTTGATGATTTCCGTACATTCTATACGTCCGATCGGACGTATAGAATGTAAGCCGTAACTCATGATTCAAACAAAAAAAAACATATCTTATCCTATCCTGATTAATCCGTGAAACAATGTTTTGCTCTAATGGCCGGCGCGTAGTCGCCTTGTAAATATAGTCGTTAGCATTTATTCACATAATGACTTTATTATGAGCGTCCATCTTCCTACATTTTATCGTTCTCGGCCTTGTTTCTCAAGCTTTTTGTAAGCTAACTTATAGCATGGTGTTGGACTTAATCATTGGAAAGTATGTTCGTAAAAGTTTTGTTGGAACGGGTTATTTAAAAATATTGATAGTGATTTCGGCAAAGATTTAAATCGTTAGACTCAAAATATAGTAACGTTTCTGTTTCGTTGATAGTGACATTATAATTGTAAACGATTTTCACTTGAGTGAGCGATCACTCAAGTGAAAATCGTTTCTGTGTCGTACTTTCTTATTATTTTGATGCATTCGAGCTCTTTAATTATGACATAGATTGTATATTAATGCTGTATCTTTTATTTGGGAAGCTTTAAATTAATATAACAAAGATGTCGTTCCGAATAAGTACGGTGAGAGAAAATCTAATCAACACGGACGATTTCAATCTTTGGACTCAAACTCAAACTCAAACTCAAATAATTTATTTCAATTAAACCATTAACAGGCACTTTTGAATTGTCAAGGAATCGGTCAGTCAGCAATATGAAGCTAGTTGCCCATTCCAAAGCGCAGTAGGTCACTATGGAGAAGAACGGGCCAGAAACTCCATGGACACTCTTTAAAATAATATTGTTGTTACAAATATATTAGTTACCTCGATTAATGTTGACACTATAAGTGAGAACGATGTACAAAAACCGTACACGTTAAAAGCGTCCAGAGTGCAGCAAAACATTATTAAAAACAATCCATCAAATTAATTATTAAAATAAGCCGTGGCAGCTAAGAGATGACCAGTCCCAACTGACGGCGCCCGTTCACGAACATGACACATTTTCGTAAACGATTACGACTAATCTGTTGTATTTTGACAGTTCAACAACATTCATTGCGATAATTACATTGTTGAGCAGATTTTTTTTATCGAACTTATGAAGCAATGAATTAGCAAAGTGTTTCAAAACGATTCAGATTCCGATTGATTTGGGTACCTATTGCGCCATTAGGGTACAGTTATCAATAGGTCTTCGGTTAAGAATAAGCAACTCCCGTTCGTCTTACATTTAATCCATTTATCCCTTCCTTTTTAACAGACTTCCAAAGTGGAGGGGATTATAGTTCGGCTGTAAGCATAATTTTATTTTTATGTATGTTCACCAATTTCTCCGTCAATTGTTACCGATTTTGAAAATTCTTTGTTTTGTTTGAAAGGGTATGCTCCCGAGAGAGATTGTCCCATATAAATTTTACTAACTTTGCTTGGGTGCTTTTTGAGTTAGCTTCAAAAATGTGTTTCCCACTTAGTATGTGGATGATGTTCTAATAAGTTCCTTTCTCTGTAATTTACATAGCAGGTAGTGGTATTTGAATTTGTGTGAGGTAGGTGTCACAAGAAAATAGAAAAAAAAGTCGGTTTGTTTTTTGGTAAAAGTTTTTTTTCTTTTTTCTTTTGAGTGTTTTAACTTCTGGATATGGACCTCTTCACACTACTGCGCCACAGCACTGAATTCTCCATCCTGTGTTCAGTCTCAGCCGGCTTTACAAGGTCATCGTTTCATCTACCAAGGCATCCCATGCTTCGTTTGCCATTAAGTGGTCTTCACTTTAAGACTCATTTTTTCCAATGGCCCTCGCTCTCCCCTATGTGGCGATGGTAACACCGCATCTGCCATTTACAACTTAGGATAGTCACTTACTCTTAAGACCGTTTAATAAAGAGAGTCAGTTTACTAGAGAGAGTTAAAGAAAGTCTTTCTCCACAGGAACCTGGAATGGGCAACCTGTTTCGTACAATGACTGATCGACTCCTTGACAATTCAAAAGTGCATGTAAATGGTTTAACTTTGAGTCTATGATCTAAATTATGTCTTCATTTAAGAAACACTGTTCAAAGTCAAACTCACGCCTCACAACTCCTTTGTGAAACGTAGCAAAGTAATTTCAAAATGCCTAGTTTTTATTGAAGTACCTAAACGTTTATTATACTCGTAAATGGCCATTTACCGAGCTATTTTCATATTTGTATGCTTTAAAGCGAAATATTTCTTGCGTTGAAATATGCCACGTTATCCGCGTAGGCGAATTGAGAGTGCTTGAATGTAGTTAAGCTTTTATAGTGCAATATTCGAAATTTCAAGTCGTTTGAGTATTTAAATAGTTTTTAGAATGCATTTATGCGAGTGTATGATGGTATAAGGCTCGCCAAGTACTGGGTTAGACTTTTAAAAAGTCCTGCTGCCGAGCAGGGAAACTCCTCAGCGGCCGCTGCTACGAGTACAGGCGGGATTGTCAAAATTTTCCATACAAACCAATCGTGTCAGTGTTTACTCGCACTGCCACACAAATGACGTATAGAAACTGACGGCTTTAAAGGCGGTTTCTGACAGAAGTTGTGAACGCCGATAGTGCGTTAAGCGCAAAACACATCGTATTTAATCACGACCTACTGCCGTCTCTAGACTCGCACAGACGTAAATATATCTTGGCGGGATTTTATAGCTCACTGGATTTTCAACGCTCCGCTTGGCGCCGAGAGTTGAAAATCCAGTGCGTGATAAAAATCCGTCACAGCGCTAGATTTGAACGCACAACATTCCATAGCGGACGCTGCGTCGAAGCAAAGCGCCACTAACTGATGTCCATTCGTTTCCTTTGCGAAATTTATCACTGAAATGTTAATTTATTTTATCCCATAAGATAGGTATTTCCTGGACTAAGGAGATGAGATAATCGATATCATTATACGCCACACTCATGTTCAAAATGCGCACGTGTTCCCTCTCTGCTAGTACAAAACTTACTGCGATTGCCGCTCCGCACCATCACTACCGGATTCACCTTTGCGTTGACTCAATGCTCACGACAACGCAACGAAAAAGGGTGGCATGTATTTAAATTTATATGTAAATAACGCAGCCTTAGCGCTGCGACGACACGCAGCGAAATACTAAATTAATTATGTAATATTTACTCGGCCTTCACCTATAACCAAAAGCGGCATAAAGCTTTAATCCTAACGGATTTACTAGAGTGTTGCCCAATCATGGCTAATTTAAGTGTTGCAAGGTGAAAAAACAAGAAACACATTATTGCTTTATATCGACTGATCGGCCGACTACACAGGTAATGATAGGTTTAAATAAGGCTGAGGGTACACGTAGCGTGTTAGTAGTGTGTGAGTGTAGTTTCAAAATCATTGCAGTCACTTTACATTATTTAGGCAGAGGTGTACCTAATAGTACACCCACATTTGGCCAGTTATGTTTAAGTCCCATGTAATAGGAGAACGTAATAGAAGAAACTCTTCCGCAAAATGTCATGCTTCTAAACCAAACGGTTTGAGACTATGTGTTGTCTGCCAGTGACTTGTAAGATATTTATTAAGTAGAAATTACTTGGAGAAACTGACAACCATATTCTAAGTCAAATCCTCATGATTTCCTCTGTCTTGACTTAACCTCACTTAGGTGGCTTGATCATCCAACTTGCCAGCCTTGACGTTTCCACGACAGAGTCGTGAGTCGAGTAGGTTTCTACGTTACGACTTAGAAAATGGGTATCTGAATAGTGTTTGTTGCAATTAATTACAAAGTATGTTATGGTATCAGAAGTCTAAACCAAAATATCTCAACATCAAGTAATTGCCACAGGACTTAATATACATACATTCTCCAGCCTTATTCCCAATTTATTTGTGGTCACCACAAAACAAAATCTTCCATATTTCTGTTGGCGCCACTGTTTCCGGTGACCAAACATAACATATCCAGTATCACGAGTCAAGCGACGCACTGGGGGTCGAGTGCTGCCATCTGCGCATATGTATGCATCGGCTGACGTCACTTCGGCGGGGGGGATACCAAGTCTTTTAAAAACCCCGTGCTCTGTAGGCTGGGCTCTTCCCCCGATAATAATAATCACCAAAATCTGATCCAGCCTGTCCGATCTTGCTGTCCCTCCAGCGACGTCCTAAGCCGAGGTCCGTACCCCACAGGGGGTGCCCTTATCGAGCTTAGTAATGTAAGTTTTAAGCCCCTGGCTGTAAGGCTTTGAGTTCGCATAAGGCAGCCACAGGATATTCCGGTTAAGTAGTCACTACCTCTCAAGGTAGACTACGAGATGCAATACCCTAAAGAAAAAGGCTAGGCTCTCTTGTCACTCGCGCTTCGTCCTAGAAACAACACATATTGTTCAGTATAAAAGTTGTAAATTAAAAGTGATCAAGTGTTTGGTCTATTTATTTATGCTTGTTTAAAGTAGACTAATCTAACACTTCTATTTTAGTCGTCATCTCGATTGTCGCCCTCTTTCTAACCATACCATCTCTCACACAGTCCATCCATCGTTTCTTTGGTCTTGTCTTCCCCTACTCGTATAGCCATCGACAATTATACTCAAAACTTTCCTAAAAAATCCAGCCCAATGTACAGATTTTTTTTTTGGTTGGATACGAGGCTTTTGGCTACTTTGGCAGAATAACATTTTTTTCTTTCTTTCTTCCTTTCGTTACGATATTTTCCTTAAACTCCTTATCACATGCCTATACCATGACAACTGATTTCCATAAAACTTTTCAGTAACCGGTGCCACTTTCAGACTTCGTCTTATGCTTCAGGACGTCATATTTTTTTTTCATATATTTAAGGTATGTATTTGAGATTTTCTACCTTTCACAAAATATCTAGTAATACCATAATTCTTAAGAGTACCTCGACGTTGTACACCAATCTTAACAGCAACCCGTCCGGGCGTAAGTTTTATACTATAATTTACGCCGCCTTCCTCAATCTTATTAGATTTTGATGAGCTACATAGTAGGTTAGCTAGATAATCGTTTTCAGTAAAGTTCAGCTTTATTGACGTTATTATATATGCCGGTGATTGGGAAAGATAATTTAACTGTTAGATTATAAAATAACATCGATAACATGCTACTTCATGAGTTTGTGAACCATTTAGTCCTACTGTATAAAGCAATCTTTTTTTTTTTTTTTTTTTTTTTTTTTTTTTTCTGCTGATTTGATCCATTGCTAAGTAGGACAAAAAATCACTAATTATTACTTCAAAAGGCCCTGTCTGTCATGGCCCAGCATTGTTAGACTCCCATAATATCTTAATAATATAACCCTTTTTTAATAATATATGTGAGCACCATGTGTATTTCACATAATTAATTCACATTGTATTGTCATTGCTTAATATTTCATTATTTTATATTAGTATTTTTTTATTCATTTTTTTTTTTAATCTTCGAAGTCAATTTTATTATTTTTTATTATTTTTTTCTACTAGGGGAAACTGTAACCAATTATAAGTGTTTGTTTGTAAATTTTGACGTGCAAAATAGCTTTTTTGAAATAAATGCTTCGACTTTGACTTTGACCTTTATTTATATACGTTGCTTAAAGTTAAGTAGAGATTAGCACCTGTTTACCATACATTTTTGACGTTTAAACGTCTCTCAACTTTAAGCAACAGTTATGAATAAACCCTGTATAATTTTGAATTTTAAAGAGACCATGAGATGACCTTGTTTCTTAGAAGATCTTCTTACATAAATGGACATTTCTTTTCATTTTCATTCGAGATCAACAGATAATGAAAAAGAAGACCAGCCATGTGCCAAGCTTGGTGATGAATGATGATATGACTGTTACTACCACAAGAATCCCCAAAAACTTAGTTCCTGTCTTTTCATTTTGACATATGAGGAAATAACTATAGTAGGTATTATATCATCACAAATGCCGACTTACGTCTCCAAAAACCGTTAACACCGTCAACAGAGAAATGTCTCAGTGCCGACGAAATTGTTACTTAAATGAAACTAGACGCAGTTTTGACGGTGTCTCGTAACTCGTTTAAATTGAAGAGAGATAAAACTCGAACATACGAAAAACAAGTAACATACAGGCTTTAAAAAGCCATGTAAATTATCTTTTCGAAGAAGTACTTTATCTTTCGAAATGAAAATCACAGAAAACAACTTAGGATCCACAGGTTCTGTGAACACATCCTTTTTCGTCAGTAATATTTACGCAAACGCAAGTTTTAAAATGCCTAAAAGTAAATGCCAATGCAGTAAACAAAATCAGAAAATGATGTGATATATAATATGATATTTTTCACGATTAAAATATGCAAGTTAGATATTGTGTTGAAAACATAATACGACTAATTTGATACGATAGAAAATATCACAAAGATACATAAAAAAATCTTTTAACGATTAAAAACCATACTAATAAAAAAACAGAGATTTTTTGTCAGATTATTCTACAAGCAACATATCATTTTTTAAGTCAAAAAAATATAATTTTTGTAAACAGAATATTGCAATTTTCATGCAATAAATTACCAGCGTTGTGTCATCGCGCTTCTCTTTTTTTTCTAGACAGGTTGACAGTGAGCGCTTAAGCTCTTGCAAGCCTGTGAACCACAGGATATCATGCTCAGTAGGCGCGTGCAACTATAGCCCATTGAAGCAATCAATAGCCCGTCTACGTAATATAATTAATTCACTGACAGTCAACGCACAGCGCAAACCGCTGGAAGCATGAAATATTGCAAGAGAATTCCTTATATAACGAAAATAAGAATTAAGGAACAATTTTTGAAAATACAACTCTAAAAAGGTTCTTACATTTTAGCCGATGGGAAATTCTATCAAGAAGACGGCTTCGATAAAAGAGCGATGTGTAGTCACGTCAAGTATAAAGTGGTTAAATTATTCTTAAATAAAGCTAGCAGTACGAAGAAACATTAAATAATTATAAAATAACATAAGTCTTACTTGAATGATTCTGTGTCTACTACCTTTCAGATTCTCCTCCAGAACTACTGAAGCTCTAAAAGACAATCCTCCATCACGCCACTCAAGTTGCGATTAAGTAACACATGCAAGTCTTATTTGCTTAAGTGGCAGATTTCACCCGCAGGAAATTGTTGGAACAGTGCACGGTTAGGCAAGACACACAATAGACAAGTACAGAAGGCCACCTCAGGAAGAACCTTCAATAACTCGTTTGAGTTGACTAGGCACCTGGTGCTGTGAGGTCACGCCTACGGCACCGTTCGGTACAGGGGCCCGCATTCCAGAGAGATGCATAATTAATTCGCACGGATTGTAGATGAACCGATGACCTTATAAAGGTAGCTGGGACAGATTGGGTGCAGAAGGTGGAGATCCAGGTGCTGTGGCGTAAATTGAGGGAGAAATATAAATATGCGGTAGTGGGCTGATAGGCTGAGTTAATTGATTGATTGAGAAGGATAATGAGCAGTCTGTGGGTTACCTTTACAATAAAATTTAACACTTTTACGTTTTAAAATGTTGCTTGTAGAATAATCTGACAAAAAATCAGAATGATGCATGTGTATTACTATGGTTTTTAATCGATAAAAGATTTATTTAGAGGTATCTTCGTGTCTTTTTCTATCGTATTAATTTAGTTGTGTAGGGAAGTTTTTCTCAGGGTGTGTGTTGGGTCTATTTCAATGATTTCAAATGCGCGTTTTGCAGTAAAAAGGTATATTGATTCGTAAAACACAGTAACAGGGGCACAAACAGGTAAACATAAAAACAATCAATACTTTCACGAGCGGATCGCTATCGTGGCGTACGGGCTCGCGATGTATCGTCCACTGTCCGTTGGCGGGGGTGAGAGGTCGCGGGCGGGGGTGTCGTCTTCCACGGTAACGCTTAAGGGCTAGTTCATACACAAATGTTAAGGCCATGTTACAGTTGAATTTTGTTTTCAACACACTATCTAACAAGCATATAACCTGAAGAACATCATATATTTGTCTGAATCTCTTTACTGGAGTGGATCATTTTCTTGTCATTATAAAATTTTCGGTTAGGTCCTTATGTTTAGTTTAGATAATTGAAATTCGGAATTTTGGATTAAAAAACCAAGTAATCTTATCAAAAGCATGACTCAATTTGTAAGTAGCATTATAAATTGCCATCCACAGGTAAATTTTCTGGTCCATTTGTTTATAATGTCATAATACGCTTTTAGAACAGACCATATATGTGTGCATGCGCCGGTTTTCGCTCACGATGTGAATACAACCTTCTGTCCTACTCTGTGGTACGCTCTCAGTCGCGACGTGATAACTGCCACTTGAGAAGCACCTAACTACCCTACAACGTGTTTATGTGAGGCAGGAATGCTGCGAACATGTTGTGTAATTAGGTGATTTTGTATGGTTAGCGAAGAATAGGTGGTGTTGTGAAGTTGTAGGTAGCTACTTATGGTAAGAGTTTTAGATATGTGATATATATAATCTATGTATGTTTAGTATCGGTCCTTATTACATGGGACTTAAACATAACTGGCGAAATGTGGGTGTCCTTTAGGTATTCCTCTGCCTATGTACAGTCAGGGGAATTAATTGTTTATCAAATTGACACAGTACGCCAATTGGTCGTGTTACAGCTATCATACATACAACTGTCAAATAATTCAAGTTAATTCAGACAATTTATTTTTGATTTCTCTGATTTTACCGTGTAATTAAGGTATGCTTATGCATCGAACGGACGTAAAAATATCCCGACGGGATTTTATCGCACACTGGATTTTTAACTACCAAGAGTTAAAAATACAGTGCGCGATGAACTCCTGCCGCGATATGTTTCCGTTCGAACGTTGGCTAAAAAGCGATTTTTTGCAGTAACTTTTGATCTTTACATTAATGTCCTTTTTGTATGTATATTCTTTATTTCGGACCAGGTGTACTCACAATCCATATAGAATTAGTAAAAAAGACTTAAAAACTATGTTAGGTAAACTCTTTCAAACTGAAACAACTAAAAAAGACGTGGCCCAACACACGTTGGCACGTGCCTCTGCACCCAGTGCCTTATAAAGGGACTGTCCACTTTGTCAAATAAAGTTTGTAGGATAATGTTGGAGCTTCCGCGCAACCTACCCATTATTGACGCTGTTCTCTATCTCATAATACCATGAAAATAGTCAACATGGGCTTCCGCGAACATATACGAAGCGCTGCAAAAGCGCGGAAGCCCCATCATCATCCTAAATCCATTATTATATTGTACGCGCAGGACGTCGTAGGCTCACTGCGTATATTTCACCCACAAGCTGCACGTGTAGAAGGTTTGGCATTATGCCTTTGAAAGAGCGACTTTAACATCCTTACTACAACGCGCAAACCAGCGGGCTACCATATTACATCGAACCGCCAACGCCCTCCGATCCCTCTCTATATCAGCCTCATTAGATAAGTCCTACGTGACTACAGGCAGGTATTTAAAATGTGTGACTTTAAGCCCACGCATCCCAGCGCGTCGAACAAACAGACCGTTAGATTTTCAACTCTCGACGCTAAGCAGAGCGTTGACAATCCAGTGTGCGATAAAATCCCGCCGGAACATATTTACGCCCATGCGAACGAGAGCTTACTATCTTATTTTCTGTGTGCAGGTACGTATATTTTTTTTTTGTTATCAAAGTCAGTCACAGTGACATCTAAAAATAACCTAGACTGAAGGTGACTGAAATTGCATATTGATAGATTTCTCTCCATTCAAACCAAAACTACATTAACTAACAATACATTTTCAACACAATAACCTCATTGTTGATACTTTCACCAACGCCATTACAAGAGGACCTTTCAAAAAAGGCATAAAACACAATTTAATGGAACATTGGCTCACGCATCAGTAGTTAAACACGATAACTTGACTAAAAACACGTTAATTCAACTGTGACGGAGCTGATAGGGTGCCTAGCGACGCAAGTTGAGTCGATAAAGCTTGAACACACGACACAATACTGTGACGATGTTTCGCGATGAATTTAAAGCTGATTTTAAGGTTTTTTTATTGTGGTTTGAGTGAATTGTGAAAATGTGGTTGAGCAATGTCTTGTTAGTGAACTATTAAGAAAGTGCTAACAATAGTGTTCGTTTTATTTGTGGGTACTGAAGTAGTTCATTGCTAGGTTTAACTTAAATGAATTCCATATAACAGTGTTTTTTTTTCTATTGTGACTGCTGAGCTTGAGGTCTTGGTTTCGATTCCTGAGTCGGGCAAAATTTTATTCGATTTTCCATCTGGAATTTCTCAGTAGCAGCCCGGAGTCTGAATGTGTGCCCGGTTGATGGCAATAGGCTCGCCCCAAATAACATGGGACTGAAACATAACTTTGATTTATTTTTATTCACAATGGATTGACTTGACTAATTCAAAAACAGATTTAAATGAAAACACTTAAAAAAGATAATTAAATTCGTAACCCTTTATAAATTATGTTGCTTACCAATTAAACTGAATTAGCGAACAATTACAATATTGAACTTAAAAATGTCCAACCAAACATACAACGAGTTACTTGTCGAGACTTCAGAACTAATCGGCGAAGCTACTCAAGCCGATGAAGCGCTATTTGAAGCTGGAGCTTCTGACAGAAGTACCCTCCTACCAGTCCTTTTAGAACTTCGAGTGAGATACACAATACTGCTGAGTAGACTGGATGCAGTATACGACCAGCTGCTGCAGCCACAAAAGCGCATGATTGTCAGAAGGCTGCTAGAATCATGCTTGGGAAGGCTGATTGAGATCAAACATGATTTGGTGGAGATGCGTCTGACTGATCATACTTTTGATGATGATGAGGTAAGCTTATGTTACAATGTTTTTATTTTATTAAACTACTGACCCGTGGGTCAAAAGTAAATTGCAACCGCTTTTATCTTCACTAATTGGTTTCGCCAATCGGCTTTACTTTTGAACAAATGAACAAAAGATGACCCGTCAAGAGGCAGGTGCTGACTTTTGTGAGTAAAGGTTTGGGAGCTTCTTGTGATTCACCAAAATTATTTGTGAGCGGGGTTTGACTGCTCATACGCTCGTTACGTAGTTCAAACCATTTTATGCGATATACGGTTCACCGCTCGTGACCGCGATAATACCTACTGATGTGGTGACATGTAAAAACATTGATATTTATGTGCTTGCTGTATGTTACTTAAAATTAATGTAATAAACACAAACCTAAAGAAATAAATTCCATAAATGATAGTGATAACCGCATCAAAATCCATTGGGTCAATCCAGTGTAGTTTGGATGAACTAAGTGGTTAGATAGCACGAAAGGCGACTTTGTTTTATACTATGTATAGATATAGATATAAAAGAGCAGTAGAATCAGCCTACGAGGTATTACCATTATAATTTTGTAAGTGTATTTAAAAGCTAGCTGTAACTAGCTGTAAGGCCGGCGTCGCCGTCGCCCGGAGTGAATTTCATAGAAAAATGGCGTCCAAATTTCCGACTTTCACTTTGGATATTCAAAAAAAAACTTACATGCAAACATCGTCCTGACAATTACAAATACAACAAAAAAAGAATGAGCAAAATAGGTTCAGCTGCTTTGAACTGATGCGCGAACAAACTAAGATTAATAAATGGTTCGTTCTTATAATTTGTTGCATCTTTGTAAGTAAGAAGAAAAGATATTTTCAAATTAAAGAGAAAAGTATTGAGTTATCTTTTTTTTCTGTATTCATTTGTTTCCAGGCATTAGTAAAACTCCAAGTGACACCAAACCAAGTTGAGCCCTGCATTCCACAATTTTTCTTACGAGAGAGAGCAGAAGAAATTGAAAGTCGACAGCAGTTCGTCCTAGAAACTTTGAGAAAGTTAGGGTATGAGCCTCCGAAGGCACAACCCTTGGTCTTAACGGAGCAGCAGGCCGTGATCATTATACAAAGCCATGAAAGGGCTAGGCAGGGTAGACTAAGGTAAGTGAAGCTAAGAATGTATGCCAGAAACTTGTGCAAAAGTATGCAAGTAGCCTGCATGCCCTTGTGATAATTTATGACCAACCAGAAGTAGTTATGACACAACAGTATGTATGCTACTCGCTATTCCGATTGTGTTAAAAAAGATTCTAAATACAAAATCTACAAATAAGGGCTAGATTCACAGACCGCGCTTCGACTTTACTTTGCTAAGTAAGCGTTGCATACGAATGTGTTTATCCAACCAACCGATCACCATTATTTCTGCGTATATCCCACCAGACAATGGTCCGGAGGATTCCATCTCACTCCAAAAGGACTTCACTGCCCTGTTCGGTATGAGTGACACCGTTATTTTGCGGGGGATCTTAATGCCAAACACCCATCATGGAATAGTAGCACGACTTCCACCAGAGGAAGGATCGTCTTAAATTTAGGCGAATCCCTTAACTTTGACGTCATCGCTCCAATGAGCCCGACTCATTTCCCCGGAAATCCCAACCAGCTTCTCGTAATAATCGATGTAGCGCTGCTCAAGAATGTGAACCTCCGTTTGCAATCGATAGAGACGTTCCACGAGCTTAACTCAGACCACCGCCCAGTAGTCATGCATCTTGCGCCTTACTCGGACCCGATCGATCCCAACCGCCCCCCTCAGACCTAGATGATAACCGACTGGAGGAAAGTAAGCGAAATACTGAAATCCACCACGTCGCCTCACATGGACACCATCCCCGACCACATAGTGTCAATCGCCGACACGTCGGCCGCAATCGACTCGTTTACTGAGCACGTTCAATCCGTATTGACGGATTGTTCACGGGAAGTTCCGGTGATGTAGGACCATCGCTGGAAACGCGGCTATTCGTGCTTACGACACCTTCCCTTGTGACGCGAACAAATCCCACATGCGCCGTTTACAGCGTGCTGTAAAGAAACGCATTGGGGAGGTTCGCTCAGAGGGCTGGAATAAGATGCTCAGTGAACTCGATCCCGACCATCAAGCCTTCTGGCACTTACAGAGTAAATTGCGTTCCTCTGAGGAGGTCTCTATGGCTCCTCTCATCCGCCCCGACAAGAGCGTCGCTTTTGACAGTACCGAAAAGGCCGAATGTCTTGCCGACAGCCTAGAGTCCCAATGTTCTCCCAGCTCTCAACCAGTTGACCAAGCTCACCTGAAAAAGGTCGACGCTGAAGTCGAACGAAGAGCCTCCCTCCCACCCGCCGAAGACCCTGATGATCCACTGCCTCCCGTCACTCCAGACGAAGTGCACGACATCATAAAAGGGCTCCACGCTCGTTTTAGCGGTATTACCAATAAGTTATATAAACTCCTTCCCGCCCCGCTAATAATTCCTATGACCGCCATCTTCAATGGCGCCATGAGCAACAATATCTTCCCACAACCGTGGAAAGAAGCAACCGTCATCGGTACACAAAAAGTCAGGAAAGCCAAAGGCTGAGCCCTCACGCTACCGCCCCATTAGCTTACTCAATGATCTCGGCAAAATCTACGAGAAGCTTATTCATAAGCGTCTCAAAGACTAAGCCGAAGCAAAGAGCCGCATTCCCAACGAGCAGTTGGGTTTCTGACACCAGCACTCGTATCCACCAGGTCCACCGTATCGTAGAGCACTTGTGCGCTGGTTTGCAGCGTAACGCGACGACGGGTGTACTATTCTTCGACGTAGCGAAAGCCTTCAACAAAGTCTGGCACAACGGCTTATTATATAAGCTTTACCAACTAGGAGTGCCAGATCGTCTCGTGCTCATCTTACGAGGTTTTTTGTCGAATCGCACCGTCCGCTATCGCATCGAGGGTGCACACTCGTCCACTCACCCTATTCGCGCCGGTGACCCTCAGGGTTCCGTTATATCTCCTCTAGTCTTCACGCTGTTCACCAGCTATATCCCAAAGAGTAAAAAGGCTCAGTTGGCTCTTTTCGCCGACGACACCGCCGTTTACTATACCGGTCACTGTCGTCCTCCAAACCTCTGCAAACGTCTTAGGCGCTTGGTTCCGGAAATGGAGAATTTTATGCCCAGTTTCGTTTACAATAAATTTGCAAAAATTTGTGACATCAAAAATTTTAGAACCAACCAAGTTAAAAAATTTAATAAACAATGCCTGTTAGCACAAACCTACACAGAAACCGAAGCCTTCGTTAGAGTAATGTCATAACATATTTATAACAAACACTTTAAACAATTCACACACACACACTCACTCGTATCACTCTCACACTACCTCCCGCATACATTAAATTAGTTAAATACATTCCTTCGACACATCAAATTTCAAACAATTATTTTAACGGTCATACATATTTAATTTTTCAAGTCTTAATGTTAAACTTAGTTTTACGTAAAATTATCAAAACAATTAGTAATAAATGCATTTACAATTAAACGACCCTGAAATTTCAAATTGTTTAAAACTCTCAAGGACTCCACTACCTAGTGTGGACTCCACAAGTTAAAATATTAAAATTATGTTTCCTTTGTTACTACAATTTTAGGGATAATTTATTTTGTACTTTAGTTTTAAGGAAATGTAAGAACACGATTTGGTTAATAATTTATTTATTATTATTATATAATAAATCTGTCATTTGTGACAGGCACATTTCCTACTAGATTTTAACAAAATGTCGTTACCCACTATACCCCGATAGGAGTCAGGCGGTTCTCTTCTCGAGACGACGTCGATTCCCCCTCCCGCTTCCCAGGCCGATCACTATGTACGGCAAGCCAATCCCTTGGGAGAAGCAAGCTAACTAGGCCTGATCCTAGACCAAAACCTCACCTTTAAGCAGCACATTAAGGCGGTTCGCGCCTCCTTCACTCTTGGTAGACTCCATTTCATACTGACAACCACTTAAGCAAGCTGCGCATCTATATCGCAGTCATTCGTCCCATTATAACCTATGCCTGCGTTGTATTTGCACACGCTCACCCACGTCATCTCCATAAGATGCAGACCCTCCAGAATCGTTTCTTCAGAAAAGTCACGGGTGCCCCCTACTATGTCCGCAATACAGATCTCCACGTCGACATTAAAATGCCAACCATAAACTACTTTATGAAACGCTTGTCGAAGCGTCTCTTTGACTGTGGCATAAAACACCCAAATACCCTGATTTCAGCGGCCGCCCGCTATACGCTCTCCCGCATAAGCAGTATTCGCCGACCAAGGCATACCCTTATCGCCCCCGGCAACGCCACTACCCTCCTCCATGAGAGCAGTAAGGCCACCAGCACTTTACACAAGCGCAAAATCCGATCGCCATCATACCGTCCTCGCCGCCGAGGCCTGTCGCGACGCCCATATCCACGCCCCTCCCGACCCGAACTAGCCCGCGCCGCTGAACCTGTAGCTTTAAATTCGTTCCAAAATCACTCAAATCCTGATCCAGTTAGTCCCTTGCTGCCCTCTTCCATCGACGCCCTAAGACGAGGTTTGTACCCCACAGGGGGTGCCCTTAGCGTGTAGTCGCTTAGTTTTTACTTGTAGTTAGTATTTAAGTTTAAGTCCCGGCTGGAGGCCTTAATTTATTAGGGCAACCACAGGCAAGTCCGCTTAAGCAGACGACAAACTCATAGGTTGACCTGCAAGATGCCATTCCCAAAAAAAAAAAAATTATTAAAAGCATGCAAATCTTCGCTGCTACGAAATTACCATTTTCTGCATAAGAATAAGTTTCATAATCGAATGGAACGCTTACTTCACTTAGTAAACAACACACAAGTGAAGTGAACGTGTGGTGTCTCTTGGACTTAGTTATGAAGTTAATTTTTGTATTAAAACTTTATCTCAGTCAGAATAAAGTTAAAAATACAAAAATAGCTCGAAAGATTAAACTTGAACAAAAGTTAAAACTCATTCTGTCATGGGCCGGGAAGTATTTTTCTTACTATACATTTTTTTTTACTAGGGGACAGTTCATGAAAGAAATCCGTCTACTCAAAGAAAAAGGTAGAGACCAAAAAGGTGAGATGACAGCAGCTTCAGCAATAGCCATTCAGAAGGTTTGGCGAGGATTTTTAGCTAGAAGACTAACCAAGCGGAGGAAATTGGCAGAACAACTGTTGATAGGCATGGAACTGCCTCCGTACTCGGAATCTGAAGCTAGAAAGAAGGCGGAGGAAGTAAGTAGTATATTGTTAATGTTTTATTACTATATTTCACGACACTAAAACATTAGAAGATAACAAAAACAATGTTAAAGGTATCAGAAATATTAGTGAACAGACTAACAGCAGAGGTTCTCCTAATGAATTGCTTAAAGGTGAATCTTCGGCACAGATTTCGATAAACAAGTGCAATGATTACTTTTCCTCCATTGGCAAAAACTTATCCAATAAAATTCAGACAAATATTAATGAAACACAGGAATCAGTTATAACCAAACTAAAGCTAGGAGAGCCTCAAAATACAAACTTATTTCTGTATCCTACTGAGGTAGACAAAATAATCTCAAATCTGAGAAACGACAGTGCCCCAGGCCCAGATAACTTTACACCAACACTTATTAAACAAATAAAAAGTGAAATCATAATTCCATTCACACATATTATAAACCTTAGCTTAGACTCAGGTATATTTCCAAACAAATGGAAAGAGGCACAAGTCACTCCAGTACATAAGAGTGCAGTGGTTCAAAACAAAATACAACTAACTATAGACCCATTTCACTGTTAGCAATATTCTCCAACATTCTTGAAAAAATTGTAAATAAACGACTCACCTCATACCTATGTTCCAACGATATAATATCTAACAAACAATTTGGCTTCAGACAGGTAAAATCCACAGAAGATGCAGTAAGACCCTTAGCTAATCTTGTAACTTCTTATTTAGATGAAAATGAAAAATGCATAGGAATATTCCTAGACCTTGCAAAAGCTTTCGACACAATTGCCGTTCCTATATATTGGTATATGAGGACTGCCACTCAAATGGTTTGCGACCTACCTTTCTAATAGAAGGCAATGTGTGAAAATTGGGGACACCATCAGTAGTCATAGCAGCGTAGAATTTGGAGTGCCTCAAGGTAGCGTCTTGGGCCCGACACTATTTATCATTTATATTAATGATATTCAACAAACCATTACACAAAATGCAGGGGTCATCTGCTATGCAGATGACACGGCTATTATTTTTCAAAACAAATCTTGGGTAACAGTCCGTGAAGAAGCCCAAACTGGCTTAACTAGTATAAAAAACTGGCTCGACCTTAACGTTGTGTCACTTAATATAAAAAAACGAACTACATCTGTTTCCATAAAACTCTTTCATCAGCACCAAAACTTCCTTTACAGCTTCATATCCACCCTTCAACTTGCAGTTCAACTCCCTGCACCTGTGAGGAAATTAAAAAGTTGAATCTCTCAAATACTTAGGGGTTCTGTTAGATCAACGTCTTTCATTCAGACCGCATATCGACTTGGTAGCTAAACGAATCAGAAAGCTGACTGAGCCAGCAAAAAGATCTTACACCTGATATATGTGGCATTATGTGAGTCAGTTCTCTGCTACTGCATACCAGTATGGGGCGGAGTCGGTATAACCTCAATGATTCAATTGGAAAGAGCCCAAAGAAGCATCAGTCCTAAATATCCGACAGTTATACATCCTTAAATTAGTACTAAAACAACACAGAATAACAATCCAATCCAAAGAATATCAAGAATTACTTAAACAACGAATTTACAAATGTCCACTTACTGTAGTAAAAATCGCCTTTGCACAACATATGCAAGAATGTATGCTCAGTTTACAATAAATTTGCAAAAATTTGTGACATCAAAAATTTTAGAACCAACCAAGTTAAAAAATTTAATAAACAATGCCTGTTAGCTCAAACCTACACAGAAACCGAAGCCTTCGTTAGAGTAATGTCATAACATATTTATAACAAACACGTTAAACAATTCACACACACACACTCACTCGTATCACTCTCACACTACCTCCCGCATACATTAAATTAGTTAACTACATTCCTTCGACACATCAAATTTCAAACAATTGTTTTAACGGTCATACATATTTAATTTTTCAAGTCTTAATGTTTAACTTAGTTTTACGTAAAATTATCAAAACAATTAGTAATATATACATTTACAATTAAACGACCCTGAAATTTCAAATTGTTTAAAACTCTCAAGGACTCCACTACCTAGTGTGGACTCCACAAGTTAAAATATTAAAATTATGTTTCCTTTGTTACTATAATTTTAGGGATAATTTATTTTGTACTTTAGTTATAAGGAAATGTAAGAACACGATTTGGTTAATAATTTATTTATTATTATTATATAATAAATCTGTCATTTGTGACAAGCACATTTCCTACTAGATTTTAACAATCTGTCGTTACCCACTATACAAAAAAGGTAACCGCATGGATATGTCCAATTATAGACCCATTAAACATGCAGTTCAGAATTCAAAATAAGTAATGATGTTGTTCCTCAGGGAAGCGTATTAGGGCCTCCATTATGTATAATACCAGTATACACACCAAAAAAGTCTAAGCAACACATACAAATTTCAATTTTACAATGTGTTTTCGCATTAAATCCTTAGTATTTCTTATTTATATTATTTTTTAATGCTTTTTTGAAATTAAACAACAATAGTTTTTTTTTTTAATAATCTTAATTGACAATAATTAAGAGTAAGAACTGAAAGTACGTAGTACAAAGTAAGGTGCCTAATCAACTAAACTGAAACTAAAATTAAATGGTTGTACAAAAATTGCATAAATTAATACAAAGTGTGGCCTCATCTGTTATTGAGAACTTGCTGGCACCGATTATTCATAGAATCGATGACACTGTTAATGTTATCCTGCGGCAATTGCTCCCAATGTAATTTTAGTAAGTCCATCAGTTGTTGGGTGGTTCTCACTCCATCCAAGTCCTTTAAAACACGTCTCTGGAGCATGTCCCATGCATGCTCGATGGGGTTGAGGTCTGGCGATTGTGCAGGCCATGGCAATAGCAGGATGTTTTCCATATGAGTACCGTGTGTACAAAGCTGTATGGGAACGGAGCCAAGCGTTTGTGTGAATGGACGGACATATGGCTTAGAACATCCTCAACGTAATTTACAGCGTTCATGTTACCATTTACAAAAACGAGCTCAGTTGGTCTGTTCTTCATAATACCCGCCCATACCATAAATGTTGAGCCGTTGTATGGATGCACTTCTTGAACGCACCTCAGTCTTTCAGTATTTCCAGGAAGACGGTACACTCTTACCCTTCTAGTATCAGGCTTGAATCCAATTCGAGACTCATTTTATCCCATTGTTCCCGGGTCCATGTAATGTGTTCCCTACACCATTCATTTCGACGAGCGCGATTCCCGTGACGTATCGGTGGGCACCTAATTGGTCGTCGTGCTCGTAGATGACCTAAGTACCTGAGTACCTGAGTGACCTGAGTATGACACTCATGCAGTCAATTTCGCACAGTTTGGCAGCTAACAACAACACCACTTGAATGTTGTAAGCCTTAAACCTATCTCTCGGGCGGTTAACATTGGCTGGCGTCTTGCAGTCAGTTGTATGATCTTGCCGTGTGGTTGTACACCTTCTTCGACCTGGGTTTTGCTCAGAAGGATCTCCCGTGTTAGTGTTACGCTGATGAAGATGGCAAATAACGCTTCTGTTGACACCAAAATACCGAGATACCTGAGATTGACTTCTTCCCGCTTGCAACATGCCTACAGCTCTTTGCATTTCATCTGCGTTCAAATGACGTAACTCCATGACTTAAACGATGTCTCAAAATCCAAATTTGTCAAAACTTTTTTCAAATTATTGTTTAATTCATTAAATTGATACAGAATACTAAATTTTAATAAGCAAAGAAAACGCTATAAAATTCGAACAAATGCATTCGCTTTTGAATTTGTGAAAATAAACAAATGATACTCGTTTTTTTTTTTTTACCAGCCAGTATGTCCTCTAGATCTAAAAAGTTTACATAGGTATTCCCTACTTGGTAAGAAATTATATAATAATTGATTAATCATTTGAAATTATATGTGTTGCTTAGACTTTTTGATGTGTAAATAATGAAATAAATGACGTTTGCAAAGCTTTAAACTTAATTGTACACTATTTGCTGACGACACTACTCTGACAATAAAATCTTCAAAACTTGTGTTTGCTCTTCGAAATCTGAGACGAATAGCTGGTAAAGAAACAGCCGTTAATGCATTTCATGGCTATGTTTCATCAGTGCTGCGTTACAGACTTGTCAAATGGGGTAATTTAGTAGACCTAAAGAGAGCATTAATTGCACAAAAAAAATGTGTTAGAGCTGTGTAGAGCAGAATAGTTAGAGCATTGTAAGTCAGTATTTAAAACACTAAAAATTCTTCCACTTATTTGCCTTTATGTTTTTGAAATTTGTGTAATTATAAAAAGGTATTCGCACATGTTGCCATTGTATGAGAAAATTAATTACTTGCACCTAGCCAGAGACTGCATTTGTATAGCAGGAATTCCAATTGTATGGCAATCAAATTTTTTAATAGTTTACCCCCACCCCTGTATTAGAGTGCTGCCCACTACGAAATTCTGAAAGGGAATATTTGCCTGGCTTTTGGACAACTGTTTCTAATTAGTCAACGAATTTTTTAATGAAAAATTTTGATGTTACATTTTATTAATACTTTGTGTGTGTTTATATTGATTTTTTATTTTAATTTATACTTGTTTAAATTTAATTTTAGGAATTGATGTCTTTCATTAATTAATTGTGACATTCCATTCATAAAATTGCATAGCGTAAAAAAAAAACCTTCTTAGGATCCTACGATCAGACGGGTGTCGTGTCTGGTGGGCAGTTGCCCGACAATTGATGTCAGGACATTGTAAATATTCTAGTGGCGCGGTTAACTCTGCTTGCGCTGTATAAGATCTTGCGTGACGTCAGTGTGATGCCTAGTTCGCATGTAGCGGTGTAGATGCCGCCACAAGGTTATTCTGAAGGTTAAACTTGTTGTTACTTCGCGTTTATTAATAAGGCGGTCAGTGTTAATGCACAGTAACACTTTTTAGTTACTGATTTACATCCTTTGATAAAGGAAAAAAAATAACGCTGTGATCAATAATTTTCGCTTTGCTTTCTTTACAGGTCAAGGACTACCGTCGGAAATTGCAATTAGAACGAGAAAAAGAATACCAAGCAGCTCTCATTTCTATTGAAGATAATCTTCGAGCTCAGCATGAAAAGAAGATCAATGAACAGATTGGAGACGAACTAAGGAGATGGATCAGGGAGTATTATGATAGAACTGGAAGATTTCCAGAAATGCCTTCTGAAGAGAGTGGTGGTAGCAGAGCGATGTACAGTCGAACAGGTGAGAACATTAAAATGTAGATAAAACATAACATAAACCAGCGGCCATGTTTGATGGTGTGGCCTGTGACAGTTTATAAATTTAAAAAAATATAGCTCACATTCATTTGATAATTTATACATATATACCGCAGCATGTTATTATCACGGCTCGTACAAAAATGTAGTATGGCATAGTTTTTATTACACTTAGCAGTCAATATTAACCATAATAGTCGTTCAGACAAAATACGAGTACCGCCATTGTAATTATTATTTCGCATTTGCTGTGTACAGGTTTTTTATATATTATTTAACTGTTATCTGAAAACAGACTTATGCCGGTTTTCGCAGGCACAGGCATGGATAGTGAAATAAGTAAATCTTCACCGGTGTCATCTAAAGAATCAAAAAGAAGCAAAGAGAGTAAAGACAAGAAGAACGGGAAAAGTGAAGAGAACGGTAAAAATGGTAACCAAGATGCTGATGACCTTGATACATATAAATGCACTAGTTCGGCTTTCTTAAAAGATATGACTGGTGCTAATGAAGAGTAAGTAATCATTTCAAATAGTCTCAATCAACAATTAAAATTGTCTCATTTGAAATAATGCCTTTTATGTTTTGGTATTTATAGTACTTTTTTTCATCCTGAGTTCATTAATTTTAATTAATGAACAAACATAAGAGTACATAAGTAATTGAGTACCTTAAAAACACGGGTTTACAAAACTGGTCAATAATTTTGTGATTTCCTTAGATATGAAGACATCTGGAAATTCAAAGAGGATGCAGACAATCCTCATGAAAGATACTACAAAGACATGATAGAAAGAGAGAAGATGGTCAAAATAGAACAAGAGATAAGAAATATTGTTGATGAAATGATGAGAAGTGAATTGGAGTTGCTGCAAGCTGCCTTTGATAGGGACAGGGCACAAAAGGGGAAGAAGTCTAAGAAGCAACAAAAGGTAAATGACTAATTTGCTAAGGGACTATGAACCCAGAACTTGAAATATAGAACTGCACATAAATTAACTGGAACTTAAATGGATGTTTTGAAGCCATTTTGATATTTATAATATGAATTCAGGCTCGTCGTGGAGGCAAGAAAAATAAAAAGAAGAAAGAAAAAGACTTAACTCCTGACAGAACAACAGAATCTTTATTTGAAGAACTAGTGAGCAATGGCATAATTAGACCCTATCCACTTGTGAATATTGATGAGTACATAGGTGAAAAGTGCTATGTAGGTTCTGCCTTTCGAGAAGAAGGAGTGGAGGCATCTCCGTGTTTGGGCGATATAAGGCAGCTAGTGAAGGAGTATTGTATACTACCACTGGGTTCTGAGCTGGTGAGAAATAACGCTCCGTTAGTGAGATCGGTTCTTCTCACAGGTAAAATAGATTCTAACATCGAAACTTTGTTATAACTATATGATGGTCAGAAATAAGGTTTGTTAATGTTTTTTTATAGGCCCAGCAAAGTGTGGTAAAAAGATGCTGGTCCATTCCGTATGTACAGAAGTTGGAGCGATGCTATTTGATTTAACGCCAGCGAACATAGTGGGAAAGTACCCTGGCAAGTCTGGCTTGATCATGTTGATACATCTGGTGATGAAAGTATCCAGACTTCTACAGCCCTCGATTATATGGATGGATGACGCTGAGAAACCATTTGTGAAGAAAATTCCTAAAACTGACAAAACTGATCCGAAGAGGTTGAAGAAGGATCTTGTCAAAATAATCAAAGGTTATGTTACGTTTCACATTACATTCGTTATTTCGGCCTTCAGTTTTTTGTTTTTTACATTTCAATAATTTCACTGCACCTTTAGGAATATGTCCAGAAGACAGAGTTCTATTCATTGGCACCTCCAGAGCACCATGGGATGCAGAGCAGAAACTTCTATTTCAATCCTACCAGAAGATCATTCAGGTGCCAAGAGCAGATTACGGGAGCATATCATTGATGTGGAGGTCCAAGCTACACAAGGCTGGTGCTTTGAATCCCAGACTTGATATTTCATGTCTGTCCAGAATATCAGACTCATACACATTAGGTAAATAAAAACGGGCACATTTTCTAAGTATTTCCATATTCATTTATTTTTGTTGCACTATCTGACAATAACAGTACAAAAAATATATTCGGTTACACTATTATTGTCAGATAAAAAGCAAATGGCCTGTTGATGTAGGCTTTTAGATTTATTCCCTGGTCCTGATAAAGTGTTTTTGGGTTTTTCCAAATGGAATTTCTAGGTAAACAGTGATGTATCTAATATAATGTTATTCGTTCAAATTTTTATATATGCACTGCCGAAGCAAGTGAAATGTGTAGTGAAATGTGGGTGTACTATAGGTACACGTGTGGCGTGATGTTATATACGTATGTGTTTTGTAAATTTTTAAACGTTTCCACATTCCTTCAGGAACTCTCCTAGCAGCATTAGACGCAGTGCTGACAACAAAAAGACGTCTACAACTATGCGTGCGCGTATTAACCGCTGCTGAAGTAGCTGTCCAGCTCAGTGCTAGGGAACCAGTGTATGCTGAACATGTAAGTTTGGGGTTTTTTGAAGTACCGTCATTCGTTATCAGTAGGAATGTTATTAACCATTATAAAGTGGTTTTTCTACATACAAATATCCATTGTTCAAGCATATTGATTTTATGTTCACAGGAATCTGCAGCGGAAACTTGGTGGTATAAAACACCAATGGAGAAGAGAAGACAGAAAGTCCTCCAAAGAATGGAGGACGCACAAGCTGATGCCGAAAATGGAGGCTGAAAATGTATATTTGTCCACATAGGTTATGTGTTTTGTTTTCCCAATTTCAATACTATACTGAAATAAACTAGTCTGACGTAACTAAGTCTAACTTTTCCAAGTGAATCTCATCATATTTCTTTTTTTAAATCCCGGTTCAAAACAATTCTAAAGGCCAACAAAACACAAACAAAACATCCAAGACGAAAATCTCAAAATCTTGAAACTTATAACTCAAAAGAACATTCCGACATTTAAAGTATGTAAGAGTAAAATATTCGGATGAGAATAAAAAAGGGAAAATTCAGTCTTTCAAACTTGTAATACTTTGCCGAAGAGAATCTTCAAAGTAAAAAGGGGTACGTCTAAGAGGATGTCGGCAGGACACCTGGCCAGTTCGCACGGGCATCGGTCTGAAGGAACAGGCAATTACAGAGGGTATAACCGATTGAAAATTCGTGTAAGAATACAAAACTGAAGTTTTTAAGCCGATAATTTGTGTAAAACCTTTGTTTTTGCATTTTGATTTTTACCATTGAATGTTGAAGAAATGTTTAAAGATTGGAGAATCGTAAGGAATATTATATACTACTAAAGTGAGGTAGACTTTATTATTAAGTAAATAAATAACTCTTCGAAACCAATCTAGCACCGCCTATTTGTTTTCAATACCACACAACAAACACTATAGCCAATATCTGAGCTCAACTCGTTGAGGCGCAGATTGGCGAGCAAGAAGTCGTTAGTTAAATCGCAAACCGACTGTTTGGATACTCCTAACAGATCGGAGCTGCACGTCATAAAACGACAAGGTTTGTTTGTATAAGTGACAGACATATAGTTTCAACCTTAGTAAAAACATTAGTAACATTTCAATTTACTGGGAGTTTGTGCCACAATTGGTAATTATGAGCTACTTTGAGAGCAGACAGAAAAGTGTTACATTTTGACCAGCACAACACTTTGGTTACATAATAACGTAAGTACTTCGGTATAGGTGAATGAGTGTCCAGGATGGTAGAATAAGGAACTCCGTTCTAAGTAACTAAAACAAATCAAAATCAATGCAAAAATCGAATTTGAATCAGCATGTCAGTCCTACACAGTTTGCGTTCGGTCCAGTAAAGCAAGACGGGACAAAACCAAATTAGCAGAAAGCCGGCAGTGTTTGCCACGCATGAATATTCTATGTGCCCACCTACAGTTAACCCAGGTTGTTTATCTGAACACCGGCTAGGCTAAACGGTTCGTGATTGTTCGACCGGTAATGTCGGCGGATTTGATGCTGGGGGTTATTACTTAGTAAACAATTTGGGTATGAGTTGGCGATGATTGTGAAACAAATAATTGAAACGTTATTTTAAAGGAGGACTGGGCAGGAGTGGCCTATGGATCTATAGCGGTACTGATTTGGTATTTGTGTAGGGATACTTCATTTATACACCTGTGAATTTTGTAAAAAAAAAAAATTGTCAGCTAGAAACATAGGCTTGAAAAATAGTGTCAGAATGCGTACTACTGCGAGCACTTTTTCATGAAATATAGTAGTCATATTTTTTTACTATTAGATTTATAAATCATTACCATTCATAATTAATTAAATACATTTAAGAATGTTGAAGTCAATGGACATCTTGAAACTATTATTCCGGTATTAGGTAACACCGTAAATCGGAACAGCTTATAACCGGACACCATAAACCCAAGTACCAGCAGCTTCGTTATTCACGAATTGGCATACCCCACAATGCTCACGTTCATATCACTGCGGCATGAATTTTAGATTCGCGCACACGGCCGACCGGGTGTAGGATTGTTCCTTAATTTGTGTCTAGAATTGTTGCGCTGACGGGCTAGCTATTCGAATATTGTGTGGTCAGTTATTATTGGAATTTCAGCGGTTTTTTGAAGACTTGTGAGTCTGAGATCAAAGTTTTTTGTTGTTAAGGACGACAGGCATAATCGGACAAATCAGATGACTCATTCAAAAGTGAGTGATCGTAAGATAAAATAAATGAATTTTGGAGCAACTAATCGGCTTTACAAATACAAATAGCAAATACAAAAATGTTATTTCTTGATTCATAGTTGTTAACATTTTCTTGGTGAATGGCGCTTTCTTTTAAGCAGATAATACCTAGCAGATATTCTATCAACCTTCACCACAAAGCATCTGCTAGCGTTATCGTTCCCACATTTAAAAATGAGTATAGCGTCTTAACCTTAATGCGACCAGCATCGCATAAAACACTGTCAAGCTAATCCCTACGTACATTCGAAAAAATTGTCTACTGAACAACGTAAAAAAACGTAATTAATGTTGTAAACTGTCAAAATTAAAGCCGTTCCTACTGTTAGTGTGAGCAAATACCCCGCAGATTTAAAAGCAAAAAATGGTCTAAAGTACGGTATAATTGCAGTCAGACGAATCTAAGATATAATGTATATATTTGAAGTTATACAACCTTACCTTTCGAGGAATATGGGTGTGATATATTCAACAACATTCATTGCGTATACCGTTGTCGAGCAGACAATTTTTTCAAACATATGAAGCATTGAATTACGAAATTCGTTCAAAATCTTTTGACCGTCGTTTCGACAGATTTCAGAAGCAACTAGATTTCTATGGCCCAAAATAATACCTAGTGAAATCCTACCGAGAGCTGCTGCGCTAACACACACATTCACAGCGTGTTTGCTTAATGTTACCAACCGATTTATTCTGTAAAAATGTCACCGTTAACACTTTGGTGGTACTTGTTTGGTGACACACATGCAAACTCACAAATTTTACTTCTATATAATATTTGTAAAGACTGACCCAGTTAGTCATAAACTTGGTTGCCAGATTGAAGATGTAGACTCATTATTATGGAGATGAACAAGCAAAGCAATCCATAGTAACTATGTATTTTCCATAGTTTTGAAGAGTCATTCGTTACACAAATATTACTCTAGATACAGTTCAATGTAATTTGAAAAGAAGTAAAAATAAATTACGTCATAAGCTCATAATTATGTATCAACTTATGTATCATTTACAAACCAACACAGAAGATAACTAAATACAAGTACTCGTTTAAAAGCAAGAGCAAAATCAACCTGCATGCTCACAAAATCGAAGGCTTCAAAGAGTATAAAAACCCCAGTTTAAGTAGAAATTCTCAGCTCTCTCAAAGGGCTCGCTAACAAGTTGCTAACACAGATTTCCACGCTTTTTCACGCTTTTCCTTACAACACAGTGCCTGTTTTTATCCTTTGTGGAGTTTGCCTTTGTGAATGAAATAGAAAAATAGGGTTACATAACTGTTTATATTAGAAATTATTGCAATCTTGTATTTTTTTTAGAATTAGTGGATGTAAATTGTTCTATGGCACAAATGGAAATTAAACCCTAAGAGGCAACAAGTGCTAACGCGCAGTCACTGTCAGACTACATAGAAAAGAAAGTGAAGCGCAATGAAACAACGCTGGTAATTTATTGCAAAAAATTAACCAATTGTCTATTTACAAAAAAACTATTGATTGGACGAAAAAAATAAAACGCTATCACGTTAATATGTTGCTTGTAGCCTAATCTGACTTTAATCAAAGTTATTGCTTGTATATAACTATGGTTTTTAATATTTAAAAAATATTTTTGAGATATTTTCGTGTCCTATTTCTATCTTGTCATATTAGTTGTATTTTGTTTTCAACGCACTAATAACTAACTAGCATATATAATGAAGAATATCATATGTTGTTCTGATTTTGTTTACTGCAGTGGATCATATATTTTTAGGCATTGTAAACTTGCGTATAAGTCCTGTAGTCCTGGACGGTGTGGTGGGTGGATTTCACCAATGAAACTGAACTCGATCAGCACATAAACTACGTTTAAGAGCTGTCATTGTTATTATTTTCTATGAAATATTGACGCTGACAGCTCTTGAACACGTTTTAGATGTCCTGAACTAGTAGTAACATTGGTGAAATCGGCATTTAATGTCCAAAGATTCTTTAGTAACTGTTGATCCTGGATGTTAAGTGGTTCTAATTTATTTGGATACTAGCTAACAGAACTTCGTGCCGCCTCAGAATCTTGTTTTTTTTCCTATGTTTTAATAGTTATTCTTCTATTCGAGGCGGAGACAAATCCAACAAATTAAATATCATATAAATAAATGGTGTCACTAAACCGACTTTGTTTTTATTTATAAATATATAGATAGTGATTGATTTAAATTATGGGATTCAAACGCCTGATCTGAAGCCCAAGCACGAACGCACAGTAATACAAATTCAAACGTTATGTAAGTTAAAAATCGTTCTTTCTTTATTCGATTTCTATGGTATACCATAGCAATCGAATAAAGCTTTTTTTTATTTTGCTCCAAGCGCTATATGGACCAAGCCCAAATATGAATGAAGTCTAAAAAATTAAGTAAATATTATGTCTTGAAAGAGTATTTTCAATTTACTTTACGTTTTCTCCGCGCGTTGTTGCTAAGCCCAAAACAATAACGATAAAAGTCTATGCTATTCTTTTTAACATCAAATCATCAATTTATCCTTCATTCTAAACCATAATCCCTAGAACATGTTTGCTTTCACCCACAACGAAATCAAAGAGACGATTATCCAGAGTTATATTAATAGTTATTGAAGTTACCTCAACAATTCGAGAAAGTCCAATTAGAATGCCTTTATTTGCCAAATAAAACAATTGATATTTAATATCAAAATGAAGTTTACTGAGAAAACTGATAACAATTAATTTACACAAATTGAAAATTAGATTGACTCTAGAAAGATGGTTTTGAAAACATTAAAGGATAAAGCGAAATAATTTTTATGTTTCAGAAATACAAGCCGCGTTCCGATGTAATGTCTCATCAGCAAAAATGGCGGTCTTTCATACGAACTTTCATCCTCTATTTGACACTTTCAAAAATCTTTCGTTCTTTAGTTTCGTTACAAATATGGAACTCATTTTGTGTTCCATATTTGTGTAACGAAACGAAAGATTTTTAAAGTTGTACTTTTACTAGAGTCACCGCTGTGCGTGTCTGTCAGTAAGCAAATTAATGATTGAATTTAAGAATTCTATCACGTAAACTCTGATTTTTATTTTATGGACCTAAATGACAGCTACGTTCGACTATTAACATCAGTCAGCATCTCATATAGTTCATGCAAGTTCCTGTTGACCTTTACATACATTCGTACATTCTTCACTAAACATAATATTCTACACATTGGCAGTTTTTCCATCTTAAAACTCGAAATGTGTCGCTTATAGTTTTTCGAAAGCAGCTGCCAGTTTGGTGTATTTTATAATTAAATCATAAAAATTAAATAATATAGCAATACTTAACAACTTTTCAAAGAAAACAATATCAATAAATGAATAAACAGGATTTATTACATGTACAGGTATCTAAAAATAAATCTAAAATATTGAAGAACATTTTGCAGATAAAATACAAACTAATGGTTAAGTGAAATGTTATTATCTTATTCGCGATCTCCTGACTTTGTTACAGGGTACAATAATGATCTAAATTAAATAGTTACCACCTAAGTACACATTATGGTAAAGCAATAAAGACATGGAGTATTGAGCCAATAAAAATCTGAGTTTAGATTAAAATATTTACCCACATATTCAACAAACACAATAAAATGCAACAAAAAACATGACTATATTTCCAAAAAAACAGAGCCTGGTTCCAGCACAGAAGCACATTGTTAGTAGCAATAATTTGGTATTACGTACCGAAATCCGTAGTGGTAGGCCGCTGTATTTCGACGTTTATCCCCCTTGTCATATGCAGGTAGCTGTAAAGCAATAATTTTACGATATCCCACTTAAGTTCGTATGTAGTCGTTGCACTAGTGATGCGAAGATATCGATGTTTTGTAATAATAATATGTTCAATTAAAAACAAACATTTAGTTGCAAACTTTGCTACTTGTCAATGTTTTATTATACAATTAGTATTCAATTAATTTTATTGTTTATTTTTATGTATCTACTTCTTCGAAGACACGTTTACACGGCAAATTATCGGTCAATATTTTCGCGACGGTATTTTCTAGTTCCCTAAGAAGAAATGCATAGAACAAACTCAGAGGTACAGTTTTGATTAACTTAAACATGTTTAAATTAAGAAATTTACAATGTATGCCCTTAGGCGTACCAATCTAAACTTCTTAATTATAAAGAGAAAAGATTTAATTTTTGTGTGTTTGTTTGTTACGCTTTCACGCTAAAACGGCTGAACGGATTGAACGGTAGACCATGACCTAGATTATGACAAAGGACACTTTTTATCCTAGATCGCAGACAAAGTCGCGGGCAACAGCTTGTATATTAATTTATGAGAAAAACCCCTTCGGAAATGACATACAATGATGTTTTGTTTTACAAAGACTAAGGTGAGCAATGGTATTCACGTCATTCGCTTAGTTCAGTCATTATTGTTGATTTCTGAAGAACTCCAAGGAATGTTATACTAGACTCCCGCAATCGCTACTGCTGAGCATGAGGTCCTGGGTTCGATTCCTAGGTCGGGCAACGTGTTATTGGGTTTTTCTACCTGGAATTTCTCAGATTCAAATTCATTCCAACACCTTATTTTTTTCTTTTTTTTTGCAACCGAGAACCAAATTCTTGATAAAAAAACCTTTTGGGACGAAAACCTTGAATCAATATCCTTCTGCGAATAAGTCAAAATCATTACCTTTGGAACCGATAAAAAGTTCCAATATTTTTTATAAAGCGCATCGCATTTCGTGTCTTCCCAGTTTCGGACTTATGGAGGTCTATACGGGACTTACGCCGGATGGGTGTGGGCTTAAGTTCTGCGAATCAGTATGTGTGTCTTTTTGTGTGGTCTAAAAGCAATCATCAAACTCAAAACTCAAGTTGCCGATTCCTAAGCGTAACTAACTATGGATGGTGGTAACTATGGAGAACGGGCAAGCAACTCCACGGGCACTCTTTTAAATAAATTTAAAACATTGCATAATAATATAACCAGTCTATTACAGTCAGGTGCATTATCAAGTGCAGGGCAAAGGTCTCTTCTCATACCTACTGAGAAGGCACGCTAGCCATTGTTCTCCACCCGTGGTAAATCTATGAAAATAAAATAATAGTACGTATAAAAATAATAACATGCTAATCGCCCGTTACTTGCACCACTCATAAGTTGGGTCTCTATTGCGACTTATCGATTGTCGCTACCGACATCACTACTGGTAGTGATGAGATTAACCAGTTAACACTTTATTTTATTATTATGTTTATGTTTTGTTTACTCTGACGTGTATGGTATTTTTATGTCAGTGTCAGTGTGTGTGTCTGTTGTCTGTAAATATAGTTCTGTCTACGATAAATTATTTGCAGAAATGGCTCTGCGATTGGCATAAAAATATTATTCGATCAATGGAAACTTACCCGATTGCGCAACAAGTTAGGCAGGGTTATATTTTTCATGCGTATCTACAAAATATAATGTTTTACGCTACAATGCTTCTAAGAATAAATAGTGTTGTGCTATTGCAAGGAATTAGGAGGCAACTTAGAAATGTTATAACAGAAAACATTGGTTTAACGAGAGTAACACAAGCTAACTTTTCAAGCAGTCTGATGTCGTTGGCAGTTATTTTAGTTCAATATCAGATTTAAATCCACAACGCCTTAAATCCGCCATTTTCATTTTGTAACAACAAAACTAAGCCTATAAGTATAAAGAATCCGACGAAGATAAATGTTCATGAACATTACTAATAGACGTATCTTGGCATTCCTTCTAAAAAGGAAAACATTATATTCTTTAGCATAGCATAGTCAGCCTTTAATGTTCCCATTTCTGAGGCACAGGCCTCCTCTCTGTGCTCTCCACACCACCTCTATAATCCACCAACCGGCTCCCGTGCGTATTGGTGGTCTTCGAAATTTTGTTTCTAAGACATGCCAGTAACATCACTATTAAACATTAAATACTAATCAAAATTACTGCCTCGTTGTTGTAATGCGCTACTGCTTAGGTAGTGGGTTCGATTCCGAAGTCGGGCAAAGTGTTATTGCAGTTTTCCATCTGACATTTCTCGGTAGCAGCACGAGGTCTGGATTTGTGCCCGATTAATGGAAATACGAAACATAACCGTAAATCGTAAAACTTAGTAATCTCGATATGTTTACGAAAATTTTGATCGGAGGAATAGTGACACCTAGTTATTATAAATGGTCAGCTTTTGATAAAGTGGGGTAAAACATGCTCATCACATTCGCTCTAGCCAGTGGCGTCGCTTTCCAAATATTTGAATTTTCCACAAGTGTAATATTGGGAAACTTACTAAGTAAGAGTAGATCATCTATCAGAAAGAGTAATCAACAGTATTCCACGTTCAAGGAAAAAAAAAGTTCAGCATGATATTGTTGACTTAATATAAAGATTTTCTTAGCATTTCCAAGAGGGTTTCTCTAAGTAATATTACAAAAGCCGATTGAATTTGGATCCTAAATGAAAGTAACGGTAAACTTAGTCTTTTATATTGTTTTTCTAATACTTTCGGGACATGAAACAGATTCTTTTATGCGTAAATGTGGAAAAGATGTATTTATTCGTGAGTAAAATATACATTGTTAGAGGTTTATAGACTATAGTCTGTATTCTAGAACAATGGTCATTGATGAATCACGTTGACTGAATTGAGATCAAAATTAAATATTTCAGAACCAACTTTCTCCCAGAGACTTCGCACGGGTGCAAATGGCGGTATTTGTTTTTGTGTTAAAAATCTAAGTTAAAATTATATACATAAACCTGCTCTTTTGTATAGGAAAAACCGCATCTAAATCGATTGTACGAATGGCGACTTTGCTTTACACCATATTTATTAAATAGATTATACGGACAGTTTTAGTTAGAAGTCAGTTAGCATAAACTGTCACAGTGTTAACCTAAGTCAAGGACTATCTGTGAAGCTTACTATTGTAAAATATTAGTACTTCATAATCAGCCTATAATGTTCCCACTGCTGGGACAGGCCACCTCTCCATAAGAGGGAGCGGGCCGAAGCCTACATCTTCATTTAACAATTAAACCATTGCTCTTGATTTAAAACGTCCGTCCGCCATCCAAGCATCTTTTGCCTTTTCATCATAACAATCATCTTCCCCGCATGAACTACCCATGAAAACTCATTCCTATAAAATATAAGTTCAATTCCCCAAAGTCACCCCGTATTTACCCCGGTGGATGATTAATGAGTGTGACGTCACACTTCGGTTCATTTTTCTGACCGCCCTCTACCACCCCATATAGCATTCCTGGCGTTATGGGATTTGGGTAGCGTTAAATTGAGTATATGAGTGATGTGGTATAAGATTTGAGTAATATAGAACTAGTTATACAATTTTACGTATAAGATTTGAGTAATATAGAACTAGTTATACAATTTTACGTGTATGATTTTGAACATCGTTATTTAACTTCCTCTTGAGTCTCTTCTAACTGTTTTAGAACACTTGGTTGCGTTCAAAGATTAGTCAACTCGCAACTTGAATGAAAATTGGAGAGTTTAGTGAATAATGATATTTAGACGAATTTAGGGAGATTTTCAGAGACAAATCTTGGATTTTCTCGAACCCCATGGATTCTGGCCTAGGCTATATAGTGTGGTTGAATGTTGAAAAGGGTTACACTTCATCCTCTTGAGAAGTTAAAATAAAATAATCCTGTGTACAGGTTCACTCCGGGCAGATTATTTATCTTAAAAATACTACATGAGTCAGTTTGGTGGGTAAGTGTCCCCAGTCTGATCCTATTGTTTGCCAGAGTGGATGACCTTTTCATTTTTTTTTAAATCACGCACGCAATAGGATTTTTAGGTATCTTCAATAACACTAACATTCAACAATCAGGAATGTTTGGTGCGAAGAGTAAAGTGTATTCAAGTTAAATTATTATCCTTCTGCAGTTTTCTTTACTAATGTAAACACAAATACAATATAAGTACACATTGTAACAACCATATTAGTAGAATAGCTTAATAATTAAACAGTGAGGTTCTAACCTTTTTAATCTTCTTCTTCTTTCTTCTTATAAATATAAATCAATTGCTGTTGGTTAGTCTCGCTAAAACTCAAAAATGGCTCGACCGATTATGATGAAACATTGGTAAGTTGTTGCGTGCGCGCCGGATAATGTTTTAAAAGGCATTGCAATATAGGCACAAAATTCTTTTCAGATTAAGTACATAATATGTTTTCACGTTTATTTCTTGGAGAAAAATACCTAACTTGTTTATTTGCACATTATACACACAGTTACAGGATATAATAGGTATGACTAGGCTAAAAGTTAAAGAGTACATGACCCTTTAAGTCCAAGTATATAACATTTAACTTAGAGCTTGGTTATACTTAAACATAACATTATGTTACATACCTACTAGATAATATAATATAATAGAAGACCTCCACTGCAGTGCAGCATATCGACATACATATCCGGCAGACAGCAGTGTGTTACTATCACTAATATTAAAGCCAATAAGGACATGGTTTCATACCGCTCTGAATTTAAAAACACCAAACGCGGCGTTCCTCAGGCCAGTATATTGGGCCCTATTTTGTTTCTCCTTTATGTGAATGATATTCTTAACGTGACTAATTGTTTGCTTGCTTGCTTTCTGTTTGCTGATGACATTTCGATAATTGTTTCTACCGATAAAAAATGTAAATCAATAATTGATCATGAAACAAATATTAATACAATTGAAAATCTTATAAATTTGCTTAATAATAATAGTGTATCTATTAACCTTAATAAATCAGTAAATGTACAATTTAATAAATCATAAAAACAAATTTAATTTTACAATAAATGTTTCAAAACTTCAACAAGAAGCACAAACTAAGTTTTTAGGAACGATCATAGACGAACATCTGGACTTGAAAGTTCAAATCGATAGTGTATGTAACAAAATCAATTAATTCGTATGTATACTCTCTTAAACGGATTAAAAATGTTACAAAAATTAAAACAGCTGTAATGTCCTATCGTGCATATGTGGAGTCTACCCTGCGATATGGACTAATTGTATGGGGAAATAGTATCGACCGTACCAGAGCATTTATCGCTCAAAAGAAATGTGTTCGAGCATTCAGGGGTTTCCACCGGACGTATCTTGTCGACCAATATTTAAAAAAAAAACTTGGTCTACTTCCACCACCCTCATTATATCTTTAAGAAACATGTATGTTTTTACGGAAACAAAGATCTATTAAAAACAGCAGCTGATGTAAGCTCTAGGAATAGACGTGACAAATTTAGCCTTGTTTTAGATTAAATCCCTCGATTAACAAAATATACTAAAAGCTGTTTTGCTATGGATGTACGAATATATAACAAGTTTAAATAAGCTAAGTTTAGTAAACTTAAATTACTAAATCATAATATTTTTTATAGCATTATGGAATACCTTGAACATAAGTTGTGTTAATCATTTTGCATGCTCTAGTCTTAAGCTAAACATGTATGATCTCATCCTTTACTCATGTAACACCTTTATTTACCATGTTTTATGCAAATAAATAAATAATAATAAAAATAACAAAAATTCTATTAACTTATTCAATTCTCGTCTGGCTAACGGCGAGTTCTTGCACAGGCATAACCAAGTAGCCAGGATTGTTCACCAGCAACTTGCTTTGAAATATAACTAGTAGTAACTAGTGGATTCTGAGGTACCGTATTACAAGTATGTGCCCGACCCAGTTCTCGAAAATGACCTTGTCACGTTGTCTATCATTTCTGACAGGACTATTATCGCCAATAAGCCTGACAAAGTAGTGATAGATCGATTAGCGCGCCGCACAATGATTATCGATGTTACCATTCCACATGACGAGAACCTCGTGAAAGCTGAGAAAGAGAAACAAATTAAATATCTCGACAGCACACGAGATTGTTGACATGTGGAATGTGAGCTCGGCTGTCATTGTGCCGACTGTCGTATCGGCCAATGGCCTGATGGCTAAAAGCCTCGACATCTCTCGAGGCTTTCGTTAGGCGGTTGGATCAACGGCCTGATACAGAAGGCAGTACTCCTCGATAAAGCTCGCATTGTGAAGACGTTCCTGTCTCTGGAGCCCTAACCACCGGTAGCTTGGACCCTGCTCCCGATACCGGAGGACCACTTTTTTTTTTAAGTTTCTTTATAAAAATATTTAAAAATGTATCGAATTATGGATAAAAATAAATAAACGACATAACAATTATAATATCACAACATTCATTATTACAATACTTATACTCTTTTTAACAGTTTATGTTTAATTTTTAATAATTCAGGTCCTTTGATATATAAAATATAAATGACAAATGTAAAATGATTTTATTTCTTTAAGTTGGTTAGTACAAACACGTCAATCATATTTTAAAAACTATATTAGATCGGCGTTTCCTATCTGACTACTCTGAGAAGAAAGGCCGAAACAAGCTCAGAGGTCAGTCTCTTTTAAAGTCCAGATATAATCTTGGTCAGATCATGCGAAGACCATGTAGACTGGTGTCTGAAATCTTATTTTGAGGAAAGAACCACACAGATTTGAGTGGACCTGTCCAGTCAGTGCACGCATTTTTCAATCGTCGTGCAGCTCAACTTAGAACTAAGGAACTCAATGATTCGACGAACAATACATTAGGAAAAACAATTGGGTACGCCGCATAAAGTACTCAAACTGCCAGACTATCCTATCTGAAAGAAAAAAAACAATGAACCACATAGTCCTCACGTTTATACAATTAAAATAATAAAATACTTATGTTATAAAAAAATAATTATGTTGTAAAAATCCTTTATTCAATGCGCAAAAACTGACTTCCTTCTAACTTACTACTTAAACATTAAATTTTTAATACTAAAACTACTATAAACATTTAATACTTAAACCAGACAAAAAATATATATTTGTCCAAAAACAGGGAGTGTTACATTTGAACCATCTGTGCTATGATTTATAAGGTCTGTTTTGTGCGAAATACGTTGCGTTGAGCCGATAAATCAGCTGAGTCCCGAAGTCGAGACGTATTCTGTCGTAAGTGAAGAAATCTTTTACATTTTCGTGTTAATATCTTTGTGTTTTGACGCGAGTGTGTGGATTTAGATTGCGAAACCGACGTGTGGTTCATAATTTGATCGGTTGTGACAAATATGTGTGCTTAGCTTTTTAATCAAGTTTTTGAAGTGTTGGACCACGCACAATGAAGGGTTTCGTAGTGACAATGAATTTAACCCAAAAACATTTTAGTTGAAAAACATGTTCTCCCACACATCGGTATACGCCAAGGTCAGTATTCTCCAACTGCAAATGAAAGTTTGAAATCGCAAAAAACATGTGAAAAAACAACAAATAGTTTTCGGACTTATTCTTGTGCTGTCACCTTGTTTCTTGCCAAATATGATTCAAGGTCAACGGGAATTTATTTGCGAGTATCAAAATATGTCGCACAAGGGTCCGTTTCTTTTTGTTGAGTTTACTTAGACGCTTGATTTTTTTACAGCTCCAAGGGACCGGAAGCCTACGTATTTGGTATTAATTTCAACTCGATATCTGCACGCATTCTTGGGATAAACGGTCTTGATAGACTTACGTTACGTTTGTTTTGCATGTTTTTCATTACAGACGCCTTTACATGCACGTCTTCCTATATCGTTCTCACATATACAATATGTAACAAAAACCCTGTCCGATCCAAAAAAGGCGTATTCCTGGTTTAACATACGTACTAGAAAAAATTGTAAAAAAAATCTAACTCCTACAAACCAAAAGCTATTGATTTTTTTATTTTTAGTTACCATGCGAAATGTAACACTAAATTCGGTAAATTCTCATAAGTTGACAACACACCACCGGCCGGCGAAATCTTTTATTTTTTGCCTATTTTATTTCAAAGGACACCGCCCTGCACTAGCCACGTTGTAGGTACTCATAACGAGTCCTCGATCCTTTGATGTAGCCGACTGGTGGCTACTTGTTTGGACACTTCGCCAGTCTCACGTGGAGATAGCTAGCGATCGAATGTCCGTACGTATCACGTGCCGCTATCGTATCGCGAACAATGTCGTATACCAATCAGGAATATTTGAATATGTTAACTTTTATTTGTGAGTGAATGTGTGATTCGGAAATCGAAGTAACAGCTCGGATTGTGGAAGCTTTCGAGTCACTCAAATCGTACACATGTGCGCTGCGAAGAGTACGTGCAAATTTTAAAAAAAGTTGTCGAATGTGTACTAATGTTCTAGATAAATAGAGGTATGTAACAAGTAAATGTTTAAATAAACTGATACCTACAGTGGGTACATTGCCAAAAGCACATTTGTTTCTTGATAAACAGAATGTCAGAAATCGGGGTCATTGTGCGTAAGTCTACAATAAAATATCAGCTGATACCTACGCGTAGGCAAAACGTAGATTTCTTTAGTCCTACGTTTCTTTGGCGGCATACGACAAAGGACCGCCGCGCTCAGGCGGCTTCTTTGACACTAAACTGTAGGTGAACTCTGGTGAACCCTGTCGAGCGATCAGTGTTGCCTTTGGTATGATTATTTTTAATTTTTTAAAATTAATTGTTTTCATTGAGGAAAAATAATTATCTCGTATCCATTAAATGATTACGTATTTGTGTACGCACTACGATACCAAATAATACCGTTCAGGATCGGACAGGGTTTTCGTTACATGCTGTATAATATTCAACATGACTGATGTAACTAACTTTATGTAACAATATTATTTAAACGAGTGTCCATGTATTTTCTTGCTCTTTCTTCTCCATAGGTACCTTCGCTTTGGAATGGGCAACTAGCTTCATCTTCAGACTGACCAACCCCTTGACAATTCAAAAGAGCCTGTAATTGGTTTATTTGAAATCAATGGTTTGAGTTTACAGACAGACAGACATGGACGGACAACGAAGTAATATAAAAGAATTCCGTTTTTTTTTTCAAAGTCCGGAACCCAAAAAATACTTTAAGTCCCGGTAGCATGTTCCCATTCAATAATTCCCGAAATCCAAGCTGGCAAAGCCACGGGCAGAAGCTACTCGTAGTAACTTGTAAACACCAATCTAATCTAGGTACTAACTTTCACGTTTCTAATTTAAAGAATGACGAAATTCCATACAAGCCTCCATTTCCTTTATAACCCTTTTAAGGGATGAATTTCGAAACATCCTTACTTAGTGCATAATCTCGTTATAAAAGGAACACTTGTGAAAAATTACAATGTCAGCTTTGTTTTTGGATTACATCAGCAAAAAACACTGATGTTTTTGTACTGATATGTTCGTAAAGTAAACGTTCAAAAGTGCATAGGCACGTTAAGAGTCGTATTGCTGTGAACTCGCGGTACGACTGAATGTGATTAAACGACACACACCACAAAGATCGCAGTTTTGCACGGCATACACCGACGTATCGTCGCGCACTCGCATCGCTATACACGAAACAAAAATATGTTTCCGTCGTTTTTGTTAGACACGCATCATGCTCGTGACCTGGCCGGTTTTTGGTATGGCTAAAATTTGAGTAAATCTAATATGAGCTGGTAGCAGTAGGCGCCTAGCGTTGGACTGAGAAGCAGTCGGCTTAGGTTCTGATCTCATAAAATGCAGCGCAGTTTTATTGCCAATTTTTTATTTTGCTTTGCAATAATAAACAGTATTCATAAAACTTGCTGTTTTTTTATTGTGTTCATTTATTGCAATAAAGGGTTTAAAATAAAAAAAGAAGCTTTAGGTACAAGTGATAACAAAAATAAAAACATATTTATTTGTTATAATATAAAAAAAAATAGTTAGATTTATTTCACCACAACCATTAAGCTTCGATCATTAATTTCCAAAATGAGTGATTTTTTATGAGTGGTTATGTAGGGCAATTTGTTTACATTAATTATTTCATATTTTATTTGGCTTAAGTGAATATAGATTACATATTAAGGATAGCTTAAGTATTCATTTTCTTTAAGAAAAGATGATTGAAACTAAACCTCACTTAAAATAATAAAAAATGTAGGATTAACTATTCCTTATTTAAATAAGCTTTCCACTTCATAAACAAGCGCTCCGACTATCAAGGATTCCCTCTTCCTCACATCTCTTAACCCACAGACTCACACAGTTTTTCTCAAGAACAAAGAATGTAATACTATTATACATCTCTAAGCAAAATACTATAAACTATAATAATGAAGATAAAATATTATAAATGACATTATTTTATAACACTTTACACATCATTCACTAATTTAAACAATTTATAATTTTTAATTCGTATAATATGAAATATTTAAATGATAACATTGAAACTTAGTCTATTTGTGTTATCACATCATTTACATCCACTTTTACGCAGCGCAATAATCAAGCGCCAACGTTTCAATATTTATATTTCACAGCATTTTGAAAATTAGAACCACAATACCGCTAATTAACAGATTAAAACGTTCGTCAATAACCAACAACGTTCAATTACGTGAACAGTCGTAACAACTTGCATCTACCTCACAGAAATCGAAATAATTTACTCAGTATTCTACAAACTTTTATTGTAAATGTAAACAAGATGAACGAGACAAATATCGAATGATTATCGAACCACTTCCAGTTATTTTATTAAAACAAACAAAAAAAAATCATTTTAGGTAGTTATAACATATCAAAAACTATGAATGATATTATTTGAAAATCATATCAAGCTTAATCCGCAGTCGCAGGAGAGATTTGAACTCAGGGCTTGCCATAACGATTAAGCTAGCATGCCATATGTTAAATTGGTTGAAATTAAGAACTCAAGAAAGAAATAATCAATTACAGACTAAGTGAGTGTGTGTGCGTGTCTATAGTAAAGAAACACGTAAGTGAAACCGAAGCGTAAATCTATTGCTTTGTGAGATTGCTTAATATGGACTTACTTTCAGCATACAAACCCCCAGGCCGTTATAAAAGCTTTTAAAGATCTTAAAATTAAATCAACAGAAGATCTCTGGGGAATGTCTGTAAAAGTCTGTAGAACTTTCATCGAAACCATTGCGCCCTATTTAGCTGTCATATTTAACACCAGTGTAGACCAAGGTGTCTTTCCGGATCTCATAAAACACAGTAAAGTAGTTCCTTTGTTCAAATCCGGTGATAGTAAAGAACTCAACAATTATAGGCCTGTATCAATTCTACCAGTTCTCAGTAAGGTGTTTGAAATGTTGATGCTCAATCAAATGTTACGACACTTTAATAAAAACTCCATCTTTCATGAACAACAGTACGGTTTCACCAAAGGGCGTTGTACCACTGACGCTGGTGTTTCTCTAATAAAGAACATTTTTAACGCCTGGGAGGAAGCAAAAGATGCCATTGAAATCTTTTGCGACCTCTCTAAAGCATTTGATTGCGTAAACCATGAGACCCTTCTTCTGAAACTGGAGCACTATGGGGTTAGGAATACAGCTCTTGATCTACTTAGATCATACCTGAAAGATAAAAAGTTTAAAGTTCAAGTAAACTGCATAAACTCATTAGGGTATGAAATGGAAATGGACGTTCCTCAAGGTTCGATGTTGGGTCCATTCCTCTTCTTAGTTTACATTAATGATTTACCTCAAGTACTTCAAAATCAACCGAAGATGGTGTTATTTGCAGATGACACATCATTAATCTTTAAAATAGACCGACGGTCACCAAATCTGGACGACGTGAATAACTCGATTCTTCAAGTCCAAGATTGGTTTACGTTAAATAATTTGGTACTAAATGGAAAAAAAACCAAATGCATTAGATTTAAATTACCTAATGTTAGAAGTAGCGAATGTGACATCATAGTGAATGGAGAAAAACTGGAATTTATTAATCAGACTGTTTTCCTAGGAATCACGCTGGACGAGAAATTACAATGGGGACCACATATAACATCTCTTGCGGGGCGGCTAAGCTCTGCCGCTTATGCTGTTAGAAAGATAAGACAGTTAACAGATGTAGAAACCGCGCGTTTGGTCTATTTTAGCTACTTCCACAGCATTATGTCGTATGGCATTTTACTGTGGGGTCGGGCTGCTGACATTGAATCCATTTTTATTTTGCAAAAGAGAGCTGTCAGAGCCATATACAATCTTCCTCGTCGTGAATCTCTCAGGGAACTATTTAAAGGGATTCATATTATGACAGTACCTTGCCAATTCATTTATGAAAATATTATGTATGTAAGAAAAAATCTACATCTTTTTAATAAAATAAGTGATAGACATAATTTGAATACTAGAAATAAAGATAAAATAGATCAACCATTTTTCAGATTAGCTAAAGTACATACATCATTTATGGGGTACTGTGTTAAATGTTATATTAAAATACCTTGTGATATATTGCAATTAAATGAAAGAAAATTTAAAATTCGTATAAAAAGTACACTTTGCAGACAAGCTTATTACAAATGAGAGGACTATATACAAGATAAGAATGCTTGGACACATGATGGTCCAGCTCCATAGGACAATCCCGTCTAGACAAAATCACACTTTTTGCTAATTTAATTCTTGGTGCATCGTCTTCACATATAAAAATATAATTAATGTATAAAATATTGTAAAATATTTTAAGAGAGTAACGGTGGAGTTTCTTGCCACTTCTTCTCCATACGAAACTACTTTTTGGAAGTGGCGCCTAGAATCAGTTATATTTTTAATGTAATTTTTGACGTTCAAAAGTGCCATTTTATGGGTCTATTTGAAATAAATGCTTTGACTTTGACTTATGAGCGCTATTGTATTTAAAAAAAAAAAAAAAAGGTATTATTTTTCATTAATAAATGAACATGACGAGACCTTTTAGCTTATATATTAATATTTTTTAATGTACACATAACTACAAAAATATCAGTTCCTCTAGGACATTTTTATTGTTGCCATAATAATAAATGTTGCAATGTATAAGACCTTTCGTGTAAGGTACAATACTCATCTGCAACACACTTGGACCAGAACCCATAGTAAAACTGATATTCTCCTTTCATGCTTGTAGACTTTGCGGGTTAGGCTGCGCGTTGTCTCTTAATAATAAATATTTTAAGTAAAACATACACAACACCCATACATCTAAGTTGATCTAGTGCACGCAAAGTCTAAAATAACAATTCTTACTGTTGAGACTGAATCAATACTAATAACACAAAGATCTAAGTGACTCTTTATAATGTAGGGGTAATCTTCGGAACTGCTGTTCATATTCCGATTTTTATTCACATTAGTGAAGCTACAGCATTGCCCAGTGTCAAAGGATATATAATTATTATGTTAAGGCAATAAGAAGTATGACAGGGGTTATTATCTCTTAAAAGTCTCCTGCCGTATTTTCCTGAGCTCTAAGAAATCATAAAATTCGCCCCTTAATGACATCCAAAACATTATCATTCAACACATGTAGCACGAATTAAGTCAGCGCAATGGATTACGTTGGATAATAAGTTGCAAGACTCAAGAGGGGAGACTGTGTATATTGCATGCAGGTGATAAACCAGGGTATTTGACGTCTGTCCCCTTGGTTAAAGGGTCCCCTGTCTCCCCTGGGTGTTGTTGTAATAAGAGTACGTCTTCTACTGTAATTAGTAAATGGATTAATGACAGATAGGGTTCTTATTTATAAACAACCCATTTTAATTAGTAGGCGGAAACCTAAATCCTTTTCAAGCATTGTAATATTTACGTGCTAAAATTTTATTGCGATTTAGGAGAGACGACTTGTGAAATGGTTTTCTATTCAGCAATTTTTAAGTTCTGTCAGCCGAAAAAATATGTAGTGTGCAATATCGCCAAGAATTCATTTGTTGGATCACAACTTGTGCTCCATAATACTGTATCAATGTTTGGCTGTAATTAAGTGGGTGCCCAAATGTGTAATATTTTTAATACAAAATTATTTAACAAAGATTGTAGACAATAAAATGAATTCATGACGATGTGTACATCTTTTTGAGACTGGTTGTACCTGTTTGTCTATGTAACAAAGTCAAAATAGTAATTGCTACGAGGTGTGGAAACGAAATTATATATTTTTGGCTTCAGACAGCCGAAAATATAGATTTTTCGTCTTCTTGTCTGTTTGTCTAGATGTATATAACGCATTGGCGCATAAACTGCTGAACGGATTTGGATGAAATATGTACTTACTTTTGTTTATCGTGATACTGTTTATTCATTAGATATGGGTAAATTTAAAAAGAATTAGTAAATCCTCATTACCATCATTTCCATCATCCATCCACAAAGTGTTCCCACTGCTGGGACACAGTGCGCCTCTCTTCGAGAGGGTGTGGTCTGTAATCTACCACGCGGGCCCTGCGCGGGTTAGTAGATGTTTCCTGTGTTGTACGATGTTTTCCTTCAAACTGAATGAAAAACACAAAGGAAAGTGCCTCAAGTGAACTCACGACCGATACCACTGGGCCACCACTGCTCTACCGTCGTTTACATGACATACACAATTAGAAATAAATACTACTTACAAAAATTAAAAACATGTAAAACTATTTTTACGAAAAAAGCGGGTTGATAAAATAATCAAACAATTTAAGAAGAAATTAAAATCTTACTTGATTGAAATGATTTTTCTAACAGCTATACAACCTGTTTTTTTTTGTAAATCCCATAATTCTACTCTCTCTAAATAAATATTGAATTTGGCCCTGACGTGACATCAAACAATCTTGATTTAATTAGTGTCTACTGGAAAAAGATTATATACCTACGTACTTTCACAACAACAGACCGTATAATCGTGGAAGTATATATTTGGAAGTAAAGAGATTTGCAACTACATTATACTCACACAATAGGGATGATGGCATTTTATTTATTCTTATCTAAAAAATTTGTAAGTATCCAAATAGTTCAAACAATATTATAAATAGTGTAAAAGCAATGTGATGGCCAATTTAAAAACGTTTTAAAATTGCTGATAGACAGCACTGTCGCAGAAGTAAAGTTACGAATAAGTAACTTCTTAATACGCCATACGTTGTCCGTACCGCGCGACAAGAACGGGAATAATTCCCTCCAAAAACTTTTGAAGCGTGGATTTTCTTCATAGTCACATCTATTGTTTCGATTATCTCATAAATTCTTACTTTACTTTTGTACAGTAATGTGACTTTTGCTGTTACAAACTAGCTGGCTTGGGTACCTAAATGCCTGAAATGATACTGTGCCCAATTTATTTTGTTACGTGCCACCAATGTGCCATTGGTTCGCCATACCTGCTCTAGGGTATCAACTGGCATATTAATTATGTTTTAATCATCAAAACAATTCGACAAAGTCACGATTATTAATGTAAAACAAACACCCTTACGTGAAATATGACAACAATGCATTTTCTTAGCTTCAAATATGAAGGATTGGTTTGAATAAAAAGAATTACTCGTATTTATCAATGAAACTTAGATACCTACACATATTATGATGGATGATATCTCCGAAACTATGCATTTTTGGACCACTTATGCTAGGAGTTTTAGTATTATTTTTACCTACAGAATATAACCCTAGAGTTATGGTATATAAAAAAACAGGTTGTATATTTGTCCAGGTTCCACAAGCCTGTGAATTTCAACAACAGTTTTGCCCAAATTAAAAACAAATTTCGTGTCACAGCCTAGAATAATCAGAGTGTAAATGCAAGAAATTATAATAATAAATTAGGGTGTTGTTACACGAAAGTTGTTAATGGATTATGCTGTGGTCACAAACTGCGGCTACGACACAACTTTGCCTGGACGTAAGAAACTTTCCCATTTAGTTTCTTACACATGTTTAGTTAGGTCTTTTGTATAGTTTTGTTTGTAAGAATGTGTTGTTAGTTTGTTTTTCTTTTTATGCTGATTTGGGTGTTTCAGAAAAACATTTAGAAGAAATTGCTTGTTTGTTGTAGATGTGATGATAGGAAAATGTAAAATTCTTCTCGTACGAGTAGATATTCATTTTTTAGAATGGGTGTTGACCTACTTGATTATGTTAAAGGAGTTACAGCTTTTCTCTGCAAGCTAAAGAGTATGCCATCAATCGGTTTTGCTAAGTGGGGCGGTTACAGAAAAAAAAAATGCGTTCAAGCGTCAGAGTCATTCATCATTATTGTGGAATATTGTCACTGAGAGATCTTCAACGTCCTCGTTTAGATGAGCTAATTGCGTTCAGCAGCAAACAAACCAACTGCGAGGATCTGCAAAACCAGACTAAAGGAACTAAAATCTGAACACTAATCTCTTACGAGCTACCCACCAATTTCTCTACACAACATAATTTTATATTCCATGTAAAGCCTTTCCAGGCTATAAACATCCTCTGCCATAGAGGAGCAATTGACGGACCCTTGCTAGACCCTCCCAGTAAACAACTCGTTAATAATTGCTCTTAACCCTTCCTATGTTTTATTCATATTGCCCTGTAAACCGAACTAGCATAATGAAAAGGGAAGTTCGCATCATACAGGACGTTTGTTACACCGCTGTGTAATAATAGTGGACCTAGAAGTTAAAACGGAGATTTTGAAAAGTCCGTTCTGCAGTGCAAGAAGAACATCGGGCTGCAACTTTAATCCACGAGGATACTAGTAAGTTATTGCACGTTGTGCATGTATTATTAAAAAATACCGGTTTTTAACAGAAGATAAATCTGCCGTTACAAAATCAAGAGTTACTTATTTGTATTTTTTTTAAACCCATAATGGAGGACCACCTGAGCAAGATTAAGGTCATGAGCAAGACTTCTGCCAGCAATATCACCATAAAGTCTATAATCGAATGAGCATACCAAGATTTCTTATCCCAGACTGCACTAAAATTAGTGGATGAGAATAATTTTAGTATGTAGAAATAAAGTAGTAAGAAAATTATGTTCTAATGTCCAAGGTCCGTATCGCAATAATTTTGCGGGGTTAGCGATGATGAGAGTAGTATGTCAAAGTTAATCGTTTCTGTGCACATAGTATAACATTCACAGATACTTTAGTTTTTATCTTTTAATTAACTGACCGACAGACTTTATTCTGAACATTAGTTCAACCAAAAATCCCATTGAAAAATTATATTCACCTTATCCCGAATTTAAATTTTCATATTAATATAGCGAACATTTTAAAACAGAAAATAGCCAAAGCGGCTCAGCCGTTCTCAAGTGACGCGCTTACCAACGAATAGGATTTCTATTATATTATAGAACATGGAAAGAAAGAAAGAAAGAAAAAACGTTTATTAGCGGTAAACATGACACTGAGAACGAACACAAACAAAATATAACAAGTTAGAAAATATGCGTCAAATCCATGCATAACGGCCATCGCTCAGCATAATGCAATGACCCTATGCGAGACAGAGCCCTCACCTCTGGTTTGGTTGATGAAATGGTCTGACGTACTGCAAGAATGTATGGTACAGTAGTATTGGAATTCCTAAGTACAGTGTAACAGACATCCATTCCCAAACTTATTAAGACGGTATCGAGCATTACGTTTGATATCTTGCTCACAAAGTTCCAAGAGAACATTGTACATAAAGTTTGAAACAACGTTTACAGCTTCGTCTTGTCCATTAATATTGTTATATTTACTGTATGTTAGTTCGAAGATGGGTCTAATAGCTTTACAGTGTTCACGTTGCCAACAAATTGATTAATTTGTTCCTAGTTTGTTTATCATTTTAGTTATTTTGATTATAGTTATGATAGTTTTCTGAATTTGCTCTGGTTCGTCAATGAGTCTTTGGTATTTTGACAGCAAATATCTTTAAATCATCGCAGGAGCTCGAGGCTAAATATAAATACCCGCATGGGTTATATACAAGATAGGAATGCTTGGAAACATGATGGTCCACCTCCATAGGACAATCCAGTCTAGATAAAATCATACCGGGTGCTAATTTAATTGCATAATTTGTTATTTTTACTCAACTCACACACTGACTTATTCCTACTTAATATTTTAGGAAAATCATATACTTTTACAATGTTTGTAAATATGTGAGCATCATGTACCTATCACGTGATTGATTTATCTGTCTTTGCTTTATTTTAAATTATTTTTACCAATTGTGGTATAGTATTTTTATTCCTGGTGCATCGTCTTCACGTATAAAATCTAATTGATGTAAAAAAAAAAATGTAAAACATTTTAAAAAAGGAACGGTGGAGTTTCTTGCACCTTCTTTTAAATAAGTAAATAATTTTTGGAAGGGGCGCCTAGAATCAATTCTATTTTTAATGTAAATTTTGACGTCCAAAAGTGCCTTTTTATGTGCCCATTTGAAAGAAATCTTTGACTTTGACTTTGAAACCTCCCATAGACAATAATCACAAGTCTGTCCACTAGACCAATGCTTAATTTAGGATGCATACTCGGTAGGCTCACAAATAAAAATGTTTTGTCAATAAAACACGCTGAGAAATAAACTTCGACGCTTGTTTTGGAGCGTTGTTTTACCGTTGTGCAACACGTAGAACTTTTCTCTAAAACTACAAATCCGATTATTACAATGTGTCGTTGATGTTGTTCATATATTTTTATGGGGCTTTAGTGTCATGCTGACATAGCAACATAACATCACGCCTGTAATCCCCGAAAGACTTTGGGTGCATCGAAGGTTAAGCAACGTTTGCTGCGGTAGGCTCGTAGATGAGTGACCATTCTTCGAACCTCATTGCCTCGGAAAGCCGTTGGTCCCGGCTGTTCGGCATTCGAAGATTTTGACAGCCATCCCGGGCAGTCAGAAGTCCAAAAGTCTAACAACCAGTTTTACCAAGAGGAATTTTGTGACTGTAAAATTCAGGTTTTCAACTGCATCCGGTTACACTGGAAACCAGCTCCAACAAAGTTGGGAAAATTGAGATCTTTGAAACATTGTTTGACGGATTGATTGTCTGGTTGGTTAAGTGATCACGAACTCTCTCTCTTTCTTGAAAAGACTCTTTTGGAGATTCCACCAGTGTCGTTTTGTATTGTTTTTTGGTCTGGCACTTCTCTCTCTTCTCTTATTCTTGGAGATACTCTTTTGGAGATTCCACCAGTATTTTTTGTGTTATTTTTATTTCTAGCACATTTCTCTCTTTTGTCTTGGAAATATATAAATAATAATATATAATATACTCGTTTGGAAATTCCACCAGTGTTGTTTTGTGTTGTCATTATTTCTGTAATTTCTGTCTCTTCTCGTTTTTTTGGAGATACTCTTTTGGAGATTTCACCAGCGTTGTTTTGAATTGTTTTTGGTTCTGGCAATTTAATTGGGGTCGTCGAAACATGTATGTTTCTTTCATACTTCTCTATTAGCCGTCATTTTGGCAGGCCCCCCCGTTTCTAGCCATGTCATCATTCACACAGTCTATCCGTCGTTTTTTTGGTTTCCCTAGTCTTATATTAAATAAAAATATTCCGGCTCCGAAAATATTCAATCAAATACCAAATACTAGACTAAATAATAAGAAAGCCCATAACGAATTCCTTCTTGACAAAATGTAATAGACTTAATGATAATTATGTACTTACGCTCGAAAATTAAAAAAAACTTGACTTAATTTTATTATATTCTAAAGATTGAAAGTTTTGTTTATTAGAATGTACTTATTATCGATTTTTTATTTCTTATATTGATAAATAGTGTAGTGTATGCCCTAATGGGTCGTTTTTTGAGTTACCATAACCTAACTATAAGACCTACTGTATCACCAAAAATCAAGCTAACAAATACTTTGACTTTGACTATATCCATCCACTCTCATACTTAAAACTTTCCTTACGACATTTCCGCCTTACATGCCAAAACCATGACAACCGATTTCCACATTGAAAACTTTACTATTTAATAAAATCTTTCTTGAAATGTTATTTTCTTAAAGTAAAACGTCGTTTTTCTAAACCATAGTGTTTATTTTGCACACCTCCAACTGCAATGTGTTAGCAGTTACCTGTGCATTTCAAAATAGAAACTTACACTCTGCGCCCAAACCACACGTCCGGTGCGCAAAACATTTGAATTACAACCTCGAGCTGAGACTTAGGTTAACGACAAAAGTCAATTAACACTTCAGCTTTTTAAGTCCTAATGATCCACGCAAAAATGGCATAGTTCAGCATATTGCTACGACCCTATGCGACTCAGAGCTAGTCGCTTGTTTTTAGCGGAAATTTGGAATCTGGAATTTCTCAGTAGCAGCCCAGAGTCTGGATTGGTGCCCGGTTATTGGCAATAGGCTCGAACCCTATTACATGGGACCTAAACATAACTGGAGAAATGTGGGTGTACTAAAGGTACACCTCTGCCCAACCCTTCGGGGAAACAAGGCGTGATGTTATGTACCTAGTTCTTAGTGTTTACATAAACAGAACTTATAAAATGGTAACTTTCCGGTTAACATCTTGAATTTTAATTTTCATTATTGTAATCCAAGATGGCGCATAACGTTTTTCCGTTACGTGAAGAATAAAAAAAAAGCTTTACGCTACGTTAAATAAATTCGTTCCAAAAAAAACTACTTCCCAAAACAACAGTAGTTTTGTGTCGTTTTATTTTATAGGCGCCATTTAGAATAGTACTTAGTAACAATTATTGTGTTGCCCTCTATTTGTTTTTCTAAATGCTGGCATACGAGTTTAATTTCATCTAACCCTTTGCCGTGTCCCAAAAGTCACCGGGCCCATAGGGTGACCACGTAATGAGAATTCTTGGAGGGTTCCCTACGTTCGTTCTCTTAATGACTGCACATTTGTTCTTTGAAATAAAACGTAGGGTTTTGTTTTAATTCTCTTTCTATGTGTATTGTGTTTATGGCTTTTTAGGGGTTGACAGAGATACAAAATAGGGAGGTCATTATTATTATAATATTCAAGGATGTTAAATGTGACTTTCTAAAACGGTTGTGTGTTTGGTGACAATATACCTATCATACTCAGCCTATAAAGTTCCTACTGCTGGGACACAGGCCTCTCTGTGAGAAGGAGTGGTCTGATATCGCGGACCAAGTGCGGGTTGATATTTGTCACATGTCGTTAAATTTTTGGTTCTAATACATGCCGATTACCTCACGATGTTTTCCTGTACCGTTTTGAAAGCAGTCATGATGAAATCATTCACACGGGACAGCGCCTGTCAGGGATCGAACCTACGACCTACAACTGGCAAGTCGCGGCTGTAACCATTCGGCCATCACTCCACTGACAATCTAGGTAAATTTAAACATGAGTTTTAGAAATGCATGACGTAAAGGAATTACAAGGGTATTTGAACTTAAAAGAGAACATAACATAACATAACATCACGCCTTGTTTCCCCGAAGGGTTGGGCAGAGGTGTACCTATAGTACACCCACATACAAAAGAGAACAATCGTTTTGATTGTGTTTTTAAACTACGTAAGGTACAAGTAAAAACCTACACGGCTACTAAACTTGAGGTAGATGACCTCAAGTTTCAAAACGAGGTCACCATTGAATTTAACATTAACAATGACGTTTCTACCTACCCATATATCTTAATGGAGTAGTAGTATGCTAAGGTATTCCTAACTACAGTGCCCGTTTGTATGTTCAGAAACAGTATGTCTGATTAAAATCCAACACACAATACAAGGCTACATGCCTGGCCTAAATATCAAACATCTCCTCTGTTTAAGGACTATCGACCGCTTCGAAACATTCCGATTGATTTCTCCAGCGTTGTGTTTCTACGATTTCAATCATATTCTATAGACCCACATCTCCCCTTTGTGTCATTTGCCATTCAAATTTCGCCTCTAGAGCTTGAGGTATAAGAGCTACATGTGTTGCAAGTGAGGCACTATTCCTCTGGTAGTACATTTTCAATGCTCACTAATCCACACGTCCCTTTGTGTGCTCCCAGTGCTTTGTGCGAAAGATTTCTTGGAATGTGTCAAACAGAACTCGATTGAGATCTAGGTGGTATTCAGTTTTCTTAGAAAATACCAGCGAAACATATCTAACGGGTAAAATAGACGACATAAAGGAAATGTAGATTTTGTTGGACCTTTTCCCCATTCAATATTTTTTCGTGTTTATTGTGTTTGCCATCAGAACTTTCTTTTTATTTGAGTCCGGTTGATGGCTTTAGGCTCGCTCCCTATCCCCTAGTCGCCGCAGGAGACGCCCTGGGCGTCGGGAATCGCAAGCAGATTCCCGGCCACCGTAGGCGCGGGCTTGCGGACGGCGAGCCATGGGTAGCTCGCCGTCCGGTAAGGACCAGGCCCGGGTCGACGGCGCGTTGTGTTCCACGCGCGCCCCAAAGAGATGTCAGCACAAAATGACGGGGTCCGATAGGGCCGACGCCTCAGGGTCACGGGTTATTCTAAAGAGAAAACCGTGGCCCTGGCACAGGCAACTGAAGGAACACGGGTGGGTTTTAGTCAGTAAAAGTCTGACACGTCCTCCCGCTTCTTCTCCCGCTCCACCCTGAGCGGGAGAAGTCATTTGATGATTTCCCACCCAAAAAAAAAAAAAAAAAAGGCTCGCTCCCTATAACATGGACTTAAACGTAACTGGTAAATTATTGTGGATGAAATAAATAATAGGTACTCGTTGAGCTCTTAAGTTCTGAGTTGAGCTGTGTTACTGGACTACAAATGCGTGCACCGACTGGACAGACCCAAAAGACCATTTCAGACACAATTTCTTTATCTTCACATGGTCTGACCAAGATTATGTTTGAACTTTAAAAGCGACAGTGACCTCGAGTTTGTTTCAGCCTTTATTTTCAGAATAGATGGGAAACGCCGACCTCATCTATTTAGTAAAACTAAATGTGATTGACGTGTAAAAGTGGTTGAACAAACATACTTACAGAAATAAAATCATTTATCATTAACATTTACACACCTCTGCCTAGCCCTTCGGGGATTGTGGGTTTGATGTTTTATTGGGTGAAAATGAAGTGCTAATTTGTATAGCATTGAGGAATCGATATTTATATTCTAAGCAAAATAATATCTAATAAGGTGATAATGTGTGGAAGAAAAATATCTCAAGACCTTTGGATGAGATCAGAAAGGCAATTCCCGTATTTTCACATTTTACGGCTAGGAGCAAATCTAGGCTCATTGGCCTCAGCAACAAGCAGTTCATGTGCTTTTTCTTACGTTTCGTATGGATTCGTCGCATACGTGTGGCCGGTGGCTCGCCACCGCAGCGGGTAGCAACAGCCACCGGTAGTTGTGGCCGGTGGTTCGTGTATAAAGTTAAATATATATTACCCTAACAGCCGAACCCAATAATCTAAGACAGATCGGTACTGATGATAGACAGTACAATTATATCTGTCCCTGTCAAAAAAATAGCTGTCTACACGTTATAGGGTCACATGCTTTGGCTATAAGTTAAATCCAGAGCTTGATAGCTCTTTCTATCTCCAGTACGCCAACATTGGAGATAGACACGTTATTGGGTGAGACTATTAATCAGTCAGTTACAATCTGTCAATAAATTTAAATGTTTGACTCTATTCTGCCATTGATTGTCGCTGAGATGAGTGAGTTGCATGAATCTAAACGTTTTTAAAGTATGAGAATTTTCCATAAGAAATGTTCTAATAAGTAATAATCACAACAGTGTCGAGGTTTATACCCCACATATTGTTGATAGACCGGAGGGAGTTAATGACAAGAATTTAAGAGCTGAACATCAGCAGAAGATGGACGAATATTAATAAAGCACGAAAATTAGGGAGCCCTAAGGGAGCAGATAGGCGCGACACCACTCCCGTAAAACAATTTCCATGAAATGCTCATAGAAATTGTTCCACTAGAGTCGCGAGACAATTAGGAAAGGTTTCAAGAAAAATATACGACGTGACCTTATTAAACATAATTATCGGTACTATTACTTATCCTGCTGGCGATGATGGTCTGAGCTAGAATTCTAACACAGTACTGTTTCCCCTATAAGAACGGATTAGAACCATTTTCGCGTGACTAAATCTATTGCCGATCGACAAACATATTGCAGAGGAAATTATGTACAGTATCTGGTTTTTCGCCAAATCTGTACTTAGTATAAAACTAATTCGCAAATCGTATATGTCTGTGTGACCACATTGTTTTTCTAAATTACGCAACAGATTTAGAAACGGTTCTCAACATTAGCTTTTGTATCACATTCAATCTGCCTGAATGTTATGAGTGATTGAAGGTTAAGAGTCCGTATCAATTTTGACGCGCTACTAGAATAGGTAAATATCGGAGCGCAGAGTGTCGGTGTGTGTTCGAGCTGTCGCTGACAATCATAGTGTGCGTTGAAGGGTTGAATAGTGTAACGATTGTAGATAGAATAATAAATAAATAAATCTCAAAGTCAAAGCATTTATTTCAAATAGGCACATAAAAGGCAATTTTGAACGTTACATTTTACATTAAAAATAGGATTGATTCTAGGCGCCCCTTCCAAAAGGTAGTTTCGTATGGAGAAGAAGGGGCAAGAAACACCACCGTTACTCTTTTAAAATGTTTTACAATATTTTTATACATTAATTATATTTCTATATGTGAAGACGATGCACCAAGAATAAAAATACTATACCACAATTGGTAAAAAGTTATAATAAAGCAAAGACATATAAATTAATCACGTGATAGTTACATGGTGCTCACATACTTAGAAACAGTAAAACTTATTCCAAGTTAATATTTTAGGAAAATCATATAGATTTTCCTAAAATATTAACTTGGAATAAGTCAGTGTGTGAGTAAAGTAAAATTAACAAATTATACAATTAAATTAGCAAATAGAATGATTTTGTCCAGACTTGATTGTCTAAGCATTCCTATCTTGTATATAATCCTCCAATCTGTAAAAAGCTTGTTTACAGAGTGTACTTCCATAGGAATTTTAAATTATCTTTCATGTAATTGCAATTTATCACAAGTACTTTTGTGATAACTTTTAACACAGTACCCTATAAATGATGTTTGTACTTTAGCTAATCCGAAAAATTGTTGATCTATTTTATCTTTATTTCTATAGATCTACCAGAATCTGATGGCAAAAAAAAGTTTAAAAAATTGCGATTTTCAAATGGCAACAAAAAAAATTTCATCTTTTAACTGAAATTTCGAGGAATTGTTTTTGGTTTGGCTTCAAATTTCCTTTAAAAAGTTTTACTCCAATTTCCCCAGTATTGCTAGTGTCAATTTCTTTTTTCCCTTTTTGCCACCAGATCCTGGTAGACCTATGGTATTAAAATTATGTCTATCACTTATTTTATTAAAAAGATGTAACTTTTCCTTATATACATAATATTTTTATAAAAGAATTGGCAAAGTACTTTCATAATATTAAACTCTTTAAATAGTTCCCTCAGAGATTCGCGACGAGGAAGATTGTACATGGCTCTGACAGCTCTCTTTTGCAAAATAAAAATGGATTCAATGTCAGCAGCCCGACCCCATAGTTAAATGCCATACGACATAATGCTGTGGAAGTAGCTAAAATAGACCAAACGCACGGTTTCTTTATCTCTTAACTATCTTATCTTTCTAACAGCATAAGCGGCCGAGTTAAGCCGCCCCGCAAGAGATGTTATATGTGGTCCCCATTGTAATTTCTCGTCCAGCGTGATTCCTAGGAAAACAGTCTGATTAATAAATTCCAGTTTTTCTCCATTCAATATGTCACATTTGCTACTTCTAACATTAGGTAATTTCAATCCCAAATTATTTACCGTAAACCAATCTTATACTTGAAGAATCGAGTTATTCACGTCGTCCAGATTTTGTGACCGTCGGTCTATTTTATAGATCAGTGATGTGTTATCTGCAAATAACACCATCTTCGATTGATTTTTAAGTAATGGGGGTAAATCGTTAATGTAAACTGAGAAGAAGAATAGACCCAATATCGAACCTTGAGGAACGCCCATTGCCATTTCATAACCTAATGTGTTCATGCCGTTTACTTGAACTTTAACCTTTCTATCTTTCAGGTATGATCTTAGTTAATCAAGAGCTGTATTCCTAACCCCATAGTGCTCCAGTTTCAGCAGAAGGGTCTCATGGTTTACTCAATCAAACGCCTTAGAGAGGTCGCAAAAGATTCCAATGGCATCTTGTGCTTCTTCCCAGGCATTAAAAATGTTCTTTATTAGAGTGACACCAACGTCAGTGGTACAACGCCCTTTGGTGAAACCATACTGTTGTTCATGAAAGATGAAGTTTTATTAAAATGACGTAACATTTGATTCAGCATCAACTTTTCAAACACCTTACTGAGATTAAACTTATGGTAAAATTGATACAGGCCTATAATTGTTGAGTTCTTAACTATTTGAACAAAGGAACTACTTTACTGTGTTTCATGAGATCCGGTAAGACACCTTGGTATACAATTGTGTTAAATATGACAGCTAAATAAGGTGCAATGGTTTCGATGATAGATCTACAGACCTTTACAGACATTCCCCACAGGTCTTCTGTTGATTTAATTTTAAGATTTTTAAAAGCTTTTATAACAGCCTGGGGGTTTGTATGCTGAAAGCTAAACTCCAAAGGGCATGCCTTTACATTATTTCTAAGTAAGGCAGCAGAGAGCTCGGGTGAGGAATTTAAAGCTTCAGTAGTCTCTCTCAGTAATATTGTTGTCAATTCTTTCTACTTCACTACTTTGTAGCGTTTCGTTTATCATCAACTTCAACATCATTTTGCTTAGCCTTTTCTTTACTTAGTGTTAGTACCAGTACAACAGCAGCCGAAATAATTACTGACTTAGTAAACAGGGTGGCAGGATTTTCGGCGAGCAAACAGCAAATATGAATTTAGCACATGTAGAAATTTTTAGTCGGGTAGCAAAAAAAAACGGCTATTATTTAAATGCAGGGTTTCAGAATCGCGTACCGAATCCATGGTATGTAACAGGTTGCTCGTCTTAGTCCAAACAATTTATGTTCGCAATCTTGCCGAGTTATGCCTTGGCATTCTCGACAAGATGAAAAACAACAGAACAGTAGTGCTATTCTGTAGCCATCTCACCGTGAAAATTTAGGTGAAGTGAGCTGTCAGTTCAACTGTTTATAGGGTTTGACCAAGGCGGGATGACACTGACAGCTCACTCCAAGCAAGTCTTAACGGTGAGATTTTTCAGAATCGACATCCTGTAGTGCTATTCTGTACCTTACCATGAGATGGTTAGGTACAGAATAGCGTGCCGTGAAAACGTAGGTGAAGTGAGTTGTCAGTGAATGTGATGCTACGGATTGACCAAGACGGGATGACACTGACAACTCACTCCATGTAAGTCTTCACGGTGAGATTTTAACTGAATCGAAATGCACCACAGCCAACAACAACAATACACACAGAAGAGAGTAATGTTCATAATGATGAATACAATGACCCCTAGGTTATCAGTTATTTCAATTACACCTTAATAATCATGAAATAAAGGCATTTCAGAAACTAAAACCCACTTGTGGTAGTAGCGCTAAACAAAAAAAAAATTACATAAACAGAATGACATTTTAAATAATTCCGCCATTCGTTTGAAGATGTCAGAGACAGAATAATGTTTTAAATATGTACAGCGCTAAACGAATGTGTGTGATTTGTGGTGAAAGCGGGAAAATGGTTTAATTGTAATAAATAGTTTGAGTTTGCATCAAACATTTATTTCAATTTAGCCATTTACCGGGTGGCGGTGTAAATGCAGCCACGTAGGCACTTTTGTTTTGTCACAGAGACGGTCAGTTAGTCAGAAAGGTAAAGCCAGTTGCCCGTTCCAAAACTTACACTCTTTTAAATCAAGATATTACAAAATCCTGGGTACATGAATTCTGTTGCTTCTTTATGCATCGCTGAAGGCACTGCACCTCACGTCAAAATGAAGTAACTTGCAATCAAATTGCCCAATATCCAAGTTACGCTATAATAACCACACCCAGACACAAATACACAAACAGCCGACACAAAGGGCTGATTTCTTCAACCCTAAACAAATTACAACAATAGGGACAGGTCTGCTCAATGAGTCTGGATGTAATTAGTCTTCAAACAAAGGAGTACTGTTTGGGGCATAACGTGCGGTTTATTACTCTGTATGAAGTTTTGATTGCTTGTTGGATATGTCGGATCATGTTACTTTGTTGGCTGAAAAAATAACTGACTTATTATTGGTAAAAAATTTGATTTTAATTTTGGTTTTGCAAGTCAGGGAAGACAAGTCTGGATGAGTGTTTTGTTTGTCGTTAGTAGCGACAGCAGGGAAACTACGTAACATACATGAAATGACAATTGGGATGATGAAATATGAATCAAATATATATCAACTCAAAAAAAAAATTGTTTCTAAGGTCTGATTTCAACAATGAAATTGAACGTGATCAGTACATAATATAATACATTAGGTAATTACTTACAACTGTTTAGAATCCAGTTCTTCTAACCGAACAGACAGCTGTGCTGCTGGGGAGTTTGTTGCGTCACTTCTTCTTCCCAGCTAAAGCACTAGGAAGTGGTGAAGGCCGGGCGTTTTGGCGGACTGTCTTATGTAATTTTGACGTTCGAAAAGTGCTGATTCTGAGCCTAATTTGAATAAATGACTTTTGATTTTGATTTTGACATAAATTCCGTTTAAGCGCTGCCAGTGTCATTACTTTCAATGGAATATTGACACTGACAGCTCTCGAACGCGTTTTAGAGGTGCTGATCGCGTTCAATAACATTGGTGAAATCGGCACTAAATAGTGCAAACAATACAAAAAAAATGTGTAAAATCTTAAAAAGTTGCCAAGTTGTAAAAGTTTCAAAAAACTTTTAGACAAGGACAGCACTATCGCAGAAGCGAGGCGGGCTGCGAGTATGCGCTCGAACAGCTTACCCACCTCGTCTAGCAGCAATATGGGCCGGTACGCGGACGGCGAGTCCGCAGGGCGCCCCGGCTTCCTGAGCAGGACCAAGCGACCTGTTTTCCACAAAGTGGGAAACTGGCTCCGCTCAAGGCACGCTGTGAAGAGTCCTCTTAGCTGGGGCTCAAACTCCTTCAGAGCGAGGGCTAGCGCTAGGCCGTGAATCCCGTCGGGCCCCGGAGCCACGTTCTTGTCCCGGAGCCGCATCACGGCCGCCCTCATCTCTGCCTGTGTCACCTCTGGGACGCTGATGGCGTTCTCCTCTGTAGACTCTGCGGCTGTGGGAAAAGCGGAGCGGAGTATGCTCCGCTCTTGCCGGGAAGAGAGCTGCGACTACCTCCTCCAGCAGCTCGGGTTGGAGACTCTCCGTGAGTGGAGGCGCCGCGGCTCGAAGTTTCCCTCGAACCGCTCGATAGGGGCGCCCCCACGGATCCCCGTTAAGAGTCTCCAACATCTCCTCCCTGGCTCGCGTCCTCGCCTCGCCGATGGCCAGCCACAGAGTCTCCTTTGCCGCGCGGTACACCTCATACAGCGCTGCTTCTTCGTCAGGGACCCGAAGACGTCTCCTGGTAATGGTTGTACTGGCGTCTAACCGCGACCAGTACACCTGGCGCCTTGCCGACTATGTGTGGACCCGGGGCATGGACGCGTCGCAAATTTGCGTCATCGCCCTGCGGAACCACAGCGCCTCCTGTTCGAGGTCGACGTCGACGGGTCCGTTCGTTGCCGACTCCCGGATCCAGGCCTGGACAATAGCGGCCTCCTCGAGGAGCTCCCTGTCGATGAGCTTGCGCGCCCAGCTTGGACCGTCCGTTCGCGGGACCTGTGAACTGCGGCCGCCAGTGGTCTGGGCGGAGACGTCGAAACGGATGTAACTGATGATCCGACAACGTCTCCACCTCCACGGCGACACGCCAGTCGCGAACACGGCCTGCGACAGCAGGGCTAGCGAACGACACGTCCACTATAAAACCACCCCGCTGCCGCACGCACGTGTGAACCGATCCCCGGTTCAAGACGGCCCGGCCAGTCGTGACCAATCACTCCACCAGTGGCTCACCCCTAGCATCGGTCGCCGGAGAGGGCTAAAGACCTGGTTTATGGTAATGACGGCCATACCATTTCTAGTGCGGAACAAGTTAAAATCCGAATTGTGAACGCTTTTGCAGTGATGGTTAGTGATAGAGACATATTATTAAAAGTTCAAGGACACATTATTAAACGTGCAGCCGTCTGCGTCCAACAGCAGGGCGAATATGTACAACAATTGGTGTAAATAAAAACGACTATACTACTAACTAATAACCACAGGTATGTACATTTTAAATTATTGTAAATAAGTCGATTCTGAATTTGAAACACTCATAAGTAATTTTTGTTACAATAATTCTTAGAAGGCACTTGCAAACCGTATGCAGTGGGATAACTGGTTATTTTCGGGTAAAATAGTCATGTTTCAAACTTTTAACAAAAAGATAGGTCAATAAAACGTAAAATCTAGCCGTAATGCTGTTATCTTATAGTTACAAAGGTCTTTGTGGTTATTTTACGAAAAATATGGCAAGCCATTTATCCCGTTAACAACTGGGAGGCGAGAAACAGCGTGTACCTACAACAGTAGGAATGTCCACATCTGCCAATCTGGTACGATTTTTGATAAAATAAATTTGCGCTATGCACTTCTTACAGTTTACATCTGTACAAATAGGTAGGTACACAACTTATCAATCAGCTGACAATTTGCAGTGTTATGACCATTTTAAACAACTGTCAAAGAATCAATTGTAATTTATTTATGCCTACAATGTAAGTTGATAGACAATTTGCTTAACAATTAATTGTCCTAAAAACATATTTAATTTTAGATACAATAACGGTTTTTTTTTTAGATTAAATTAAAACTTGGTGGTCTTAGACATTAAATATATTTGGGTACCAACATAAAACGTATTTTTAATTTTTTAAATAATAATAATAATTAAGTTACCTTCCTAGTTAGGATCCGGTATCCATGAGAAGAATGTAGTAACAATTTACCTGTAGGTAAGTAGTTAGGAAAATTAATTGCTTCGCAAACTGATTCCCCACCTGGCCAGGCGCACTCCGCATTTTAGGTATGCTACAAGTTCGCGGCGGCACCGACTAGGCGGACCAATTCAGTGGGGCGACCGCGATCTGGTCGCACGTCGTCCGTTTTTAGCAAAAATAAAAAATAAAACTGATATATTAAAATGAAGCCAAAAACATACTGCATTTTTTTTTTGTATGGCATCTCGTAGTTGACCTTGAGAGGTCGTGACTACTTAACCGGACTATAGACATACTGCAGCGGATTCGGCTGCTTAAATACTAACAAAGATCTGAACCACACGTTTTTCTCACTTCCAAATGACATCGAAAGGTAAAGAAATGCACGTCGAAATTTGGTGGGTAGGTACAGCCGAGTTCCTTAATATCTGAGCATATTCATGAGACATACTACAATAGTATTGCTACAGACAAAGACTCTAAAAAATGTGCGCAATCCCTTGTTCATATTAATTAGCGCACAGTTCAGTTCACAAATATCTACTTATGCAATTTTTCTATGAAAAATATCTTGACAATTTGAAATGTCTTGAAGTCTTAAACAATTAGGTAGGCATAGTCTTTGTTCGCGGGCTTGCGAACGGCGAGCAATGGGTAGCTCACCGCCCGGTAAGGACCAGTAGTGCTTTTCTGTAACCATCTCACCGTGAAAACTTAGGTGATGTGAGCGCGGAGTGAGCTGTCAGTGCCAGTAATGCTATGGATTGAGCAAGACGGATTAACACTGACAGCTCACTCCACGCTTGTCTTCACGGTGAGATTTTTACAGAATTGCAATGAAGGCCGGGGTCGACGGCGCATCGTGTTCCACGCCCGTCTCAAAGAGATGTCGGCACTAACTGACGGGGTCCGTTAGGGCCAACGCCTGCCAAAGTCGCGGGTTGTTCGGAAGAGATACCGTGGCCCCTGGCACAGGCAACTGAAGGAACACGGGTGGCTTTTAGTCAGTAAAAGTCTGAAACGCCCTCCCGCTAAGCCCAGAGCGGGAGAAGTCTTTAATTCATATAGGCATGCTGTAACCTGTGTAAAATGTGACTAATTCCTTTCTTACAACTATTTTGAGGAAAAAAAAAGTTTGACCGTGACGTCCTAGTAATTGTAGGTAATATCAGTATAAAAGTTGATTCACACTTTTTACTGACCATCTAAGTTGGCATCAATTTATTCAAAACATTTAAATTCAGCATTTCATAAAGGCCAAAATCATTTTTTTGTATTTAAACTTTAGTTCATAATTAAGTAAATATTCAGATCTTATAATATACAGATTTAAGAAACTGGAGTGTCGCAGAATGTACTTCTGCTTTGTGCAGAATATCATATTTGTTTTACAGCTCCATTGCAATTTATGAAACACCCATGCAGACTAAATTTTATTTTATTAATGAAATGAAAAATCTCACCCTAGACGAACAATTTGCATGCCTCCTGGGGTGAAGATGATAAATTAGCGGTGTTAAGAAGTGTTACAGCTGAATTAAGTGCGTAAGATTTAGGGGCAGCCATGGAAGCAAAATCATTTGTTTAAAATTATGAAAGAAGAAAACCGTTCTCAAAACCATATGGGGCTCGTGGCCAAGTAATAACAGTCGAGGATTTGCTACACTTGGCGATTACGTTCTGGAGATGAGTCGAGGCACGGAGGCTTCAATTTGTTGGTTCCATTACACATTGAGACCCCTCTGGGCCACTACTGCTCCCCACTAGGCCACTACTGCTCCCCACTGGGCCAGTTTGACTGACCAGTGATACGCGAGCTCAAAATATTGACCATTAGGTGCAATAACTAATATCACTAAACTAAATATTGAACTTGTCCAATAAATATTCAGTCATACGAAATAAATTATTGGAATTTATCATCATTATATCGTGGCTGGGTAATACTAAATCACCATGAAAACTCAGGTGAAGTGAGCTGTCAATGCCACTGACACTAGAGATTGACAAAGACGGGATGACACTGACAGCTCACACCACGCAAGTCTTCACGGTGAGATTTTTACAGAATTGACATGCAGATTAAGCTACGCTTGCTGCAGTCGGATCGAGGATGCGAGGGCGATCATGATACTCTTTACATGCCAAGACCCCTCCGTGCCTCGTAAAGCAAGTTAAGCCGTTGGTCCCGGCTGTCATTCACAGATCTTTTATAATCGTTACGGATAGTCTGAGTACCAGTCTTAATAAGCGGACAATTACTAGGTGATGGAGGTAAGATAGGCAGTCGTTCCGTGTAAAATCCTGGTATGCAGCTGCAGCCGGTTGGACTGGAGACTGACCCTAACATTATATGTAAGAACACGATGTTTTTTTACCTTCCACAAGCTGACATTTTATTCGTTGTTTTCTCGTACCGAAATGATTTGGTTTTGGTACCTTATTCAAATCGAAATATGTAAAAAATGGCAGACTTTTTATTGTAAAACAAAACTTATTTTGCTCTGAACATGTACGAATTGCTCTTCACTTTGTCGGCAGCGAGCGGCGCGTGCGTTTCAAGTAGTACCTACGTTACTATTACTATATTACTATACTATACTACTAAAGTTTCTCACGCTTTCGCGTTCATGCATTTTTTAGTTAAACTCCATGATTCGATAGTACTATTGAGGGCAAATCGTTCTGCCCCGGGAAAACAACTATTAAAATTTCAGCTTATATTTATGTCATGTCAGCCCCAAAAATACTGACCCATTAATTTCGATTCGAAACATTTTAGTAACAAACAACTGAATACTGGACTCGTGCATGTCCCAATTAGTAAATACCACCGTGTCAAAGGACACACGTCAAAGCCTTTGAGTGTCATTCGAACATTTTGCCATACTTTTAGTAATTTTTAGTTCTGAAATTTTTTAAGGTATTTTTTTTTGCTGTCAATGAAATGAGTATTCTGCGGAGTCAGAGATTTTTTTTTCAAAGGAAATAAAAATATAAAACATTTTTCAGGTAACAAATACATAGACAGGTACATGGATGATTATCATTTTTAGCTTTTTTCAGATATAGCGTGAAGTTATATTTATTTTTATGTTATTATTGATTGTGGTCGAAACGCTCGAGTCATGGTCCCGTGCGTCTACTTCTCGTGGCCAGAGAGCGGCCTCGTTCTTTGGCAGCATTGCCGTCAAACGTGGCAATTCTGCCAGTCTTCTGGGTACGTTTCCGGATGACAACGATGTGGGTGGATAAGTACTTTGACGCCTAAATGTCCTTTTGTTTTGTATTTATTTTTATAGTTAGTTAGATTTTTAATTTAGTATCTAGTGTGAATAGACAGTTGTATTAAATATCGTAAAATATATAATATGTAAAAGTACTCGGTATTTTTTTTATTAATATGTGTTGCTCGCTACGGAAGAAGCGAATGGTGTTTCGATACTCTTTTCACTTTAAGACCTGAAGAAAATAAATGCTCGACCAGTCTATTGCAAGTTCATTTTACGAACGAAGCTTTGACCAAATTTCTAATGAAACGAAGTAATAAGAAAGTATGTAACAACACCACAACACACAACAAAGTACATTACTAAAATAAAAATGCCCGAATCATGGACTGACAAAAAATGTCTCACAATCAAACTTTTTCCATTTACGCGGTTGGAGCAGCTTTAGGCGTTAGGTATTAAGATGTTTCACATTATTTGCGCTACGGCGCGATTGTAATGTTATTTTAGTAAATTCTTCATTAAGTTTCCTTTGTATTTTTTTATTTTTAAGTTAGAGACTGTTATTATAACTTGAAAATTACTCACTTCAATTTTAAAAGACTACCGTCAATTTATGGACCAGTTATTTAGCCACATCGAAAAATATTATGAATTATTCACAACCGTCTGCCCCGAAAAATATTCTGACCACAATTAAAAGCTAAACCTGCAACTAGCGACATGCTTCAAAATCCAAGTCCACAGCAAACACCTTTTGAAATTCTTTTGTCTAAAATTTCGAAACGCGCGGACTCGAGCTGTTCTTGTGAAGAATCTCTGAAATTCCCACCGAAACTCCTGAGTTGTCTGAGCGATGACGCTCCCACATATTGCGTTTTATGAAGTTTGTCTTACTTTGAAATTCTTAAAGCTTGTGGAACATTGCTTTTTAACGAGTTTTCTGATTTGCTGAAATACTTGTAGTGCTTACAGCGTGAGTGGTAGGAATGCGTCGGCTGATTATCTTTAACGAGATTTCGTGTTCGTTCAGCTTTTTAGATACTAAAATGAAGCTTAATTTTTATAATCCTTGCTATAAAGAGTCGCAATTAGAACGAAAACGTAATGCAAAACTGATGAGGGATCATAAAAAGATCAGACCACAGGGAATCCATACAGTTTTTTTTTTTTTTTTTAAAGGGAATCCACACAGTAACTCCCGGGTGTCACCATTGTGTGGATCGCGTGGAGGAGACGGTGGAGCTTACGGTTGAGGTCTGCCCAGCTTGGGCATAATGACGAGGTCCGATAGAGCCGATGCCTCAGGGTCGCGGGAAATTTGAAGAGATACCGTGGCATAGGCAACTGAATGAGTACGGGTGGATTTTAGGGGCGCCAAGAATCAATTCTATTTTAAATTGTTGACGTTCAAAAGTGCCTTTTAGTGCCTATTTGAAATAAATGCTTTGACTATGACTTTAGTCAGTAAAAGTCTGAGGCGCCCTCCCGCTCCACCCAGAGCGGGAGAAGTCATTTGATGATTTCCCACCCAAAAAAAAAAGGGTATACATACAGTACTGGTATTAAAGAAAACTTCAAGCACGCGACACAAAGGCACCGCCCGTCACGACACACGATTTGCGCCGCGTGCCGCGCCTATTTGTAGGAGCCTTAAAACAAAGTTTAAACTCAAACTGGAGTGGGTATGTTGAAAAAGGAAACCATAAAGCAATAGAAGATGATATGAGTACGCTAAAATAAAAAAATACTGGTCCTTTTTACATATACCGGACCTTAGGAACTCTAGTTAACGCAGGTAAATACAAAAAAAAATACAAAGAAGACAAATAAACGGGTCCCCAATAAAGTAGAACTTTTCATTTCGCTACAGTGAAAGTTGCTCTTAGGTAATCTGGGCCCTTGAAGTAGGAGGTACGAACAAAAGTTCCCATCAACTGGACATGAGGACTTGTGTCAGGGACGGAAGAATTAAGAACGATACGGTGATGTCATATCCATTGAATGCACCTCTTGTAATATTTTAGTGTAAAAAATACCGTATGTAGATATTTTACATGTCAATGTAAAATTTTGACTGACCTACGTGTCTACGTAAAAAGTTTCTAGTCAAACCGCCCACGCAGTTATGAAGTCATGTATTCTAATAGTCTAAGTACATGGGTTGATGGTTAGATGAATGTGAGAGCACCTACTTAATTATCCCTGCCGCCAAGCACAATTTGCTACTTATCCAGTTGTGATAAGATTGGGTGATGGTGCAATGACAGATTAGTCTGTGCACTAACTCTTTCATTATGTGACGAGCAAGTAACGTTGACAACGTTTTGACGTGTTAAAGTCTTTGTGAGAACTAATTTACAGAATAAGCACCATTTATCAGTGCAACAACACGTAAGGTTTGCCTTACACATGAGTAGCAAAAAGTTTACTGCTTAGAAACATGTAGTTACACCATTATTCAGACAGATCCATCATGTCACTTTTTTAAATGTTCCACCAAAGTACCCCTCAATTCGGTATTCAAAATTCTCTTATGGCATATCCCATGTTTCTGAACTCTGAGCCAGTGCACAACATATGAGTGTGTCCGTTAAAAAAACGAAGTAAACAGAATTTTGAATAGGGAACAAAGAACAGAAAACTGGCCTGTGTGTGCACTGGACAGGACAGTACTAAGGGTTCGTGGTTGCAAAGGTTGATGAGATTTCATTTGAATACGCGTTGGTCATTCTAAATGAATTCTTGTCATGGGCGGTAGATACTACAATGAGCATTCACTTTACGAATTCATTTTGCAAAAATGCGTTGCGGGAGCTTTTCGCGTAACAAAATCCCGTGCAAAAAACAACATGTTTCAATAAGCATTTTAATATTAATATCTTGTATATAATTTCGCTTCATAATTAGGTATACAAAAATGTGGTGGTAATCAGTGCAAATCGGTAATTGCGTAAGACAATGACAGTAGGAATGACTTAAATTTTGACAGTTCAACAACATTCACTGCGTTATTTACGTTATTGAGCAGACAAGTTTTTCAAATATGGAGCAATGGATTAGCAATATCCTTCAAAATTATTCAGATTGTGATTAATCGTGTGCTGCGCAAGTAGGGTGTTGTTTCCTAAACACCACGTTGCGTTGCAGCTTATAAACCAGTGTTCTAGTGTTTTTTTTTTTTTAAATCATAGACCAAAGTCGGGTTATTATCGAAGTAGGTTTATCAAAGACTTGGCAGAGTAAGAACAATACATGTACATAATCAGCCTTTATAATGTTCCCACTGCTGGGACACAGACCTGCTCTCAGAAGAAATGGGCCGTAATCCATCACGCCGGCCCAGTGCGGGTTGGTAGATGTCACATGTCTCCGAATTTTTGGTTTTAGATATGTCGGTCCTCAAGATGATTTCCTTCAGCGTTTTGAGAGCAGCGGGTCAATTGCGTAACACACTACCAGTAGCAATGGCTTAAATTTTGACAGTTTAACAACATTATTTGCGTTATTTACGTTATTGAGCAGACAAGTTTTTCAAATATGGAGCAATGGATTAGCAATATCCTTCAAAATTATTCAGATTGTGATTAATCGTGTGCTGCGCAAGTAGGGTGCTGTTTCCTAAACACCACGTTGCGTTGCAGCTTATAAACCAGTGTTCTAGTGTTTTTTTTTTTTAATCATAGACCTAAGTCGGGTTATTATCGAAGTAGGTTTATCAAAGACTTGGCAGAGTAAGAACAATACATGTACATAATCAGCCTTTATAATGTTCCCACTGCTGGGACACAGACCTGCTCTCAGAAGAAATGGGCCGTAATCCATCACGCCGGCCCAGTGCGGGTTGGTAGATGTCACATGTCTCCGAATTTTTGGTTTTAGATATGTCGGTCCTCAAGATGATTTCCTTCAGCGTTTTGAGAGCAGCGGGTCAATTGCGTAACACACTACCAGTAGCAATGGCTTAAATTTTGACAGTTTAACAACATTATTTGCGTTATTTTGCGTTGTGGAACAAATCAGTTTTACAAACATATACACTTGAGAGCAATAAAATCGCACACCCTTGTAATTTGGTTTATTATTGATTTTTTTCTTAAATCTAAAGATATTGAGCATAGCTTTAAAAAAAAAACACAAAATTAAAATCATTGACCTTCACGTAACTTACAGAAACCAGCCGAACACCAAATTAGCCAAATTCACCCGTTAGCATTGTCACTACTTGCACTCTTACCCGCAGGTATAACCGCAGGGTCGTTTTTTTTTTAATTTGGATTTTTAATCTCGACCGATCTCCATGTTCGGCAAGCCGATCCCTTGGGAGAAGCGAGCCAAATATCTGGGTGTGGTGCTCGACGAACACCTCTCTTTTTCAGAGCACATTAAGGCAGCTCGTTCGCGCGCCGCCTTCGCTCTAGGTAGACTCCACTTCGTCCTAAATGCACGTAGCGAATTGTCACTAAAGTGCAAATTGCGTATCTACACAGCGTGCATCCGCCCGATCATGACCTATGCCAATGCAGTCTTTGCACACCCCAAGCCTCATCGCTTCAATAGAACGCAGACCCTCCAGAACAAGTTCCTCCGTAGGATTACAAGCTCCCCCTGGTACTTTCGCAACGAAATCCTCCACGTTTACCTCAAGATTCCCACTATCCGCCAGTTTATGAAACGCATTTCAAAGCGTTTCTTCGAGAACGCCGCGAATCACCGCAACCCTCTGGTTGTCAAGGCCGCTAGCTATATTTCCTCCTCCATCAGTCATGTCCGCCGTCCCAAGCATGTCCTCACCGATCCCGATGACCACATAACTCTCATCCAGTAGAGCAGTAGGGCCACCAGTACAGTGCACAAACACAGACCGACATTCCGACCTCGCCGCCGAGGTCCCTCTCGAAGACCCCGACGTAACTGACCTCCCCGACCCTTGCTCGACGAAGTGCCAGCCCGCGCCGTAGCTGAGCCTGTAGCTTTAAATTCCCCGACTAATAATAATATAATCCAGATCCAGCCTGTCCCATCTTGCTGTCCTCCCGTCAGCGACGCCCTAAGCCGAGGTCCGTACCCCACAGGGGGTGCCCATAGCGAGCGTTCGCTTAGTAATGTAAGTGTTTTTACGCCCCTGGCTGGAGGCTTTGAGTCCGCTTAAGGCAGCCACAGGATAGTCCGGTTAAGTAGTCACGACCTCTCAAGGTCAACTACGAGATGCCATACACAAAAAAAAAAGGATTTTTAATCAGTTGCATACCGAAGGTCAACGTTATAACATCTCAATTCAATTCAATTTATTCAGTAACAATTCACATTGCGTTCAAATATAATACAGCATAAAACAATAACAAATACAATAAAAGCAAATCAATTAAAATTATAAAATATTATTTAAATTAAAATACCATGCAAACACAAAAAAATAAGTCATTACGTCAAAAATAGTAGAAATCCAAACGAAAAACACTAATAATAATTTAAAGATGTCATGAGCACGGAACGCAATAAAACACCATAAACAAATAATACATGTCAGTTTGAAAAAAAAAAAAAAAAAAAAACATTTAGAATTACAGGTCATCTAATGAGTAGAGACATCTTTCCAATAGGAATGCCTTGAGCCTTGCCTTGAATGAGCCCGTGTACAATATGCATTTTTTTTTCTCCACTGAAAGCATACGGAAAAATATGGATACCACGCACGCAGAAGCCGCTCAAGTTATTGCCTTGCTCGAAGCAGGCCATAATAAAAGTGAAGTTGATCGACGACTAAATTGGAGCCGCTACTCTGTTTGTCGTGTGTACCAGAGGTTTCAAGAGACCGGTGGCTAAATTCGGCGACCAGGATCTGGCCGGCGACGCAGAACATCAGAGCGTGATGACCGCTTTCTTGTGTCGAGGTCTTTAAGAAATCGGCAACTGAATGCTGTTCAACTGGGACAAGAGCTTCGAGAAGTTCGCAGTGTCAGTATAAGTCGGTGGACAATCAGAAGAAGACTTGGTGAAGCAGGACTGACTTCAAATCGCCCAGCAAATGGTCCCAAATTGACCAAGGCTCACAGACAAGCCCGACTACAATTTGCCAGGGAACATTTTAATTGGACGTATGACCAATGCCGGTCTGTTATGTTCTCTGATGAGTGCAGAATGACATTACATGGTCATGATGGACGCTCTAGGGTCTACAGAAGGTCATCAGAGCGATTTTCACAATGCTGCATAAGCGAACGTGTGGCTTTTGGCGGTGGATCGTGTATGTTTTGGGGTGGCATAATGTTGGACTCTAAAACTGACATTGTATTCATCACTGGGTCGAATACCAGCCCGAGATCAAGAGGTTTGACGGCTGCACGATACGTCGAAGAAGTGCTCAAAGGACATGTGAAGCCATGGACTTGCGTGGCTTATGGGAGAAGATTTTCTCCTAGTGCACGACAACGCCAGACCGCATGTCGCTAGAACAGTTTGCGACTACATGGAAGACGTTGGAATCACCGCGATGGAGTGGCCAGCTCGTAGTCCTGATGTCAATCCGATTGAGCATGTCTGGGATGAGCTAAAAAGAAGAGTTCGAGTAAGAACCCCTGCTCCTACGCGCCTGCGAGAGCTTCAACTTGCCATTGAAGAAGAGTGGAAAGCTATGCCACAAGATTTCATGGTAAAATTAATACGGTCCATGAAAAACCGATTGACAGCTGTAATTAAGGCTCGGGGAGGGAATACACCTTATTAATAAACAATTTGATCAAGAATTTTGAGTTTGTGTTTCATTATTTCTTAAGCGAAATTGGGTAATTTTACCGGTTTGTTTGGTTTTGTGCCGTAACACATCTCATGGGTATTTTTTGACACTGTATTTGATATCATTAGAAAGGTAATGAGGTAGACTTTCAATATGTGTGTGTTTTTTTAAAATGTTTATTCAGATTCATGAAAAAACTGCCATAACAAAAAGAAACAAGGTGTGAGATTTTATTACTCTCAAGTGTAGTAATACAGCAATGCAGCAATATCGATAGTGATTGAAAATGTGTTACGTAATAAGGATGCATGGCGAATAACGAAACAACATTTTAGTACTTAGTAAAAATAAAGGCCTGAGAGGCACAATCAATGAATATTTCTAATAAACAAAACAGCTCAAATTCAAAGACCACAAAATTCAATTTATTAGAAATATCTACAATCCAAAATTCAATTCTATTTCAACTAGTAGTAGGGGGCTCAACAGCTCAGACGCAGAGGTTATGTTTAGCAAATGGTCGGGATTTAGCATTTCCCCCGAATCCTTTTGCTTTCGGAATACTCGGTACGAAATTTTTGGTAGTGCTCGTCGAAGTTGCTTTAGTAACACGATATTTTGTTGTCCTCCTGCTATGTGTGCAAAAGTATAGGGAGACAGGTAAATTAAATTTGGACAAAGGTAGGTTTTCGTTGTTAATTGTTATCCGAATGAGTCTCTTACGGAAAGATAAAAGGTTTAAATAAAAGTTATGAGCTTGCGGCGATAAGTCAACTTTAGAGGTGGAGGATATGGAGGTGTTGAAACAGGATCGAATAGTCGTGTGACTTTATCATCTCTAAAGTTCTGAGCTACACGATTAATGACAAATACGTGCACCGAGTGGACAGGTCTTCTCAAATCTGTACGGTTCTTTCCTCAAAATACCATTTCAGACACCTACATGGTCCTTATGCTGTGATTAATATTATTTTCGATTTTTTTCTTAATATAAACTAAGACATGAATGTGTACTTTCTCAAGTATTATATTGTTGTTATTATTGTGAATGTAAAGACTATTTGGATTATTGCTTTTTGGTTTTTTTTTATTTTCTCAGTTAGTTAATCTTAATCTTGGTCTGGTAGTTTGAGTAATTTTTGCAGTCTACCCAAATGTCCTTTCTTTTGCTGTTGTTTGTCGAATCGTCTCCTTAAGTTTTGAGTTTAGCTGCACGATTACTGAAATGCGTGCACTGACTGGACATGTCCTCTCAATCTGTGTGGTTCTCAAAAGACCATTTCAGACATCAATCCACATGATCTTCACATGATCTGACCAAGATTATGTCTGGACTTTAAAAGTGACTGTTACCTCTGAGTATGTTTCGGCCTTGCTTCTCAGTATAGTCAGTTATGAAACGACGATCTCATCTTGTTCTTAAAATATGATTGACGTGTCAGAAATAAAATCATTTATCATTTATCATGCCCTGACTTCACCAACTGCTGAACACAGGCCTCTCTTTTCTTGAACCAGTCCCAACGCTCATGTGCCAGAATCATCCAGGTTCTCGCCTTGGTTATAATGTCGTCTGCCCATCTCGTCGTGTCAATTACTAATCGTTAAAACCTACGCAAACTCACTTTCCGCGCGGGACTTGCTTCAGCCAGAGCTTAAATTCGGTATTTTCAAATTAATTTGTAAAATAAAAATCACTACCTTTTAATGATATTTATTTATCTATGTTTTAAAATAGCATTTAAACCTAAGGTGTCCATACACAAAAAATGCAGGCAGTAAACCATTTATGCAGTAAATAGTTTCGTATAGTTTCAAGTGCTTTTGAAACACCTTCGGGTGTCGTAAAAGCAAATATCCGGGATTGAACGGCCAGTCGCGTTTATGTCTGAAGCTCTGAAATAATAAAACTAGACACTGCCTGAAGCCGGTAGCTATGAATACGGTCATTTTTTTTTTAAATCGCTGTTTGTTGATAGATTCTGTTCTTTATTTTTATGATGGTAGTGATGATTCATTGTCTGCATGGTGTAAAAGACCTATCACATAGCCGTCAACTAGGCATTCTGTAAATCAAACTGAGTAAGATTGCACATTAATAATTGCTGAGAAATGACTTTTATTTTTGGTGAGAAGATTTTCTGTTTGCGGTAGTGCGCAATGTCACATGCTCAAAAACGCAACGGAACATGGGTCGTGGGGTATCTAAACTTGTGTTATAACATCAAAAACAGGTTTTAGCAAAAAAAAACACCAGTTAAAGTTGGAATTTGACCTGACTCTAAAATCTAATATCTACGTAATCAGAAGGCTCCCAGGTTGGTCCAGTACAAACAAATGAATACAATGACGGGAGTAAAATGACTCTCGGCTTCGTGCTGTGTTTTTTAACACCCGTTATGTCATCATTTCAGCCGAAAGACGTCCACTGCTGGACATAGGCTTCCCCAAGATTCTTTGCTTCCCGCATCCAGCGGATACCAGTGGCCTTCACAAGGTCTTCCGTCCACCTTGTGGGAGGCCATCCAGCGCTACGTCGTCCGGTCCCCGTTATCTAAAGTCAGGGAAATTAATTGTTAAACGAATGTAATACAAATCACAACTGTGGTTCTTAGATCGTATTATGAAATGGGTATGACACGGCAAAATCTCAGTCTTTGCTTTCATGTTTGTACTATATCAGATAAGAGTTTTAAGCAGCATTCATCCTCATTCATTAACTTAGCAACCCAGCAAACAAATTGTATCTTTATAAAAGACGGGACATCTTTTCATTTCTCTCACTGCAGCCAATAAATAAAACCACAGATGCTGTATTTCATAAAGTTTCTATTAAAGATTGAGCTTCAATAAAAACTAAATAAATCTATATTCTCCACAAGTTATTGGCGCACGCCTATAAAATGCACATGTCGTTATTTTTGGAATACTTGCCACGAGAACGATTTTGCATTTGTGACGTATGTATGGAACGTGTGTGTTTTCCGTGTTTCGTGATTAAACTTGATTATTTTTGAAATAATAGTAAAGCTTATGTGCATAGTTTATAAATTAACAGTCTTATAAAATAATAATAAAGTGTAGGTGTGTAAAAAGGTTTTCACGATTGGGGAGTGAAACCTTTTTACACGTATAAATAGGTTTCATTCCCCCAATCATAGAGCAGTTAAATTGGTCCGCATCGCTCTAATAGGAAAAGTACCCAAGAAGGCTGGCAGCATTGCCTAGTTGAATGGCAATGCAATCTTTGGCCAAAAAATAAGCCAGCCCTCTGGTCACATGAAGAGTCGTCCAACCACTTGGCGATGTCTCGGAAAAGTACCATCCATCCATCCATACTTACATCCATACTTACATTATTAATTCTAAAGTAACTCTATCTGTATGTTCCCTTTTTACGCCTAAACCACTGAACGGATTTAGATGAAATTTGGCAAGCAGATAGATGGCATCCTGGAAAATTTCACGCCTAAACCACTGAACGGATTTCGATGAAATTTGGCAAGCAGATAGATGGCATCCTGGAAAAGGACTTAGGCTACTTTTTGGTCCCGTAGCCCGTTCGTGTGGGATTGAAGCCGTGGGAAGAAGCTAGTATAATATTTGTTTCTCTATACACCGCGATGTATAGGTATAGATTATGTCACAGTCTGAAGATCATCCAATCAGTAAGCAGGCGTAGCTTAACTGACGGCCTTACTGACAACGTCTGATACAAGGTTGGAGGTTCACATAGTTTTGACATTCTCAACAAGTTCATTTTGATTGTGTAGGCTGTTTGCGAACTCCGTATTTATCACTTAACACATGTTCCACATATAAAACACCTGGGCTCTAATAAATATTCTCAAATAAAAGGACCAACACAGTACGCACACACAGTTAGTCCCGTAGAACCAAAAATGTCTCACTTTAGCACAAACATCACGTTCTGCACAGCAATAGCAATAAATTTGACAATACTCCTATCAAACACCGAATGTTTTGGGACATATTTTTTCGAATCGATATAGTGCGAGGGGTGAAACAGTAATTTCGAATTCACACCCCTGAGAGAGATTTAAACCCCTGTTTTTATTATTGTGAATTATGCGACGGATGACGTTAGCATATTTTAATGCCATTTTTGTTTTGTTTTTGATGGCGTGTAAAGTTATATG